>JAECWS010000095.1:0-1200000 GCA_018150905.1 Drosophila ambigua
GTAAATTAATGTGTAGTGTGTATGTGTAGTTCGCGAAACTCTGGCACCGACTGACGCTGACTCTCGCTTGATTAACCCTACAAACCTCCTGCTCTAATTGATCTCTCTCCTTTGCTTAACCCTACAAACCCCCTGCTCTAATTGATCTCTCTCCTTTGCTGAAAACGGGCGTTGCTCAATACCGGCGCCCACTTCGAGTCGCTCTCTGCACTGGCGGCCCTATCCCGATTCCTACATTCGGCCCTCCTGACGCTGGATTCGCCCCGAATTCCTTCATGTACTCTGCCACACTTGAAGTCTTACAAGGTCCTTCTCCATCCCCGACCTTCTCTACGTCATACCTTCCATGCTTATGGACTTTCACCACTTTGTAGGGTCCTAAATACTTTCCTTTCAATTTTAGCCCCACCCCGTACTGTGTACGCTTAATCGCTACTAAATCATTAACCTGGTACTCTTTTTCTACCTTTCTTTTCTTATTGAATGCTAATCGATTCTCCTCCTGCAAAACTTTTATGTTCTCTCTAGCCTCTATGCGTATCTGCTCACGCTCTTCCTCCAATTCATCAACTAATGATTCATTCACCAGCTCTTTTAGCTCCGAAATATCCGAACATCGCATATCAACACCTGTCAAAATCTTAAAAGGTGTGATTTTTGTACTCCTCGGCTCAATATTGTTGATTAACTGTTGCACTTTAGCTACATGCCTGTACCAAGAACCTGGACTATCTCCACTTAACTTTGACAACATAGGAACTACGATCCTGTGCATTCGCTCCACTTGCCCGTTACCTCGTGGCACACCTGTAGTAATCATCAAATGTTGTATATTCTGCCCTGAACAGTACTCTCTAAACGCATTCGCCGTGAAAGCGGCTCCTCTATCTGATACAATTCTGCATGGATTTCCGAAATTGATGGCTTGCTTTTCCAAACAGTTTATGACTTCCTCAGTTCCTGTACTACGCGTTGGATATAACCACACATACTTTGAGAATCCATCAACAACAACAAGAATATGGTTATAGCGCTTTTTGGTAATCTCCATTGGACCTACATGATCTATGTGGAATGTCACTAACGGTCTATCGCCCTTATCTATCGGTGTCAAATACCCTTCTTGCTTTCCAGCTTTTGCATTTACCAAGATACATTCTACGCAACTTTCCACAACTCGACATACTTTCTCTTTCAACTTTGGTATGAAATACGACTTTTCCACTAACTCCTGAGTCTTCTTTGCAGAAAAATGCCCCTGCCTATGAGCAATTTGCATTATTTCTCCCTCCATTTGGGATGGAACTACGATCAGTTCTCTATCTGGGTCTTTGAACAAAATCTGGTTCGCAATGTAATAGTCTTCATACCCCTTATCCTCCACAATACTTCTAATTACTTTTGTCCAGTCATCCGCCAATTGCGCCTCTTTCAACCTATGCATCACACTATCTGTCAATACGTAACACGATACTCTACTTAATGCATCTACATGCCTCATTTTCGATCCTGACCTATGCTCTATATCAAAATCAAAGTCCTGTAGAAACATCGCCCATCTCGCAACTCTCAACGGTACCTCTTTCTTCTTCATCGTCATGGCGAACGCATTACAATCAGTGATGATTTTAAACTTCGTTCCCAAGACATATACACGCCACTTTGTTAATGCTCCTATTACTGCTAGCACTTCTAGTTCGTACGAGTGGTATTTCTCTTCGCAAGGTCTTGTTTTGCGGCTCATAAATAATACTGGGTGTAACAAGCTATCCTCTGGGTCTCTCTGCAGCAATACTGCTCCAAATCCGAACTTGGACGCATCTGTGTGTATTTCTGTTTGCAACCTAGGATTATACAACCTCAAAACTGGTTTACTAGTCAGCGCAGCCTTTAACTGCTCGAACGATATCTGCTGTAACTCCTTGAACTCGAACTTTGCATCCTTCCTTAGCAAATCTGACAACGGTTTTGCGATTACTGCGTATCCTTCTATAAATTTCCTGAAGTACGACGTCAGCCCTAAGAATCTTTGCACTGCCTTTTTATCTCTGGGTATTGGAAAATTACCCACTGCCATGGTTTTTTCCTCACTTGGTTTGATCGTTCCATTTTCAACAATATAGCCTAAGAATATTACTTTCTTCTGTAGAACCTGACACTTTGACCAATTAATCCTTAATCCGTTCTGTGCTGCCACTTCAAGCACTCTTCCCAATCTTTCTAGTCCCTCTTCAACATCCTTACTTGGGATGATAATGTCATCCATGTAAATGACTGCATCACCTTTCCTAATTAAATCACGCATTACTGACATTATGAAACGATTGAACACTGCAGGCGAGTTGGATATACCAAATGGAACATACTGGAACTCGTACTGACCATTTTGGGTAACAAATGAAGTGTACTTCTGAGACTGTTCCTCGACAGGCACGTGAAAATACCCATTCGACAGATCCAATGTGGTAAATACTCTTGCTCCCTCTAACTTCTCGATAACACAATCCATTTGCACCATTGGAAAATTATCTCTTACTATCTTTTCGTTTAACTTTCGATAATCACAACATAGTCGTTTCTTCCCATTTTTCTTTTCGACCAAAACTACCGGAGATGCATATTCTGACGTGCTATGCTTGATTATCTTCTCGTCTAACCATTCTTGAACTTGGTCATCTACTATCTTTTGTTCACTGCATGCCAGACGTCTTGGATGTTGGTAAACTGGTAACTCGTCTGATAACACTAATTTCATTCTTACCTGACTACTAGCATTTCTTTTCGGATTGTATCCCTCGATCATCCTTTTCACTTTACAAGCATCTAGCTGCGATAAGTGTGAAACCTTTATGTCCACCTTATCGTCACCTTCTTCGAAACTCATCATACACAAGCTTTTATACTCTGTTAACAGCTCGGAGCAACAACCTTGTTCCTCGTTACCCTCATCGTGTATCCCTTCGCTCTTTACTTGGACCTCCGATCGTCTAACGAATTCCGTCCCTTCTTTGGTGACTTTCATGTCAATGTCTTTTAAAATTGTCCTGCCCAAAATCGCTTCAAAAGCTATGTCTTCATCCGACACAACATTGAACTCTACCTTCATTTCGATTCCATCGATCTTCACAGGAATGACTTCACTTCCAATCGTGATGATCTGAAACTCTCCAATTCCAGTCAGACATCTTTGGCGACCTGTCAACTGACCAGTTCCTAACTTAAGGAAAACTCTGCGGCTTAACAAGCACAAATCCGCTCCTGTGTCTACAAGACCTTTGAACGTACCTCTTGTGTGTACCACATTCTTTAACTCTAGCCCGGAAGAAGTAAATATACCATATGGTTTTGTTACTATCTTCCCTTGCACTAAGTTTGCTCTTTCCTGCTTTACCTGTCCTTCAACCATGCAAGCAGCGGCCTTATGCCCAAGTTGGTTGCATTTAAAACATCTAAAATCGTTCTTTGGACAGTCTTTCTTCATATGTGACGTTTCTCCACACTTATAACATTTCCTAGCTGACTCTGAACCTTTTCCCTCATTTATTTCCTTACCAAAACTCCGTGATTCATATTTGTTTGACGACTTTAGTGGACCACGCATCTTCTGATAAACTTCAATCTGATTCTTCAACTGCCTCATGGTTCTGGCTTGATACAACAACCCCTTATTGGTTCGACTATCCGGAATCCCATTCACAAAGTATTCAATCAAACTTTCGTCTTCTAAATCAATCGGTTTCGCTATCTCCATCAGAGCATACAAGTATTCCTGCAACGTTTCATTTTTCTTTTGTTGTCGCTTAACCAATCTCCGATGAACCTCTGCCGATGATACTTTAATCCCGAACTCTTCGATCAACGCTTCCTTCAATCTACTCCAGTCACGAATATCCCGCTGACTGCGTATGAACGACTTTGCTGCTCCACCTAACAATTGCTTAGCATAAATGAAAGTCTGCAGCTGATTCCACCCTACCGTTAGTGCACATTCTTCAAGCTCAATTATCCACTGATTAACATCCAAGCTATTTGAACCTGAAAACTCTGAAACGCTACTTTCAACATCCTTTAGCGTGAACCACGATCTAGCTGAAACTGTAGCTTCCATTTCTCTGCGACCAATTCCTGCCACTCTGTTTCCTATTTCTGCATTTTGAACTTGCTGCGGTTCTATTGACCTGAATGATTGTTCCTGTTCATCCATATCACTCCCATCTACCTCCGCTTGAAGATCATAGTGATTAAGAAGCCTGTTTTGTAAATCTACCTTTCTACCAACCGTCTCCAATCCCAGCTCGTTCAACTTAAGCCTCAAATCCGCAACTAGCAGTTCCAGAATCTCGTCTCTTCTCATCTTGTACAATTTATGTTCTTATAATGTATAATGTAATATGTGGTAAAATATATAAAAATGTGTGATATTATAATACAGTAAAGAATATAAAAATACAAATATTAATTCTAATTCCTCTCAAAATTTGGCACTCCAGTTATCTGCTTTTCCTTGGCCGGTTACAATGGCTCTCAAACAATGCCAATTTTTTAATCTCAATTTATTTTAACTTATCCAATTTCGATGAACTACAAATTTTGCCGCTTACAGTTTATTTATTTTCGACAGTTACAGTTTCTCTAAAACTTTTCCAATTACAGTTTATTGTTTTTCCAATTCCAATTGCTCGAAAACTCTTCCAATTACAGTTTAGTATTTTTCCAATTCCAATTGCTCGAAAACTCTTCCAATTACAGTTTATTATTTATACAACTACTATTGCTCGAAAACTGTTCCAATTACAGTTTATTAAAATTCTGATAATTGCATTGGCTCTCAAACATTACTCGAATCTTATAAAACTTTAATCACATACTTTTCAAACTGTACTCAAATAAAATTTTTCTCCTTAAACACGTTCGTTCTTGTTTTACTCAATGTCGTTCGTTTCAGCTTCCTCTTCGATCAATACTTATGTATATGGATCCTCTCGTCTGACACGGACAATTTCCGTAACTCACCAGAATTTGCAACTGTACTTTGCAACTCGCTTCTGCTATCCGGCCTTACCGCCTCCCAACGCTTGATGACATCCAGATCAATCAGCTCTCGTTCTGCTTCACGTCTCTCTTTTCCAGCTATACAATACCAACACTCCAGCCAGTTGCTTGTTGTCTGTATACCGAAAAGTCCCGCGCCGCTCTCAGTAACGATTTCTGCTCTCTCTGCTTTCGTATCGTCTTCGTTTCCAGCTCCTTTATCACTGCTCTCGTCGTTTCTCGTGGCTTTCGTCGTTTTCTTTCGCCTTCCCTGTTTCTCGTCGGCTTCTGTCGCAGACCTTGAAATCAGTTCTCGCTTTCTTCGTTGTTTCCTTGTTTCTTCACCGTTTCTTGTCGCCGTCTGTCGCAGACCTTGGAAATCGGTTCTCGTTGAGTCGGCCGTTTCTGCGCGTCGCTTCTGAATTTCACAATTCCACGAAATTGTCGAAAATTATTTTGACGCTCCCTTTTTGTCTCTGTCGCTCTCCAACAATTGTCCATTAACACTCTTGACTTGGTTAATGCAATTTTGCGACTTATGACTCGAACTCCACTACAACACAACACAATTGACCACAATTACGACACTTTTTATTGTTGGTGTTTTTATACACGTTTAATCAAAATTCAATCCCGGACGAGCCCCCAAATGTGTGGCCCAGGGTTTTTGCACTGATGTGGATTAAAGCCCAAGACGACGTTAGTTTTATAATAGTGGTAGTTGTTGTAACTTTATTTAATATTATGGGAATTGGCTTATGATTATGTGTATTTAATATGTCGTGTGTGTAAATTAATGTGTAGTGTGTATGTGTAGTTCGCGAAACTCTGGCACCGACTGACGCTGACTCTCGCTTGATTAACCCTACAAACCTCCTGCTCTAATTGATCTCTCTCCTTTGCTTAACCCTACAAACCCCCTGCTCTAATTGATCTCTCTCCTTTGCTGAAAACGGGCGTTGCTCAATACCGGCGCCCACTTCGAGTCGCTCTCTGCACTGGCGGCCCTATCCCGATTCCTACATATATACACATATACAGATACCTATTTAAACCTATGAATGAGGTTCTCGGAGTAGCAAAAAACAGAAATTAAGTGCCAAAGCATGGGCACTTAATCTGTAGAATATGCGAGTGAGTGAGTGAGCATTCATGCCTGTTATGCACCTGCTTTTTTTTTCAGTGTGCCGCAGCAACGAGTAGACTTTAAAGACAGATCAAATTTAAGCCTCAGCTGTACAGGTTGCAGTCGTGTCGACCTCGATTTGTGGGTGTTCAGACATATGTATTTACATGCCTTTGGACGCAGGTTTTCTGATCGCATGACCCCAACCGATTTGTCCAATTATATAGCCCTTGTGGCATAAACCGCTAAATGCAAAATATGCCCGATTTGCACTTGAGATAACATGGCTGTAGAGGTCTATGTGTTAATAATGAATATGCACAGCAAGCAGGGCTGGTTTAAGGCCAGGGGCGAAGCCAGTGTACGCGAGCCCGGAAATGATGCAATTATCCCCTTCGATGAATAGATTTCCCTTCTCAATCGAGTGCACACACAAGACTATTTAACTATTTAACTTTAAAGCGATGCAAGTTGAAACTTACTTTCCCCGTGCCGTTCCTGTACATTTTGATAGCCATTACTGACATACAGAAACTATAATTGTGTCTTGTTGATGAAGGTGAGCTTTACTCACGAATTTACTGCATCGGGTGCGACGGCTGAATGGGCGCCACACGTAGAGGGCGATGCGTCCTTCAACATGTCAGTAGCCCGTTGGCATTCGTTCAGCGAATATGGACAACCATGCAGCGGAGCTCATACTCAAGGAGCGGTATTCCATTGGAGCCCTGGTAGCACACAATGGGACGGAAGGCGGCAACGTGCAGTTGCTCAACACCACATTCGTTTTGGAGCTGCTATTCGAGATTACTCAGTTGTATCACTTCAAGAACTTTATTTTCTACATTTCGGAGCGACTGGATCTGAAGAACAAGGACTCCGTGGACTTCTTTCACGACTTCTGGACGACCTTTCCCATGGCTCCGAATTTATTCATAACCCGGGAGTACAATGCCGCCATTCCGATGGTGCAATTCATCAGCACTCCCTCACTGGTGATGGTTTATACAACGGAACGTGACGACCCCATTATGGAACTGGCAGCACAAAGCATGCGGGGAGCTCGCTGGATAAAGACCATCTTCATACTGTATCCCACACTGGAGACCCGGGACTTTGAAGAGAGCTTCGACTCCTTTACACAGTTCTCAAACGACATCAAGGCCATCTACGACTGGGTGTGGAGCAAGCAGTTCATCAACACAGTGCTGATTACCATAAAGAACAATGTGTTCCTGCTGGATCCCTACCCCACTGGGTCAGTGGTGAATAAGACGGACTCGTGGCGAGCCGAGGACTTTTTCAAAAAACACAGCAAGAATATGAAGGGCTATGTGGTCAAAACGCCCATACTCTATGACCTCCCGCGTGCCTTCAAGTCCGACCGTCCGACCAATAGCTACGAGAATAACTTTGTTCACGGTACAAGCGGCAACTTGTTTCTGGGATTCCTCGAGTTTGTGAACGCCACGATCCTGGACACCAGCACGAACGTGTCAACCAACTATCTAAACATAACGAATCTGCTGGAGCTGGTGGCCCAGGGCGTATACGAGACGCTGATACACTCGTTTACCGAAATGCTCGGAAAGTACTTGGTCAGCTACAGCTACCCCATTGGCATCAACGACTGCTGCCTCATGGTGCCATTCCTGAATCAGTCGCCCACGGAGCAGTACATGCGGGAGGCGCTGCAGGACAACGTCTGGCTCTCGATAATTCTCTTCGTCTTCTACATAGCGCTGGCCATCTGGTGTTGCTCGCCCCTGCGACCGCGCGACTTCAGTGCCGCTCTCCTGCAGTCCGTCTGCACGCTGACCTACATGGCGCCCACATACATCATCAAGACCCCGACGCTGCGGATGCGATACTTGTATCTGCTGCTCGCAATCATGGGAATAGTCACGTCCAATATGTACATCTCGCGGATGACGAGCTTCTTCACCACGGCTCCGCCGCAAAGGCAAATCCACACTGTTCAGGACATAGTCGAGGCGAATCTGAGGATCCTGATGATGGGTGTGGAGCACGATCGCATGGCCAAAACGCCCCAGCAGTATACGGCGCGCTTCTTGCAACAGGTTGACGTGGTGGATAAGCAGGTCTTGGACACGCACCGGGAGCCATTCAACACGAGCTTCGGCTATACTGTGACCACCGATCGCTGGGAGTTCCTCGACATGCAGCAGCTGCACTTGCGGAAACCCATCTTCCGGCTCACGGAAATCTGCGAGGGTCCCTACTACCATGTCTACCCCATGCACCGCGACTCCCACCTGCGCTCGCCCATGAAGGAATTCATTATGGTGGCCCAGCAGGCGGGCCTAATGGACCACTGGCAACGCGAGGCGTTCTGGGAAGCGGTCCACCTGCATCGCATCAAAGTTCCCATCTTCGATGATGAACCGATCGCCTTGAGTCTGAGCTTCCTCTCAGGCATGCTGCGAACATGGTGCCTGGGCCTGGTGCTGGCCGGACTGGCGTTTGTCGTGGAGATGAAATGGTACCAGTACGTGAGCCTGAGGCGACGAGAAGGCTCATGAGAGTGTGAGGGAATATTGCGTATGCACAAGGCACACAACACCAAATAAACTGCACAAAAAATGTTGTCAATTCAAAGAAAGTTTTGCATTGTTGCAAGCACTAGCAGAATGCAATTTAATTGTGTTTAAATGTCGGGCAATTAAGCAGTTCCAGGGCGAACACAGCTGCCGCTATTGCGCTCATGGCCAGCAGATAAATGAAGGCAATGGCCAAATGCTGCATGCCCGCCGCTATGTACTCCTGGTTGTCCTGGATGCGCTCCACGAGACTTGCGTGCAGGGCAGCCGCAAAGCTGCTGCGGGCATAGAAGTAGAGGAGTCCCGACGAGTGAATGCGGAAGGTGAAGTACTCTATGTCGCGCCACAGAGACGAGTCCATCTGCATGGGAAAGGCCAGGTGGTAGGAGCCGAAGCAGATGTTGCTCAGCTTGAAGCGGCGCTGCTTCAGGTGGTTCTGCTGCTCGTCGAGAAACTGCCAGTTATCCTCCGTGATGAAGTATGCAAAGGAGCTGTTGAACCGTGTCTGATGTTGCGCGAAGATGCCAACGTCCACCGGCCGCAGCAGCTTGCGGAACTCCTCCGGCAGCTCCTGGTTAATCTCCAGCAGGAACTGCATCTCGTAGTCAACGATCATGACTGGCAGCTGGGCCCGCACTATGTCGTCCATGTTGTTGATCTGGGCGTGGAATAGATTGACGGTGAGAATGCTGCCCAGAGTGGACGTGTAGTTGGCGGAAAGGAAGAAGCCATGGAAGAAGACCGTGAAGAGCAGCAGAAAGCGCAGCAGGGACGGCCGCTGAAGCTGCCCCTCAGTGGGCACATTGAGAATGTAGCAGAACGAGCTAAGCACTCCGGTATGGACACCTGGCGCGGGCCCGAACATCTTAAGCCACACCAGCTCGAGGCAGAGCAAAGCAAGGAATGATCCTATGACAAAGAACCAAACTGTCCAATCGAAGGGCTGCAAGGGGTACAAATATGTGGAGACACTGTTGTACAGCGGCACCATTAGGCACCACCGCACCACCAGCAACGGGTAGGTCTTCTCCAGCTCGTCGTCCGGCATGAACAGGGCATAGGCATGAGCGCAGAACTCCACCTGGCGATCCCGGACCAGCTGTAGGGCCTGTTTCATGTTGATCACCTTCCCACCGAGGGCGTCGGGCGGCAGTACCAGCTCCCTGAAGCTGCCATTGATGAACTGGACAAAGGTCTCTATTATCCGATAGGTGCTGCCATCGTAGTGGCCGCGGGACTCGAACAGATGTGGCAAGTCTTGGCGCAGAGGCGTCGCGAAACGATATCCCTCCACATCCGAGCGGGCGCTCAAAATCCGCTTTGAGGCATCGGCAAAGAACTTCTTGAAGTCAGTGCGATTGACGAACTGCATGGATGGAAACTTCACGACGCCGTAGAGCTGATTGATTCCCTCCTCGGACTCGAAGTAGATCATCGAGTTGAAGAACTGCTGGTCGTAGGCAAATCGCAGGAGATCGTGGACCGGCTTCATGTCCTTGCCCACCTTCTCCAGTGGCATAATCAACGAGAAGTAGAAGTGGCGACCCAGCAGCACCTTGCTGAACACCTCCATTATGGGATCATCGACGCCCGTGGTGAACACAAGGCTTATGTGGTTCCTTTTGGCCGGCGATCGATTCATTCGCATCTCTGTGTTGTTGCTTACGACTGTCTGGGTGGCGGACACACCGAATGCCTCACCGATTAGGCGAATGAACTGATCAATCTCGTCCACGCTCTGCTTTTGACTGACAAACCACACGATTTCCTGGAATGCAGCCATGCGAGAAAAGGGACTCAACAGGCTGTACAAGTATGGCAGGTTCCAGCCGTGTGTGTACTGCGCAGCGACCAGTGCCAGGATACCGACTCGTATCAGCAGAGATGACCGCATGACTTGACCAATGAAGCTCCACGCAATAATTGAACGGTATGCATTTCGATTTGTTACGCAGGTTAACCCCAGGCTCGATAAGAAACTCCAATGGGAGTACTTAGCCAGTGGGTCCCATGGCAGCAATTAAAGCCATGTAAAACGAGGAAATACTGTGCATTCGAATCGCATTCGAGCAGTGAGACACTCCTTGCTTACATATCAAAGAACCCCCTTGAGTATTCGATGTCCTCTTGGCCTCTTGTTCTGGCAAACAAAATGATTAATATCTATTTGATCAAGATAAGTGATAAGCAAATTGTCAACCATAGCATTCAAAGCGATCGTACTGGACCCGCCGCGCGTTCCGCCAGTGCACACATAATTCAATGCACCAAGCCAGAAAGCTTACGGGGATGCCCACCAGCAGCACCAACCAGGCTGTGGTAAAGAACTGCAGATCCAGCGGCTCCACAGGGTATGTGTCCAGAAAGATTTGGGCATAGCCACCCCGCACGGCGTATCGAAAGGCCACATCCTCCCAGTAGTTCCAGAGGCCAGCCTGCCAAGCGTACAGAATGAATCGATCCAGCTCCAAGGCGAAGCTCGCGTTCCTTCGCATGGGAATCGCGTTGTAGAGCCCGCCGAAGCACACACTGGACAAACGGAAATAGGGCTGGATGAGGACGCGCTGTTGGCGGTTAAAGAACTTCCAGGTATCCTGCGTTACCACATAGGCGTAGGAGCGCGAGGGACTCGCCAGCAGTGCCTGATAGTCCTGTCAGCTGCGCGAAGCGAGCTGAGGCTCCAGCGGGGAAGTGTCTACAATTGGGAGCGAGCGCAGCTCCTCCAGCAACGTCTCCGGCAGAATGATGGGCAGTCGTGAGAAAATCAAATCCGACCATGTATCAATTGGACGGGTAAACACCGGCTTCATATCGAATGCTGTCATGTGGCTGGAGTGGTAATTGGTGACAATGAAGCCGAGGATGAAGAGCATCGTGTAGAACAAATTCACGCGCAATGTGGCCTGGCTCAGCCTTAGATTCATGTTCATGTTGGGGCTGAACATCAGGATGGCCATGGACTGGAGCATGTTCCTGGTGAAGGAACGTGTCGCCTGCGCCGGTTCGCGCCAGTGCAAGTATTTGAGCAGAAAGGCCACGTAGAATATGCCAAGAAACAGGGTGGTCCAGATGTATCTTCCCAGGGGCCAGACCACGTACATCCACTTGGGCAGCTCCGGGTCCAGCGGCACCATCACACAGCTCATCATCATCTCCAACGGGTAGCTGTATCGCACTTCCTCCACAAATTGATCTTCGTCCATGGGCCTGATCAGTACCCCGTGCAGCGAAAGGTTGTATTGCCCATTGACAATACCCTCCTCCACCACAGACTTCTTGGGCAAGCTCTCCATATCGTCCAGCAGCAGTCGATAGCGAAACGCCTCGGCGAAGTGCATTGCCATCTCCATATAGGGCCCGCAATACAGCTGCTCCGATGAGTGGCTTTCATTGTAAACGAACGCGTGAGGTATGTCGAAGCTATATGGCGACAGGATACTTCCAATAGCCTGGTCCGTATCCATCACCATTTTGTTGCCGACTATTCAGTTTGTCGTGCAACAGACCATATTTATAGCTAATGGTGTAAGTTAGCAACGACCATAGCCTGAGATAGCGAAAAACGTGTCCATGCATTCGACAGACATACTGGTAGTGGCTCTAAAATTTGCTATCTGTGAGCTGAGGGGCTGGAAAGACTCCTAATCCTGAGTTCATCAGTGATTGCTGAATGTCACAGAGTTTAATGGCACGTTTTTGTGTCATATCGATGTTTATATAGATTACAAATATGTATGTAAAAACGCCACAACGCTATGACATGACCGAACTGAATACTGTTAAGCTATATGCCAATTTTCACCAATGTGTGCAGTTAAAAGCACAGTCGAGACTTTGTTATGTAGTCGTCCGGTCCAGAGCCCAAACATCCGACCCTTTGTGCACTTATTGGAGCGCGAGTGCTTTGCCACTCATATTTAATAAAAACGCGGTCAGCTTTTTCACATTTGAAAGAGCAGTTCATAAAAAATACGTGCAAAAAATCCCCCGTGTATTCTGTCTTTGTCTGGGCGATTTTCAGTTTCCATGTAAATACTTTTTCCATTTTTTGCGTTTTTTTTTTTTGCGGTAAAAAACCGAAATCACGAGACCAGCCTTTATTCATCTATCCCACCCCCATCCCTCCCTTTTATGAGAGAAACTCGCGTTTACAAATTGCTTAAAAATAATACAAAAAATATATAAATAAAAGTGCCATTGAAATAATATTGTGCTTATGGGTAATTACAAAATCGTTAAATGCTAAATTCTATGAAACTGGATTGTTCAAGTTTCGGTTGGAGATATTCGGTTATTGCCAATCGAAACTTGACAATGGGGATGTCGAATGAGGGAAAGTTCAGAGAGTTGATGGGGCTATGGATATGTGCTGCACGCAAGCTTACTTTGCATTTATTAATTGGAGCATGCAAAAAAGGAGTTTCGGGGACTTCAACAAGTACGTATTGGTTGAAACTGAAGCGTTCATTTAAAAATCGTATTTATGATTATCACTTAAACATAAGGAGAACATAACCATGCAGCACAGTAATGCATATACTTTTTGTGATTAGATTTTCCCCATAGGCGTGTACATATGTTATCGCCTAGGGGTAGCAATTTTTGATAAGCGTCGCTTTGGAAATACAATTTCCAATTTCACTTAATGTGAAACAATTTGTGTGTATGTTTGTAACCTGGAGGGAAAGCCATCAACACACACCTAATTAAACCACCATTAATTCACCTAGTAATTTTGTGTTTTTTTTTGTTGAAGAAATAAATAAATATGGATGCGTTAATTAAAATTTCACTTGCATATGTCCCTAGGGATTAAAACCGCCATATCGCATAGATATATAAATATGTATAAATAATACAGATGAGCCTGCCTAGGGTAGCTGTACATGTACATATCTATACATCTGTACACAAAATATGCAGGGCGAAATCAAATAAATTCGGATGCTCTTAAATTTATTCATTGTTATTTTAGAACTTTTTACTTTCGGAAACCCAGTCTCCTGTCCGCCTGTTCTACGAAAACCCACTGACAGCAGCAGCAGCAACAATAACAACATCGAAACAGAGCTGAGAGCAAAACGATTTAAAGTGCTTAGCTAAGCAACGGCACCGGTACCACCCATTTCTACCCCACCCCACCACCTACCTACCTTACCTTGGCGGCAAACCATTGCAAACGCAAATTAATTTATGATCCAAAAGCTTGTCTATCGGTCGTTCGGTCTTGTGTCGGTCTCTGGCTCTGTCTTTGTGGACGGTCAGGTTGGTGGGGTTTTGTTGGACTTTCACTGGTTGCTACTGCTCTTGTGATTGGTGTTTTAAGAGGAGTAGTTGCTCCACAAACATATTGGGGGGAAAGAACTGCAAGTAAGTGCTGGCCGCCGCTCTATATTGCTCTTGTGCGCTATTTGCAAGGCTACATTCAAGTGTCTTCGTAGCCGTGATCGTCTAGTGGTTAGGACCCCACGTTGTGGCCGTGGTAACCCAGGTTCGAATCCTGGTCACGGCAATGCTGCAATTACGCATTGTCACGGAGGAGACATCTTTTTTCTTTTTATTTTATTTGTATTGATACATAAATATGGTATTTCAATCGTTCACTAGTTTTCCATTTTAAGCTGCCTCTGGATTTAGCTGTTATGGGTTGTGTATGTTGTATTGGTGGCGACCAAGGAATGTAACACCTGTGCCTGGGCTGCTTTTAGTCCTTTGCTGTGGCAATTGCCCGTGGCTTGCCACTCCAACGGCGGCTGGCATTGACTGGAATTTTAATTTAATTGTGAGCAATTGACAGAAATACACAAAATCCACTTCGGAGTGTCGACCAAACGATATTAAGACGCCAGCAGCTGGTGTTGACATAAAAACGCAATAAAAAATACGTCCCCAAAACGAAACGAATCGAGTAAGATCGCATAGTCAATGGAAAGTCGAAGCTCGAATGCCCTTTTGTAGAGAATGCCCTACAATATTTAAGGTACATTTGTATACATACTTAATATTCACTTCTGACTTTACCAGAGTTTGCTATGGTGTTAATGATAATTCGCGACTGTCCACTGCTCTTGAAAAAAAAGGGTATTGTCGGAAAAATCACTCAAAATCAATTGAATGTGGCTGTGGTGTTTGTCTGTGCCAATGGGGAAAATCAACGTGAAAATATCGACGACAATGCGTTTTGTTGGCTCTCTGCAGCCACAGCTTATTGGATTTTGGCCGTGAGAAGCTGTTGACAACATTTGGTAGTCAATATTGGAGCAGAGGGCTACGGCTTCCGACAGCGACAGTTAGGATGAGGGCGCATTGATTAAACACAAAGACATAAGCCTCTATAATTGTCCGCAAGTCCTGCGGTTGAAAGCCTTGTCCTTCCATCACACGCCCCATTGAAATTCAACATTTACGTAAATAAATCGCACATGGGAGACAATTATGTATATTATTTACAAAATACAACATACAAGAGCACAATGGAATGGCCATTTCCAGGCCGTTTCATTGAAAATAAAGTAAAAATAAAAATATTAACCGCAAAAGCGTCCCATCTGCCAGTTTGCCCCTTGGCTCCAGCCTTATTTTGGATGTGGCTGTGTGTGCAGTCGCCTGAATTTATGCATTTATAGTCGTTCATCTGTGGATGTGTGTACGACATACATATGTATGTATGTATGTATGCATATTGAATGAATAAAAGGGATTTGCGATTATTTCGTCCTGGTTCTGGCCCGGGTACTCGCTTGACTGTGCGTGGGACCACCGTCTACCCCCCCAATGGGAAGAGCAACATGCCGGAAGCATTTTTGTTGTGCCATTTCCATTGTTATACATTTTCGTTTTATACATTCGCAGCAGTAACGGTACAACCAGCCCCATTCCATTTTATATTTCATAAGCAAGAGCAGATAGGCTTTCACACGATGTTTCCCCAAATAATTGTCAATTTACAATAACTTCAGTTTGGCAAGACTTCGCAAACATCATTGCCTACCTTACCATAACATGACCACTCACTAAATACAATTCTAATGCAATTAAATAGAATTAAATCGACGATTGAATTCAGCGGTCTTTAGCAAAGATGCGAACCTTTGTCTTTTAGCGAGACTCGAAACCAATATATGTATATCGATAACTTTCACACTGGGGCAAGAATGCAAAAAAAAAAACTACTCTGCATTAAAAAATATTTCTCGGCCTTTTTGATTTAAATATGCTTAAATATCTGCCATTTTACTTTATGTATTCAAAAAATAGTCCCAAACTATTCTTGCAGTAGCGCAAACCAATTAAAGATGTAGGCTACGACGCTGCGACAACTGACAACGGGAAATGGTCACTTAAGTTAATTGGTTAAAATAGCAAAGACAGTGAAAGAAGAAAAGTTACACATAATCCGTTTACTCATTCCACAATTTGAATACATTTGGTTAGCTACAAATTAAATATGTAATTCATAAAATGGCAACGTGTGCTAGTAGACGATTCAGTGACAAGTAGTTTCAATTATCAGTGTAATTGTACGTGTCCTCGAGGCGGTGGCAGCAACGTCGTTTTGTGCAACGACCACAAGTTGAAAACGGTGGCGGGCACCCAATAAATTAAAATAAACTAAAAACTATATAATAAACAAACATTAGCACGTGCACGCAGAAATGAGATTGATGGCTGGGAGCAGTGACTACTGCGACTTCTTGGACTCCAGAGGAGACGTCGTCTTCTTTGCAGGTTCCGGCAGCCGCTCCATAGCCTGCTTGTATAGCTGGTTCAGTCCAAATGTGGCACGTACATTGTCGCTGGAGAAGAAGAACTTCTGCAGCTTGCCCTTGTTATCCACGCAGGGCCGACGGTCCACTTCCTTGCCCTGCTGGAACAACACAACTGTGGGCAACTGGCGGGAGAAGCTGCTGTCCGAAATGCGATACTTCTGCGCCACATCCGGAAAGCGGCCGATGTCAATTTTTCCAAATCGAAGATGCTCAGCGTTGTACTCGTGGGAGAGTTCGGCAAACACGGGCGCGAAGTGTACACAGCTCGGATTCCAAACGGTGTAGAAACAAATCAACCAACTGGTCCGCTTGTCCCGCACCAGCTCCTCCTCAAACACCTGGGAATTGCGGAAGTAGGTTATGTGCTCGGGCCCTCGGTACGACGGCTCTGGCAGAACCATGCCCACCAGCACGCACGTCAGAAGGAAGCCCAGGCCAAAGCGAAAGTCTGCGTAGCCCCAGAGTATGGCATTGGCCACCTTTGTGTAGAGGAACGACGACGACAGATAGTTAATCATGGTGACGCTGCCGGTTTTGCGCGACCTTATCATGACGACGATAAGTAAAAAGAATAGTATTTCTGCCTCGCGGCTGTCGAGATCGCAGACATCGTCCTCTTCCCCAAGGTTGAAGATGCGGGTGCATATAAACTTTGTCTTCTTGGCCAGCAAATACGAAAGGGCCATCAATATATTCACCCAGTAGTATGGCATTGCGAGAGTTGCCATCTGCTTTTTCCACGTCATGGTGTAGTGTGTGCTTGCCTTGGCCGAGTTATGGTTTTAATTAACAATTTCCCGTGTTTTTCTTTTTTCTCAATTTCAGCAGAAGGTGTCAAACCAAAGAGGGCACTATCGATAGTATCGATCTTTTGCTGCTAGCCTCTACTATCGATGGTTTTGAGACTATCAGGATAGTAACGATTGTTTTTTCAAACCATTCAACGTTTATATTCCTCGATTTTGTTATTCCGTTTAATATTACTAGCTAGTTGGTCCTCTCAGCCCTAAACATATAATTTTATGCAATTCCTCAATAAATTTTGTTCAGTACTGGCTAGTTTTCAGAACTATTTTTCATTGGATTGTTTACATATTAAGGTTCAAACAAAAGCGGCCAAAGTGTAAATGTTGACTAAATGTAACGTCATTGTTGCTGGTCAACCAAGTCTTCTACTTTTGTATACCTTATTTCTTTTAATTGAGGTTAAATGTTTTGTTCCAAGCTTCATTGAAACATTAATAATGATTTTAACCTAGATTGATATGTTATTTACCTCTTAATGCACTTATATACATTTATCTCGGTTCTGATACCTATTATTGGAACCCGTCAGCTGCCAAGTATGATAGTATCGATCGTTTTTTTCAAAACATACAAAACTATCGTTCGACAGCTCTACAGCAGCTGTTGTTAATTTTAGCAATTTTAATGATACCACTCAGAAATATACCGAAAAACACCTTCTCATCTCACAAAAGTACTGTAAATATACCGAGAAAAATAACGTACTTAGCCCACTGATATGGCGCCAAGCAGTTGTCGATAACTTGACAATTTAAATCAAATGTTCGGCTGTCATTCTGCTAGAAATTGTTACGTCAGATTTTTGCAAGAGTCATTGACGGCGTGTTGAACTTTGCTGAGAAGGTCCGTCTCTCTCAGAGAATCAAAGATGACCGGGTATATTCATTATCAGAACACACGCCAGCCGAATTCGAAAGTAAACATTTTAATCAGTATAACTGACTAGCTCTACGTGATCATAGACAGACGCTCGTGTCTGCATACACTCTCATTATCAGTTAAATATTTTTATTTTTCGGGCCTCTTATTTTGTTTTTTGTCTAAAAATACCAAAAAGCGTGTTTGAAATGATTGCATGAATTAGAAATACACATTACAGAGTATCGCTTGAACTATCTGCATCTTGACTTGCTGGGAACATTGTGCAAAGATTAACTTTGATAGTAAACACATTGCGCGTCACTCAATTAAATGATTTATGTATGATTGTATTCTTGTGGTCGTGGGGTCATGGAGATCGGATCACCCACCTATGTGCCTATACACTGGTTTTACTAGTCGGCATTCTATATATTATTGTTTACTGATTATCTATACATTTCCGATTTTATTAAACAGACTTGGTAGAACCCTGCGAATACCCGTATACCCCCTAAAAAGTCTGTAAAATATTCTTACAGAACAAATTACATATTAAAGGTGCAGACGCAACGAGTAGAGGAGGTTTAATATAAATGTATATATATATGGATTCTTATTGTCAACAATATAATTATTTTACTACAAATTTAAATAAACAACCTGTACTTAGGTCAGTTTTTAGTACTATCAGAATCGTCCCAGACAAGTACATAAATAGTATATGTATGTACGTATGGTATATATTTAAATGTGACCTAAACCGGTTTTAACTGCCTCCTAATTGAGCTTTCGAAGCATACATTAATATATCTTCATGGTCAGCTAATTAATTAATCCTTGCTTCTCCTTAGATCGGCCAGTGATTCGCATAAAACCCGTTATCCGATTACCAAAATATCTGAGGCCGAATCAGGGCCTCTTTCATTGTGACACATGTATTCGCTGACGCCTCGAAACATCCCTGGGAGCCTCAATACTAGTAGTCAAAACAAAACCAAAACAAGAGCAAATGCAGCTGATAATGTTCCAAAAACAAAATGGCGATCGATCGGTTGCCGGTGCTATCAAAGCATCGTGATCTCCCGTCTCTCTAACGGGTCCACATTTCGCTTATCGCCATAGAAGCCTCGACTCCGATTGAGAAGGTCTGAACACGCGGTCTATAAATTGCAATGGATTCGAAGCGGCAAACTCAGTTCAGTTCTGAACCTTGTGCAGTGCGGGAGCTAATGAAAATTTTCGTTGATTATCGAGAAAAACCAATTAAACACTTTTGGCATTAAATGCCCTATGGACAAAAACAACTTGTGCTAACAAATTGAATTTAATTGGCTTAAGCAAGCAAATTTATATTCATTCAAAAAAACTCTTGGAAATATTTCGGCAAAGCGAAATATTCCCGATTACCCAATTCGCCGCGGAATTTAATTTTTGTCTTTGAATGCTGCTGCAGCAGACGGAAAATTCCAACAAATTCAATCAGCATTTCGCAGAGTGCTGGAATCAGTTAAGCACCCAGAGAAGATCCGACATATTATCCGTGCTCAACACCATATCTCTCAGCGGTTAGTAGCCCCTGGGACACCCAGAACTCCTTCTCTAAATGCATCTCAACACGTATTTCGTATCCCCACAGCTGCTAAGATGGCCACCATGCCTCAGGGTGCTTTTGCCGCTTGCAAGATTCGCCAGCAATTCAACGAACGCGAAATGATTGTCGCCCGCATGAGATCTGGGACAGATAAGAATTCAGTTGACAACAACTCAACTCGTAAGTACAAGGCCATTGGGCATTTAACTCTCTCTGACTCACGGCTCCCTGCTTCCAGAACGGGAATACACTCCTGTCAAGTATAACGACAAGTTAATGAACTCCATTTGGGGCCTGTACAACCGTTACTCGCCGCACAACGTCAAGAAGAACGAGTACGCCCCCACCAAGTAGCACCCTATCAAAGGCGCAGCAGCTTTGCTTATAAGGAAGCTGCTGTGCCGTGTCGCGTCCATACCCCTTTCTAGGGCATGGGCCGACCAAATTATATATACTCAACTATATATACACACATACTTATATAACCTCCCCCACTTAACCAGCGCATGAAAAATGAACAAAAAAAAGAGGTAATCCTTGGTAACAAATTTGAATTTAATTAATCGCATCTACTTTGATGCTGTAATATATAAATTACAATAAATACTTATGAAGAAAAAAGGGCAAAGCATAAAAGCGGTTTTCAATTCAAATAGCACGACTCGTAAGTCGGCACCATATACTTGATATTGATGAAGGCATCCTCGCCGCCATGGAGTTCCAGCACCTGGAGCGTCTCATCGATCAGATCGCCAATGTTAAGATTGTTCTTTTGGGCATAATCGATCTCGTCGCCACAGTTTACTGCAAGGAAATTGTGAAAGCTTTAAATATTAACCACAGACCGTGAGGGGAGACCATCAGAATCAGAGGCACTTACAGTTTTTCACTTTGAAAGCGTTAAACATTGGCAGCAATTGTCTGTAGAAGGGCACCAGTGCCGGACCCACCTGATCCGAGGACATCACCAGTTGTTGTATTATCTTCAGTGTCGTGCACATTACCTCTAAATTTCGTGTGCTCAATGCGTCTAAAATGGTGATGAAAAGAACAGAGCAGAAGGAGAAGGTTCGGTGAACGACTGAGGTGCAAATTAAACGGAAAAAGTTCGAGGCATTTGCGTGCCAGGCAAATCCAGTTTTCTCTCGCGCCAGGTACTCACTCTTCAGGGGCAATATTAATTGCGGTATTACGGTGTGTATTTTCTCTCCGCCCGCAAGCAGTAGATCCGTCACTCCCTGGCGGGCATAGGTCTTGTATGGATGCTTCGACTCGGCCAAACCATCGAAAAAGAGCGGAAGATAGAGACTGTAGTCCAGCTTGTCAATGTCCACCTAAGGGGTTATTTACCAGAACGTCGTTTAGGTTTGAATTGATTCAAAGTGGACAGATGGCAAAGGGTTAAAGCCGAAGTTCGGCAGTTCCCTGGGCAAGTGTAAATGTGCACGCTATGCCTATTATTTTTTGTTTTCTGATTTCTATTAAGATGCCGTTTCTTTGTTTACTTTGCAAATGGAAATTTTTTATAACAAATTGCAAAATGGAAATACACCTTGTCTAATCTAAACGTATGTATGTATGTATGTATATGTAGCATCATTTTTGTTTTTTCAGCGTAAGGGATTCGGGGTCGACCGAAAGTCCAAGCAAACAGAATTTCACCATATATTCTCCTACTGATCAGCGCCGATTGGTATCTGTATCTGTACCGTTATAAGTATGTCTTTTTGGCATGAAGACTTGCCATGAAATTCAATTTTATTTGAAGACATTTGGGTGATGGGGTGTGGAGTGCTGTCGATTCTCATTACAGCTGCGTGAACTCCTTTGGCCTGACCTTCAACCCAAATGACGCAAATAATATAATGCCACTCACACATCACTCATATGCACTGAGCCGCCGTCACGGAGGCATTTTGGCCTGGATAAACAAACGCACCACTTAGAAGCGAATCCATGTTATATCTCTAACCCAAAAGACACCCAAGGCCTGTGACATTGAAACAACAAGAAAGGGTCACGTCACACACACATGAAAGGTGGATCCTCCACCTACAACTACACCTAAATATGTACATTATATATGTGAGCATTTTCTGCAGGGCTGACTGATTGACAGTTGGACGGCGCGACGTTTTGAATGTCAGCAGTCTGAATCCGGCCGGAATCGTTCGCTCCTTCCCGGCCGTCGTCTGTACGACAGTTCTACTGACTCCGGAAATAGACAATGGCATATTATTTGCACGCTGTTGTTCTTAGCTGCAGTTTTGGCTTACACTTGAAATACTCGTAATTGGACACGAAATTATACGGAATTAAGTCGAAACTCAAATATGGGCTAGGTCACTGAGTTACATGCAATTTGATATTGCGAAAGCAAATAAGAGTATCCCTCCCAGCTTCAGTGTGTCCATATTTACATGAAACGAAATTCCCTCATATATTATAATGTACTCGTGTATTTACTCACCGTCCATCCAATCTTATCGCCACCACAGAGATACTCCATTTTGATGGGTAAGTCACCACGATCGAAGTACATTCGAAACAGAGTGCCTCGCCCAGAGTCGGTACCGGGCGGGCAGGCATTGAAGCCCATTCCCAGATTGAATGTGGAAATGGATTTTTGCTGCTTCTTCAGGCCTAAACAACAATAAGGTGTCATTAGGAAAACAAACAATAAATAAGCAACGGATGGTGTAGACTCCAGACGACAGGACTACGCACATTTCGGATTTGGGGCCCGCCCCCTAGCACTTGCCGTTTTCGCGGCGGTTTCGTGGATGGGCCCGTTGATGACAACGGTATTTTTCTGCTGCGACTGTATGGAAAACGGCGGCACATAACGGGGTCGCACCGCTGCCCCGTGGATGCCACTAAGTGGACGTAATTGCGGTGGATTAGCCGATTTGGAGCGATGCTTCAGCGATATGGAGGTGGCATGGTAGTCGTGCGACGGTCGCGTTCCGTAGGCGTGGGCAGTAGATATGCGTGCCGTTTGAGCCATTTGCCGTAGAACTTCGCCCGCGTAGTGAGAACAACAAACTGAGCGAAGGAATTTTCTAGCCACCAGTAGGTGGCGGCTCCTGGTCTTTTGTGTTGCTGTTGGGTGTCGTTTCTATGGAGCGCGTTGCTAGGGTACCCCAAAAGGCATACCGACTGATAAGGAAATGCCAATGTATCATAATGCTGCCCACTGTAGTCTCGTCACTTCTCTTGCAGCAACAATGCAGCGCTATAGTGCTGTATGGCATATCAACGCAAACCTTAGCGCATAAGACGCCTGTCACTTTTATGCATATGTGTGGTTTCATTTTATATTATTTTTTATACGATACCAATAATCTTTCCAGTACGGTTCAGGTCAGTGAACCTGGATGTAGCCGGGCATGAGTTGAATCAGAATTTCCTGAAATCTTTAGTACAATAAACATCCAATAAATATGTATACATATTTTATTAACGGTTTTATTTTTTTAACATACACTCTTATGAATGTATATATTTCAAAAATCAATTAAATTTTAAAATAAAGAGATGTGACCGCCAATTCCCATTTCCAACAAAAATAAAGCTCAAATGAGCAACCTTACTTCAGAAACAATAAAATAAAAAAAGGGTCTTTAAAATCAATGAATCTTGTCGAAAAAATTGATTCATCTAGCGGATAAAATTACATTTTAGGTGCTGAAAGTCCTAGCTATCTAGGAATATTAAACGGAATATCAAAATCAAGGAAAGTTATTTCCGAACCAAAAGAACTTTAGACCACTGTCGACCAGGGCTACTTAAAACTTCCCACGAAAATTATGAAACTTGAAGAATTTAAGCGCAGTCAAAGTAAAAGACAGTGGTAAGTAAAGAGAATCTACAAGGAACATGTAAAAACAGTATTATTTTCCTCCACTGAACTCATTTCACCCATTTAAATATAGGGGGGTTAGGTGGGCTCAGTTATTTTTTTCCTTTGTATATTTTGAAAATGAGAAGGTATACTTTGGTACATTTCTGAAGTTCCAGTCCCGCTAGACAGCACCGACAAAACAAATCAATTCAAATACTTATTTTTCAATACATTAAGATATTTTTCAAAATGACCGCCATTTAGCGCACAAAATATAGCGACATTTTTCGCTCTCAATTCGTGGTGGTTTTTCAAAATTTGCTCTCTCTGTTTTTCGTTGCTCTCTTTTTCCGATCTAATTTCTCTCATTTTCTGCCTCCACTTTCCGCCGCTCAAATGGCAGAAAACCGTTAAATTCAAATCTGAGAAACAGAAATCAGCAGAAGGTCGCTGCAGAAATCAGGAAAATAATAGCGAATAAGGGGAGAAAGACGAGGAGAAACAAGAAAAAAAGAGAATTTAAGAAAAGCAGCCCCCTTCTGCGGATTTCTGTTCGCCTGGTATCTCAGATTTGAATTTAACTGTTTTCTGTCATTTGAGCGGCGGAAAGTGGAGGCAGTTGTTTCGTTGTTTGAGCTGGCGCAATGGTATTTAAATGGTGTTTCTCGAAATATTGTATTTAACTGAATTGGTATTTAATGGTATTTATTTTTTGGCCGGGTGGTATTTTTGTATCGCTATCGTCACGGTCACGCTGCGAACAGAATAAAGAACTAGAGCTGGCAAACGATTGAGAGTTGAGACATCGATAGCTTTGAATGTTTTGAAAAAAAAAATCGATACTATCATGATAGTCGCAAAACCTTCGGTAGTAGAGGCCAACAGTAAAACATCGATACTATCGATAGTGCCCTCGATGGTTTGACACCTCTATAAAGAACAAATGTGAAAAAATGTCGCTTTAAATTGGCAATTATCTTTATATTTAAGTGCTAAAATATATATATACGCGCAAATATTGTGCTTGTACTGAAGTACATAATGGCCGGTCACATGTCTTCCAATTCGAATGGGGAGTTGAAGAAACTTTCGGAGGAAAGTTTACTGCAGCCGCCGGAAAAGGTGTTCGACATTATGTACAAACTGGGCGAGGGAAGTTATGGCTCCGTCTACAAGGCCCTCCACAAGGAAAGCTGCTCCATTGTGGCTATTAAGCTGGTGCCGGTGGAGTCCGACCTGCACGAGATCATCAAGGAGATATCAATTATGCAACAGTGCGATTCTCCGTATGTGGTTCGTTATTACGGATCGTACTTTAAGCAGTATGACCTGTGGATATGCATGGAATACTGCGGGGCGGGCAGCGTTTCCGACATAATGCGCCTACGCAAGAAAACGTTGACAGAGGACGAGATAGCCACCATTATGTCGGACACGCTGAAAGGACTGGTCTATCTGCATCTGCGCCGTAAAATACATCGAGACATAAAGGCTGCCAACATACTGCTCAATACGGAAGGCTATGCCAAGCTTGCCGACTTTGGTGTGGCTGGCCAGCTCACAGACACGATGGCCAAGCGAAACACGGTCATAGGAACTCCCTTCTGGATGGCGCCCGAAGTTATTGAGGAGATTGGCTACGATTGTGTAGCGGATATTTGGTCCCTTGGCATCACAGCCCTTGAAATGGCAGAGGGAAAGCCCCCCTACGGTGATATACATCCCATGCGGGCTATTTTTATGATACCTCAAAAGCCACCACCGTCGTTTCGGGAACCAGATAGATGGAGCACTGAATTTATTGACTTTGTGAGCAAGTGCCTGGTGAAGGCTCCCGACGAGCGGGCCACAGCTACAGAGCTACTGGAGCATGAGTTCATACGCAATGCCAAGCACCGTACCATATTGAAGACCATGCTGGAAGAGACCTGTGCCATTCGAGAACAACAGCGGGCCAATCGGGCTGCTGGCGGAGGTTTGGCCTCTAGTCAGGCCAAGAGTCTTGCCACCCAGGAGAACAGCATGCTACACAACATGCAGGAGGAAGAAACTGAGTTCAATGGCACAGGGAAGACCTTCATTGATGATCCTGGCACGCTGGTGCCTGAAAAGTTCGGTGAATATCAGCAAAGCTCGGCTTCGGATGCAACTATGATAGCGCATCCGGAGCCAGATATTGACGAAGGCACCTTGGGACCGGGTGGCATCCGAGGTTTGAGCAGGGCAGCGGCAATAACGGGAGCCGGCGTGACTGCTGCGTCTGCTTCATCTCCACTGGATGTACCAGCAGTCGATAGTGGTACCATGGTGGAGCTGGAGTCAAACTTGGGTAAGGAAAACCTAAAACTAACCGAAAGCAGAATGTCGTAATAGTATTTGAATGCGTTTCAGGCACAATGGTGATCAACTCTGACTCGGACGACTCAACAACGGCTAAGCGCAACGACGATCAGAAGCCTCGCAACCGGTATCGTCCTCAGTTCCTGGAGCATTTCGAACGTAAAAATGCTGGCGATGCACGTGGCGATGACAAGGCGACGGCTACAGAGTATTCCCCAGCGGCAGCCGAGCAGCAGCAGCAACAACAGGAAGAGCAGCATCTGGCCAGTGGAGCCAACGACGTAAGCAACTGGGAACACAACATGGAAATGCAGTTCAAGCAGATTTCGGCAATCAATCAGTACGGGCTACAGCAGCACCAGCAGCAACAGCATGTACTCATGGCCTATCCACTGATGAATGATCAGCTCATTGCCATCAACAATCAACAGAATCTTCTGCGCAGCAATGCCACGCCTCTGGCTCAGCAGGGACACCCGGCTGTGGCTCCAGCTCAACCGCCGCCCGCATATCAGAACCAACATATGCACTCGCAATCGCACGCATATGTGGAGGGCGAATTTGAATTCCTTAAGTTTCTTACCTTCGACGATCTGAATCAGCGTCTTAGCAACATTGACCATGAAATGGAGCTGGAGATTGAGCAGTTGAACAAGAAATACAATGCCAAGCGGCAGCCCATAGTGGATGCCATGAATGCAAAGCGCAAACGCCAGCAGAATATAAATAATAATCTGATTAAGATATAGAAATAGCGATTCACAACTTTGCAGGGCAACTGAAAATAGAAATTCAACTCACGAGAGACCCTTTGCGTTTGGATGAGGTCAAAGGAAGTGCGTTCAAGTTGCAGAAGCAGGTTCTTTCTCATCCAGAAATGTTTCTGCATCTCGAATGACTTCCATATTGATCATTCAATTCAGTGTAAAGGGTTCAAAAAAAAAACGCAAGAAATGAAAACACAAAAGCTTTATTGTAAAATGCAGTGAAAACAGGAATGAAATGTGGTTATAAACGTCGTCGGCGAAACATACATACCTACCTACATATATTAAATAACGTACGAACACTTTTTCCTCCCTTTTCGATTTTAATTTTGTTCGATCGCATGTTTTGTTTTGTTTCGTTTCATATTTTATATATTTTTGAATTGTATCTTCCAACGAAGACATTCTCGAATCAACAAGATATTTTAGCATCTCGCAGCTGCCTGCATTATTTACTGCCTAAGTCCACTCCAAATTGATAAGACTACGTAAAATGTTCTTCCCGGTTAACTATTAACCCTAATCTCTTACTATATTTCCTACTTTTATTTGTGTATTCGTGCGAACACCAACACACAACACAAACAGACACAGAAACCCGTCAAGCAATAAATATAATGAAATACGTTTTTACAACGCATTAGGATGCATATTTTTCGAAAGGTATATTTATCAAAGCAAAATGCACAGAAGCACTCACATTTATATACTAGTAGCTTTAGACCTTATAACTAATTTACCTAATAAATATATAGTAATATATGCAAACAAATCTTGTATACAGATATCATTGTATAATATAATCTTTCGTTCTTATTTACGTTAAAAGCGTATATTCCACATTCAAGTCGTTGTGCTTTGATAATGTTTTGATGAAGGTAGATTTAACTATGGTTAAAGCGTAGTTGTCATTCAAATAGATATTATGTCTAGTCTTGTATATCCATTTGTTCAGTCGCCTGTTGCACATCCTGCAGCTGGGCCCGCAAATCCTCGGGCAAATTATGCTCGTTCAAGGCACTTGGATCCTCCCCATCGACGACAATCTCTTCAACATCTGGGGCACGTGGCAAAAATTCCACATCCGTGTAGAGCTTACCAAAGATTACACGGGCATTGGCAATGGCAGCGTAATAATCCATCTCGTAGCTGGGAGCATCTGTGAAGTAAACGGTATCATCTCCGACACCTTTATCTGGTTCCGATTGCGAAGTAAGGGTAAAGTAAGAGCTGAATACGATTTCCATATCGGCGTCCTGGAAAAGCTGCATCGTAAATGCCCTTAAATCTTCCGCAGGATCATCGGAAATAGCGGGCGTAGTCAGATGGAATAGGTCTGCAATTAATTAAGGTATAACAAATGGTTCAACTTTTAGTTAGCGATTACTTCTTACACAAACCCTTCGGACAAGCTCCAGAAAAGTGCGAGAGCTGAATGAAGATGGCTTCTCGGACTCCTTCGGAGTCCATCAGACGAAGGATATTAACGCCACCGCCACCTTTATTCAGCACCTGATTGCCTAAAGGCGTGGAGGATAGAAACAAGCCGCGAGATAGGTGAGGACGCATAGCGCAGTCGCGCGATGCTGGCAGATATCTAGGAGCAGAAACCACATGTTTAGCACGGAATGTTGTCCCGGCGCTACTTATTAAGACTTCATTTGAGTTGGCATCCACGACACAGTCATCCACTGATCGTTGCAAGCAATAAATGCCCCCATACACAGCGCACTGACGACAGAAGCTCTGAGGAAATTCTCCACAACCGTACATAGGATAAAGAAACGGCGTATTGCCATAACGACCGAGGCTGCGGAGAAATCGCTGAGTGCGCAGCATTCCCTCCTCGAAGCTAGTGTTGGGGCCACACATGGCAATGGCCTGCATCACGCATGAGGAAATCTTCTCCGTCACACGCTGCGCCTTCAGATACTCGAAAAACGTTCTGCCCCGAAAGGCCAAAGTATCCTCGTTGCACTTATCCTCGCCGTAGTCATTGCACGCATTCATAAATTTCATCAGCAATCGCTTCTCCACTATAGTCAACGAATTCGTATTGAAAATATCACTGCGCGAACAGGGTACGGTAACGATCTTTCCGTTCTGTTGCATGCACACATTATCCACGGCACGGAACTCTGTATAGCGGCAAATGTTGGACTTGATAAGCAGCTGCACCAGCTCTCCAGCGGAGTAGAGTATGCGAGGGCAGAGATCAATGCAGAATCGACGGGAAATGGCCAGCACTGTCTCCCGCGTCCATAGCTGCCCAGTCTCTACTTTCATCTCATCCGCGTCTGACGTGGGTGTGGCAGCAGATTCGTCGTGCCAGGTGTAGCTTCCATTGCGTAGCGTCGAGTGGGGTGCAGCATCCCTGGCCAACAGACGAATCAGGTCTTCAACTCCTACTGAGCCCCAAACATTACCGTAATAGTCATTGATGTCTAAATGGAGTACGGTCTTGCCCACCCGACTGGCCGCCGCGGCAATGCAAGATTCAGTGAAGCCTGAAAAGGGCATCCAGATTTGTATGACTCATACGAACTTCAAACTGCAATCAATCGGTAACAAGCTTACCTGTGCCTATGACTATTAGGTCAAACTGCTCCGGCAAGTCATCCGCCATTGTAAGAGGGCTTGTCCAGATATAAATTAACCGAAAGAAACGAAATACGAATTTGTTTATAGTTTTATTTTAGAAAATTTTCCGACGTCGAGGTAGTGTTGGCAAATCTAAAAAAATGTGCATGGAACAGCTGTTTCTTTTAAAAATCTTTTCAATTTATTTTTACGCTACTTAATCATGTGAAATCAACAGGTGCGCATAGATACACACACACACTTACACACTTATAGTGGTGGTTGTGTGTTGGTATCATAGCAACGGGAAAACGGTAAACAAAAGCCGGAAAATTGTAGATCACAGAATGAGTGCTTCTTCGATATAGAAAATAGGTTGTATTTGGGGAAATGTCTTTCGAGAAGATACTCTACAAATACGAGGATCTACACGGCATCGGCGACGTCTACTTCATTTGGCAAAAGGCTTTGCTTGCGACAACTGGTACAGATGGGTCTGTGGCGCTCTACAATCGCCAGGGACAACTGGTACAGCGCATAATCCTCGCAGGGTAAGACCAGACCACGTAAAATATATTCAAATATATTTATCTGTATGTATCACAAATATTGCATCAGGCTCTGTTCAGGATTTGCATGGGACAATGAGGGGGATCTGCTGGGAATCATCACCAGCGGCTCCCCGAACATTACTCTCTGGGACTATGATACGCAGGAGAAGATCAGCGTTGAAACTGGACTGCGCGATCCCCTCACGTGTATTTTGTGGTCAAAACAGCATCAGCTGTTGGCCGTCGGCACGGGGCGGGGAAACTTGGCGATTTACAACCACCGCAGTGGAAAGCGTCCGACCCCAGTGCTGGGCAAGCACAGTAAGCGAATAACCTGCGGCGCCTGGTCGGCACAGAATCTTCTCGCGCTTGGCTCGGAGGACAAAAGCTTTTCGTTAAGCAACGAGGATGGGGACACCGTACGTGTGGTCCAGCTGCGGGATGCACCCACCGATATGTATTTCGCTGAAATGGCGAATGATGATCGGATTGCTGGGGACAATGCAATCAGCATGATCATTGGAAAGCGAACTTTGTTTCTCTACTACTTACCAGATCCGGAAAATCCCACAGAGCTGGGCTTTCAGAGTCGCTACGGCTCACTGTTACAGCACAAATGGTTCGGGGACGGCTATATATTGCTGGGATTCTCCAACGGCCATGTGGTGGCCATTTCCACCCACCCCAAGGACGTGGGACAGGAGCTTTGGCAGGTGAAGAATCATAAGGACACGCTGACAGGCTTGGCGTATTGCCCGACGTTAGATATCGTGGCTTCTTGTGGAGATGACAGGTGAGTCAATGACTTAATGGCTAAATATTAATAATAATTCCATCCTACGGTCGTCTGTCGGCAGCATAAAGATACACTCGATTACAAATCTGCAAGAAACCGAGCGCATCATCACTGTGCCAGATCATGCTGGCGTCCAAATGATCGACTGGTCACCGGATGGTCAACTGCTGGCAGTAACAACTAATAGTGGCACCGTCTATATCTATGTAACCAAACTCCCTCAAATATTTGCCGTCTCCGCTCCGCGGATCGTTATGCTCAGCAGCCTGGCAGAGGTTTCCATTTATGTGTATGCGCCGGACAAGTCCAAGCCACTGCCCTTTCGGCTGCCCCTGGAGGGAGAGCCAACTTTTATAGCTGTTGGCCCCTATAACTTCGCTGCTGGTATCGACAAACATGTTTGGTTCTACTCTCTGGGAATGACATTGGGGGAAGAGCCTCGTCCAATGAGCGAGCGAGACTTCCCGCGGAATGTGTCAAGCATGAAGATGAATGCTGAGTACTGTGCAGCCCTCTGTCCACCTCAGCTGATCCTGCAGGCTATCACTGCAGACAATCCAAATTGCAAGGACAAGCTGCAGGCGACTTTTCCCAGCGCCCTGCCGAACATGCCCAACGATGCAGTGATCACATGTTTTGCCTTGAGTCAGGAACTGTTGGTATTTGCAACCGATGTGAGTGTTCATCTTAGTCGGGTTTTATAGCTCACCCCTACAGCTGTATGGTATGCTCTTTTTCAGATAGGACATCTAGTATTCTACTCGCTGGAAAAATGGGACAGTTGTACCATCTACCGGCACAGCATGGGTATTCGCCAGCTGTTTATGGACATTGAAGGAACTAAAATCATTTTTATTGACGACCATGCTCAAGGATATCTTTTCCTACCTGCACTGGAGGAGGCCTTGCTCATACCGGACATTCCAAAGCAGTGCCTCGGCTGCCTTTGGGATCTCACGCAGTCGAACATTTTCATTAGCTACGATGCCAGAATTGTGAACACCCATGTATTTGTACGCCATTCCGTGCAGGGCACTCACACCCTCAAAGTGGGCGAGTCCAAGCTGAATCCTGGGCAATGGCCGCTGCTATTATGCGGCGGCGAAATGGCTCTCCACGTGGACGGCGGACAGTACGCTACGCAATCCCTCAGCACCCATGTGGTGAATCCTAGCAATAGCCAGGCGGCGAGCCTCCAATTGCTTCTACGCCTCAGGAATTATGACGAGGCGTACAAGCTTTGCGAGCAGATGAACTTGAGCAGCGCATGGCGAGAGTTTGGCGAACAGGCCACTGCTGATCTAGAGCCAGATATTGGTAAGATTACTGCTTACCCAACATTCCCATGTAATCCACGGCATCGAACTACTCGTTAGCTATTCGGGCCTATCGACGATTGGGCGACGCTGCTCTGGTAAATGCGTTGAGTGAGCTCCGATATGTGGAGGATCTGGACATGCTGATCGGCTGCTGCTGCACGATTTTGGCTCAGTACGAGCAGGCAAAGGAACACATGCTCAAGGGCGTATATACAAGAGCGGCTCTGGAACTGTGTAGAGACCTCCTACAATGGGATCAGGCTCTTCTTCTGGCGCACAAGCACGACCCACAAGAGGTGCCCTACATAGCGAGGGAATACGCGCAGCAGCTGGAATTCACGTATGTGATTTAGCAGAACAATCAGAAGTAATGATTGCCATATTTTTATTTTGTTTTCCAGTGGTAACTATGCGGATGCCTTGTATCACTACGAGAAGGGTTACAAGGAGGATTTAATTAACGACAAGGATGCCGATCAGTCGGCTACTCTGGAAAATACACCTGAGTTCGAGGAGCATGTACGTCTCTGCAAGATGGGCATTGCTCGAACTTCAATACGTGCCGGTGATTTTAGACGAGGCGTAAGATATTCTTTTTCGTGGGAAGCTAGTCAGAAAAGTTAATTTCTTGTCCTTCAATAGATTCAATATGCCGTGGAGCTCCTGGACAAGCAGCTCCTCTTCGATTGTGCGGAGTTATTGGCTACTGTCGGACATCTGACAGAGGCTGCGGGACTCTATGAGCGTGGAGGATTTTACGATGAGGCCTGCGGCCACTACATTGCTCTGAAGATGTGGCATAAGGCCAACAATGTACTTTCCAAGGTGAAGAGCAGCAAACTGCATGCAGCCTATGCCAGGGCCAAGGAGAGTGATGGCCATTTCGAAGAAGCCATACGGTGTTATCGCATTGCCGGAGATTTGGATGCTTGCGTTAGGATTTACCTTGATCATTTGTGTGATCCTCATGCAGCCTCGGAGATTGTCTTAGAGTCACGATCGATGGACGCAGCAAAACTGCTGGCCAAGTTTTATCAGAAGATTGGAGATATTGAACAGGCTCTTCAGTTTCTTGTTATCTGTGGCTGTGTGGAGGAAGCCTTTGCTCTGGCCCAGCGGCACAACAAGCTACGCCGGCATGGCGAACTCCTGGAACGCTATGAAAATGCGAAATCCTCCGACTATCTGGCCCTGGCTCACTACTTCGAAAGTGAGAAATATACATTGCAGGCTGGAAAGTATTACTTTTTGGCACGTGAGTTTACCAAGGCCTTGAGGTTTCTGCTAAAAGCCTCTGCTTTCAACAATGAGGAACAGCTGGCTCTCTCCTTGGCAATTGACTGCGTGGCTACATCGAACAACGAGCAGCTTGCCTCGCAACTCATCGAGTTTCTCTTGGGTGAGGTGGACGGTGTTCCCAAAGATCCACGCTACCTCTTCCGCTTGTATATGGCTCGAAAGCACTATAAGGATGCGGCCAAGACAGCCGTCATAATTGCCAATCAGGAGCAGATCGCAGGAAACTACAAATCCGCCAGGGACCTCCTTTATTCCATGTATCAGGAATTGCGACGCAACAACCTATCTGTATCGGCCGAAATGCGGCACAACTTGATCCTGCTCCACCGTTACACGCTAGTCCGCATACATGTAAAGCTGGGTAATCATCTCCTGGCCGCCAAGCTGCTGGTGCAAGTGGCTGCTTGCATATCCCAGTTCCCAGAGCGTAAGAATGGATTCATTAGTATAGATATATTGTGTGTTGATTGATAGTTTCATTGGCCTTTCAGATATTATACCCATTCTCACCTCCACGGTTATTGAGTGTCAGCGGGCGGGTCTCAAGAAGTCTGCGTTCACCTATGCCTCCACGTTGATGCGTCCGGACTACCGCAATCAACTGGATACTCGTTATGCAAAGAAAATTGAATCTGTTGTGCGCAAGGCTCCAAAGGGCATTAAGCAGTTGCGTGATGAGATAGACGATGAGACCATGGAGTGTCCCATATGCGACTCAAACTTGGCCAATATGGAAGTGACCTGCTATAGCTGCAAGACAACGCTACCCATCTGCATAGCTACGGGTCAGCACATCATCAAAACGCTCATGACCTCCTGCCCGCAATGCGATTTTCTCTGCTTCCGTGCCGAGATGGAAAAGTGAGTGTAAACTGTGATTAAGGTCCAGTGTGGATTACTGTACTTCTTCTTTCAGAATACTCTCTGAGAATGGCGAATGCCCCATGTGCGGGGAGCAAGTGGCTCCAGAGCAACTGCTGGATGTGGAAGACATACGTCCGTACATCCTGGCGGCATCTTAAGATGGAATGATTACAGGACTTGAATAAACGAATAGACTGCACAGCACCACAGAACACCAAATAATAGATTTAAGTTGCAAACACAAATCACACTTTAAAAATCACAAGACGAAACGTGTATAAATAAATAGGCAGACGTTCCACTTAAAGTTGGCGATTATCGCCAAATTGTTTTTTACCGCCACAAACTGAAAGACAGTTTATCATATATCTTTCTTAGTTGATTCGTTGCGATATTTTTGTCGGGTCAAGTCCCGTGTGCTATATCATTTGCGAGCTTTTAGCTTGCTGGGTTGTCGTTTTTTGGTATTTGTATAACGCGTTAGTTCATTTTGAAAACGCCGTGACTAATTTGTTCCAGCTTGCGAATTTTGGTTAATATTCATTCTAAATTCGTATTTTTCATTCCAAAAGCCTTGTGATATCAACTTCACGTCCCAGCAGAACATTTGTAAAAGATTCTTGAGATGGCTGATTACGTCAAAGTTAATGTATCCAACTCGCATAATGATGCCGTTGCATTCGAAGTAAAGCTCGCCAAAGACTTAACCATCGCTGCCCTAAAGGTACGTAGCCCCGGTGCATATGGAAACACATTTCCAGAAAATAGGACATTTTAGTGAAATTCAATTCACATTGTGGTTTCATTCTGCAGAGCAAGCTGGAAATATCGACAGGCGCGAGTGCTGGTACCATGAAAGTGGAACTGTACAAAGGCGACAAGCTCTTGGACACCCTGGATAACAACGATGCCCAGTTGGGATACTATGTCAATTGCGATGGCCTTCGCCTCCACGTAATTGATACCTTCGCCAGCTTCTGCTTTGACGCCCCAGTTGAGAAATTCGAGCTGAGCAAAGACCAGTACGACCAAAGATCAGACTCAGTGCGGAATTATCTGAAACAAAATCGCCTGGGGAAGTACAACGAGGAGGAAATGCAGCAGATTGAGGAGAAGAAACGACAGCAAGCGGAAGAGTTGCAAAGGCAGGCCGAGCTGTGTGTCCTTGATAAACGATGCGAGGTAATCGAGTTGAATAGGATCTCCCTAAGCTCAATATATTGACTGCACTGCTCTTTCATGCTCTTCAGGTGACTGTGCAGGGCAATCCACGACGCCGTGGCACGATCAAGTACAATGGACCACTTGAGGGGAAAAGTGGTATATTCATTGGAATACATTATGATGAACCACTGGGAAAGAATAACGGAAGGTACCTACTTATCATGGCAACCATTAAATCTAAAATGACAACTAATGTCTTTTCTTTTTGCAGTGTCAATGGAAAAGTATACTTTGTGTGCCCTCCAAATTATGGCGGCTTCGTCTCGCCGTTATCCGTGACTGTGGGTGATTTTCCACCAGAGGACTTCAACCTTGATGAGGAACTCTGAGCATTTTTTTGATTTAGCTTTAGAATCTCGCATCGCACATCCCCACATTAACTGAAAGACTTAACAAAACTTAGTTTAGTTATGCCATTTTATATTTATTAATTAAAACATCTATGTATGTATGTATATCAGATAATCTTACAACATGATTATTTGTAAATTCTATAATCGGCTTTATCATTTTTCTGATTTAATGGTGTTCTCTAACAATTCACATCTGTTTCTGTTTATATAACTCGAAGCTCACCCTTTTGTAGACAAAATAAATACCAGAAGTAAGAGAACGTTCTAAAATATTGTGCATATGACAACAGAACTGTCTGCAAAGTGTTAAAGATCTCTTCTAGTTAGGAGAGCTTTCTACGTGAGGATATTTTCCGGCGTATATGTATTAAGCTGCTTGCTTTATATGTAGGTATATTTATGCTTGTATTATATACTTATGTGTGTGTTTGTGTATGCATGTATGTATTTTCTTTCTTAATCCTAATATTTATTCATAAATTGCAATCAGCTGTCGTTTAACAACAAATATATAAAACGTTGCATGTATTTACTCGAAGGTCTAGAAGTGTTTTAGAAATGCGTCACAATCATGAGGTTGCAAACTTTAAGTGTAACTATGTTTTGGTATTAATAGACTGATTTTGAGCCTCCACATACTTGTCAAATCAACTAAGATAAATGGTCGTCTTTTTCTACATCTCACTTGAGATCGGTTCTGTTTTAATAAAACCCATTTACTTCTCCACAACGCATAAAAGTCTGATTCAGAAATATTCAGCAATCGCATAGAGCCCAAGCCTAGCCTCTAATCCTCTCTTTGGGTTATGCAAATAGAGTGAACTAAGTGGAAAATATGTAAACAATTGGCCATAATTGCATCTGAGTTTTGCATATTTCATTTCTGAATGGTTGAGTAAACTTGACGACTTAACAGTAATATACGTACATCTCTTGCCTGTGTTCTATGAACGGTTCAAATTGAATGAAATTAATCAAAATTTCAGGTATAAGTACCAATTTATACCACTTTCCATATTCGAGCAGGTCCTGACATTTACAATAGATCCTGTTGGGCATTTCTCTTTCTGTTGAAGAAGAAAAACTTCGGCTTTCCGAACAGCAATCCGAGCATTGATACTATATACTAATATACCTGAATACCTGCTGCCCTAAAGCTTTGCAAACAACGTTCATTAAAGTATGTATCTCTTAAAAATGAAACAACCCGAATTTGGATATCAGTGTATATTGTGTACTTTGATCATTTTCTTGCCAAGCAATTATTTTTACTGGATATCGACACATAAATGCAGTTTATAGAGCGTTGATTTGTTCTTGTTAATATTTATTATTATTGTTTTATTGAATTGTGTGTGTTTTTTGTCATGATTATATATATATACTTGTATTTTCTTGATTCTAGCCCATCGTCCGAAGGCCTTCTCTATGTCCCTATCAATTACTGTATTGTATGTAAATATGTGCGTATCTATGTGGGTTCTAATGCATTGTCAGTGTAGATACATATATAGCAGAGCAGAGCTCGTCTACTCGATTGTTATACGAGCATATACATAGTTGCTTATTCAATACGTTAGATCAATGAAGGACACTAACTTGTATTGTTTACTTGAGATTCTGTATAAAGTGTAGAGACCTTCAGTACGCATTGACCCAAATATTTAGCAAATATGCATACAATAGATACGTACAGACGTTTATACATTTCCCCTTCACATATCTAAAATTATTTCGCATGCTACGACCCGGTTCCATTATATTTAGAGTGTTGTGGTGCGTAGCATTGCCACATGCGATTTGGTGTTTGGTTTGTCCTCAGCCTTGGCCGGTTGATGCTGTCCATGGTGTTCGGGTGGGACCTGTGACTCCTTTGATATTGTGCTTGTCCTAGCCGCACCCTTTTTTTCGGAGCCACCGTGCCTGAAGGCTGTTAGTTTGCGCACAATGAGGCTGCCCGTATGTTTGAGGTTCCTTTTTATTCGATTGCTTCCGCCGCTGCCGCTGCCACTGCAACTACTATCATCACCTCTGCCCTTCTGGCCACTGACACCATCTTCATGTCTGACACTGATGTCCGTAGATGTGGTCGATGGACCTTTGGTTGTCGCTTTTATAGAATCATGCATTTTATGTTCTACGCCCTCGCCATCCTCCTCCAAAATTGCGTTTATCGCATTTAATTCACTGCAGAGGGGCAGCACAATTGAATCGCTGGGCTGCTCACCCATCCCCAGCGAGTCCTGATCGCGCACTATGCCGAGGCGTGCTGCCTGTATATCGTCGCCTAAATCCAGATTTTCCTTGGAGCTAAAGGGCGAGTACATTTGAAAGGCCGAATGCAAGGATCCAGATTTTTTCGAGTCCTCGTTGCCCGCGCTAGACAGCCTGCTCTTCTTGCGCCGCTGGGAGCCATGCTGACTGGTCAGGGATCGGCACATAAGCGAAAGATCTGACAGCTTGCTGCTACCGTCATTGCTCGCCGTGCGACGATAGTCAGTGGAGATGTTGTCGGCCTCAGAATCTCTGGCGGCAGCGGCGGCGGCGATCCCCTCATGGTTATTTTGCTTAAGTCACAGACGTAGGTCAAAAGCAATGCGAGACGCAATGTTCTTGAAACCGATGCTGGTGCCTGGGGAAATACGGGGAGAACAAGGTGTTGCAGTAAGTATTCTGCTAGTGCCAGAAAATCACTCCACGCTCACCAGAGATCCGCTTGAAGCGCACCCCGTTCAAGGAGAGTCGCGGCAGCTTGCACACTTCAATCTCCCACTGCACCAAAGAGTCCGTGTTGGGATCGCCATGCACGCACCAGAGAACAAACCTAGTCAATTCCAATTAGTTAATTCATCAACGCGATTATCCTCTCAATCTCTGTCCAGGTACTCACCTCTCTCGCTGCTCGTAGTCGCAGTTGTTTTGATCCAGTACTTCGCGTATCTTTTGCATTATCTGATCGGGCATCAGGGGCGATGTTGTCTTCATGGACCAAGTAAAGCGCAACACACGAGGTTTGGCTGGCTCTTCCGTGGTTGATTGGCTGAAATTAAATAACCGGTTTAGAATAACGCACAGTCTCGCGAACCACACAAAAATATTGAGGTTTATACATTTTCTGGGACAAGAATTAAGCGTATATGGCCTTTCAAATGCGGAGTTGTTTAACTGACCTTTAGATCTGAGCTGTTTAAACTGATTTGAATGTAATTTTAGGTATGTTCTAAGAATAAGCACCCCAAGACAGCTAGAAGGCTGCATTCCTTGCCAAAATAAAGCTTTCCTAAACATGATTTTCCGTCATCAGATATTGGCAAATGCTCGTATCCGGAGTTGTCATTGTCAGTATGTAGCAGTTTGCCAAAGTAGGTCAGAAATAGCTCACTTCATTGGATCAGAGCAATGCAAGTTTAAAATATATTCAATGTCACGCTTTTGCCTAGTCTATTTGGAGAGTGAAAACACTCGTCACGGACAGCCGGACAATTCCCAATCTAAGTGTGTAACACCACCTATTTAAGATCCGTTTAGTCGGATATTTGCACTTCTGCTAACTGCCGAAGCTTAGGCTGCCTTCTGTGGAAAGATGTGTGGTGGGGTGGTGGAGGGTTCATGGGCGATCCAGCAAATGCAAAATGGAGAAATGAAATAAAATTGAAATGCGTGTAGAGGTTTCTTTGCTCACAAATGTTTCACATCATTTATTATGGATTTATTAAATTATCAATTGTTTTAATTATGCGTTATTTCTTTGAAACTTAATATTTAAAGATAACTACGGGGTCGAGCCACTGAAGGTGTCCGACGATAACACGATTTATAGATAATCATCTGTACAAATAAAATGGTCGCATGCACTAGTGGTAATACATTGTTATTCCTTGAATTTAAGCTTAATTTGTTTAATTTCTGCCATTTTTATTTTTCTGTAGTGACTACGTGGTATGCTTAAAATGCTAAAAAAAAAGCTGCCACTTTGCCCTCTGGGTCCCTGCACCCAGAGTTGTTCAGCTCTGGCGCAGTTGGTGGTGGCAGGGGGGTGATTTATGAATTGCAAGTTCGTTAGTTGGTTGGTTGGTTGGTTGGTTGATTGGTTGGCTGGCTGGCTGGCTGGCTGGAGTGCTGGCAGGCTGGCTGAAGTCAGATTGTATGATCCACGGATACAATTTAGTGCAAGCTCAAATCGGAATACAAATACAGTCCATACATACAATACAAACATACATACATACAACTACAGATATCGCTAAATAAAAGTTAAGATCATGATCATACAGTAGTGACACAATTAGCAACTTCTTTTGGTGTTTTATTGATTTTACTTTCAGTTCAGCTTAAATCGGTTTAGATTTGGGTTTTCAGTTTATTTTAGTTGAGTTCAGTTAAGGCTAACAACGTTCAATGTACGTGTACTACTACTCTGTGTTACTCTGCACGTTTTCTCTCATGCTCACTTCATTTCGTGATTCATTTCCGTGATTCCGTGACACCGTAATATCCGTTTTAGATTTTATTTATGTGTAGTTTAGGTATAGTACTCGTAGGTGTAATATTTAGTAGTTGGTGTGATCCATAATCGTGACAATGACAGTGACAGACAGCAAACTGTAGTCGGGATTCTCTCTGATTATTGCATTGTTACACGAGTGCTCGTATCGCCCCGCTTGATTGCGTTTATCATTGCAATTTCGTTTAATTTCATTTCATTTCATTCATTCATTTGTTCTGTTCTTTTCTGTTCTGTTCTTCCATGCGCTGGTCGCTCCTGGCATCGTTTTGCAAACAATGAAAACAAAGGGTTCGTGGTTTGTGTTTGTTGTTGCTTTACTTTAAATATATATGTATATGTATATGTACGTTTAATTTATATAAATGTATATGTATAATTAGTTAATAATTGTAATAAAACATAGGCGCATTTGTGAAATTTGCAACGCAATTAACGCAACGGAACTCAACGTTGTCGGTGTTCATTTGAGGGGGCGGCTGGCTCGAAGCGGAACCAGTTTCGGAATCGGAATTGAAATCGAAAGCAGTAATCGTAGTCGATATTGTGTATCGGTATCGGTATAGGTATTCGTATTCGTATCGGATCGGTATCGAAACGACGCGGAGCAAAATAACCCGATCCGATCTGAATCGACCTTATCTCTGTACTCTGTCTGTTCATATCATATCATATATCTCTCTCTGTACCTCTCCGTCACGCGCGTTTACTCTAGGGGAATCGTTTGTCTCAGTTTCAGTTTTAGAACTATTAACAAGAAGTAGTTAATGCTTGTTTTGTTAATTACTGGTTTGGCCTAAAATTAAAGAAAAAATTTTAAACAAATTATTCACGGCTGGAAAAAATATTAATAATGGGTAAAACAAATACCAGAAATGAAACCAAAGAAGACAGATAAGAATAAAACGGAATAATGGTAAAAGTTTTTGTTTTTGTTTGTTGTTTTTTTTTTTTTTTTAATATGTTTCTTCGTACTAGAAAAAGAAAAGTAAACGCAATATCTCTTCAACAACTGATAAGTTCATTGTACATTTCACATTGTCTTTTTGTCTTTTAGTTATCAACAATATTATTATCGTAATCGTAATTAAACTGATCATGTATTTAACAAATGAAGGAAAAGAGACAAGTACAAAGGAGCCTTCCTAGCGGTGTGGTGATTTAATGCAAGTACAGAGTCGTATAAAGCAAACGTGGATACGTGGATATACAGGATTGGTTTCGAAATATGTACTAAAAAATATCGCATATGCATATAGTATGTATATACATATGTATATTGAAAGTATAAATTCAAACAAGAATAAACAAATTATAAATGTGACGGAGATTTCGAGAGCGTAGAGAGGAAGCGACAGACGACAGACGTTGGCAGTTTAGCTCTTGTCATGGATCAGATATGTATTCAGTTCCGTATTACACGCATTGCATTCACCTATTGCACGGAGTCACATATGCAGTTTGTATGTATGTATGTAGTATGGTTGGTTTGTATTTTTGTATTTGTACTTCAGAGGTAGGTAAGGATACAGAGTCTTGCAACCGATTCGGCACGTATTATTTCATTTTATGATGGAGCATTTGGTTAACGGGCAGGCAGGGGCCAGGTGGGCATGCAGGGCACGTACCCGCGCCCGCTCCCGTTTCGAGGCACTGAGACATCGGCAGATCATCCCGAACGATCATCCCGAACAGTTATTTATTCATTCATTGTTGCCACAGCTGAGCCACACACACACACACACACAATCATTTGGATATCACTGAGTAAATACATACATATGTACGTACGTATATGCTAACTAAATATGAGTAGGAATACAAATGTATTAGCAAGTAAATGCATGCGTCGTTCCAGCCCCGAAATGGCATATGCACCCCCACAGAGACGCAGATCCACGGAACCCAATGGACCCACCAATGGAGGATCCATCACAAAATCATTGAGTGCGTGCCTCTGGTCCGTGTCGGTGCATATACGAATTTGAGTCTGTTCTTAAGCAAATGTCCTGTATGTACGTTAGGCGTGTTAGATGTTCGGGTACATACTCGTACACATATAGCAGTACATACATATGCACATACTTTCATTCTGAAAGACTTTCAGTTCAAAAAGAATGGAAAAAATAAACAAAATAAGAAAGCAAAAAAAAAACCATAATAAAAATTTCATATACAAAACATGTGCATATCATTAGTGGGAAAAAGTAACCATTTCATAATTATGTATGTATTACAAAACTTATCTTTTGCGTAAAATCAAAGTTAATCAAATGAAATCACGACCGCAAATCTTTTCATGCAACCAAATGGGTGTGGGGTGCTGCTCTTCCGCTTTCTTCTCTCGAACCACCCACGCAACGGTTTGCTTGTTAGTAACGTTATTATATCCTACGGTCAGAGCTTTGCGCATGTGCATAAGTAGCAGTAAAAGTTAATGGGTAATGTCGGTTAGGTGGATTGTTTTCCGTGATGGCCGCAAGACTTAATCTACACCTTCATTGGGTTCTTCGATTCCCCTCAGTCTCGGTCTCATTCTCTGGCTCTTTCTCTTTATCTCTCGGTATCTTTGCTTTTTCTGAAGTGCCGTTTTGGTGGACATTAACAATGGTGATACTTATTGGTGATTGGGTGAAGCGCCAAACAAACGAACTTGCATAAATATCACGTGATGGACATTAAACAAAACAGAAATTATACACAGAAATGTTAGTGCATTTATTGAAAATAGTTACGACTCACGGAGAGCCAAATACAGTGCGACGCAGACGATTTTCTGGGATCATATCGAAAAATGATCTGTTATCTAATAAAATTAGTTGATTATCATATATTAATTGTCAAGGATATGTCTTTGTGGGATATCCTGGGATTTGTGTAGAAATAAAACAGACAAAATCGAATTTCCCTGTACCAGGTAATTTGTAACCGATTTTAAACCAATTTTTATGCAGGCTCTGTTCTCCGTCTATGTCCGTCTCCCTGTCCGGCTGTCTGTATCATTGACTCCAAGGCCTGTCCTTTAATAATGGTATGCACATATGTACTTATAGAAAATCGGAAGAATTAAAGTATTGTTGTCAAAATCCGCATATTGAAGATATATTTATGAACGATTTTTAGTCATATGCTCAATGCGTTTTTTTTTAGCGATAACTTGGAGCTGGCTTGGGTAAGCAAAAACTCGTTCTGGACAGAATTGATATGCAGAATGGACTTTGTACAGTACAGAACATAAACACACACACCCATGATCATAAACACATTTAAATAGTATATACCCACGGGTGTATGCAATAAACGAAACAAAATAATATATGAAACATAAAATGAAAAAAAAAAAACAAGAAAAAATTAAACAAACGAAAACAGAGTAAATAAACACGAAAACGAAAAGTAATAAATGATGTATTTATAAAAAAGAAAGAAATTAAAAACGAATAACGATAAAAGTAAACAAATTCGAATTTGCAGTTTGCATTTGCTTTTCTTCTAATATTCCATTAACTGAAGAAATCAAATTGGCATTTCGAGTGACATATGTAGATATTGTTTTGATTTGCACTTACCGTTTGCTAAAACGAGAGGAGAGTTTGGAAAAGAAGCTCATACGCCCCGGATGGGCCGAGTCGCCGGAGGCGCCACTTGTGCCCGAGTATTCCAGCGCCGTGTTGTTTCGTGCTCTGGTTTGACCTGTGGAGAGCAACGATCATATCGGTTAGCAGCGAACATACTTGTGCAACACACAGACACAATCTACGAGCTGGATAGCTCCTTAGTAATACTGACGTACATTCATTTGTACTAGGCAAAGATCGTTACGATGTTTATATATGTACATACACTCTCGCACATATGCCCCTTGTGTCGGCACAAAGTGCACTGTGCAACAGTGCTTCCAGTGCACTTTGCCCCCGATGGTATTTATGCCAGATTACAGTTAACAATAGTTTCTATATTTTATTTGTATAGTGGTGTATGGGTATCGCGGTAGCTGAATGTGGACAGACAAATGTCTCTGTTTCTATCTATCGTTGAACATTTTGTGTTGCTATGAATAGTTTTCCATTCGTATTTCCAAACACACAAAGATATGTACAGGCGTGGTGGTATGGGCAGGTTGGGCAGGGGCAGAGGTGATTAGGGATAGGATCAAGTACAGAAGGCATACGTACGTACAAACAAACGTGCATGGAAGGTGTGTGCAAAGATCGCGGAAATTAAAAGCGATGTGGTGCGGTATATTACGGATACGGAACGGTACGATAACACAAATTAACATTCAGCTAAATGATTTGATAGTCGATAGTCGATAACTAGATAATCGATTGAAAACTAAAAATAATCGGAGCGCGCCTGGATGTGATATGGATGTGGGGTGCAGTGCGGGATTTAATTGGTATCGAATGAAAAAATGATTTTTCGTTTCAATTATCGATAATCATACGATTACTCGATTAATAGTTATGCAGGATTTAAGTAGCCTAGTTTTCGGGGGTTTGGGTTGGGTTTAGTAGTTGTGGATAAAATTAAATTATTATCATTAAAACTAATAAAAATAAGTGAACAGAAAACTCACCAGAGTGAAAGGTTGAACGTGATGGAACATTCCTTGGAAAGTGTCTGCTTGATTTAACAGCCGATGCCATTCTAAGTCGATCGAACAGACTATATATGTACAAGTACAATACATATGTATGCACACATAGGTATGAATGGAAATCAAATCAGTTTCGAATCGGTTCGTCGGAGTACATTCAAATCCAATGAATCGCATTTCAGGGAACGAATATGTTTTTATCAGTATACAAAATGTTGGTTTTGGTTTGTTTAATTTTTTGTTGGTGTTTTTTTTTTGTTGTTTCATAAAATATTTGTTTGTGTAATTGTTTGTACAAGAACCGTTCGAGGGTGAGTGTTTGAACGTATGGGGATGAGTAATGATTGAATGGATGAGTGTTTCGGATGATTATTAGGGACAGCGGCGGCGCAACATCATCATCGATTCGGTTCGGTTGGGTTTTTTGGAGTTTCGTTCCCATCCAGTGACGATTGTGTCATCGATTTGGACATCATTTATCGATTGATGGGGTTGGATTTGTATTTGGTATCGATTCGGTTCGGTTCGATTTGATTTTGGTATTTGGCAATGACGACATGTATGTAGGATGGCGGCAGGCGGGTGGGTGTTCAGAACAGCGCGAATCAAGCAGTTTGTTTGGTTTATGTGATAAATATATGGCGATAACCAAAAGTTGATGGTTTTTGTATTTTTATCAATCGCGTCGTAGACATAAACAAAATGAAAAGAAAAAATAAAAATAGATCATGTAAATTTCTCAAGAAGACAAGCACTTAAAGATACGATTCTTATCAAATATGCTGGATACAACAATTCCTGAATGAACATGGATATAGGAGTAGTAGTAGTAGTAGTAATGCCAGAATGCAGTACGTTGGAAAGCTGAGAGAGCAGGTACAATAGATATACATATGCATGTATGTATGTATTGTATGTGTGTACGTATGAAGAGAATGCAGGGAACCGAATGTTCCAGTCCCTGATCTACATGAAAGCGTTGGATGACTCATGCTTGCGACGTTTGAGTACTTCAGATACAACAGATACATTCGACAGTATTTAGATGGGACTCTCTGCATCTCTGATAATCTCTCTGATATTCGATATTTTCAGCTAACAGTTAGAGTTACAGTTGAAGAAACTACGCATGGAGTAGACACATCGAAGTCGTACATTGGAGAGCATATAGTTAGTATGATCAGTCGGGTACACAAGGTTACAACAGCAGCACAATAACAAGCTATTTCGAATCGAGTATAAATCTGGGATATAAGCATTTAACAGTAACAGTAAACGAAAACGATAAAAAAACACACAATAATGGAGAAAATTCAATTTACGGGCGATGGTAGAGTCAATAGAGTTAGACTGACGAAGACAGACATGCATGAGGAAACGGAAACAATAGAAATTATGTATTTATAGAAACGGATATGCAGATATTCCGCTTTTGTTGAGTGTTGGTTGGACTCAGTGTTTGGACAATCCAAATGCGAATACGACATAAAAAACTATTCACTTGATCAGTCTCGTTACCCTCGCAAAACAGATCGATCTTCTATTCGGATGGGCCGCCAATTACTGGGCAAGTCTCGGGCAAGTTGATATTCAAATTTATGTTTATAGAAGTAGTATTAGTATGTGTGCCTTGACATCGCCGCGAATTGAATCTCGTTCGGATGAATGACAAATTATGCGAAAGTATGCGAACAGAAATCGGAAAAATAAAGCCAAGTCCTACGCTAGTTGTACACACTTAATTATACATAGCATCAGTATCTGTATATGGGGAGAAGGGTCGCGATCGCTTTCTGTACACCCAAACAACTTCAAAAATACAAATGATCATTCATTGTTATCGAATGTTACAATTAAATCTATATTATACTTGTGTTCTCTAGCATTACTTGCAGTGTGTATATGGAGACGCTCACGACCCTTGGTTAAATGAGGCACAATAAAAAATCTCTTAACGTAAGATTGGATATTCACTCACCAAATTTGTTCGATTTATTTCGATTCGATTCGAATCCAAATTGAATTCAATTCAAAACCAAAATTCATTTCATTAGTTTCATTTGCAAACGAACATAAATTGAATTTAGTTGTTGGTTTTTTTTTTTTTTTTGGTTCAGGTTTTCAATTTGCATTGCGATTACGAACGAAAAGGTGGTAGTAGTAGTAGTAGAGTAATACAATAATTGGGCGAGCGTCGATAGGAAGACGAAGAAGGTTGTTGCAGTTTCAGATTCAGATTCGTAGGTGGTGGTTGGTTGGTGGTGTTATTTGTTGTTTCGGATATAGAACGCCACAAAGAATGGATGTACATATGTGGTAGTGTAGTTGTTATCAAATTAGACATTTGGTTTGTAAACAGACAATGTTTAAAATTGTAAAAAACATGAAAAGATAAGAGATTTACATTATTCAAATGATCAAATGGTAAGATCGGTAAAAATACATCGAAAATAGAATACAAAACGAATAGAGAACCAAACGAGAAAAGGCCAACACTACAATAAATACTAATAATAGTAGAGTCAGCAGACAGTAATAATATTCAAATGAAATACATTGAAATTATTTATAGAAACATATACATATGTACATATTTGTATGTATAGAGGCTTGATCCACATGACCAACGATCCCAGGACGCGCTTAAACATACAAAGGTGTATCCACACTGTCGGCATCGCTCCAATCCTAATCTGAAATATCTATACATACAGAACCATGTGACCAGATCTATTACTTGCGACAGCCGAGTCTCAGACAACACGCACAGCACGAATTATTTAATTCAATTTTGATTTTCGGTTTAAGTTTAAATTTAGATTGGTGAGAATTATTGTCAGCCTCTGGGATCCGGTTCGCTCTAATTGACTTGCTAATGGGTATTAATTGGGCAACAGAAGAAAAGGGAAACGATGCATTACCGGTTAAGATACAAAATCAAACTAAATTATTGATTAGGATTCGAGAATCACTTGAATACTTTGCAAGGAGCGGTTGGCAGCAAGGACGTGGACGTGGCCACCGCTGTTATATAGCAAAAGATTGCCCATATCTGTCTATCAACCCGCTAATGTACATATTTAAACTGTGGGTATCTGGGAGGATTTTCTAGGAATAACATCGAAGGTATGTACAATAAATGAAGGTTTATATGTGTTGTTGCATTCGGCCTAGTTTTAATATATTGAAAACTGAATCTATTGAGCTCTTGGTGACTGATATGAAAACTGTGATTTATGGAGGTGACATGTCTAAATGAATGCCCAAATGCACAATAATTCTCCCAAATAAATCAAATGGCAGCCAATCTTTGAAATGATAAGAAGTAATTGAGTTTCAAATAATCCGATAATCAAAGTAACAAAATGTTGTATACAGTTTTTGCGTTTTTTGTTTGTTAATTAGACAAGTGTATACCTCGTTCCGAGCGGGTCATTCGAGACTGAGACGCATCCGTCTGTGGAGGGGCGAGGGCTCGATACAGACGCGCTTTTCGTATGACCTTTTCCAGCGGGAGCTGCCGATCCGCTGCTGGTTACGTGCATAGTGATGGTAGAATCGTAATCGTAAATAGGTTGTAGGTATCGTATGGTATTGCTTGTGGTTTACGAGTAATTTGGTATTGGTTTTGATTTGGTATTCTTTAGATGGGTTAAGGTTTTTCGGTTTGATTGGAACAAAATGAAACGAAAGTGAAATTAAAACGAAATCACTTTTGAATTGTGCAATCAGCACGGCAACTAAAGAGAACTGAATTGTGCGTGACGGTATACAATTACGTTTCTATTGGGGGGGTATTTTTTTCTCTTGTGGTGTGGTCGCCAATTCCACGTCACTGTATGACCTCTTCCTTTGGGGCTCTGCACTCCACTGGCCAAAATGCAGACTAAATGCTTTCTAGGCCGAGCGGTTCCGTGAACGGGAAGCCGTGCGCAAACCAAAGACAAAACTATAAAAGACAGGCTCCACGAACTAACAACGAACTGAACAACTAAATGTGCCTGCCAAACGAGGGTATTAGATATGACAATGCAAACAATAACCGGGATTCGATACAGCAGTAAGGAAAACTAATTCAGCATAAGAAAACAAAGGCACTACTGTTGCCCAGGGCAACGGGTGGCAGAAACAGCTGGCAAGCTCCGGTCTCACGTACTTTGTCTCTGCAGGGATAACGTTGGTCTTCTCCGTCGACGAGGTCTTCTCGTAGAGCGTTGTGGAGCGGCGTGGAATGATGCCACTGGTGCCGCTCACCGTGCGATTGCCGTTCGTCGGATCATACTTCGTTGCCGTTCGCGGCTTGGCGGGACTGTTCAGAGCTGCAAGCAGATAAAGGGGAATGGATCGGGTCAGATGGATGCTTGGTCTCCACTATGCTTTAGGCAGCCTCATACTTGTGTCTGTCGTGGTGAGCATCTTTTGGGTGGCCGAAGCTGGTCTCTGGTTCTGTGCGGCCAAGCGCGCTGTGTTCTCCTTAATCGTGGCCGAGTCGATGGTGTTTTGGCGCTTGAAATTGCTGCCCCTGCAATGGGAAATGATAATGTTGCAACCAATTGGAGAGGCCATAATCGGCATATGCCACTTACACTGATGCACGATCCGCCGCTGATCCTGCAGCGTTGTAGTTGTTGCTTGGATTGACCGCACCCACAGCTCCCGCCGCGGCCGCCACAGTGACGGCTGCATTTGCCGGTCCGGTGCCTGCGATGAGAAAGAGCGAGGTTCTGATTAGTATGGGTCGCATTATATATGATAAGCGGTTAGCCCCTTACGGGACTTACGCAATGTTTCCGCACCAGACGAGGCCCGACGACTAGGCTTAGTGCTAGACGCCGATATGCTCCTGTGGACCCCTCTATGTGTGGGACTCTGCACGCCCGCACTGCCCACATTGGCGCCCGCATCATTGCCCGAGATGTTGCGCAGTGAGAGTGAGGAGCCCGATCGTGATCCGTCACTTTCCGGCTGCATTGGATGCGGAAGAGGGAGAGACCAGGGAACAATAAGGGCAAGGTGGAAAATCAAGAAAATGGCGCCACACTTACGTCTGTGCTCTTGCGTCCCAGCAGCAAATACGTTGCGAACACATCATCGTAGCGCACCTGCGAGAGCGAGTTTTCGATCTCTAGTCGGTTGTAGCCCATCGCGACCAGAGCTTCTGTGCATCGCGCGAAAGGGCAAACAGAAGAAGTGTGAGTAGGGTGATCATTCAATGGATTGTGGAAGAATGTAGCACATTTAGATATCGCATGCAAAATCATTACAGTTGCATTATATTTTAGGAGCCAGGAGCTCCCACACCACAGGCCACGCTCTCATCTGAACTCAGAGTTGAGAGCATTTGTGGAGCGTGGAGCATGGGGCGCACCGGCCATAGATTGTATGTATGTAAGTGTAGCCATGCAGCGAGCAAAATAAACAATATTTAGCTAAGGATCATCACCAGATTCGACACTTGCAGCAGACCCCAAACCGGACTCAATATTCAGAGCTTTAAACTTGATGGAACGCCTCGACTCGCATTGAAATTAGTTCTCAGTTCTCAGGAGAAATCAATTTATTTCCCATATTTCAACTCACTCGTACATCAACAAAACATTTACTAAGTGTGTTGTGGTGTGTGTGTGATGTGTGTGTGTATACAGACAGGACAGCTATACTATGTACAGAAGATGCGAGAAAAGAAAACGAAGAAAATCGAGAAACGAGAAAGAAAAACCAAAGAAAATGAAAAACCAATTTCGTGTCAACATTCAACACTTTCCGTTCTCTTGAGCTCGTTTGGCATTCGCCTCCTCCCGGTCGGTCTGTTGGAGCAGAGGGCGATGCAGAGGTAGAGGAAAAAGAAGGCACAAGTGGGAAATAGAACAGAGATTAATGCGATTAATGCGAGGGGCTGTCTGCTGTGTGACGTAGATAGCGTTTCTCTCGACGGGATTGCATACATTTTGGGGTGGTTTCCGTTCGTCGATCAGAAAATTCACCATCAACATCAAGTTGTAGGCACTACGCCGAATCGAGAGCGAACCTTTGACACCGGTTTGTGGCCCCGCCGCAGCTATGGTAGTGAGAATTTACAAACGAAAATCAAGATCGAGAAGGCATTACTGGCATCCCATCGCTTTGCCAGAGCCCAACAGCACACAACAGCTGCTGGTGCTCTCTGGGGCCACACTGGGGAAATATCCGTCAACAATTACAAACTACGAAAATATAAAACCAAAAAACACAACAACGTTTTGTTGGGTAAAGTAATTAGTAATATTACATTGCAGATACATAATAAGTAGAACAAAAGATAGATTGGCAGGCAAAACTCCACTCCACACACACACAAATCGTTAATAATATTAGTAATGAATTTCGTATACAGTACCCGTCTTACCTATCCTCTTGGGATCGGCTAAATCGGCTTTTGGCTCTATATACGGCTTGAGCTCGTCGTCCTCAAACCCCATATTCATCCACTTGTCGCCCATGATTGTCTCCAGACTAGCACGCTTTGCGGGGTTCAGTACTAAAAATTTGCGTAGCAAATTCTCACAATCCGTCGACATATAGAAGGGGATTCTGCAAAGATCCAAAAATTTGAGTTAAAAAAACTTAATTATAAATTCTTGTCCCATCACATACCTATATTTGCCTCTGAGTACACGCTCGCGCAACTCCCTCAATGTTGAGCCGTCGAAGGGCAGGGAACCGCTCACCAGCGTATACAAGATGACGCCCAGCGACCACACATCCACCTCGGGGCCATCGTACTTCTTGCCTTGGAATAACTCTGGGGCCGCATACGGTGGACTGCCGCAGAACGTGTCCAGCTTGGAGCCGGGCGTGAACTCGTTGGAGAACCCAAAGTCAGCTATCTTTATGTTCAACTCGCTGTCCAGCAAAAGATTCTCCGCCTTTAAGTCCCTGGTTGGATAAAAGAATGTTGCATACAATATTCTATGGCCTCATTTCATAGCCCCAGCTGACGACGCATACCTGTGTATAATTCTCTTTTGATGACAGTATTGCACAGCTGAGACGATTTGTCGAAACTTAACGCGCGCCTCCTTCTCCTTCATGCGACCATGTAGTACCAGATAGTCGAAGACCTCGCCCCCGGACGCATACTCCATGATCAGATACAGGGTCTTTTCCGTTTCGATTACTTGAAACAGTTTCACAATATTGGGGTGGTCGAGCATCTTCATTATCCTAACCTGTGTGCCAGATTGGAGTGGAGAAAATAAATGCATGATTGAGTACATTAATTAAAGTGGAAGACAAACAAAGGACAAACCTCTCTGAAGAGTTTCTGAAGTGACCCAGGATTGAGTTGGGTCTTGTCAATTATCTTAATGGCCACTTCCTTGCCAGTGGGCAAATGCTTGGCCAGCTTCACCTTGGCAAAGTTTCCCTTGCCGATCGTCTTGATCAGTTTGTATTTGCCGATGTGCTCCTCGGTGGCGCGCCATCGCATGGGAGCACTGCTTCGCATCTGCATGTTCGGGGAACCCTGGAAGAGTAAGGCAGGAATGGATTAGTTTAACTTTCACTACATCTCTATGGGAGGGAGGGGAACTATTTAAAGATCTGTTACCCCCCACTAGCCGTCTCACTGAATAAGGGGATTGATTTGTTACGATTGGTACGACAGAAGGAGGGGGTTTGTAAGACGGGTTCAGGTGCTTTTTCGGTTGGTCGGTCGGGAGGCTTATAGAGAGAGGGTTTACCTGTGCAACATGGTTGCTGTACGCATTGCTGCGGTTCACCACCGCGTTGGGTGCCGGAGGAGCTGTACGATGGTGTCCCACAGCTGGGGCAGTCGCCACAGATGCAGACACCGAGCTGGAGCCAGATGTGGAGCGCGGATCCACGCTGGATCGGACCGCATGCGAGCTGGGTACAGCTTCAGTGCGGATCGAGCTGTACGGCGGAATTGGCGCCACAATGGGCCGCTCCGAGCGCCGCTTGGAGCTGGAACTGGCATTGCTCCCAGATCCGGCAGCCCCGCCCGATGCCGCATGGCGATGGGACTTTTGTGCCAGAAGCGCTTCGAACTGGCGCAAGTTCTCCTCACGCCGCTTGGACGCCGATATCGTGGTGGCAGTCAGCTTGGACGAAGTGATACCGTCCACAACGCTGTTGCTGCTGCCTCCACGACTTGTCGAGGTCCTGACAGCCGGCGTGGGTGCCGTCCCAGCTGGTCGCCAGGCCGGAGTCGTCTGCTTCTCATCCGGATGCTGGTGCTTCTGTTTAAGCGTGGCCCGCATGGCCAGCACAGTGTCCGTGTTCTTGGTATCCGAGGCGGTGCGCGCCAGCTTGTTCTTGACGGCGCCAGAGCCGCCAGAGGCGACCGCCGTGTTCTTGGAGTAGGCACCGATGGAGTTGCGGCCGTCGCTGCCCCGCTGGAACTCGGAGAGCATCTGCTCATTGCTGTCATCAAGCTCGGCTCGCCGTCCACCCAGGTACTGGAAGTCGTTCTCCGACGACATGTCACTGATGCCCGGCCGCAGAAGGTTCTCCGTCTCGCCGTACCGCTTGCTCTGCTTGCGCATTATCTCCATCTTCATCACGTCCATCGAGGACTGCGACTGCTGCTGGTGCTGCTGCTGCTTGAAGCTCTCCTCGACATTGTGGATGTGCTTCTCTATGGAGCCCAGGGCGAAGGTCACTCCCACATCGTCCTCGGCAGACATCAGTGTGCGCGGCGGTTTCTGTCGCTCCTTGGGCTGTGGGTGCAGGGTCGGCATGGCAGAGACGGCCACACGCGGCAGGGGCGGCTTTGCATCGCGTCGCCGCAGCTCCACCATCCCCAACCCGTCCCCGTTGTTGTCGTCGTGCTGCAGCTGTGCGCTGCCATCGAGATCGGGTTCGAGATCCTTGTGGCTGGGACCAGCTGGAGTCCTCAGCGAGCTGGCAAGTAATGTTCTCTCGCGCTCCGGCAAGATTTCGCTGCTATGGTTGTTGTTATTGTTATTGTTGCTGGAGGTGGTGGTGCTGGTGCTGGTGGTGCTAGCGGGAAGAGGTACGGTCAGCTTGGGCGGCGCCGGTGCCGCCCCCTTGCGTGCTGCATAGAGCCGGACACTCTTCCGTGTGGTATCGCCACGGTTCAGGTCAGGTGTTTCCATTACGCTGCTGATTCTGAATCTGCTTCTGCTGCTGTTTCTGGTTCACCAACGGTAGCTCCACTTGTAGCTTTAGCTGCTGCTTCGCTGCTTTATGTATTTGTTGTCTTCAGTGCGAATGTGTGTATGAGTGTGTGTACACATGTACATACATAAGTACTTGTCGGAGAGATCACAACTTTTTCTTGTAGCTTTTGTAGCTATTGTTCTTTTATGTCGGCTGGCCACACTTCCTTTTGTTACACTGTAAGTTTAGATAGTGTTTGGTGAGGGGGGAGGCGGTAGGGTGAGATTATTTTCTCTGCTTTCGGCACGCTAGTGCACCTGTGTGGGTGTAACGTCTTTGTTTGGATGTGTGTGTGTGTCTGTCTACGTTTGACATGTTTAAGTTTTGGCTTGAGAACATTGGCTTTTTGCTCCTTTATTTAATTACTTCACTTTACTTTATTACTTATACTCCACTTTACACCTGTGTGTGCCTATGTGTCTGTGTGCCGCCTGTGTGTGTGTGCGTCTTTACAGTTGCTTTCTAAATGCTGATCGGCAAACGGGAACAAATTCAAAGTCGGCTTTGTTTGTTTTGTCGCCTGGCCACACACCACACCATACACACACAGACACACACGTGTCGCAGTTGAGGCGCATTTAAACCTCGAAAATGAATTAACTTACATCCGTACATATGTATGTATGTATAGTTACGTATACATACTTACATATATACATATATATCTAATGTATACAAAAAAAAACTGCTGTGAGCGTAATATTTACGACAAAAGGCGGACAAGAGCTAATCTGTCTCCCCGGTGACACTGAAATAAACACAAGCTACATACATAAGTGCCAGAAAGAAATGGCCATAGATGTGTTAGTGGAGAGAGCGAGAAGGGGCTAGAGTGAGAGATAGATAGAAACACCTACACACACGCTCCGGCCAACGCACACACCTGCGCCGTAAGCTGTTACCTGAGCATGTGTGTGCTTGTGTGCATGTTGGCTTTTCGTTGCTCTCACGCTCAGGCTCTCTCTCTCTCTCTCTTTCTGTGGGAGCCCAGCTGAGATGCTCTCAGCTTAACTGTGTGTGTCACCCTCCCCCTCTCCATCTATATCTCTCACTCTCCCAACGCTGTTTCGTTTCAAGCTCTCTTTTCGCTTTATGATTCATTTTGCCTGAACGCAATTCTTTCTATTTTTCCGTTGTTGCTTTAATTACTGTCCAAATAGTTGCAATGCCTGGAATCTATGTATCTATCCGTGTATCTATGTACAAGTATCTAAAATTCGTTTGTTCGTTAGCTTCTTTTTGGTTCAGTGAGCAGCTGAAAAGCTCCAATGCACACACACACAACCAACACCAATGCAGCTTTTACACCAACACAGAGACAGGCAAAGAGTCGAAAGCAAATGAACTACTTTTTAGACAATTAAGCCGACATTTTCACTGCTTCATAACAGTTAGGATTTATATATAGATATTTCTTTATATTTCTCCCCTTATTTGGGAGCAGAGTATCACTTTTTCGCACAAATCCCGTTTTCGTTCTTTATTAGCGCAGTTATCTTATCAGTCACACACGCGGGGCTTTCGAAAGTTCTTTCGCATTTGCATTTACCCAGCGGAGAAGGGTAGGCAGTACTATATTTAAGATTTATTTGTCTTTATTAACGGCCGTCCGTCTCTTCCATCCGTTCGTGTGTAACTCTGACGTAAACGCGCCGCCAGCTTCAGAGCCAACTACTCAACAATCAACAGGCGGCAGCGGACAGCAGAGGAGCAGAATACAGCAACGACAACCGACAACGACAGCTCAGCAGCCAAGAGCCAAGAGCAATAGCCACTTTAGCCACACGAACCAACAGCAGCAACTGGAGTGCGAGTGAGCGAGCGAGCGCGAGTACTCCAAAGCACAGGCAGAGGCATCGTAGAATGGCGGCCGAGCCGAGGCAGAGACGTCGGCCTTAATACACACTCACACGAATGGATTCAGTGGGCTGCTCTCTCTCTAAAAAAAACACACTCACACACAGACATGTTGCTACAGGCCCCCATCATTCCCCCAAAAAAGTATCTCGACAGAGAACCCCGTTTTGGAGCGCTGATTTATGAATGTGTGCGGATGTGAGCGCGTGTGCATGCATGTGGTTATGTGTATGTGTGTGCAGCTGATATCACCTGAGCGTAACGCTGAGCAGAAACCGTTTTCTCGCGGAGACAGAGAGAGGTAGAGATTGCTGAGAGCAGTTTTAAACGAATTCGAGTCTTGGTCTGGAGCACCTCCAATGATTGACGCAAATCTTCGTGTTATGCAAATGGTTGCTGCTCAGCCTGATCAGATCTAGCACGCTCATGCAACCTGCTGTTCAATGTCTATAGGGATGGGTGGCTTATGGCTTATTGCTGATCCCAACCAGATTGAGGACTTACACAAGTGGGGGGGAAATGACCCAGTTTTAAAATGGTCTAAAAGATCGAAATTAGAGTTTTGCCATCAGATGATGTGAGTACTTAATAGGAAAGACCACTCCGGATCGGATATTCAATTAAATTCCTGCTTTGATTATCTTGGTTGTTTGCAAATTAGTTCACACCAAACAAGAGTTTTTCTCTAGCTCGCTTGACATACGCTTGTAAGTCGATCGTCTTTTATTTATAGCGATCTGATCGTAGCGATTTCGAGATTGTATAATTCTGGGAATAATCATAATACCCTCTGCAAGGTTATAGCCAGGAACAACAACTAAAGATATCGAGATACAAATGTGTAAAATGATATAATGGAAAAGGTAAACATACGAGAGGCAGACAACTGAGGAACGAGTTCAACAAATGCAGTAAAACTCCAGAGCTTAAATTCCTCCAGAATACTTTCAACAACAGACGTGTGTACTCGCATATGTGCCAGATTTCATTTGAAAGAAATTGGATAACTGAAAACAGTTTCCTTACATTCGTCGTTACGGAAATTTCAGTTAATTAACAATCCACACAAGTGCAGCCTGGTATGCTCTACGCTACTCGTATCTACATAGTATCGCACACATGTTTGCATTAATTAAGGCAATTGAATAACTTGCCTCTTAGTCCTCATTAAACTAGGAAAACAAACATCCGACCGACTCCTAGGGAGGAGCTAAGACCCCATTCCATTAACTCTGGAAAGCTCAGAGAAGATCATAATCCTATTTCTGTGATAGTCTACGATTTGATTGATGTCAGATAGACTTGGGAATTTAATGTGTTTTCGACTTTCACCACTAAATGCTCGTATGACCTACGATAATTTATTGAACCCATTAGAAGCTACCCCAGCTGCCACTCTAATCAATATAATTTAGTCTCCAGTATCAGCTCCAATAAAAACCCGGTCAAGGTCAAGTGTGCAATTAGCAAAAACAAATGTTAATTTCCGCTCGGAGTTTTGGGGAAGGATGGAATCTAATGTGGGGGAGGGGAAACGAAAAATCTGAAATAAAACAAAAGCCATAATCAAAATAATAGAAATGTTAGTAGACCAAATCGAAAATCGTTTCAATTTGTAGCACGAACAACACACACACACACACACACCAAAACCGATAGTCACAGAAAGTTTGTCATATGTGAAGAAAAACAGCGACAAAGAGGCGATTACGATTAGATTGAATGAACGTAACGACAGGGTGGGTGAGATTCGCGTTAACGTTGCAATTTTCGTATATGAAATGCTGTGCTTGGGGCAGAATGAATGGATTGCTAATTGCGGACAAGATTACAAAAAATACGAGTAGAGAGAATTCCGGGAAACAAACAGGGAAACAAACGCTGAGCCTGTGTAGATTGCCTAAACCCCTAGCAATCTAAAACTTAAAATTAATAAAAGCGCCAATCAGATCATCCGCATCATTCCCCAAGTACATCCCCCAAGCTCTGCGTGTATACATACCTTAGAGGCGCGCGCCTTGTCACTGGAAGATGTGGTATCCTTGGGCTTAGGTCGTTCCGCCTTGCTGGTGGCCACAATTGGCAGTCCACCGTTCTCAATCATGGTCACCACAATCTTGTTGTTCCGGCTGCCCAACGGTCCGCCGCCGGATGAGGTGCCATACGCGGAATGGCCCGCCGCAGTGGTCGCTGCAAGATTCTTCTGGCGCATAGCATTGGAGAGCCGCTGCTTCCGATCCAGCCGGGCTTCCTCCTTCTCCTTCTGCAGCTTGGCAATGGTGGCAGGAGTATGGCTCTTGGATCGCTTCAGAAACTTCATCAGCTGGCTCTTCACATTGGTGGCTGTGCTGGCGGCACTGATGGCATCGGGGCCGCCACCCATGTCCTCCGCCCTGGAGGAGCGCCGCGAGATCTGCGCCTTGGTGGGCACCTCGAGGCGCCGAAACACCCCGTCCGCCATGCGCACAAAGCAGCCCTCGGACATTTTGTGGAACGAGTCCGAGGGCAGCTTGTGGAACTCCCCGTTGGGGCCGCGGAAGTAGCAGTGATCCGTCCGGTGATAGCCATCGCCTACAATGTAGAACTCGTTGCGGTTCTCCTTGGGAGCCGCAACCGACTCAGCGGCCAGGTCGGCAGTCTTGGCGCTGCGGTCCACCGGCACCTGAAAGGGCATCAGGTTGGTACTGCTGCTGGCCGCCTCCCCGGGTTGCGGCACTACCGACCCGTTGCTATCCTCCAATCCTCCGTGGGCGGCGCTCGACGAGGCAGCCGGTTGGGCTGGCTTTAGCTCGCTGATCGTCACTGGCCGGCGCTGGGGATCGCCCATGTTCTTGCGCATAATGCTGCCATTGCGCAGCAGCGAGTCGCGCAAGAGGGAGAGCTCGTCCTTGCGTAACGGCTGCACCAGTGTTGAGTAATGCTTCGACGATGTGGATTTGCGCCCCGACGTGCGGCGGTTTCCAAATTGTGATGTTGCGGTGGCGGTGGCGAGGGGCTCCTCTTTATTGTTGTTATTGTGGCTGCTCGAGTGGGTCTGGCGGTGACTCGAGGTCTGGCCCATGATGGGAGCTTGGTTTCTTTGTTGGCCAACTGATTCTCGAAGGTCTGCTCTGGTCTGCTGAATGGTTGTTTATTGCCTTACGGATGATCGCAGTCGTTTCTTGTTTTTGCAGTTTTTGTCCCAATTCCAATGAAGCAGTGACACATATTCCTTTCCCCGGAGATGCACTTTCCACCAAACAGTAATAGTATTCTGTCGTGTGTCAGCATTGAGAGCCCTTTTCCAGAATTATTTATATTTATTTATATGTACATACATACATACATACGAGTATTGTATTGTATTGTATTTGATGTTATTGTTATTGTATGATAAACTTGTTCGTCTGTATGGCACAATCACGAATCGTTCGCAGCTTTGTATCTGCGACTTTTCAAAAGTTCATCTTGTTTAATTCTATTAGGGCATTAACAGCACAAATAAATGAGAATTGAAGCCAGTCTCTCAGTCTCTGTTCCAGTCGCAATCGCAGTCAACATTCCCAGTCACCGTAACAGTAACAGCCTATAGCCTATGGCAGACTACTCTGGTCTTTATTATTCCTGTCTGATACGCCTCTTAAATCCAGATGTACGAGTGTTTGCACATTCTATTTACATATCTAGATTACCTTCCTGTATACATATCAGATCACAGAGTCTGCTCTGGCCGAATAGAGACGGAGGGGAGGCAACTGCTCTTATCAGTTATCGCACTTTACATATCCGTATCTATGTGTACAAGACGCATTCCCGATAATTTCCACTGTCGCCTAAATGCGATCCACACGGCAGCAGAAGCAGCTTCAATGTCTAGGTGTGGATCGTAAGCCTCGGCACGCCCGAACCGAAGGCGAACACGTAGATACAGAGAGTAGATGACCAACAACAACAAAAACTACTGCCACACTGGCGAACGCGGAGACACAGAGAGAGTGAGAGAGAGACAACGATGAAGCCCCACACGTTGGGGGCAAAAGCTATTTTTGTTGTTTCCTCCCCCCATCCCTCTCTCTATCTATCTATCTATCACTCTATCTTGGTGCTGTTTCTGCTAGTTACCTCGTTTACGTTGTTTTTAAAGCGTTACTTGTCCGCACACACACAAACACACTAGCTTTCCGCTTTTTGTCTGTCTCCCTCTCACTCTCATTCACTGCAGCAGTGTAGCGGTGTGTATGTGTATCTGTGTGTAGGAATTTGTTCATATTTCATTTTCATTCCGCTTTCGTTCTTTTGGCTTGCTCTCTGGCTCTTGCCTTTGCTCTTGCTCTTGCTCTCTCTCCCTCTATCTCTCTTGCTTGCTTGTTGCACCATGCCACTTTTTTATACTTTATAATTAAATTAACTTATCATCCCAATTGGCTTTTCTTATTGAATCTGCGGCGATGAAGTGGCTGTAAAGCTACTTTCCAGCTGAATATACTCAGTCCACTGGAATTGTTGCTTGTTATTGCCTTGTTGTGGTTTTTTTTTCGCTCTGCTCTTCTCTCTCCCGCACACGCACACACACACACTGGCATACATTTGAAATTTATAAATTAAACACTATTTTACCGAATTTATTTTTAAACAAGTCCGCACGTGCGTGTGTGTATTTGTGACTCCCCCAATCCCACCCTCTCCAGCCGCCCGCCCGCCCTGCTGCCCTTGATGTCATCTAAAGCCTCTGTCTGATACACAGTCGTAATACCTATATAGTTCTATCGCGGATGCTGTTGGATTACTCTTGCCACTGGGGGAGATCGCTGACTAACTGCGCAGCCACTAACCGGAGAGCGCTGGCTGCTGCTGCTGCTGCTGCGTTTCGTTTTCGTTTTTATTTTTATATTTTTTGCAATCTTTTTTTTAAGGTTTTTTATTTGACGTAACGCCCGCCCGCCCGTTACTCTTGTGCTCGACGCGATAACGGTCACAATGGCAAACGCGTATAATGCGAATAATGCTAAAAAGTTCCAGTCAAATCATCGCTGGGCGATAACCACCACGATATCGTCGGATCGTCGTCTGGGAAGGCAGCGACGCGACGGATAATGACAACAACGACGGTACGGCACGGCGAGGCGCGACGAACACGACGACAGTGACCACACGAGTGAAGTGGAACTTAATACTAAAACAAGCTTTCGACCATCGCTTGTATCTATGGCTGTGGCTGTGGAGGCGACTCGACTGTTGCTCGTACTGTTATTATTGTGGCGAGCTTCGGGGCTTGTTTGTGTTTTCGCAAAAGTTCTGCAGCGGGGCTTACTCAGAGCGGCTGTTCGGTCGTCCAATGTGCAAAGACAGCCACGACACACCCTATACACACACACACAGTCTTCGGAGACGGGCGCAGGTAAACTGCAGGTGATTCACAACGCATACGTGTGTATCTCACGCACACACTGATATTAATGCGAGTATAAGATATTCGTCAGAGAGAGAGAGAGAGATAGAGCGGGACAGCAAGAGAAATAGGAAGCTTTTGCATGCTTCAAACGGATCTTCAGCATAAGTTTAAACTTGGCTTCCAAACAAAGAGAGGATTGGAGCTTGCGAAAGCTTTGTTGCACCCGAACAATGCGAATGGCAAAGGAACGGTTATATTCCCACAGTTACTCACGAGCCCACACACACACACACAACCTATCGTAATCGAAAAAGGCAGCTTATTAAGCTTATTTATTCGCCTGTATCTATGTACAAATGTTTTTGTTGTAAACTTTATGTATGGTCGTGTTTGATAACGCACACCAAATGGAAATCAAAACAGTTACAAGTTGTGCAGCTCTCTGTGAGCGCCTGCAGATCCCTCCCTCCACAACAAAAGATTTGGCAGCTTTATCTTGAATACAGCTGACGATTTAAATACAATAAATGTGGTTCCCTGAATGGACAAGATGTGCAGAGTTTTATTGACTCACTTGTTATATTTTTTAAGAATGTGGCCTTCCCATTGCGAATCCAACTCAAAGTGGTTTAAAGATTGTTTGATTTGCGATTTGATTAGCAATTAGCATGTCTACAAGTTGCACAAACAATCTTTTGTATGAACATACATATTCATACATGTCTATTCACATTTACTTCTGGCTTATTGATCTCACCATTGCCTTTTCATTAGCATTGAGGGAACAGATAATATACCACCTACACCTTCGTAACAATTCTTAATATCTTTAAAATTTTAATTTGAATCTTGACGAGGTTCCTCCGCACTTGCACAACACTATTTAGTCCTCATTTGTTTTTATTTTCTATCTTTCCGCTGTCCAACTCTGACAGTACGGTTAATACCTAGTATGCCAATTTTCAATATTCTAAGATTCCCAAAATCACAAAAATGTTCTATATTCCGAATAATGCAATTTTTAAGAGCTGCCTGCCTTAGCAAAGCAATGAAATATGATCATATAGGACATACTAGTACGAATTGTTAATGAGTTCACATGGGCCTTAATGGACTCGTACAACAGACAGTTTACTCAGGCAATCTGCACCACTCTGAAAGATTTCCAATCTGTGCCGAACATTCCATGATGCCTTCACAAATGATTTATTATAGATTGGTATACGAACATTTATGCAGTTAAATAGTAAATTCCCCCATCCGACGAGAATGTAGGACATTTGACTCTTAATTTATGGACAATACAGGGAATAATGACCCAAACCTGAGTACAACGATACTCTGAGTAACAGGGAGGAGGTCGAACGAGAAGGATGAGTAGTGGACATGTGTAGTTTTGGACGGGTAACAGATACAGCTAAATCTACAGAATGGTACGCAGATCAATTGAGGACGGGACTTACCTTGGCGGATGCGGTTCGCTGCTTGATGGCAGAGGCGTGAGCCGAGTGTGTGCTGAGAACGTTCTTGTTGACGGAGGAGGGCACGACCGAGCCCACGCCGGTGCCAGAGTTGTGGTGGTGGTGATGGTTGATCGTGGAGGCCGCAGCAGTTGCGTTATTGCTTGAGAGTCTGGCACCGTCCGTGGTCATGTTGTTGGCCACGTGATGGTGGTGCTGATGGCTGTGCTGGTGCGAGTGGTTTGTATTTGCCGTGGCCGAGGCAGCGGACACCGAAACAGGCACGGGAGCGGGCGTAGATGTCACCGCACCCGGCGCAGGAGTGGCCGTGACCGTAGGCGTGGGAGCTGCCGCAGGGCTGTTGCTGCTAGCCGCGTTCGAGGACGTTATGATGGGCATCACCGTTGTGCTGGCAACAGACGTTGTCGTTGGTGGCAGTGAAACAATGTTGGCATTGGCGGAATCATGCTGCTGCTGCTCCTTGACAGAATGCGAGGATGTGCTGATCGAGTTGGATGCGTAGGTGGTTGTGCTTGAGACGGCCGCCAGGGGAGGCGTCGCAGTGGCACTCGAAGTGGTGGCCGATGGCGCGGCAACGGTGGTTGCGGTGCCATTTGAAACGCTCTCGGCTGGCAGGGCTTCAGGAACTGGCTGCAGTGTGGTTCGCATTGCTGTAGACATAGTTCTACCAAATCCAAGTTGCTTATGGCTCAATAATGAGTAATCGTGAGGTCCGTGCAGGTTCGGCTGGGGTTGATACGTCCACAACGATCGTGACTTTCAATCGGACGTCTCGGCTCTTCTCTCCTGCCCGAACTGCACTTGAGTACTTGCCGGTGAGTCTATACTGTTTCTCCTCCTAAAGTTATCCTAATGCCAGGGGGCCTTCCTATCATCCGTGGAGCTACTTAACATCTGCAAATAGAGTGAGAGTAAAAAATTCATTAATTTCGTTGCAAATCAACAATATCCATCCCTGTTCTATTTGACCGATTTTTTACTCATACCCTTGCCTCTCAGACCATATGTTTATATACCAGTTATATATTATATTTAGCCTAATACTTTACACTATTTACGATTCCTTTGGCCACTCACATCACGTTTGATCTGCTGAACTATGTGGCACAATGTGCCATTCAAGCGCACTAAATAGTCCATTCAGGAATCCGAATATTTCTTTTTTTCCTTTTATATTGCGTTTGGTGTTTAAAAAGATGAATTTAATTAGGTAATTAATTTGATATTTCTGTTGATTATTGATATTAAACGAGTTTCCAATGTTCCAACTTTATGGATTATCAAAATCGTTTCTGCTTAAACTCTACATACTTGCTAGAAACTTAAGAATTCTGCCACAAGTTTAATTTATTTATACAAAAATGTTGAATTGAATTGAACTAATCAATCTGTAATACTACGAGTATTACGAGACGAGTACTACGAGACCAAGCGAAAGTTCAGTAATTTATGTCCTACATATAAAGGAATTGATAATAATAATACTCGTACATAAGTAGGATAGTTGAAAATGGATTTGACATGGTTGATTTTTTGCCTTTTGTTTTTCGTTCTTTACAATTATTTAAGAACACTTTCACTGTTCGATTCAAGTCGGGTACAATAAGTCTTCTTCGGAGAGTCTATAGAAATAAATTCCGATTTATTTTGTTCGGAATGTAGTCGGTGGAAAGGAAGTCAATGACACTCTCGATTTCGGCCTTCTGCTGAATCTGCTTCAGCGAGCGCAGCTCCTGTCGCACTCCAGGGCCTATGTGGCCGCGTGCGAGTATGTCATCGATTTTCTTGTTATCCCTACTGCTAAGGGCAACCGCACCGCTGGAGAGTGTCGGTATTTCGGAGGGGTGGAGGCCAATCCACCGCAGCGTAGGCGTGGCAAGGTCTTCCGATGAGAAGCTCATGGACTGCGAGCCGAGGCGATAGACGAGCATTATCTCAATGCCAAAAGGATCGGCGTCGACGAGTATGTAGGCCGGCAAGTGACACTCTACGGAAAGTCGATGCACGATGCGCCGCGTGCTGCAGTCCGGGTATCCTTTGCCGGTCACCAGGATGAAGCGACGCCCGAAGGTGCTGAACACATCGCGGGCCAGTAGGCTCTCGAAAACAGACTCCTTTTCGACAACCAGCACAAAATCCGCATGGGTGACAATGCGGTCCACCTGTTCGGTGTTCGTGGGCAACGTGATAGCTCCGCTATATACGCTGCAGTCCAGGACATCTCCGTTAGTCATGAGCATCCGTATTTCGCCTGCAAGAGATCCACAGTGGATTAGCATAAGAAGTGCGGATCGCCTAGCTACCACGACTCACCTGCCATGAGACCCTTGGAGGCGGAGAGCACTCCCAAACGAGTGGGCGACGTGTTCAGCATACGACAGACGTCCAGTCTGGCTGCGGCAATGTGCAACTGCGTCCGTATCAGCTGGGGATCGCCGTAGTAGAGCCCCCGGACGGTGTAGCTGCCACCGTTCACCTGCAGACGGTGAATCTTGGCCAGCATGTACACCACCAAGCAGAATCGATGACGACTCCGTCGATTGTTGTACGAAACTCGGCGATATCCGTTCCCATTCCCGGGCTTCCCCGAAACCAGGCCCAACCGTGGTATCTTGAACGTGGCATCGCCGTGAAGCACCAAGCTCGCCAAGAGTCGCACCACAATACCCTCAACATCGTCGCTCATTTTCTTTTCCTAATGATATAGTGCTGGATTTGTTATCTTAGATATTAATCTTGGGCTTTGACTTGTAACCACGATTCAAATGAACTCAAATCTAGGGTAATTCCACAAATTTGGTTCAATGACTTAATGACTTTCCTTATGATTTACACATAATTATTATTTAATTAAACTGCAATTGACATTTTTCAATGGTTTACACAACACATATTTACTTATATTTTAACTTTGATAAACTTGAATGGAAACTGGTTGTCCTTGTTCCTCACAGACTATTCTTCTGTTCCTTTTGGAAATTTGAATTTGTGTTGGATAAATTAGATGGATTAACATTCGCAACAGCTGTTTTTTTTTCTTGCCACGCCCCCGAATCTAAATACGGAAATTTAAGGGCCAATCAATTATTTATCCTATCAATTCGGTTGTTTTTCAATAGCCGGGAAAATGATTGTGGGGGGCAGGATTGGGTCGGGTCGTCACACGCCCACCCAAATACATACGTATGTACGCATGGGAATAAGTCTGTTTCATGGTATGTATATACATATTGCACATAACGAACATACGTAAGCAAGTACATACATGTATAGGAAACTTACATTTCCCCAATGGGTTTTCGTTTTGGGAACATTAATGCTTCGTAAGCGTTTATCGCGTAAATCATTGCGTGGAAACGTTCGAGTGGGTTATAAATAATTTAAGTACGGGAGCTTGGGGGCTAAAAATACAAGCACCGAAAATTCCCTTTCTGCCAAACAACTGTTTTTTAAATATTAACGCAAAACACTAGCACCCCACACACACGCAACCGTACACGTACACAGAGATGGTCACGAAGGGAGAGAGAGACACTTGTACATAAATTTATGTGAATTTCTTTCTTTATTCGGTCTTTCTTTTTTTCGTATGTGCAGAAAATTGTACTCGTTGTTACAGAGCAGCACACACACACAAAAGCACTGAAAGCGCTGTATTGCTGGGTGGAAGCGGGGGCGGTGTCGCTGGCGGACAAGGCGGGGGCTGGTACTGCCAACGAATGGGAAAGAAAAACTAACGAAACGGAATGGCAGCCCCTTAAAGTATTGATTTGCTGGCGCTGGCTGCCCCGACTCGCCATCCCATCCGTCCGACTGCGCGGTGCGGCACTCTTCTTATACTTACCAATAAAATAAAATTTCCGATCTGGCCGTGGCGAAGAAGTGTTTAGGCGTTTGCTGTGGCTGCTCTCTTTTGGGGTTTCGGGGGGTTAGGCAGGCACAGTGCTTAATTCAGCACAAACTGTTTCCTTCGATGTAACACATTATTATTATTTAATTTATCTCCTTTCTTTTCCTCTCCGATTTTCACACACAGTGGTTTCAGTGGAAAGGCCGACTTTTACCGAACAGAGTCGAAAGAGACGACAACTGACACACACAACGAAATGCAAATGCAATACATATCTTTCTCACTCGCTCACACACTCACTCGCTCGCAGCAGCAGTAGCTCTGGTTTTCAATCAGATTTTTTTCTCTTGATATTTATTGCCTTTTGTTATTACGATATTACCGAGACGGCCACCGAATTTTCACAAAATTACAGCGATTGACCACGAATTTTCTTCTGCTCTGCCCTTCTTCGTAGGCTATGTATGTATGCACATAGCCAAGATGTGATGTGATGGGTAACTTGATATATTGGCGTATTGGCGACAGCTATTTTGTCAACTGCGGTAGGCGGTATTCGCCCGATGTCCGACACACACACAATGCTGTTAAAATTACTATTTTTTTTTTTTACTATTTTTCCACTTTGACAGCAACGGTGTCAAACCATCGAGAGCACTATCGATAGTATCGATGTTTTACTGGTGGCCTCTACTATCGATGGTTTTGAGACTTTCATTGATACCGATAACTGTGTTTTGTGGCGCTGCCAGACTCGTGCAATTCGTAGTTGCTGCGGGCTGCCATACCATGATATTTTGTGATATGAAATTCGTCAATTTTGATATTCAGTTGAATATTACTAGATAGTTGGCCCTCTCAGCCCTAAAAACATCATTTTATCCAATTCCTCAATAAATTTTGTTTAGGATTGGTTAGTTTTCAGAACTATTTTTAATGGGATTGTTTAGATAATAAGGTTCAATCAAAAACGGCCAAAGCATAAAACATAAATGTTGATCAAATGTGACGTCAGTGTTGCTCTTCAACCAACAATTCTTCTATGCGAATGTACCTTTGTATACCTTATTTCTTTTAATTGATTTTAAATGTTTTGTTCCAAGCTCCATTGAAACATGTTGCCACACCACGAAAATGAGGCGAAAGTCTCCACAAAAACACTCTATTCTCCACTGAAAAGAGAGCACTCTCCACGAATTGAGAGCAAATTTTGCAAACTCTCCACGAATTGAGAGCGAATTTTGCAAACTCTCCACGAATTGAGAGCGAATAATATCGATATTTTTATGCGATAAGTGGAGTCTGGCGGTCAATTTGAAATGTGTCTTAATATATGGAAAAATAAATATTTTACTTGATTTGTTTTGTCGAGTGACTGGAAGCTCAGAAACCGAGAAAAAAATAGCTTAATGGAATTTTTTACAAAAGGTTCAAACAAAAACAACATAAAACGAATATGACGTCGTTTTTTGGCGTTGCCAGACTCGTACAATTCGTAGTTGCGGGCTGCCACCATGATATATGTATGTATGTTGCTTCGCGCCTTACTCCCATTTAAAATGGGACGAAACGAAAATCGGAGAAACAAACTCAATTGGAATAAACAATACAAAATTAAGATTTATATTAAATGCAAGTTGAACTAAGATCACATTTCGTCGCAATGTTTTAAGCCTTTTATCCCGTTTAATGGATGACCAGCTTGGTGTTCTTTGGGTTCGGAATATATTGGTTCTTGTACTTTTCAAACATCTTTTCCAGAGCCTCAATAACCTGTCCATGCACCTTATCCACATAGGCGGCATCCGGTTGAGCGCTCTTTACCACATTGATGGGGGCGCCCACTGTGGAAATTTGATTCATTAGTTTAAGTCTTCCCCTTCACAGAAATCGCAACCTGATTGATACTCACCAACTTGTACGATGCGACGGCGATTGGGCAGGAAGCCAAAGGAATAGTTGAAGATGCCACGACCCACTGGAATCAGAGGGGATATGCCCGTAAGCTGTTTCACCACAGTCTGCACGCGACGGACCACGGAATTGGGAGGATTGGGCACTTGATCGAATATGTCCACCTCCCCAAAGGAAAACGTGGGCACGATCGGTGAGCTGCATTGAAGCGTAGGTTAGATATAAATATATTTAAATATTTACTACTCACCCCGTTCGTATGGCCATTTTGACAAATCCCTTGCGGTTCCTCAGGGTCACAATGTATTGTCCTGGATGGGAGTCCATGGCCTCTTGGGCGCCACCCACGAGTATGGCCACAGCATTGGATGTGAAGCCATCGCGATTGTCCGCATGCTTGGGATCATTCGATTTGGTCAACAAATAGTTGAGAGCGGCTTTCGAGACCGACACCAGGCCCCAAGAGCGCAGCACCTCACGTCCAATGGGTATGAGGAAGTTCTGATCCAGAGTTCCCACCTTGGGTCGGATCTTGGGGAACAGCTCCAGCCACCGTGAGATATCCAGGCCCATGTTGATGCCGATTCCATTTCTATTTCGGGGATCAGTACATATGTACATATGTATACAATGTTGGGCTTCGTCACTGGAGTGGTTCGATAAGATTGGCTATCTGTCGACATTCTTACCCCAGTATGCCGTGCGGAAAGCTAGCCAAGATATAGTTTTTGTTTGGTGGCAGCTCGGCTGTTTTCACCAGCTCCACGGGAAAGTAGTTGCGATAGTGCCGATACAGGCGATTGGAGCGGTTTAAAAGCCAACTAAAAGAGATTTTTAAATGGGATTTCCTTCTTAAAAGTTTTCTGTGAACTGCACTTACCCATTGCCATCAATTACGGAGTTGTTTCTCTTGTGATCCACAAACACGTAGACCAAGTAGATGAGTATCAAGCTGCGCAGAATGAGTCCACCATAGATCTGAAGGGAGTGCAAATGTATTTAGCTGATCCAATGATCCCATAGCTCTGTAAAACATCCATTGTCTTACCAGCGAAGCGACAATAATCGGTATGGCAGATATTGACAGCATAAAACACGTGAACGTGATCAAAAGCGTCACCAGGGTCTGCAGTCGCCGGCGTGGCGGCACTTTCAGAGGAGCCCATTCAATTTTCATATTTTCCGCTGTCCAATACAAACAATCAACCGCCTTTTTCAACGGCACTCCAGCGACTGAATGACAGCTAACGATTTTAAATATACAATACGTACTACAAGCACTTGCACTTATCCTTATCAGTGGGCCCCCAGCTGTCAATAGGTGTTAACGATTAAAAACTTGTTAGTGTGTATGTGCATACACGGTACTCGACTCGCAGAAACTAAGAGTGTAGCTATCACTGGTATGCCAACGCTTTGAATAATCCCTAACCCCCCTACTGTATATCTACGAGTATCGTCGTTCGGGCAGTAATAATAATCCAAGTGGCTGAGTTTTAATCATCGTCTGGCAAATTATATGTTTCGGGTTCAAAGTGGGCCCCCGATAAGAGTACGGGGCCGTTGCGATTTCGATATAAGTTTGGCATGTCCGACATTTAGCACATTATTCTTCACTCTCCACGTTTTCAGAGCTGTTTCTGGGAAATATGTTTCCCCAACATGTATTCTGTCCAGCCAAATTCCAAATGTTTCTTTCTTGATAGGAGTCGGATTTCGTTTATACATTTAATGCATTTAAGGCGACCTGTCTGGCGAGTATCGGGTATATGCACATATGTATATGGAATACTCACATTTTATATCTAAGTGTTATTACAACCTGTTCTCAGCGCTCCCACGTTAATGAAAATTGACTGAGAATTGAGCGCGTGGAAAAGATTTGTATCATTCCATCCCGGTCATTCATGCTCTGCGTAAGTTATGCTGACGATTCGCTTATTTATTGACCGATCCCGTGCCAAGAATGTTCTCGCATTTAGCAAACAGACAGAACCGTCAACGCTCGCGCACAATGTTCCACTGGCAAAGGCTGAATGTAACGACAAACATATGCGACGAGCGAATTAATTGAGTCATTTACTTATATACTATATAGAATGTGCGCTATAAACTGCAAACATCGAAGGTAATGACGTATGGTGAAAACATATGTATGTACATATCCATTTGAAGCAGAACAAAATGACAGTGCCATGAATATATCACATAATAATTGCTAGCTCTAAATGGGAGTATCGTTCGGTAGAATTACAAAGTTCTGTACAATTATTGAACGTATGTTAGTCCAAGAAAGTAGCAGTAAACACAATAAGGAACAAGGAATAATTAAATTAAATTAAAGTAAGCAAATATAAATATATTTATATACTCTTAATAAATGCTTTAAAAGCAGATTGAAGATCACATTTTCTCAATATAAATATCCATGTATTCTATTGCTGTTTTTCAGGTTACTGTATAACCAACTTGGTGTTCCTTGAATGCGGTATATATTGGCCCTTGTATTGATCGAACATCCGCTCGAGTTGCTCTATAACTTGCCCATGCACCTTGTCCACATAGGCGGCATCTGGTTGTGCAGTCTGCACCACATCGATGGGAGCACCCACTGTGGAATTTAGAATATGTATTAGGCATTAAGGTTTTCCCACTTCCCTAATTTCAACAGATACCCACCAACTTGAACGATGCGACGGCGTTGGGGCAGGAAGCCGAAGGTATAATTGAAGAAACCGCGACCCACTGGTATGAGCGGGGCAACGCCCGTCAGTTTCTTCACCACAGACTGCACGCGACGGAGTAGGGAGTCCGGGGGATTGGGCACCTGATCGAATATGTCCACCTCCCCAAAGGAAAATGAGGGCACAATCGATGAACTGCAGCAAGAGGAAGGTTGCTTAAGTACAGATGTGGACTGAGTATTTCCTGCATCTACCCTACCCTGTTCGTATGGCCATTTTGACGAATCCCTTGCGGCTCTTCAGCGTCAGTGTGTATTGACCAGGATGCGAGTCCATAGCCTCTTGGGCTCCGCCCACAAGGATGGCCACCGCGTTGGAGGTGAAGCCATCCCGATTGTCCGCATGCTTCGGATCATTCGATTTGGTCAACATGTGGACCAGAGCCTCTTTCGATACCGACACGAGACCCCAAGCACGCAGCACCTCCCGCATAAATGGCACAAGGAAATGCTGGTCCAAAGTGCCAACCTTGGGCCGGATCTGGGGGAACAACTCCAGCCACGTCGAGATGTCCACTCCCATGTTAATCCCGATTCCAGTTCTATTGCGGGAAATCAGTAGCGTATCGAAATTGGAGTGGCTATAGATAAGATTGGCCCTGCCCGACGCACTTACCCGAGTATGCCGTGAGGAAAGCTGGCCAAAATATAATTTCGGTCTGGGGGCAGCTCTACTGTCTTCACCAGCTCCACGGGAAAGTAGTTGCGATAGCTCCGATACAGGATATTGGTGCGAGCTAACATCCACCTGTGGAGGATGGATATTAGAAATATTTACACTAGGATTATGGCAGCTCTTACCCATTGCTATCAATGATGGAGTGGGTTCTCTTGTGATCCACGTACATGTAGACCAAGTAGATGAGTATCACGCTGCGCAGTATGAGTCCGCCATAAATCTAGACACAAGATGGTATATACGAATACTGATCCAAAGACAATTATAGCTATGTATCTTTGGCTTACCAGTGAAGCAGCAACGAATAGGTAGGAGGAAAACAACAGCACGAAGAACGCCATGGTGAAGAGTGCCGTTATTGCCGTTTGCAAACGCCTGGCCGGCGAAACATTGAGAGGAGCCCATTCGATTTTCATGTTTCCAGTTGTCCTACAAAATCAATTTGCGAATCGAAAGACAGTCTTCTAACTCTGCTAACTACTGAAAAGCTACTGAACGACACTCGGATCAGTAGTCAAACAACTTCCAATGTATAACACTTATACTTATCATTATCAGTGTTTGAGTTGATGAAATATTTGCTAAAAACCACCAACTGCTCAACAGTTCTTTGTTTGTTGGGGGCGACAGAATTCCGATTATGATGATAATGGTTGGCTTTTAATCAGCGCCTGTGAAATCATATATTTTGGGTCAAAGTCGACTATGGTACTACACCAATACTGCTACCGAAATCTACATATTCATCTGTATCATAGCTAGACGCTTTTCGACCTTTAGCACAGTGACTCAAAGGTAAATTTCAATTCAACTCTGGGTCGCAACAGGCACTTGGGATTGTCGAAATTATGCGTAGTCTAATGAGATTAGTGAATCATTTTCTGATTTTCTTAGGGAATTTCTTAGGACACGTAATTGAATATACTTTTTTATAGCTAAACTACTTAATATCTAAATAAATATAAAGATACCCACGTTTACGTTTCCATTCCTCCTTTGCTCATTACAATAAATACATTTTCAGGCGTATTTCAAATTCAGGCGCCACTCTTGCGTTCACAGGGGTGCATTTTCTTGGGTATCGTTATGCGTTGACTTCGAATTAGCTTTCGAAAACTCGAACTAACAGTTATTTGGCAAATACAAATTTGTGCGTGTGAAAGTAAATGTAGTTTTGGACTAGATAGGCATTATAACTAAAACTTCCCGACTCTTAAATCCCACTATTCTTTAATAAGAGTTTGATATGCTGGCAGAACGATCATAGAAATACGAGTCTGAATATGATTAATACAATATAACATCAAATAGGATAAGGTAATGTACGCTTTCAGGAGCGGAGATTCCTGGCACACTCCAAACTTGAGCTTGTCCGCTGATAATCTGCGGGTGTAAATACATATTCCGTTGCATCGTTGATCCATTGCCCAAATCCCCTGATCCACTGATGATTTTCGAATTTTTGCATTTCAAATGCATGGGACAGACATACAGACAGGCATACAGACAGACATCGAAGCAGCACAAAACAAAACAGAATAAAATTTATTCCATTCTGTTATTCACCGCCTTTATCATACCTTTTCGCTGCTCTCGCTGCTTCACTGTCGTCTCACTCTCACGGCTTAACTCTAGCTGAATAATCCGTGTGCGGTGGTTGAGATTTCGACAAGCATTAATTTCTCTATAAATTACATATTGTGCAGAGTAATCCAGCATTAACTGAAAGGCCACAGGGAAGTCGATTGAACATGCAAAGTGCATACGGATTGAAAGTGCAATAACCGCTGCGTGAACTGCCCGGAAAGAAAGCAAACCTATTAAGCACCTCGAAGAAATAAATATATTTTGCATACACACACACATCCGCGTGTATATACCAATAGTCGAACAAGAAGAACTGAAGAAATCGAACAGGAATACCAAAATGATGATTTTCTATGTCAAATACGCGTTCCTCTTTTGGCTGACGATTGGCAGCAACCGCGGAGAACTGCTGCTGATGAGCCAGATCTCGGAGGACGAGACACTGCTGAAGGTGTCCGCCTGCACCCAGCGCTGTCTGGAAGAAACAAAGGTGAGCCTCCAGAGGGGATTAGTAACACGATCCCAATGACCGAATGTCGCTTTGCAGAGCTTTCTCGAGTGCTTCAAGACGTGCAGGGAGCACGAGGACAGCGACTATGCACCCGCAACGCTGCGCCGAATCCAGGAGAACTACCAACTGAAGATGGTATGTCGCACAGAGTCCATGCTGACCTTCCGCATAGATTGGGTGCAGCACAGCCGGTTGGAGACGGGGCAGACACCAAACGCCACTTACATAATCAAGGTGAATGCTGCCAGTGAGGACATTGTGGAGTCGAAGCTGTTTCTGGTGAGTGGAGACGTCCTGGCGATCTATGTTGGGGCTAATCGTTTCCCCTTGCAGTCAGATGACAACTTCCTGGTCCTGCACTCACTGAAAAACTACACTGACCACAACATCACCGCTCTGGCTGTGCACAGCGATGGCAGCTACTCCCTGATAGCCAACGAGGAAACATTTGGCACCCTAAAGCGTGGCTATCAGCCCAGCAAGATGGGTGCCGTTAAGTTGCGTGGATTTATCCAGCCCCAGGACGATGGGCAACACATTGCTGCCGAGATCGAGTGGCAGCCCACTGCAGGTGGGTGCTTTGCATTATCTTATCCCAACTGCAACCGTAACAATTGTTTGCTGCTCCGCTCCAGATCGCAACTGTTTCTTCGATTTGGTGTATTTTTCAACGCAAAGTGTGACCATGGATACGCCTATGCAATTGGAGATTCGCGATGTAAGTGGCCTGCTACTTGTATGTGGAAGTGGGCGGACTTTAATAATCCCCACGTCTTTCCATCCACAGCCGCGCCAGCTGTACAGACACACCATCGACCGCCTGGAGTTCGGAGAGCAGTACATGGTGGGCGTGCGGACGGTGAACACCCAGAGGAGGCTGGAGAGCGACCTGGAGTGGTTGGAGGTGCAGGCTCCGAACTGTCTGGACTGGCATCACTTCAACTACACGCTCTGCGGTAAGCAAACCCATCCCCAGGCGGTGGGTAATAAAAACCACCTAACCTTATCCATCTTATAGCACCCGCCAAACCGTCAAATCTGTCCGTGACACAGAAGCAGTATATAACGGACACCCTGGCACTGAATGTCAGCTGGCTGCGGCCCAGCCACCTGCCCGATTACTACACACTGCACATCTTCGATCTGCACCAGGAAAGCCAAGAGGCGAACTTCACATTGGAGGGAAATGCGAGCTACTGCTTCATTCCCAGTATTAAGGTGCTGGGATCCAGCTTTGAGGTGCACTTGGTGGCGCATACGGCGGGCGGAAGGAATGCCTCTGGGGTGTTGCTGGACAAGGCGCCTCGCGAAGAGTGGCTAAAGGGTGAGGAGTATTCAGGTCCATCCGTAATCATATAACTGATTATATTCCTTCACTCGGATAGAGGGACACCTGATCAAGCTCATCGCCTTTATAATTGTCCCCATCTGCTGCATCACCATGCTGTGCTCTCTGACACGCTGCAGGCGCAGTCGACAGGACGTCCAGGCCGTGGACATGGAGTCTAAGGAGAAGGCCAATCAGAACGATTTCCACCTCTCACTGATAGACAACAGCGGCCTGTTGGCCACGCTCTCGGCCAACGAGAGCTTTGACTTTGTTGATGATCTCGAGGTGGAGCCGCATACTGTGCTCCTGCTGGATGTCCTGGGCGAGGGTGCTTTTGGCCTGGTGCGACGCGGCGTGTACAAGAAGCGACAGGTGGCCGTCAAGCTGCTGAAAGATGAGCCCAGCGAAGAGGATGTGTATGCGTTCAAGTGTGAGATTCAGATGCTCAAGGCGGTGGGCAAGCATCCCAACATTGTGGGCATAGTGGGCTACTCGACACGGTACAGCAATCGCATGATGCTGCTCATCGAGTACTGCAGCCTCGGCAGCCTGCAAAACTTTCTGCGGTAAGTCGAATGGAGGGAATGCCCAGCGGCAGCCAAATCTAATTTCCATTTATCAAGCGAGGAGTGGAAGTTTCGGCAGGAGCGCAGTGGAATCCACTTGAAGCAGAAGCAAAAGCAGGAATTGGAGAAGCGCAGGCTGCAACGTTCGAGGCGTGGTCCATCGCTTGATCTAGATCAGGATCAGAACATACGCATTGAGGAGATCAACTGTTCCATGCTGTCCACCGTAGAGGAGGAGTCCGACGCTGATCAGACGCGCACCAGCAGCCGCGTGGAGACCTACTCTCTGGCCAGATTTAGCCATGCCGCAGACAACAAGTCCTATGGACTCGACGACATTGAAAACATTGGCAGTGGTCTGACCTTGCCATCAGTCCTGAAAGTGTTGAAGCCCCAGCAGGTCGATCCAGAGAAGGGGGAAGGGCCAGGAACTAAGCGTACCTTCGAGAACAAGGAATACTTTGACTCGCGCTCAGACCCCAAGATGAGTCCCGAACGAGTGCCACTGAAGTACGCGGATTTGTTGGACATTGCCCAGCAGGTCGCCGTCGGCATGGTGAGTGATTGGAGCAGCATTTCGTATGTGATCGAGGGACACTATATCCCATATCCCCACTCTCGCATTGCAGGAGTTCCTTGCGCAGAATAAAGTTGTGCACCGCGACCTGGCAGCACGCAATGTGTTGATCTCCCTGGACCGCAGCATCAAGATAGCCGACTTTGGGTGAGTGTACCCGAAGCGTAGCGCTGCTTTCTCACAGTCAAGTGTCCCTACCTGCTTTCAGGCTCAGTCGCGATGTTTACCACGAGAACGTCTACCGCAAGACCGGAGGCAGCGGAAAGCTGCCCATTAAGTGGCTGGCCCTGGAGTCACTCACCCACCAGGTGTACACCAGTCAGAGCGATGTGTAAGTCGTCCACAAACCCATTACATTTCGCCCGATTATTTACTTTTTTTCAGCTGGTCCTTTGGTGTGCTGCTCTATGAGATAACGACCCTCGGCGGAATGCCCTATCCATCTGTGTCGCCAGGCGACTTGGTCCAGATGCTGCGCCAAGGCCACCGCATGAAGCAGCCAGAGGGCTGCACAACCGAAACGTATGTGAAACCAAACGCTACTGAATCTCCACTGCCAACTGGTTTTCCGCCACTTGTCTAGGTTCGCGCTGATGGAGAGCTGCTGGAGCTCGATACCCTCCCATAGACCCACGTTCACGTGTCTCCAAGAGCGTCTGGGCGGCATGATTTTGGCCACCAACGAGATGCCGCTTCGCCTGCAAAAGCAAGCAGAAAGCCAATTTAAAGTCCAAGACAGAGGCACAGCCCCAGCCAGAGCCTTGCAGCAAAGGGGATGAGGAGGAGCAGCAGCAGGCCAAGCAGGAAGAGACTTACTTGGAGCCTTTGCATTAAGTGGGATAAGCGACAGACGAAATGGAGTTCATTAAGTACGCAAATTAATGCGTTTAATGTGCAATATGATAGATGTGAATCGAATACAGACAACGCTGGGAAGCAGCTACAAGTAGATTATCATTTCTTTTTAAATAAACACTGAAAACAGATTCAAGAGAACCTGAGGCTCCAACTATTGCTGTGCCATTTCTGTCATCCGCTACGCGGGCAAGTGCTCCTGGCAGCAGAAACAATTTTAATCATTCCCAAACGTACGTTTCTTTCTATTCTTCAGTGGTGTGTAGACCTCTATTCGATTTGGCCCCTTTGGACATTTGCTCGTTCAGCTATTAAACGCGATCAAAATTTTAGAAAATATCAGAGTACAAAAAACCCGTCAGACTTGTGATTGTTCCCAATAGCGAGACCCACGATGTGCAGCTACCGCAGCCTATCGCAGATTCCCTACGCCTGTCCGCACTGTCCGGTGCGGGCCATAGCCAGCAGCTGTTCGATGCAGCAGAGGACCAACCACCGTGTGGCCGGTGGGAGCCATTGCCTGGCGGACAAGAGCAGGCCATACCCGAACCAGTGCGCCACGCTGCCCGATAAATGGCTGGAGCTGAACCGTAAGCTGATCGTCACGATGGCCGTGCAGATGCAACGCTCCACGCAGACCATACACTACATGCTGCTGCGCCTGCTTCACGCCAACTACTCCGGTCTCTTGCAGATCGTGCGGAGGCGACGAGCGTACAAGGTGCAGATAAGTGGCTATCCGGATGCCCTTTTCTCCACCTTCTCACTGTTCAACGATCAGGGGTATGTCTCCTTGCCAATGGCTCCGGAGACTATCGGGAAGCTGATGCGCATGATGCAGGACTATGTGTTCCAAATGCAGCTGCTGAATCACCAGTACAAGTGGTTCAGGAACGGGCAGGACCAGGGCGACCTGGTGGGCCTGCTGGGGCAGCAGGACGAGCTGCTGAAACTGCTGCGTGGCACCTTCAGGGACAGCGACTCGTTGTTCATCAGCTGTCTGCTCACGGCGCTGCTCGAGTTGGATCTGTTTGTCGTCTTTGGCAAGTGGTCGGTGGATCGAAAGCGCTCCAGCATGATAAGGGGCATCTCGGACCTGTACGCTGGTGTAGCCGGACCCCAGAAACCCACTCGCTCCCCATTTAAAGGTGTTGCAAAGAAGATCGTAAATCCACCATGGTTTTCGGCATACAAAACGGCAGACCCACAGACCAGCGACAGAAGTGTGGTCGAGCTAACCACATCCAAGTCCTCGCGACATAATCATAACTATCTTGCTACCGAGCTGCGTAAGCTCTTCAAGGAACACTTGGATACCAGGAAGGCTCCGTCGGAAACGTGTAGCGTGCTGGCCAAGAGTTCCATCTCGAAAGGCTTTTTTCTGCCGACACAGTAAGACCGGAAAAAGGACGAAACAGCAAGACCACCCACCGAAGATGCGTTGAGCAATCAAGGGAGGTGCCTGCTGGCGATGGCTGCTGCCCTCAAACGTTTACCCTGTTTTGGGGTAGCTGCTGTCGCCATCGGCTGCCTCCTGGTTAAATGCAGTTTGTGTAGTTCAAATTTGAAATATAGTTGTGATCGAACTTGGAGGCTGCCTTGGTTTACAGTTTGGTCTTCTCTTAGAGGAAAAGTTTAGCCCCCACATAAACGATAAGCCCCCAAGGAAATTCTTATTAAGATATTCATTTAAGAACTATAATCATCACCGCCGAAAGAAGCCTCAGATGAGCTCCAGCTACAGCTCCAGCTCCAGCTAAACATCAGGATTGTAGAAAGACGTACGTACATATATGTACATACATAGAAACATGTAGGGTTAAGGTATATATATAAGTGTAGATCGTTGAATGGGGGGGAGGATCCATGGAATCCACACCAAGGGATTCCCATTCCTTCTTTGGACTGCGTGAAGCAAAGCGGTCTCGGGGCTAATTCCGCTTAAAGCCCAGGCCGAGTATATTCCGTGCCTGTGTGGTGGAGAAAGAAGTTGAAGAGTGAGTGAGTGGGTCGAAGATCGGAGGGGTCAGGGGGGTCGTCACCGTTATGAAAGCCGAGTTAAAGGAACGTTGAAAGGTGTGCGTCATGCCCTCGGTCTGGGAGAGTGCCATTTGCAGCTGCACGGCCTCGTCCATGCGGTTCTTCAGGAAGTCCCACGTCTGGACATGGCCAGCGGAGGTGTCTTGCAGCATGTACAGCTCGGTCATCTTCATGATGGTCGCCAGGCCAATGCGCCGCGTGTACCAGCCAAACTGCAAGGATAATCAGACAATCAGATCTATTGTCATATGGATTACTCGCGTCAACTCACGTCCACGGATCGATCGCCCGAGTAGTAGCAGATGTCGTCCACTAGGGTGAGCACCTGGGCTAGCGCCGTCGACGCATGCTGCGGCTGTGCTATTAGGGACATGGCCTGCGGCCATTGGGCTTTGTACGGGGAAATCATTTCCATGCGCTGACGCACGGCCTGCACCAGGAAGTCGAGCGGATTCTCTACATCCTGCTTGCCACTGCACGTCTTCTGCTTCAGACTGTGCACCAGCTGGGCGTTGCATCTGCCGTTGAAGTGGGAGACAAGGGCAAAGCCGCCTTCGGGGAACATGCCATGCACCACGCTGGGATAGCCGCACTGCTCGGCCCCGAGGATAATGGCCTGCCTTGTCCAGCCGTGCTGTGGTACATGCTCCAGAGCCGCATCGAGTATCTTGTCGCGTATGGCATCCACCTTGGCCTGCTTGGCGGTCTGCTCGTCAGGCTCTTGCTGCTTGCCGCCTGCTCCTCCTCCCCCACCGCCGGACTCATTTTGTGTGGCTTTTGCAGCCGCCTCCTCGGCCGCATCCCGCTCCCTTTCCAGCTGTTCCTCGCGTGCCCGAAAGTCCTCCAAGCCACTTGTCTTCTCTGTGGCATCTTTGGCATAGCCCCGAGCCAGCGATGCAGCAGCCAGGGGCAGCTGTCTGTGCAGGGAGGACAGGCGACAGCTCTGTGCATCTGCAAATAGAAAGAAGCCACACACAGACAGGCATGAGCCCCGAATTAAAGTCACGGCCAATACAGGCAGAGGCAGAGACAGAGCCAGCCTCTGTGGCCAATTGATTAGCACACTCGGCGGCTCCATATGCCATTTGCCGGCCAATTATCGCCGCCCTGGAGATCCCCCAACACACCACACAGTTCGCTTGTTCGTATCGGTTTCGGTTTCTAATCTGTTTACACATACAATTAGTTTACGCTATCATTTCGCTTTCGTTGTGGACACAAATATATAAAGTTAAGAGCCTAAACGGGTTCTGGGGCTGGGAATGGAACTGAGACCGCGTCTTGGAGGAGTTTGCGCTGGCGGGCGTTCTGCTCGATTACCTCGTTGGCGCGCACATAAATCGAACGCAGCGACTCTAGGCTGGTGATGGAGCTGGCCAGCACATCGAGTTTCTCCTGGCGTCCGATATCGGGCAGACTGCTGTCGCCATCCCCGGCGATGCCGCTGTTGCTGATGTTCACGGCCAGCATTTGCAGCTGCTTCTTCATTAGGGCATCGTCCGAGGCACTCTGGCCGTTCTCCACGCGCTCCTTGTACGCCTTGTAGTGGGCCATCGAGAAGTCCAGGGCCGTGCCCAGGGGCGCCAGAAGCCGCTTCTCGATTTCCGGCAGAACGTCCCAGAATCCGGTGATGTTCTGCTTGTCTATCACTGCAAAGTAGCGCAAGATGTTGATGGCGTTGCAGATCCGGTCAGCGTGCAGCAACAAATCCGACTTCACGTCGTTGGGCAGCACAAAGACGCACAGCATCAGCATCTCCCGGAAATGCTTGCCGCCAAATTCAGGGGGAATCCTGACGCTGCACTTTCTGTGGGCCGTCAGGGCCTTGTCCACCAGGTCCTTGTACATGGCACTCAGATAGCCCATCAGGCCGTCGTGCTGCAGCGTCTCCAGCAGGTTCTTGAGGATCAAGTACTTTCCCTGGTCATCGAAGGCCAGTATGTAGTGCCGGAGCACGTGCAGTCCCAGCTGGCGGAGTGCCACCTGTGGCGAGTAGCCGACAATCTTGCAGAGCTCATCGCAGAGTCGCTTATGGACGTCCATCTGCAGCGACGAATGGGGCACCGATGTGACGCCGCAGTTGATCAAAATGTGCTCAAAGAGGCGCAGGCCGCAGTGCTGCAGCGGTGGCTCCGGCTGCCGGAGCAGCTCAGTCACCAGATAAAGGACCGACTCGAACAGGAAGACTGGCGAATAAATCTTGGGTGTCGTTGGCGGCAACAGGTCGCGCACGAAGAGGGCGTGGTAGTACATGGCCAGCGAATGCAGGGGCATCAAGTCCTCGATGAGAAAAATGTTCTGGCTAGTCATCTCGTAGACGCCCTTTGCTGCGTTCAGTTTGCGCTCCCAACGGGCGCGTTTCTCCACCAGGGCAAGCAGATAGAAGGGGTCGCCGCCAATGGACTTGGTGGCCTCCTGGGTGAGATTCTTTACCACCTGATGGACGTAGGTGTGGGTCAGGTCGTCCTTCACGTAGCTCATCTCGAGAAGGGCCAGCGGCTTGCCCAGAAGTTGCACAAGGAAGCAGGTGAGGGCGTTGCGGCGCGACATGGCGCAGTGGCGGAATATCAGTGTGTCGGGGCGGGCGTCTCGCTGCAAAATTTCCGCGAGCAGCGGAGCCTCGAACAAGCCGACGGTTATGTAGTGGGCCAAGAGATCCTCCACCTGCTTCTCCTGCTCCACGAGGCGGCCCGCAGCCTCGTCGTAGCCCTCGCTCAGATACTCCGGCAGCGGCAGATCGTGTAGGCACGTGGCCACGCTCTGCAAACACCACATCACCGCCTGGGGCTTGTCCTGGCCCTGGCGCAGGAGGATTACCTGCATGGCCCGCAGGTATGCCGCGAAGACGGCGTGGCTTTTGCTCTCCTCGATCTTCTCCATTAGCTCCATCATCATCTCCTGCAGCGGGCACTGCTCGGCGACCAGTTTCAGCAGCTCGTTGGCGCAATCGAAGAGCTCCGGCTCCCTGCCGTTCACCTCGTCCACCAGGTTGACGACGCAAATATCGTTGTATATGTCCATTGCGATGAGCGGCATGTGCTGCATGTTCCTGGACGCCTCGTTCGGACTCAAGAAGAGCATTCGGACGCCTTCGTAGGCCTTCTCTAGCAGAAGCTGTTTGATGAGCCTCAGCAGGTTAGCTGCCGCGGCGTTTGCCTCGTTAGCTGGCTCCATGTCCACGTTCAATTTTCGCGAAATTCACACGTTTTTTTTCACAGGAATACTGACAATTTGTACTACAAAAATTTCTAAAAAACTATGACCGGCGGCAGTGGCTTTCGACATTCACCCCCTACCCTTTCGCTACTCGATCGGAAAACAGCTGTTCCACGCTTCTCTTTCGTAATGGCCGAGTACTGCGAATTGGATGGCGCGAAATGGGTCTTTGGACTGTGATAACAGGCGTTCGACTAGAGACGGATTACTTACGAAGGGGCAGCAGGAGCTTCTGTAGACGGAATAGTTTCTCCAAACAGCGCACGTTTGCCATTTTAGCGCTTTAAAATTGTCCGAGCGACTGGTAACAGTTTATTTGACATTCGCCGGGAAAACGCGCACACTTATGGTAAGGGGGGAGTGTTCTAAAGCACGCCTTATCACGCATGACCGTTTACCAGCACTGGCAGCCATCTGGTATTTTTTTTGTATACCATTCCATGCAGCGTGACCGTTATTTGTTTGAACCTTATTATGTAAACAATACAGTATAAAAGGACTTCTGAAAACTAGCCAATCTTGTAGAAAATTTATGTATCTATCGGATAAAATTATTTTTTTAGGGCTGAGAGGGCCAACTATCTAGTAATATTTAGCTGAATATCAAATTCGAGAAATATCAACGTAGAATGTTTTGAAAAAAACAATCGATACTATCGTGATAGCTCTAATAATTATTAAAAAACCATTGAACCATTGCTTTTAGGAACTTGTCCATTGTAAAAATTAGATACCACCTGTCGATTTGTTTACAAATGTGTCTTCGTATTTTATAGCAGCCGATCTAAACATATTAAAAGCGCAACGACTGCAGCTCGATACTATCATGATAGTCTCAAAACCATCGATAGTAGAGGCCACCAGTAAAACATCGATTCTATCGATAGTGCTCTCGATGGTTTGACACCTCTATTGGGTGTGTATCTCTGCTGCGTTTCGGGAAAAAAATTTATAAAAAAACAACAAAGCTGGTAAATAAAAATAGTTTCATGAAATTATAGTTGTGTGTTGTGTGTGCATTTAACTAAATTCCTTACTTCTAACTCTGTCACTGTGTCGGGCAAAATCTGTTAATCGTATGGGCATACATCTGTATGTATGTCTGCACATGTGTACTTTATAGCTGCAAAAAAATTAATATATATATATTTTATATTACTTGTTTTATGTGTTGCAAAATCCTTTCGAAGACTTATATGTTATTTCACTGTTTCTCTTCCTCCTATAATTTAAACAAACCCTTGCTTTTGTTCTGTGCAGAAGTCAAGGTTTCGGGTGATTGCTCTGAAATGTTAATTATCGATCGATTAAACTATGCCTACTCACGTTTTCATACCATATGTCGCGCTGTGCTTAGCCCCTAATTTACATGTGTATCTACGAGTGTGACTCACAAATCTATCTATTTCTCTTTCAAATGTCTGAAACTCTCCTATCTAACTCCCTTCCAAGCTGTCTCTTTCTGCAGAACAGAATATCTATAGTATATGTTTAGCGTTGTGTCGCTGTCGCTTGTTTAATGTTGTACTGGTGTGAAAATCACAAAATTGAAACAAATGTTTAAACGTTTACCATGCTGCAATGCACTTCTTTTATTATTATTTCCAGCGAACAATTAAGAATCATCCAAAAAACACCAAAACAACATCCCTACAGATAATCTGAGCAGAGCTTTTGAACTCGCTAACCTTATCCAGACCACACAACCACAACCATCCCCACCCACCCTTGTAATTGCATATCACAGTATCACTGAGAAAATTTTCAACCATAGGCCTATCCGAGACAGCCATCATGGACGTAATGTCATCATCTCTACAACAGCAGCGCATTGTCGTTGACCAGCTGCGTCGCGAGGCGTCCATGGAACGTCAGACCATTTCGGAGTCGTGCGCCAAAATGATGAAGTACATCACGGAGCACGAGCAGGAGGATTATCTTTTGACTGGATTCACCAGCCAGAAGGTAAATCCATTCCGTGAAAAGTCCTCATGCACCGTTCTTTAAGGAGGAGATGGAGTTGGCGATGGAAGGCGGAAGCAGTTGAGTTTTGCATTAATATGCAGATCGTATAGGTTATTTTTAATTTAGAAAGATGGATAAATATGTATATGTGTAATAATGACACCAGTACCAGTCAACGCCACCTGGATCAATATATCTCTTTGTGCAAAAACTATAACAACAATACAAATTGTCTCAAGCAATATATGTAGTTACGATTGCTATGAATAATATATAACGATATATCAATATGTACCATTCACGTTAACAGGTGTATAAGGTTATACACAGAAGCCCACAGAAAGATTCCAAATTCACAATCGAAGCATTTGTCCCAAAGATATATCAGAGTTGTCTCTATCCGAATAGCAATGCTGTTCGGTACCCGAGTATCCCAACTATTACGAAAATCAATGCGCCGACTATAGCATCTACTACTGCTACTACAACTTCTACTACTACTACAACTACCTAAACTAAAAGTATAAACCGAAACACACACATATATACATACATATATACCCTCTTATCAACATAATCCGACAAACAAATTTATCAATAAACGTAAACCCAACAGAAGATACATATATTTTGGCTTCTTATTTCGAGAAATATCTGTTATATTTATTGAATATTGATAAATGACAAGACATCTACAACAATGAAATGAAGAGAATATCGTTGTATTTTGAAAAAGAGCCACGCAGCTCGTTGACCACCTGACCATATTGCAATGGGTGGATCATGGAAACTACTAACAAAACAAAGAATGCAAAATATACGCAAATATATTATCGAATACTTTAAAAGCTTTAAAATTAGCAGAAATGCAACAAACCCACAAGCTAGTTGAACTTATCGCAAACTTTAGTGCGTTTATTATCAAGTTTTTCTTAGTCCAAATATATTACGAACCGCTGTAGTAACGGCAGCAAGCATATAATACCAAAGAATGGAACAAATCCAATATTTAACTCTCTCTAGCGTAGTTTATCCATTTTGATTCACACAATATCCAATGAAAATTAAAGATTGGTATTTGTATTTTAGAACAATAATTAATTTCAGTTGAACCAGGCAAAAATTCGTAAATATTCTGCATTTTAAGATAATCTTACCGAAAATGAAAATTGAAAAGAATGTGTGATTTTTGTTTCCAATACTCTGTGAAAACATTCTAAATTGATGACACCTATATTATTTCCTACAGACAACCGCAACCACATCCATTCATTGTCATAGAAATAACTGAGATATGGGCAATATACTAAAATGTAATTAGCATGAAACGCAAAGTAATAATGACAGGAGAAATGTTATTTTTATACTCTCTAACGTGGCAATGGGCATATTTGTATGGTATTGGAATGAATAGTAATGAGATTTCAGCTAAGGAAGGCACGCGTATACATAAATAGTATCACATATCATACATACCATACTCGTACATGTTAGATACAAAAAAAATATGTGTTGATTTTCATCGTGACAATTGGGGTCAGCCTCCGGACAGAGAGAAGACATGTTGTGATGATGAAAATGATGCAACTATATAATTTAATCGATCGGTTCTTCCAGTGTTGCATTTAAATAGTTATAAATTGGCGGTGATTTTAGTTGATAATGAAAATTCGTAGAGCAGAGTTAATTTAAGAATCACACATTTTTGCAGAGGCACTTTGTTTAAGAACTTTGTCCGAGATTTTGAGCCACAGTTTGCTGTCGTGAGCAAACAGCAAAATGTGGCACAAAATTAGCATTCGGATGGATTTTGAGAATTTTAAGTTTGGGGGCCTTCAGATCAAAACTGCAGTTGGTTTAGAAGCCCACACATACTTTCCGACATCTAGCAGAACAATTTTCGATTTGCCGGACACTTTGCATTCAGAGATATTTATTCTTTAAAATATACTTTCATTTGTTAGGTCGAGCCAGGGGGTATGCTGCGGCGGAGAGGCGAACGAACCATCCATTGGAGCACGGATGGGCTCGTGCCCGTTCCGTTCGCTATGGGCATACCCCTCGTGCAATTATTACCACTATTAATACTAAAAGGTAACCAAAAATAACGAATCACCAGCACACGCATTTTAGTCAAGAGCATGTACATCGATCAGATATCACAAGATTTAACAAGTTTTATTCACTTCAATTGAAAAGCGACAACCAGATCGTATTTTATTCGAAAACTAATACAAATATTTTGGGACGGCACTGTCTCCGCACTGGGATGGTGGGAGACGTTTGCTGAATGTCCACACAAATATTATTGAAATGTATCTGCAAATAAGCATTTGAAATATCTATTGTAATCAACTCAAATGAACAAAACAATTAATCGTTTGCTTATATTCAAAAATAAAGTTGCGGTAACTAACATAGATGAGTTATCCTAGCGGAGGCACCAGGTTCGGTGCGAAAACACACCCAAACATTGTTTTATTTCCTGAATAATGAAAGAGAATTGTCTCAGTTTTCGTAAGTTACGTTTATTAATACAAGAAACTGTGTGTGTGCATGTAGGTGAGTGAGTGTGGGCATGTGAGTGTGTGAGAGATGTTAATGAAATTTATAATTTCCACGGCGAGTCGTGTGTGAAGCATTCTGTGCAGGAGCGGGAGAAACTAGGGGTAGTATATTAGATGTTAAGGGAGATGTCTAGCTCTCATCATCACTGCCGGCAGCCTGACGCGGCTTGGGACCTCCGGCACGCTTGGCCATGATAATCTGGTCCACCTTTAAGATGGTTGTGGCCGCTCCAACAGCATACTTGAGGCCCCAGAACTTTCCCTGGTACAAGTCGAAGAGCTTTGCCTTCGTCGCATCTATGGTGCCCGCTGTCTCCGCTTCAATGTCGAAGCCGATGTTCTTGCCGCTCTCGGAATTGTGAGCCAAATACAATAGGTTGACAGCTTCGGTACCATTGAATCCAGAGTTTTCGGCCAGGGCCTTGGGGAATACTTCCAGAGCCTGGGCAAACTTGCGCACAGAGTACTGCTCCAGGCCTGGCAAAGTGTCGGCATACGCAGACAGCTGGGTGGCCAGCTCAATTTCGGTGGCACCGGCTCCTGGTAGATAGCGTCCATCGCGTGTCAGGCACTTGAAGCTGTTCACGGCATCGTCCAAAGCGCGCTCAATGTCGTCCATGAAGTTGTCTGTGGCACCACGGATCACAATTGTGGCAATGCGCGAGTCTTTGCCCTCATTCCTGAAACGAAACCCCCACTTTATTTGAACTGTTTTATTCAACGTATTTCATGGGATTACTCACCTAAATGCTACGATTGTCGTGTCGCCTAGCTCCTCAATGCACACCTTGTCACAGTAGCCCAACTCTTCCTGGCTAGGCGTGGTAATGCGCGGCAGAACTGTGGCGTTCACGGAACGGCTCAAACGGCGCAAATCGAACTTGGAGTTCAAACGCACAGCCATCAGGCCATATTTGTTGAGGAAATGCAAGGCCATGTCACCAACCTTGCCACCGGCAACGATAACCTTTACACCAGCATCGGCAATAGCCTTGATTTGGTTCTCCAGCAGACTCTCCTCTCCAGATGAGAACTTCATGAGCTCATCTGCCGACTTAATCAATACTGTGCCCTTGGTCTCCGTCTGAATAATGTCAACGGGGCACGAGAATATGGCGATCTTGGCCTTTTCGGCAAACGAGACATCACCCTCCACGAAGCGCTTGAAGACCATTCCGCGGACTACTTCCGACTTGGGCAGACCACTGCCAAGGATCTTGCATATGCGAATGTTGTCCACGTTGAATGTGCCCTCGTTAGGCAATATAGAGACACAGGCCTTGCTCACCAGGTCGTTGAGGAAGTCCTCCTGTCCGTACTGTTTCGACATGATGGTTGTGCGTAGTACATCCTTAACCTTTTCAACATTACGGTAGTCCTCAATTTTATGGCAAACCAATTTGGGCAGAATTTCGAGTGCCTTTTCCAGTGCCTTTTCGTAGCCATCGGCTATTTCGGCGGTGGTGATGCCCAACCGCAGCAGTTCCTCTGCAGACTCTAGCAGAGCGCCTGCTAGCACCACAACGAAGTTTGTGCCATCTCCGACCTCAGCGTCCTGCATTTGACTGGCCATAACGATCAGCTTAGCGGCAGGATGTTCAACATCCAGCTCTCGCATTATGGTTCCGGCATCGCTAGTCACAAACTGCTTCTCGATGTGGTTGATGATCATTTTGTTCATGCCATTGGGGCCGTAGGCGGAACGCATTGTCTGAGCAAACTCCTTGCAGGCACTAATGTTGCGGTAGACGGCTTCCTCCAGCCCGCTATACATCTGAGGATACGAGACAAATTATCATTTCAGACATTTTTCCAGAAAATGCATGACTTTTGCAATGGCGATGACTAATCACGCGCCTCCTCGAGAAGGCATGTTTTTATTTTTCACAGAATTTCAATGGAATCGGGGTTTATATGGGCCCTTTCTTATATATCCTTCATATTACACTTACCCGTGCGCCATCCTTTAGCATCTGCGATACTCCGGGTGCTTTTGGTACAGATAAAGCCATTTTTATACACAGATTTCGATTTCACACAGCAGGTCGGTCGGGTTTCAGCAGAAGTTTGTATAACCTCAAATTTGAAGGCGGTCGGCGAATATTCTGGACCAAATGTATCGATGTTGCTAGCGATGAGAGAGAATAATAGTTCAATCGAATCTTTATAAAGGTGCTATGACATTATTAGACTGTCTAGCTGGAAGAATAGAGATTATGGGAAAAGTCTGCAGTCAAAGGGAGAGAAGTATATGCATACAACTGGCTTTCCATTTGAGCTTGGAAAGTAATCAAAGTCTCTATGTATTCGCTATAGTTTTGTTTAAAGTACGCTTCTGCGGGCTTAAGAATCTGACTTAGATTATATTTGGTGCGTTTGAGTCATAGATTTCATTCAGTGTTGACAGTTTCGAAAAAGTACCTAAGAACACATATAATTGCCGAATGAAATTGGTAAAGTTTTAATACTATTAAGCTTACTGTCTGAAAAGTTGGGCGTTTTCGCATTACCATTTGAATTGGGAACTTTTAATAGTGACTAGCGATATATTCCGATTTTTTATATCGATAGGTATCGATAAGAGCCCCATTGTGGCAAATACGTAAATTAGGAAAAATAACAATGTCGCAAGGCAAGAAGCACGTGTTGGGGTTTTCTCCCAATGGTGGTCAACTCTTTGCTTCTGTTGACGAGCTGGGAATACTACGAGTATGGAACACAGAAACGAACACGCTGAAGCAGGAGTTCACCCCGAACCTGCAGGTATCCGGCCCCTGCACAGCGCTCACGTGGGTCTTGGTGGCCGCGACGCGACCTAAGAAGTCGCGCAAGAGTCTGCCGACCCAAGATGCGGCCAGCGACCAACTCTACATTGCTTTGGGAACGTTGAAAGGCATCGTAGTTATATATTCATTGGCTGAGGGAAAGGTAGGAATCGATTAGTTAATGGGAGGCCATAACCCAGTAATTCTCTCGTGCCATTGCAGATTGAACGTACTCTTAGTGGCGACAGTCACGACGGACCAGTCACCTCGATTGCGTACGACAATGCGGGGCACCTGTATACCGTGGGAGTCGATTGCCGGGCGCTTGTCTGGTCGCTGGAGCAAGAGCGCTGCATCAGCGACTGGCAGATTGGACCCGAAAAACCACGAAGCATTGTGTATCTCCCAAAGAGCCGGACCCTAGCAGTTGGCTCACGCCAGCTGAAGGTCTACGATGTTGATACTAAGGAGTTAGTTGAAACCTTCACCGGGCACTCTGGCGAGGTTAATGCCATCAGCAGCGTTGTGGGCACTGACAATGCTGAATTCGTGCTGACCACGGCTCGAATGGAGAGAGTCATTTGCTTCTGGAAGATTGAGAAAAAGGGGAAAAACAAGGCGTCTTCCTGCACGTTGCTCATGGAGGATCTGGCCTACTGTCTGTCCAGCGAGGTTCACGACGACGGACAGCTGCGGGTGGCGAGTGTGACGCGAAACGGCAACATACACATATATCTGTTGAATGTGAATAGGTAAAAAACCATTGACATTTCGGAAATAATACATAATTCATGCTTTTACCATCGCAGTTTGTCCGCCGAAAAGTTCGTGAAGCCGAAGACATCGCTGCAAATCGTTTCGGATGGCGCCGATACTGTCGAGCCCATACATGCTCTGGCCTCTCACTTTGTAACTGACACAAATCGTTCGCACGAGATTCTGTTTGGTTACGGAAATCGCAAACAAATACAATTTGAACGATTCACCCCCAACTATGCTGAGAAATTGAATGTTATCGTTCGCGCCGACCCGAAGAAACTGTATGCCAAAAAGAAGGGCAAAGTGCAGGCCTCGCAGGTCGCCCAAAAAACTCTCACTCCTGTAGTGAGTCAGAAGATTATCGAGTACAATAGTGCTCTGCCGATTTCCCAGAAGAAAGTACAAAATGACGTTCCGATGGAGGCGCGCTTGCAGCACCTGCAGATCAAGGCTAACAAACTGGGTGCTGGAAAACTGCAGACACAAAGCAAGACACAGCTCCTGATGCAGGCGCTGCACAGCAAGGATCAGGCGTATGATGCTGACTTATTTTAGAGCCGAAGAGTCCACCTAACAGTCTTCCTTTTTAGCATGATTGACGCAGTCCTCAGTACGCATGATACGGAGACGATACAGTTGACATTGGACCGCCTGCCGCTCGAATATGTCAACCCTTTGGTGAACGAACTCTCAATACTTATACAAGGAAAGCATGCCAAGTAAGTGCATATTCTAGTTGCGTGCACATCGAATGTCAGATTTACTTAAATGGTTCCATAAATTACAGTGTTACATCTGCCCTACGCTGGCTTCAAGTACTGGCCTGCACGCACACGAGTGCGTTGATGTCTGAAGACAAACAGGCACTGCGTGAAAAGTTGGGAATTTGCCTAGGTGTGGCGGAGCAACGCATGCATTGTCTTTCGGAGGCATTACAGTAAGTATTTGATAAATCTAAAAAGTTTTATTGTCATCAGGCCTTGCCCTTCTTGGACTTCTTGGGCTTATCGACAGTGCCGTGGCGACATTCGCAGACCTCAGCGTAAAAGGCCAACTTGGTGTGTAGAATGGTATCAATATAAAATCTTTGAAAAGTTAAAGAGTTCAGGCAACGTTCGCCCACCGCGTAGTACAGAGTGTTGTAGCCCTCAAAGCGATATGTGATCATCACTGGATAGTGCTTCTGCAGGACCTTTGAAACGGTTATGATGAAACGCACCTTTGCCACGGCCAGCGGGTTGGGACAACGTGGCGTCGGCCGAGAGAAATGTGCATCGACGAAGTAGATCTTTCCCTTGATGGGAATATCGTGCTGAATGGGGTTGCTTAGAACCGCACACTTTGTGTCCGGCGACAGTTGCCACTGGCCAATAAAGTCCTGGATCTCGGAAAGTACCGTGCTGTACTCGAAAGTCCCAATAGTTGTCTGTTTACGAAGCAATCCGCTGGAGCCCGAGCTCGGCCCATAATCACTCACTGCCACTGTTGTGGAAAAAGTGGCGAGGCCATTTTCCTCCAAGTTCGTCAGAATATCGACCAGAGTAGGCACTTTGGCGGCAACGCCTTTCGGTGTGCCTGGAAACTTGTAGCAAAACAGTCCCCGTGGATCGGACTGCACTATGGTCAGGGCTTCGCAAAGAGTGGAATCCACCAAGTCCATGATGCACTGCATGTCGGCGTCATCACAAACTGGCTTATTGCATTGGGCCACTGCATCGGCGATGCTTTCGACCTCAGCAATGGGGGGCACAATGAGCGCGTTTAAACCGTCCGACTGTTCATTGTCCGATGTCATTTTCAATCGACGCGATCTCATCAGAATGGAGGCTTGCGAATATTTGCGGTCAATTAGATCCGAGTCCGAGACGGGGTTGTTATCCATTTTTAGTTTAATTTGGTGTCGTTTTTGATTCCAATGAAATTTATTTTAAATGTATACTGTTTCAACTCGGATTTCTATTTTGTTTACTTTTAGAATTTCTGGACGCGTCAACCTGATCATAAGTCAAATGAAGCGAAATGCAGACAATCATTTGAATGAAAGCAACGTTTTAATTGTGGACGAAGAAGAGGAAGGTAAGTGTTGTGCAAATAATAGCACTAGCAGTCCAGTCGTATCATATAAATCAATCTTTATTCTCTTCAGATGAGCCAGCAGACGCGCTTAGTGACAGCGCAAAGGGTGAAAGCAACTGGAGCGACCTGGAAGATCAGAACATTAGCTCAAACAGTATTGCGGACGATGACCTGACAGCAGACGATGACGTGGCGGCCGATGAGGAGGATCTGGCAATGACACAAGGCTCGGACGGTGACGATCTGAGCGATAGCGATTGAGCGAGCGACTGACTCTAATGAATCAACGGATTAGTTTATTCCTCTGTGCGATATGTTAGGTACCAATGCAATTTCTTTTTTGTCCTACCCCCAAACCCAACCCAACCGAACCAATTAAACGAGAGTAGTTTTCCAAACAGTTTTCCACACTGAATTCTATGCAATTTTTATTTTTCTTTGTGTTTAGTAACTACGTGCAACAACAAATAGGGAGCCAATTATATTTTCTAATTACCGACATGAGATTTTGTCATTAGCAAGCAAACGTAAACATTTCATTTCCATTTCCAATCTATAATAATATGGTAGAATATTGTGCCAAGAACAGGGTTCGGTTTTTCTATTCTGTAGGTAGTTTGAGTATACATAAGTAGAAGCTCATCCAATAACAGCTCAGTAACTACTAATAGGTGTGTGTGTGTGTTGTGTTCGCGCGAGCGCTTTCATTTTATTTTAATTGTCAGCAAATGGTCGAACAAATTTACTTCCAGTTTGCTTTGAGGAAATTAATTAGACCGTTCGTGGAACTGTCGTGAGAAGAGACCTCGACGCAAGTGTCGAGCTCCGGCTCGATCGCCTTGGCCAGCTGCTTGCCCAATTCAACGCCCCACTGATCGAACGAGTTGATGTCCCAAATGATGCCTTGCACGAAGATCTTGTGCTCGTAGAGTGCTGAAAAATAAAATGATTTGAATGTTGATTAATTGATGTTGTGAAAGTCAATTCGGTCAAACGTACCAATCAATGCGCCCAGTGTAAATGGTGACACTTTCTTCACAACAATTGAGTTCGTCGGCCGATTGCCAGCGAACACCTTGTGCGGCAGCAAGTTTTCCAGCTCGTTGCCGCACAATCCGGCCTTGGTAAGCTCCTGCTTGGCCTCATCGGCCGTCTTGCCGGCCATTAGAGCCTCCGTTTGGGCTAGGAAATTTGAGAGTAGAATTTTGTGGTGCTTGCCGCCGGCAATGGGATTGTGCGTCTGGGCGGGGGCAATGAAGTCGCATGGGATCAGGCGAGTGCCCTGATGGATAAGCTGGTAAAAGGCGTGCTGGCCATTGGTGCCAGGCTCGCCCCACACAATCGGACCAGTGCTATATTTAACTGGCTTGCCCGACTTGCTAACGAACTTTCCGTTGCTCTCCATGTCACCCTGCTGGAAATAGGCGGCGAAGCGGTGCAAGTACTGATCGTATGGCAGAAGGGCGTGCGTTTCAGCATTGTAGAAGTTCGAATACCAGACGCCGAGCAGAGCTAGAATTACAGGGGCCTGAAAACCATACCACCAAATATTTAAACATGCTATGAGTTGCTCATAAATATTGCACAAAAATCTTGACTTACATTTTTGTCCAATGGCGTCGACTTGAAGTGATTATCCATGTAATGGGCACCATCCAAGAGCTGCTCAAAGTTCTCGAACCCAATGGACAAGCAAATGGAAAGCCCAATAGCCGACCAGAGCGAGTAGCGTCCTCCCACCCAATCCCAGAAGCCGAACATATTTGCGCTGTCGATGCCGAAGGCAGTGACCTTCTCCTTGTTGGTCGACAGAGCCACGAAATGCTTAGCAACGGCATCCGCCTAGAAGAGAACAATGGGGGAAATCTAAAATAAATTCCAACAACTGAAACGGCAATCCACCTACATCCTTGGTATGCTCCAACAGCCAGGACTTGGCCGATGTCGCATTGGTGATGGTCTCCTGAGTGGTGAAGGTCTTTGACGCGATAATGAACAATGTTGTCTCGTAGTTCACTTTCTTCAGAACCTCCGCCATGTGGGTGCCGTCGATGTTGGACACGAAATGGGAGTACAAGCCCTTGCCGTAGGGTTTCAGCGCCTCGGTGACCATCAAAGGTCCCAGGTCGGAGCCACCGATTCCAATGTTAACCACATCGGTGATCTGTTTGCCAGTGCTTCCACGCCACACTCCAGAGATGACCTTGTTGGTGAACTCCTTCATGTGCTGCAGCTCGGCACGCACATCTGGCATCACATCCTTGTTATCCACCAGCACCGGGTCCGCACTCCGGTTGCGCAACGCGGTGTGCAATACGGCTCGGTTCTCGGTTATGTTGATGTGCTGGCCACTGAACATTGCCTCGCGGGCCGCCTCCACTCGGCGCGACTTGGCCAACTCGAGGAGCAAGGGCCACACATCATCGTTGACGCGGTTCTTGGAGTAGTCCAGCAGTATCTCGCCATCATTTGGAGTACGCAGACGTAGGCTGATAAAAACGTAAACGTAAACGTTTATATGGAAAATCACTTGACCTCAAAGCAAAAGCGACAAGTGCTACAAGCAAAGGTCGTTACTTTGACCTTATGCAAGGACAAACGCGTCGGGAGCGAACTTGAAACATAACATTCGATGATGAAAGTAAAAGTACATACATACATACATGCATATGACCGTGTGTATGCATGCACATACTCGTCAATTTATGCATGTATGCATGAAAACTTGTTGGTATACTCCTTCGTTATGCATATAGATACATAAAGGATTGTCCTTTCTCCCACCCACTCACCTGTACTTCGAAAACCGCTTTGGATCATTCACAAACAGATCTTTGATGATAATGTTCTTGTGGTTAGCATCGTAGTACTCCTGAAGCTTTTTAAAAGCGGGGTCCTCGTTTAGAGCGGGCAGGGTTCCAGCCATTTTTCTTTGGGAAGGTTGGGAGGTGGGGTCTCGTTAACACAACTTAAAGTCGCAAAAAACACAAGTCAACTGCAAGAGCAAATCGCGACACTTCACTTAAATACAGCTGTTACTGTTCCTGGCACTAGACACAGTTTCTGTTTTCTATGAATCCGGTATAGTTCCGGAACACAGGCCCACAACTTCGCCGTTATAATTATTACGTACTGAGCCGCGCAGCAACTTTTCCAAAGTCCTTTTCGTTCTCGGCAACCGCTGGAATTTGTCAAAAATTCCTTCAATGTCAAATGAAAAACAAGACGCGGAGTTGCCAGGTCGCCGGACAAGCATTTGTTTTGATTTGCCAATGAAATCGAATGGATTGGATTCGTATTCGGAAATACCTACAATTTTGAATTTACTTCTGTAATTTGACAAACTTTGGTGCTCGTTAATGATCGTTTTTATGAATTTAATAAATCGTGATTGAAGGTTCCTTTTTCCGCCAGGATGGCAACTGCGCCAAGAGCTTTCAAGTATCTGGAATGCATTCCAACTATCGATTAAGAATATCAACAATAATATCAACAAAAAAATAACATTATATTATAGAATTGATGAATGTTTGTAATATAAAGCTGCAATGTACATACATATGCAGGAACACTCAGTCTCTGCTTAGTAGCATTGAAACAGAATTTTAATGATTATAGTCGAGTGGGTATTTCAATTTATGCACGAATATTATGAAACTTGAAAAATTTTAGTGCAGTTCAGGTGAAATGATTTATCCCAACGAATTTTTAAAAAGCATTATTTCCGTGCCTTAACTCAAAATGTTCTACTGTTCAAATAGAGCTGTGTTAAGTGGGTTAAGTTCGATATAGTTTTTGGTATATTTACGGTACATTTTCAAATTGAGCTGGTATATTTCAGTATATTTCTGAGTTTATACGGTATATTTGATCTATAAATCCGCGGTCACACTGCCTAAAAGATGGCGACGCGCTCGCTACTTTAACTAGAAAGAGAGGTAGTTGTTTTTCCAACAAAAATATAATAAAACAAAATAAAACTGGTGCAAATCACATAAACAAGAGGAACTAGATGTTCTGACCAACCGTGCGCATCGCAATTTGTAGTGAAACACTGGCAAACGAATCGGCTAGGCGAGAGAGCGAAGTGAAACTAATACAAACATTGGCATGTCCAGTGGCAAGTGAGCAACAAGTGTGTATAAAACATATTGTGGTCGTATAAAATGTTAGGAAAAGCCATCAGCCCTCCTGGCTACAGGTATATCGACTGCATCTGCCACGAATAAACAGGCATAGCTGGTAGAAAAGAGCATTTCCAACCAAGGAACCGAGTCTCTGCACACGTAACCTTGTGTGCGCGTAGCACGGAAGCTGTTACTGGCTTGGGCTGTGGCAGTGCAACGCCAACGAAATCGGAATACTTGTTCGTATGTATGTGGATTCGATTCGTGCTGCTGCTTTGATTTTATAGCCTAAACGGACCTATAACTTACAGCGGGCACGTGAAGAATTATCCAGTAAAATATTCCAAAGACGTCGGGTACGTCACAGAACATGGACACCACATCTGGAGCTGGATCTGGAGCCGGATCTGGCAGTGGTTCAAGTGGCAGCATAGCCGATGCTTGTCCCTGCTCAACGGTCGCTGCCACCGCTCACAACGAACAGCCGCAAACCAAGAGACAGAAAATTGAGAAACAAATCAAAGTTGGCTCCAAGTCATTGCCCCCGCCACCGTCACCGCCGGACATCTTAGATCGGCGGGATGCCCTCGATGCCAATAGCAACAACAATAATAATCATCATCTATGCTCATCGCTCTCCTCGTCCTCCACACACTCGCTGTCAACGCCCAGCAGCACCAACAACTCACCCACAGCGACGCCATGCAGCTCCCGGGCGGCCTCCTATGCGCAGCTGCTCAGTGTACAGAGCTTAGTCCACAATATCTTGCCACAATCCGAGCTGCAAACCGAACCGGAGGCCACAAAGGACGAAGTGGATCGCGCCGCAAAACTGCCTGATCTGTTGAGCATCACCACTAGCAGTAGCAGTAGTAATATTAGCAATAGGAGCAACTGCATTGCGTCGTCATCTTCATCGATTGATGATATGCTGGAATTCGAGCAGTCGCTGACGCGCCAGTGCCTGTGTGGCGTTTCGGAGCGAACACTTCGTAAGCCGTTCCAGTCGCACTATTCGCAAGACACAAACGGCCAGAAACGTATCGCCTACCTTAGGGAGTGGCCCACCAACAAGCTGCTGCAGTTCCTGTCCAATCTGCAGCTGCTGTTCGACATCTACCTGAAGCAGAATGCCAAGGGCTTCATTTGTACGAGAATAATGGACGTGTGCGATGCTTTGATTCGAAACGACAACAAGCTCATCGACGAGATCATCGTGCTGGCGGGCTACAACAATTCCTATGTGCAATTTCTGGCGGGACGTGTGCTAGCCGCATTTCTGGTGATTGCCAAACAGGAACTGAACGATGAGTGGCTGCAGAAAATCGTTGACCAACTCTTCAACTTTGAGCATCTCGACCAGGCGGCGGTGCAGAAGATCCACTTCAGCCTGGACATTATCAAGCGCATCGTCGAATGGAAGGATATAGAGACGCATCCGTTGGACGATGACTGGATGACGACCACGAATGCTGCTGGTGCTGCTGCATCGTCTATGGCCCTGCAAGCAGACGCCGCTGTGAACTACATGCACTTCCCCGTGCAGGATCAGCCGTTGGCGACCAACTACTTTGCGCTACAGTTCAGAGACGATGCAGCGGGCGAGACCGAGAGGGAGCCAGAAAGCAGAGATAGGGAGACGGAGAGGCGCAGGCAAAACGGCGGCCTATACGATGATGATACGATTAGCTCTCATCCCGCACAACCAGCATCTGTTCCCGGCGGCTGTCACGTTGTCACTCTCACCGACTCCGAGAGCTTTGACACCACACATCTGAAGTGCATCACGATACAGAAACTGGAGCACAAGTGGCCTACGTTGGTGAAGAACATGTCGGAGCTGATGGCTCCGACACACCAGGATACGGCGGAGCACTGCGTTCTCAATTTCCTGCAGCTTTGGGAGAACATCATTTCGGTGAAAGCCAATCTATCCATCGACGAGACGAGACCCTACTACGCCCAGCTGGACAAGTTTGAGCTGCTGCTCAACCACAGTCTGTCGTGCACCGTGTACAAGCAAATGCTGTGTCTGTTCAATGAGGCCCTGTGCTATGGCTCCACGCTAGCGCTGCAGGACATGCTGCCCGAGGAGACCTGCAAGCTGGCCCACCAGATCGTGTGCCATGTCCGTGGGTTTCGCATACTCGAATCGCTGCCGCGACGCCAGCCGGACAATATGGTCAGCCTGATTGGCTACAATGGCACACCGCTCGTTTATGCGAATGGGGCCATCGCCATATCGATAATGGCTCGCTCCGCAGATGTTTCACCGCAGGATGCCGGCGAGGATGGAGCGCCAATGCCGCCGCTTGACTTAATAGAAATGGACAAGACGTTGCTGCAGAAGATGGTGCTGCTGGTGCTGAAGTCGATTGCGGTGACAGTGAAGGAGATCCGCAGCGATTCGTCCGACTCGTCCATTGACTCGAGCGACTACGATGCCTTCCAGGACATGATGCTGATTGAGCGCTCCATTCGGGATGTGCTGAGCAAGCTGGAAACGTTCATCAAGCAGACCCTGGAGTTCCACCCGGAGTGTCATTTCAGCAAGATCCTGATTCACCTATTCGATGACCAGGACGATCACTTGATCGAGGCCATGGTCTGCACCCTGGACGTGACGTCGGGCATCTCCTTCCGCAACAATGCCTTTCCCGAACTGGTGGCCATGCTGAATCCTGTGTATACGTTTTTGGAGTTCCTCAAGATGACGTCGAATAGCTCGGACCTGCTGCTGGATCTGCTGGTGAGCAACGAGACCTGCTTCCTGCTGTATCTGCTGCGCCTGCTCAAGTACATCCGCATGAACTGGACCATGTTTGTGCACAGCTGCCACAGTTTTGGCATGGGCAACGCCATGCTGGACGAGGCCATGGGCGTGCTGATCCGACTGCGCCTGCAGATATCTCGCCTAGTCTCTCGCCAGCTCTACCCGTACGACATATCGCCGGTGCTGCGCCTGCTGGAGAGTTGCGAGAGTCTCTACGAGGGCAACGAGCTTAGTTAAATGCAACGGAATGGAATAGCACCCTGTCCTGTCCAGTCCTGTCTAACCACATGCAATTAAAATACGTAATTTATTTTAAAATTTAATGTAATAGGAGAAGCTAGCGCAAAATTCGATAAAGAAGAATCCTTGTAGAATATCCTTGTAGTGTACTAGATCTAAGCCACATCGTGCCCCTGCTGATTGCAGGCCAAATTCCATATCTCTATCTCTAAAATAAAGTTTCGTTCTGTTCCGTTCCGACTCAACAATCCAATACGATACGATTATAAATATGTAACTAATGATTTCTTACACCCTGTCATCCGCTTCGAAGATACATAAAAGTATGTAATTGTCATTGCAATGAGCATCACAAGATTGTAGGTTAGTTCGTAGGTAATGGTAATGTTGTAGGTACTGAGCTCCAAACTACGCTGTACGCTAGCCTAAGATTGTTTTAATCTTGCCTTAAGTAGAATAATGTACCATAGAAATCGGCATAATGGATGGGAATACATTTTCCTCGTTCTGCCGCTCGCCGCTTGTGCAATTCGGGAAAAGTGTGTACAAATTTTGGTGTCTTCCCGATTGCATGGGCGGGTACGTTTTAAAATACTTTAATAATACTATAGCTTAATGAATTAATTAACTGATTAAAAGAAACGCATTAAGAACAACAACACACATATGATGACACAATGATTTATCCAATTATTATGGGGAAAAAACTGTCGTCTTCTATTGATTTGATTGTCTTGTTGATCGTTGTTGAAGTATTGATTGATTTGAATGAGCCCTGGATTTAATGACGATTTATCATGCGGACGCGACGTTTCGGGTCAAGTGTTCCACTGGACACAGCATTTGGATCTACATTTGGCTGATTCGGACCTGTGAGGCTGATAACAGAGCCGCGCCTGGCCAATTCAGAAGTATATGGACTGATATTTGATACATGAACTGTTTGATAGTCTATGCTGATGGGTACGGATGAGCGGCGATTTTGGCGCGTCTCTGGGGGAGAAAACAGTTTGGCTTAGAGCTGTTTGCTTGACATACAATACCGTGATTGTAAATGTGTGCGTTTACCAGTGCGTGCTGCAGGATCGCGATCTCCTGCCGGTCTGTATGCTAACGGTGATGCGGCTGGAGCCCTGTGCTGATGATAGAGTGTCCTTGGGGTGCACACGGTGTGGGTTCCCTCCTCGTTCAGTGTGTACTTATAGCGATCGACCGACGCGGCCCGTACCTCGCCCAATAGTATGTGCCTGCGCCGGAAAACCGGTGACTCCTCTAGTACTGTGATGAAAGGCGTGGCGTGATGAAAGAGCGGTTGTGCGTGCAGAAAGTGAAGATCAGATAGTGTCAGATCAGTTCATAGATCAGCAGAATGTTTTCAGTAACAGCAGCACACCCATGGTAAAAGTCAAATAAAACGCAAGCTGATGGGCATGGCTACATACTCGTAAAGTGATCACAGGAAGCGCACAGTAATTGATTTATTTTACGATTACACACATACACATATATAGTATAGTACTACGTAGGACAGAGTATGCCAGTAAGTAATCTAATAGATACATAGATACATATATCTTACATTCAGTACAGTTTCACACAGCACAGCACAGGAGTGGAAGATAGGCATAGTGTGAGGACGATTCAAAAACATACATAAACGTACATCAACACGATAGTATAAATACATATATCACTATAGTAGAGGTGCCATTGAAGGATTGTATAGATCAAAAGTATACAATATATAAAGAGTTTCTTATTCTGAAACAGTCAGAAAGAGAGCTCTCATACATACATATATGAGTGGACAAGTGCTTCACAATAGAGAAAGTTTACTAAGTACACAAATAGTAGTAATAAATACGAGTAGAGTAGAGTAGAGTACATTAAGATATTTAAGTTGTTCCCTCATTAACCTGAACTGTTTGTTGTGTAAATCTCCGGCCCAGCGAGTTACATGACACCCCTAAAATTTTGGCAAAGTTTTTGGAGAAATACCTTTTGAGGCCCTCCGATCCTGCTTATGTATTTGTGCATAGGATTGCAACGAACAACGGCGTAAACGTTTGTCCCCTTTGTTCTGCTGTTTATAAAAAGTATCAGAAGTAATTGAAATACATGTAGTAGAAGGATCAGAATGTATTATTCTTACCGACTTGTAGTGCTGATTAATGTCGGATGCAGCTTTCAGCAGCAGATAAATAAAGACCAGAGCAAACAGATATATTATGGGCTCTGCTGTGTTGCTCTTCTTCGGTTGGTCCTGCTTTTTCCTGTTGCTCTCCACAGCTTTACCCCCACGGGGGCGCTTACTAGCACCGCTTCCAGCTGGTCCATTTCTAGTTCGCTTGCTAGCTCTGGACTGGGGTGGTTTGGCCATTTGGTTGCCAGACGGAGTGCTGTCACTTTCTTGTGCGGTTTCTTTTCCAAAGATTTCCAGCTTCGCGCATCTAAGGTTGTTTACTGGCAAGTCCTCAATAGTTTCCGGATAGGCTTCGTCGAGAGAAACATCGGAACTGTATATGTCGAGGGCAGCAACGCCGGGCTCGAAATAGTATTTAGCCCCAGCAGCCACGAGATACATTGTGCAGAGTACCATGAGGATTCCCAGCGGGACCACATGGTGGTTGTTTGTATCGCCTTTGGCTGGACCGCTGTATCTTACTTCGCTGGCCGTGGACGGGGCCTCGACTTCATTCTTAGAAATTAACTTGTCGCTGAATTGTGATTGCATGGTCTAACGTCTAACCATATAGCACTCAAATAGCTGTATGTATCTGCCAGTGATTAAAGTCGTACTTCTGTTCGAGTCGGAAAATCGATAGGGACTACTACTGCCACACGGCTTCACATTTTGCAATTGGCTGGCCTACAGATGCCAAAAGAGGCTGCTGCTCCGTTGCACCACCAAGTCTAATTTTTACGTTGTATTTAATTTAATGTATTGCTTTATTTTTGCAACAGCCAAAGAACTGTTTCTCTTAACACACTCTCCACCACCAAAATACCATACATATCCGCGTGTGTATGTCTCCCTGTTCTTGTCGCACCTGCCCAATGGCATTTCGCTTCTGATGTACGTTAATTCAAATCGTGAGACTTCGATTATGGAGTGCTTAAAACTATTTTTAGTTATTTACAATCTGATAATGGAAGATGCGCGAAGTCAGCATTCAAAGACACCCGTTGACATTCCAGTAAGTTGTTCGAGTATATCTAGAATAATGTTTTAATTAGTTATGTATTCAAATAAATACGAGTAAGCATTTCCGACTTACCAGTTATCTGCAGGTTTGCAGATTGGTTACTGATTGTGGTATACATTCGTTTGCTTTCCGCCATATTTTGTCGCTTAAACATCACAGTGCGCAGACTTTCCCCTGAAAATAAGCACAATTTTTAGAGATAATTTCATAATTTATAATGCTAGCAATTCTACTTACGGCGCCGCACACTGTAGTTAACTGACTTTAGGTTTTGCTGATTACATTCTTTGGGCTTTGTCTCGGGGCCTCTAGCCAATCTCCTCCTACGCACAGTGTCGTAGAGGATGCTGCATTGGGTGGTCGCAATACCCGAAAAGCTGGTTTCAATCAGCTCTGCTTGGGTTCCGTCAATCAAATGGGATTCCAAGACGTTCGGTCCTTCTTCACGATGACTCGAAGCTCCGATACAGCCATGTAGCTTGCGCAAAACCGTCCGCAGTATCTTGAAACGCTTGATGATACGTTTCTGCTCCACCTGGGACGCACACATCAGTATGGCCTTGCACTCGCGTATTATTTGTATGAACTGCTGCATATACTCCTGCCCGATCTGAAGCTTCGTTTCAGCCAAAACCGTTCGATTGACTTCCACTTGAAAATGCTCCAGCACGAACAGAGCCATTTGCAGCAAGTCCTCCAATGGGCCCTTTTCGTAGTGCTTCTCGGCCACACTAATGCCTGCCGTGAGGATCTCCAAAAAACAGCCAAGAAACGCGCGACTGTCAATGATCTCCTGTAGCGCAGCCTTAAACTTGGACACTTCCTCGTCGAAGTGCTCTTCCAAAACCTCCGAGTGCAGATCGGAACCGTTGGCCTGAAGGGAAGGTATCAGGCTAGTGTCCAACGACTCAAAGGAAGCCAGACAGCTGCGCATCATCGTTTTCACTGTGGCAAAATATTGAATAAAATTAGCGCATTTTTCTATTCGGAATACTCGGAATAAAAAGATCGCTTACTTTTCAAGTTGGGGGCAAAGGCAATTGCAAAAATACCAATCTGTGTGGCTCGATCGATATTCACATCGAAATCGGCAATAAATTCATCAGCTATAGCTTCATCATCTGAACTGCTCCTCAAAAGGGTTCGTATCTTGTCCACTGAGAACTTTTGAAAATCCAAAAAGCAGGTGAACACCAAACGCAGCAAGGCATCATTGATGAAATCTTCCAGCTGATAAAGCGCCTGCTCCAGTGTCATGGCCTTCAGTTTGAGATTGGAGCTCGACGAGTTCCGTACTTTGCATTCATCTTGAAATGCGCTAAGCTCGCGAATTACCTTCAATAACAAAATATAAGTATAATAAGGAAAGGAAGGTACATTGATCTGCCTACCTTTTGGCACAGTGCACTTAGTGCCCTTTTATCCTGCTGCAGGGCCACATTCGCAAACCCCAATGTCTGGCCCAATAGCAAATCGATGTTTATGCGCAGCTGTGAGCTAAGTGCCAGGATTTCTGCAGGTGAATTCGGAAAGCTCATTAAATCACTGTTTTCCTCATTGTTTGAACTGAACCGAGCTAATGTGTCCAACGTGGAGTCTAGCAATTTGAGGAAGGAGCGCCCCTGACCATCATCTGTAGACTCCTCACTCGAATAAAGATGCAACAGGCGTTGCAGGCACCAGCGTATGCGATCGAAGAAATAAACGTGGCTGGCCTAACATAAGAAACAAATTCACATATATACGTGTTAAAAGATTCAGAAATATGTGGGTATGTTGAGATTTGTTGAGATGTTACCGAAACTGCAGAGCCAGACGCCAGTTTCATTGTGCACTCTACCTGCCGCACACACACCATAATCTGAGTTAGGCAAAGACAAACCAATTCTGCGGACTCATGACCTTTGTCAATCTGCTTCCGATCGCTTAAACATTTGTGTACAGCAGATGAGAATTCCAATAGAGCCGCACAGAAATCCTGCGAACAAAGAACCATCGTAATATCTTCTCTGACACTGTAAGTTCTTTTACCGTACATTCAGCCAGTTCATATTTCTGGCACTAGTAGCTTCAACATTATTGTTTAGTATAAGAAGGCACGACTCTAGTTTTTTCTTCAGGTCCTCCATAAATAAGAGTTTAGTCGAGAGTTGAAGCAAGGTAAACAATCTATTTGAAAGGTGGCTTGTGTTGAAGCGGCACTCGTAAAACGCAAGGCCAGGTATACACTGTTGCATTTCGATAAAACCACATGCATCGTATCCGTTATTTTCAAAATATTTATTTTGTTGTTCATTTATAAGCTATTGTTTTCGTATACTTTAAAGTAAGTTGTTACGGTAGGGTAGGTATATTTTATATTTATATAATTAAAGGCTCTCGGTTTTATGCTTCCGTTTTGTAGTACGAGATGAAAGCCAGAGGACATAGTACTTAGTACATACCAAGTTCAAGGACTTGTTGTTACTGTTGTTACTGAACAGTCTGAAACGCTTACCAAATATAGCACCAAGTTATTGCTTCATTTTCCACCGCTCAACTGGCCGAAAACGGTTAAATTCAAAACGGATATAAAAGGCGAACAGAAATCAGCAGAAGGTGGCTGCTTTTTTTAAATTCTCTCTTTTTCTTGTTTTTCCTTGTCTTTCGTTCCTCCCCTTATTCGCTATTATTTTCCTGATTTTCTGCCTCCACTTTCTGCCGCTCAAATGGCAGAAAACCGTTAAATTCAAATCTGAGATACCAGGCAAACAGACATCAGCAGAAGGTCGCTGCTTTTTTAATTCTCTTTTTTTCTTGTTTCTCCTTGTCTTTCGTTCCTCCCCTCATTCGCTATTATTTTCCTGATTTTCTGCCTCCACTTTCCACCGCCCAAATGGCAGAAAACCGTTAAATTCAAATCTGAGATACCAGGCGAACAGAAATCAGCAGAAGGTCGCTGTTTTTTAAATTCTCTTTTTTCTTGTTTCTCCTTGTCTTTTGTTTCTCCCCTTATTCGCTATATTTTCCTGATATTGTGCCTCCACTTTCCGCCACTCAAGTGGCAGAAAACCGTTAAATTCAAATCTTTGTCTTTCGTTCCTCCCCTTATTTCCTGATTCTCTGCCTAAACAAGAAAAAAAGAGAATTAAAAAAATGCAGCGACCTTCTGCTGGTTTCTGTTTGTCTGGTATCTCAGATTTGAATTTAACGGTTTTCTGCCATTTGAGCGGCGGAAAGTGGAGGCAGAATATCAGGAAAATATAGCGAATAAGGGGACGAACGAAAGACAAAGAGAAACAAGGAAAAAAGAGAATTAAAAAAGCAGCGACCTCCTGCTGATTTCTGTTCGCCTGGTATCTCAGATTTGAATTTAACGGTTTTCTGCCATTTGAGCGGCGGAAAGTGGAATCAGAAAATCAGGAAAATAATAGCGAATAAGGGGGGAGAAACGAAAAGAGAAAAAGGAAAAAAGATAAAAAGGGTATAAGGGGAGAAACGAAAGACAAGGAGAAACAAGAAAAAAAGAGAATTTAAAAAAAGCAGCACCTTCTGCTGATTTCTGTTCGCCTGGTATCTCAGATTTGAATTCAACGGTTTTCTGCCATTGGAGCGGTGGAAAGTGGAGGCAAAAAATCAGGAAAATAATAGCGAATAAGGGGAGAAACAAAAGACAAGGAGAAACAAGAAAAAAGAGAATTTAAAAAAAGCAGCCACCTTCTGCTGATTTCTGTTCGCCTGGTATCTCAGATTTGAATTTAACGGTTTTCTGCCATTTGAGCAGCGGAAAGTGTAGGCAGAAAATCAGCAAAATAATAGCGTATAAGGGAAGGAACGAAAGACAAAGAGAAACGATGTTTTTTCAAATCTTTAGTTTGTATGTGCAATTTATGTTCAGTAATGTTAATGGAATGAATGTGCCACTACACCAAACATCTTGGCTGTTTTTATTCCGTCAAATTCGCAAAAAATTCAAAAATCGAACAAAACTATCGGTCCAAAAACTATCACCGAGAAATATATTACGCAAAATATATATATCGATATATACCATATACCCTACGCAGACCGTACACTCTTTTCGGTACAAAACTTTTCTGATAAAAACCAAAATTAACAAATTTGCTTGTGTTTGTATCCATGCAAAAGAGTAGATAAGGTCTAAAGCACCTCTTCGTCTCCAACGCCACGTTGCAGCAGAGCACACGTACAGTACAACATAACATCCACGTACATTCACAAACATCAATACATTGGAGCGAAGAGACAAGTGCAGGAAAATGAGTTCTTCAAATGCAGGCCAACGCACCAAACTGATACAGGAAAAATGTCAAACCCTATTAACCCAAATGCTACGCGACGAAGATAACAAATATTGCGTTGACTGCGATGCCAAAGGTAGGTGCAATACATAATTTATGATTTATTTCGCTACTGGTGACCGTACGGATGTACATCAGCACACATATGCATCCATACTTATCTATGTATATGTGTACTTATGTACACAACAGAATAGAATGGGCGGACTGGTGAGATAAATAAAATTGATAGCTTGCCAGGATTGGAAAGAAATTATCGTCATCATTTACATGAATATGTACATTATGTACAGTTGTGATTTTGAGAGTACTATAAAACATGAACTGCATTCATTAACAGGTCCCCGCTGGGCGTCTTGGAACTTGGGCATGTTCCTGTGCATCCGCTGCGCTGGAATCCACCGGAATTTGGGTGTTCATATATCACGTGTCAAGTCAGTGAATCTGGACACTTGGACGCCGGAGCAAGTGATCTCGCTGCAGCAAATGGGAAACTCTAGGGCCCGCGCCGTGTACGAGGCGCAGCTTCCGGACGGATTCCGACGGCCACAAACGGACACCGCATTGGAGAACTTTATTCGTGCAAAGTACGAACACAAAAAGTATTTGGCCCGCGAATGGGTGCCGCCGTCACCACCCAAAGTAGACTGGGCCAAGGAAATCGATGAAGAACTAGAGCGGCAGAAGAGGAAAAAGAAAAGTACCCAAGCCAGCTTGGGTCTCAGTGGCGTTGCAAGCGCTGTCGATAAGCGCGCCTCCACATCGGCGACTGGATCCAAAAACTCGCCACTACCCGCCCCATTGCCCAAGCCCAAGCCGAACCAAGTTGGCGGCTGCAGCCCAAAGACCTCACATCGTGTGCAATTAAATAGCAGCAATAGCAGCGCCGGCGAAAGTGATCTTTTGGGGCTTTCATCGCCCACTAAGCCCATAGTGAGCGGTGGGGCTACCACCACTGCTAGCCAAGACCTTCAAAACGAAAGTTTCACCAGCTTTCTAAGTGCCAGCAGCTGTGGCATCATCCCGACTGATACTGCCACAGGTCACCAGGAGAAATTTAATGGGAACAATGGTGATGCCCTGCTGTCCTCAAAGCCCAACTCATTGGCACAGGAGGAGCAGGACTTCTTCAACCAAGGCTCGCTGGGGAATGGAGCCAACGACAAGGACCAGTCTGGCAAGCTATCCAAGGACAGTATCCTGGCTCTGTACGGAAATACACCTACAACTCACAATCCGCAACTGAATTTTGGCGGATTCACAGGCATGGCTCCTGGCGGATACATGCATCAGCAACAGCAGCAGCAGATTCCACATCAATTTATGACGCCCCCGAACTCAGTTAGCATGTACAATGCCCCTGTAATGGCTGCTCCGAACGCATTCAGCAACGCCCCCATCAGCTCGAGTGCCAATTCAATGAGCATGGCGGGTGTGGGTGGAGTCGGCTTTGGCGGAGGCCAGTTTCTGAACTCTGGCGCCAGTCCGTATGCTGCAGGCAGCAGCTTGCCTGTGCAAGGATCTGGCTCGAATCTGATGCAGACAAATCAAAGCATTCTTAGTGGGATGCCCCTGTTTGGGGCACACCCGCAGGCGGTTTCACAGCAGCAGCAACACCCACAGCTAGCGGGCCTCTCCATGAATGTCATGCAACCACTATCCAGTGGCTTGCCTATGGCTCCCCAAACCGGACCGATTGGATTCCCCGCCTCGGCTGGCCCCACTGCCTCCTCAGTACCATCCAATCTGAATCAGCAATTCGGAAACTTAAATATCGGTAATGTTTGGCAATAAATACAGATTGTATTTATGTATATGTATTCCTTTAATTAATTTTAAGACAAGCTTATGTCTCGCGTTGCAGATGAGTGTGTGTATGATGAGATGATAAGTCATATACACTTGGTTATATCCATTTGATGTACAACTTGCCAGTTAGTTAGTTGTGTAGAGACGCGTTTGAGCAAAACACACGTATTGATAGCAGAATTATCCACTTGCCTCTCGCGTCGAGCCATGTATTAGAAAATGTTCAAGGTTTGCAGGGCAGTACAGGGTGTGCAGTGCGGCGCCCGTTCGCCGAATATATTCCAATTATACCATAACTTTGTGTAACACCAAAATAATAAAAATCTAACTACAACTAAAACCTATAATGCACTTCCGAATTATGTGTATGTACGCGTTCTTTTGAAATATTAGCTAGGATTTAATACATATATCGTGCATAAATCATCCATGCAAGAAAGACAGTATGTAAAGTAAAAGATTTGGCAATGTACTTTTAATTGGTCCTCTCCGTATCTTAAGATAATCTCACATTTGTTTCTCAAAGTGAATATTAAATATCATGGCTGGAGTGTTGGCAGATTAATGTATGCATTCGTTTTGTAAGTGGCTACATTTAAGGAATAAAATAAACAACTTCGAACTGTGTAATATTACTTGATTAAAAATCTCGTTCATTCATTGTTACGGAAGGGATCCCACAACATATAGTATAACGGGTATACAAGTTGTGCGTTTGCCACGGCTCACAAAGTTACCGCTCGTTTTTAAATATTTACCTTGCAAAACATCGATGTTGTAATCTGAAACATCGAAAACAACGACATCGATGCTTTTCCATCTCTAGCAGCAGCTCATAAACACGTCAACCCCGAGGAAGCAAAAAAAAATTTTAAAACCAAAATACAATAATAAATTACTACATACGGTCGACGGAATGAGCGAGCAAATCGAAGAGAAGCTGCAAAAGCTTCTTACTGATCCAGCCATCAGCCAGGAACTGACAACGAAGGAAGCGTATTTCGCCAGTCTCTCCGAATGGGCCAAACAAGCATCCATATCACAAAATGCAATGGCAATGTTTCCATATTACTTGCTCGCCAACTACCCGCAGCTCTTTCAACCGAATCCCCTCCTGTCGAGTCCCCCGCTAAGGGCACAGGAAACTGGAAGTGCGCCCGCACCTCCGGCAGCTGCTCCGGCCGCCTTCAACCGATTCCGGGTGCTGGACGAGATCCAACAGCACGAGACCATACAGCGTGTGGGAGGCTATGAGTATGTGGTCGCGCCCTTTTGGAAGCGAGCCGTTGCGGAGGCAATCGACATGCTCATTCTGTTCATATTGAAAATAATTGTGACCTTTGGCATAGTGAATCTATTTGATATCGATTTTGACAAGGATGTTATGCGGAGGACACTGGAAGATGAGGATCTCTTTGTGAATTTCTTCGACATCTCCATGGACTTTATAAATATGTCGTCCGATCTGCTCATGATCGAGATGCTAACCAAGATGATAGTGTGCTGCTATGAGGCGGTTTGGACTGTCTGGTACAACGGAGCTACGCCTGGCAAATCGCTGATGAAGATACGCATACACTATGTGGAGGCAGTTGTTCCTCTGCAGGCACCCGTCGTGCCACAATTTGTTTTCCAGCCGCAGCGGGAACCACTGAGAGCCCTGCTCTATCCCGCTGAAACCCCAAAATTGATGAGGGCATTCGCGCGAGCCCTTGCGAAGAACCTTGTAATGACGCTGCTGTTTCCAATCTGCGTTGTTATGATATTTTTCAAGAACAATCGAACCGCCTATGACATATTGACAAAGACGATAGTCGTCGAGTCCAATTCCAATGCCATATACCGTACCGATGTGCCGCAGCAGCCACAACGTAATCGCTAACAATCAGTCGGAAGTTATAGGAACCCCCACCCCCCACACGAACCGCCAAATTGTGTACGGAGTATTTATGCATATGCTTTATCTATACATACATACAAAAGTTATTGTTAATACTAAATTTAATGTCGTTATGTTGATGTAAAATCCTGTAAAATAAAATAGATCAAATCCCTGAAACGTGGCGTGTCAGAATTATCGGATGTTCGTTTATTGGTTTACTTCACATTCACGTTTTTAAGAGATTGAGTGACAACATTGCCCTTGCCAGGAACATGTAGAGCTGAGCCCTTGTAGCATGCCACCAGGTCGGCATTGGTCATTAGATCGGGAGCACACGTTTCGAAGACCTTCTTCTTAGGATTTAACTGAGCATCCGGCTGGCGTGTGTATCCCTCGCAGTGAACGAGATCCCCAGGAATTGCGCCCACAGGTGGGCTCAGCACTTCCACTTTGTCCGGCGTCGAAGCACACATCACCATGGCCTCTGAGGTCACGCCGCGCATTTTGGCTGGTTTCAAATTGCACATGACCACAACCATACGGTTTTGCATCTCCTCGATCGGCACAAACTTGACCAGGCCTGAGACGACCGTGCGTGGGGCGGCTTCGCCACAGTCAATTTTTTCCAGATACAAGCTATCCGCATCGGGGTGACGACCCACCTCAATAATCTTTCCAACGCGCAGATCCAAGCGCCCGACATCAACTGGAGCCTCTGCAACAGGACTGGGTTTCTCGGCAGCTGGTTTCTTTTCCTTCACCTTTTTCTCCTTTGGTGGAGCGGAAGGCACTTTCGTCTCACTTGCAGGTCCATTTGTAGGGGCAACTGCTGCTGCTGCTGCGGCGGCGTCGGTGCAGAATGATCGGTTGCCTGGGACCAATATCTGTGGCTTGCCATTCTTGAGTTCGAGTTGCACTAGCTGTGCCAGTGCAGCTTCGATTTCTTTTTCAAGTGCTGCGTTTTCCGTGATGAGCTCTTGTTTCTTGCGGAGCACGAGCTGATATTGGATCCCGGCCATCTGTTTTCGAAAAAGTGAGATGAAAATAGATTTTTATAGAGTCGCAGTATACTTGCCTCTGACTGGAGAGACTGAACTAACGCCTCAGCGCGTTCATTATTTTCCACAATTTGCTGCAACGCTGCCATCCTTGTTTTAATTTTGGTCCGCAAAAAGTTGACAAAATAGATTCCGTGTTTCCTGCTGACGGTGGATATTGTACGCAGCATTGTATTTCGATCAGTGTATTTATCGAAAAATTTAGATTTGATGAAGCCTAGTACTCAGATCGAAAAAACACCTCGCGAACGGAATCAGGGTTGATATTCGTACGAAACCGATAAGAAATGTTTTATCGATAGAGTGCCCCAAATGCAAACGAAAACGGCTGGCAAGCAGCAAGAAGTAAAACAAAACAAACAAAAAATATCTATGCACACAAGCACAGTGTAGTAGTGTAGATGGATTACGTTTATTGTGGCTCCGATCAAATCGGCGCCTCAGAGGATATATTAAGTACGTCGAACGTTAGTCGTCCCATTCCCATCCCACCGATTTGTGCATACGAACACAAACGCTTGCATTTGTATGCGTGTGCATTATTGAAATTCGCACAAAATCAGAAAAGCTTTCTCCTTTGTTTACGTTTCAGATGTCTACGATGGTGGACCAGCGCGCGGCACTGGACACTTTTCCCCAAGTTTCAATGGCTTCAATATAGGCACCACCGATCCGGACTATGTGGAACTGGTCCCAGTTCTCGCCGATGGTGGGGAGCACTTCGGCGTCTCTAGTGTGGTCTTCGATGACTACGAGGAGCTGCTGTGGATGGGAAACCAGGGAGTAAGAGGAAACCCATTTGGGCATTGATATTTCTCTGCTAACGCAACTCGTATCTTCAGGGCCATGTCACCTCCTACTATACGAGCTCCATGCAAAAATATACATCATTCCAAGTGCACGCAAGCGACATAGTCCGTCAAATCGCAACCCTGGACTCGGGAGTGCTTGTGCTAACGCAGACCTCGCTGCGACACCAAATTCGAAGAGGTCTTCCCAAGTTCACTCACAAGTAAGTGAAGAAATGTCTGAGCAAATGAATGATCTCAATGGATCGGCTGGGATCCTTACAGATCCAATCATATGGCGGAAATGGTGTGCATGCTGCAACTTTCACCCAACCGATTGGTTATGGCTGGAATTCAAGAGGAGCTAATTGACTTTGACTTGCGTACGCTCAAGGAAACCCGATTGGAACACGTAGGCGCCGCCGGCTGCACGGTGCTACGAAAGAACTCGCGATATCTCTTTGCCGGTGATCAGTTTGGGACGGTCACGCTGCGCGACTTGAACAGCTTGAGTGTGCAGCATACAATTAAAACTCATACCAATGTCCTCTCCGACTTTAGTGTGCAGGGCAACCTTCTTATCTCGTGCGGCTACAGCGGGCGACAGAACAACTTGGCAATAGATCGCTTCCTCATGGTCTACGACCTGCGTATGCTGCGACTTATTTCCCCCATACAAGTTCTCATTGATCCCCAAATGCTCAAGTTTCTCCCATCTCTGACATCCCGCTTGGCCGTCGTCTCCAGCTACGGCCAAATTCAGTTGGTCGACACTGTCGAGCTAAGCGAGCCTCGAGTCTCAATGTATCAGATCAACACAAATGGCAGCCAGTGCCTCAGCTTCGACATAAGCTCCTCTTCGCAGGCGATGGCATTCGGCGACCAGTCGGGCCACATAAACATGATTGCGTCAGTGCAAACGCCTCAGCCGCAGTTCAATCCCTTCTCGCGCAACACCGAGTTCGCAGATGTGGTGCCGCAGCTTCCTGTAGTTTCGATTACGGATACGAACTTCCCGCTGTCATCGGTCATGCTGCCCCACCTGACGACAGGCACACAGTGGTTCTCCGATTGGCCCGAGGAGCTGCTGCAGTATCGCTACCACAGACCCAAGACCATTGAGCCCGATGTACTGAGCAGCATGAAAATGCAAGGCCCTATTGGGTACTCGCCGAATCCACGCACAGCTCGACGGAATCAGATTCCATATGTAATTGAACCAGGGGGAGCAGGCACCACTAATGGGAACGGAGCTATGGCGGTTACCAAGGCAGAGAACGGCGTCAAAATCATTCCAAGGCGATATCGTAAAGTTGAGCTCAAATACACAAAGCTGGGCACTCAGGACTTCGACTTCGATCAACACAATCAGACGTGCTTCGCAGGACTGGAGGCGACGCTGCCGAATTCCTATTGCAACTCCATGCTGCAGGTCTGACATCCCTCTCAGCCAATGTATTTTAATAATTATACACTCACACCTTCTGCAGATCCTGTACTTTACAGAGCCGCTGCGCATGAAACTCATCGAACATGTCTGCACAAAGGAGTTCTGCTTGTCCTGTGAGCTGGGCTTCCTATTCAACATGTTGGACAAGAGTAGCGGTTGGTCCACACCTGCCCCAGTTACCAGCGGTGAAGTTAATTTGATTTCGCTCGTGTTTTGCAGCTTCTTCCCCTTGTCAAGCCAGCAATTTTCTGCGTTCTTTTCGCACAGTGCCGGAGGCTTCCGCCTTGGGCTTGATCCTCACGGACCGGTCGGCAAATGTAAACCTAATCACATTGATACAGGTAAGTTCTATACATATACATACATTTGGTAATTTTCTGAACTTTGGAGAAAACAAAACCATCTACAGAACTGGAACCGATTTATACTGCATCAAATGCATTACGAAATCTTCGATTCCAGCAAGAACTCGTCTGTGGGAGGCGGCACTGTACATGGCCCTAATAATGGTAAACCTGAAACATCCTGGTTGGGTGTGAATACTAAACAAAGTTTATGTTTTAGCTGAGAGCTCGAGCACAGTCGACACAAGCGTCTCCACAGATCTATTCGACTCAATTTGTGGTAGGTATGAGGGGACCTTTTGTATTCGATTGTATTGTTGTATATCCCCGTTTTAACCCACACTAATAGATGACACCGCCAAGTATGATGATAGGGAACGCAGCAAAATAAACGCAGAAACGGATATAAGCAAAATATTTGGCACTAAGCAGATCTGCATAAACCGCTGCATCAAATGTCACGTTGAGGTAGAGATAAATGAATCCAATTGTGTGTGAGCATAGTTTTTAAACGAGTTTATTGCACAGAAATCGAAGGAGAACCTGCTGCTGGCGTGCAACATGTCATATCCCACTCACATCAAAGATAGTGAGCAGTATTTCAACTTTGGAACTATTTTGAAGCGTTCTCTCAGCTCAGAAAAGAGCATTCAGGCATTCTGTGAGAACTGTAAAAAGTTTTCGCCAACTAATCAGAGCGTAAAGGTAAGAGATTTCACGCGCCTGACTATGGGATTGAGATTTCCAATCGAATTTACTCTTAACAGGTGTCATCTCTTCCGCAAATGTTAGCCATTAATTGCGGCCTCAATAACGAAAAGGACATAGGCTTTCTGAAGCGCCATCTCAATCGCTGCAACGAAAAGCCGTCTGTCGAGGTATCGGCTTCCCTTAGCACAAGCAAACCCTGTCGCTATGGAGCCAACTGCTCGCGGAGCGACTGCCACTTCATGCACCCGGATAGGTTAGCTCTGTTAGATGAATTCCAAAGGGACGTCTATGTAAATACTTATGAACTAATTGCAGAAAGTCCCCGTCGCATACGAGCCAGTCAAACAACTCGAGCAGTTCGCCCAGCGGTCGCCAGAAATCTTGGTTCCCCCTGACCTTTACCATGACCATCACCGACCAGGGCGAGCTCGTCGTGCAAACGCAATCGGATACAGAGAAAGCCGAACAGGAGGAGGAGGGGGAGAAGCAATCCATAAAAAAAGGCGAAATCAATCGAATGTATGCATTACACGCCGTCGTCTGCCAAGTCGATGATGGCACCCAGAAGAACCTTGTTTCCCTGATAAATGTGCAGCGGCAGTACCACACCATGAAGCTGGCAGCTTCAGAGACCTCGGAGGATTCGCAGCACCAGTGGTACATTTTTAACGATTTCAGGTAGGTTTATTTGATACGCTAACTAACTGACGCTAACTGAGCATCCTTAGCATTTCACCTGTGTCGCCGCAAGAGTCGGTTTGGTTCACTTTGGATTGGAAAGTGCCATGCGTGCTCTTCTACAGAAGCATTGAGGAGGAATCGGATTCGGCGAGCAGCCCAGACACAACAGAAGTACCCGAAGAGACGCGTCCATCCGACGAAGCAACCGATTCACCTGTTTGCTTGTCCAATCCGTTTCTACAAGTGAGTGTAACAAACAATTAGCATGGGGCAAGTAGTAATGATCGGTGGTCTTTACTAGGACATGGTGAGTCCCATTTCAAGCAACCTGAGCACAGACGCAACTCTGAAGCCGCTGCAATCCAACGAAATGCCACAGTCAGGAGACTTGGTCGCAATGGATGCAGAATTCGTAACACTTAATCCAGAGGAGAATGAAATTCGTCCGGATGGTAAAACAGCGACCATCAAGCCATGCCATATGAGCGTGGCCCGCATTTCATGTATTCGCGGGTAAGTAATTCTGCAAAAAAAAGTACTTCAACGAAATGGCTTTTCTAATCAAGAAAATCGTTACCCACAGACAAGGCGCGAGCGAAGGAGTACCATTCATGGACGACTACATCTCGACACAAGAGAAGGTCGTGGATTACCTAACACAATTTTCTGGGATCAAGCCCGGCGACTTGGATGCGAACTTCAGCAATAAGCGACTGACGGCCCTCAAGTACTCATATCAGAAGTTGAAATATCTGGTTGATGTTGGTGTCATATTTGTGGGACATGGCCTCAAAAATGATTTCAGGTGAGAAATCTAAATACTTAAACGTTTAACAGCTGGTACAACAGATTCGGGCCACTCTAGGGTTATAAACATCTATGTGCCCTCCGAGCAAATAATCGACACGGTGCATTTGTTCCACATGCCACACCATCGAATGGTTTCGCTGCGTTTTCTGGCCTGGCACTTCTTGGGTTTGTAATTTTTTTTTTTAACTGGATATGCCTTTTGCTAAATACTTCTTCAATTTTCCAGGCACAAAGATACAGTCGGAGACGCACGACTCCATTGAGGATGCACGGACCACTCTGCAGCTCTATAAGCACTACTTGAAATTGCAGGCGGACAAAAAGTTCACGAGTGCCCTCAAAACTCTGTACGAGCGTGGAAAGCAGCTGCAGTGGAAAGTGCCGGAGGAATAGTTCGTTGGCGAACTCTAGCCACTCATTCTCAATGCCAATTCAACTTCAGTACAAACGCTATATCGATCTGAAAACTGCAGCTTTCCTTTAAATTTATGGTTTTTTCTCAATTGGAATTGAATTTGTTTGTCTATGCGCTTTGTTACTAAAACAATGGAAAAGAAAGGATTTAAAACGTATAAAATAATTATAATGTATACAAATTGTTCATTCCCTTGCCCAGGTGTTGGCTTTTCGATCGATTTGAAAAAATGCAACGCAAAACTCTATCGGATGGGTAGACGTAGAGTATAGTATAACTGTAAAACCCTGAGTGCTCTCTGTATGCAATACGAGTATGTAATACTTGTATTTATGGTAAGATGTTTTCTGAAATTCCCGATCGCATTCCCTTATCAAATAAGATTGTGACGTTTGGGAAATTCAGAGGCGGCTGCTGAAAGCTCAACCAGCTGCTAATTTGATAGGTGGCTAAGCTGATGTTTTTATGTCTGTCGCTCAGCTACTATAAATACAGGCAGCCGGTCAAGCAGAGCTCAGTTGCGACTCAGCATTCTGTCTGAGAACATCACTGAATATTCGTAATGAAGTCTTTTGGCTCAGTCGTCTTAGTGGTTTGTGGCGTTCTATGCGTCGGTGAGCAACCCGGTCTGGTATAGTTGTCCACAGCAGTGCTAACCGAAGATATATTCATTATAGCTGCCGATCCCCAACACACATACGACGGTCGCGATGGGCCCCATGTATTCGGAGCTCCTGGCAATCAGGTTTATATACGGGGACAAAATGAAGGCACCTATAGTGTGCCCGGAGTAGGTGGCCAATTTCAGAACACTCCATCGCGGGGCGAACACGTCTATACGGATGGGAGTGGCAACACTTATGTAAACCGAAAAAATGCCGGAGGACCAGGTACATTCCAGCTATACGAGCTATCTAAGAATCCCACTAAATGTTTATTTCTATAGCTACGCACACCATTACCGGTCCTAGCTTTTCAGCTACAAATGGACAGCATAAAATTGGTAGTGGAAACATTGCTGACAATGGCTTGCACGCCGGACGCCGAAACCGACGAGAGCCCCAATTTCACGTTGAGCGTCCTGGCCGAACAGTAGATGTCGGTCCGGGAGGATTTGTTGTTCAACGTGGACGTCGCAGCCCACAACTTCATGTTGAACGTCCTGGCCGAACTGTAGATGTTGGTCCCGGAGGATATGTTATTCAACGTGGACGCCGCAGCCCACAACTTCATGTTGAACGTCCTGGCCGAACTGTAGATGTTGGTCCCGGAGGATATGTTATTCAACGTGGACGCCGCAGCCCACAACTTCATGTTGAGCGTCCTGGCCGAACTGTAGATGTTGGTCCCGGAGGATATGTTATTCAACGTGGACGCCGCGGCATTAATGATGCTCGGGTGCAAGGAGAAAACTTTGTAGCCCGTGGTGATCAGGCTGGCGTGTGGAACAACAAAGTTTCAGTATGGACGCGTCCGGATGGACGCACTGTTACTCTCGACCAAAACGGAAATGCGATTGTCTCAGGCCGAGGCCGACCTGCCCAGCATGTAAGTGATAGCTAAATCAAACGAATTCAACTTCTAAACGCATTTACACTTGCAGTACTCCCGCTAATTCATTTGGAATATCCAACTTTAAATACACGATACTTAAATCATACAAATTTATGATAAACCAATAAACAAATATAACGAAACTTGCAGTTTAATATATAAATTATATGTACTATAAATGTATTTAGTTTTTGCATTTAGCTTATGAGCTATTTGCGACCGCAAGTAATGAGTAATTTTATGGCATAATGCACCTTGACAGTGAGATTATAGGAAACAGATCTACAAGATTAAACTATCGCCCCGCAATGTGTTCATTGGCTAAAAACAAAAACAAGTTGCACTGGGAATTTCCCTATCAGCTTGGACTATACCAAGCACGAGTGGCCAGAGCATTTGGTTAGGTTTTGCAGCCGCAGCCTATAGATTGCACGTTCAATCGGCAGCAGATCGTAGACAATATTCAACATTTGATAGGGATCCTGTAAGAGGTCATATGCCTCTGAAAAGTGCTGGTACAAAGGAACAATAATTTCAAAATGTATTTCTTTGGGATGATGACTTACCTCGTTATCATTAAACTGACAGTATATGCGATCGACGTTGTACTTAAAGTCTCGCAGGCAGGCGAATGTGTTGTTCCACGAATCTTGGCAGTGACAGGCAGCTTCAGGTGTACATTCCGCTAATCGATCACTGCGTCCCCAAGGGCAGGACGGGTTGTAGGTGTCAGCGTTGCCCTCGCCCCAATACTCTATCAGCAACGAGTGGCGGTATGGCGGATGTAGCGTAATATCCCGGCCGGCCCGATCCGCCTGTAACAGATCCCCGCGAATTGACCGCCCATCCATGTAGGGGGGAACAGCTATGCCGGCCCAATCCAGAACTGTCGGCGCTAGATCTATCAAGCTGACGGCTACGTGGAGATGGCTTCCTGCTGCTATGCCTGGACCCCGCATTAGCAGAGGTACGTGAATGTCGGTTTCATACGGCTGCCGCTTGTCAAACGGCTGTGCGAACTGCCCCATATGATACCCATTATCCGAGGTGTATATGATGTAGGTATCGTCGAGGGCTTTCGTCTCACTTAGCACCGACACCAGGGCGGCCACCAACTCGTCGACAGCCAGAAGCGATTCCCAGCGCCCCTGAAAGTATCTGTCTATGGTGGCGACAGTTTCATCCGACAGACGTGCGGACGATCCAACCAGCCAATGCTTATCTGGGGCATTCGATTAGACGGTAAAACAAAAGAACTCAACAATAGGTAGCACAGCTTACCCTCTGTAGGATTATTGAAGCTAGGGGTGCGCAGAGCTGTTGTATTGGAAAATGCTCCCCGATGACGTGGTGCCGGTGTGTATGGGGCATGCGGCGCTGGCGGGGCAACCATTGCAAAAAATGGCCTCTGCTCGTCGCCTCGAGTGGCACTGCGTAGGAAGTCAACCGCGCGATCGCGCAGCAGGTCAGTAAGATAAGTTGATGTATAGCTGACATTCTGGGAATTTTCGCGCAGCGTGTAATTGTAGTAGCGGGAGTTTCCGTGCAAGCCATGAAACTCGTTCCAACCGGGCGGCACCTTCGCCCCCCTAAACTGGTTTAGATATTTTCCAGCGAAGAACGTGCGGTAGCCGTGGTTCTGAAGAACAGCCGGCAAAGCCCGGGGTTCCGACCGATCCAGCCAGTTTGGGCCGTTGCAGCCTCCACTGACAGAGTTGTTAAAGGTTCTGTGATTGTGTGCGTATTGTCCAGTGAGAACACTTGCCCTGGCTGGACAGCAAATGGGCGTCGGCGTAAAGGCATTGTGGAACTGTGCACCGGCTCGTCCCAGAAGCTTGCTGGTTTCATACATCGGGTACATTCCGTGCAGTTCCACATCCTGATCATCTGTTAGGATTAGCAATATATTGGGCAATTGTTCTCCCAAGACACAGGCCACACAGCAAATAGTGATGGCGAGAGAGAGAATGAAGCTGGCCTATATGTGTTTCGCATGAGAAGAATTCAAACAAAAGATTCAGATTATACATTACCATATGTTGGTCTTTAACGTTTTCCCGGCTTACTAGAGGTGTCAAACCATCGAGGGCACTATCGATAGTATCGATATTGTACTGCTAGTCTCTACTATCGACGGTTGCGCTCTACAGTCGTTGCGCTTTTAATATGTTTGGCTGCTATAAAATACGAAGACAAATTTGTAAAAAAATCGACAGGTGGCATATAATTTTTACAATGGACAAGTTCCTCAAAGGTTTCAATGGTTTTTTTTTAAATTTTTCAGCCCGATACTATCACGATCGATACTAGATTGTTTTTTCAAAACATTCGACGTTGATATTCCTCGATTTCGATTTTCGATTTAATATTACAGGCTAGCTAGGACCATCAGCCCTGAACATACAATTTTATCCGATCGATGAATCAATTTTCTACAAGAGTGGCTCATTTTAAGGAATCATTTTTATTTGATTGTTTATAAAATGCTTAAACAAAGGTCAACACAAAATAGCAGCGCAAAACGTAAGTGAGCATGAAATGTTACGTCATTTGAACACTTGTTGCTTGCAATACCGGTAGTATGGGCATTTTTATACCCTATTTCCTTCTTTCAGTTTTCCAAGCTGCTTTTAAAAGTATGACAAAATCACCTGTGCGTTTTATCCATTTTTCACATGCTTCAGGCTTGCAGTCGAGATTGGACCTGAAATCTTATTTCCCACTAGGACTTGACACTGTCCCGCCGTGCGATAAAAAGTCAAACTAATTGTCGAGAAATATGATTTATATTCAACGAATCTACATATGTAAATGATTTAGTGACCAAAAAATACAGGATCTTTGCCGATATCAATTGTTGAAATGTAATGCTTATAGGTACAAATGTTTACAGTATTTAGTTACTTAGATTTAGTGTTAGAAAAAGAATGCAAGTCTGTGTCCGTATCACAAAGCAGCACAAAAGTATAAGGACAGATACGAATAACACGATCGAACGAATTTCTAGCCTCTTCACTATCTTTTCCGATCTTATAAAATAAATAACAGCAAAGATATTCGCATATCACGTATGTATGTGTATGCATGCTTGTTCCACACTTAATATTACATATGTATGCTCGTATGTTGCTTCTATAAGACGTTTAAGCTACTGTAAGTTGTAAATGTAAGACACATAAAGAATAAATGTGATTAGTGTGATGTTTGGCCTACCAGAATAGTGATTTCTTTCAATTCTGCTAAGGTGATCTGATCGTAACATGTTCATGGGCATGTCAGCTATCGCTTCCATACAAACTGTGTGTATTCATATTTAAATATTGATGCTATATGTACATTGATAAGTTATCATTAAATGTTGTGTGCTGGTCCTTGCGGTAGCTGGACAGCGCATCGATTCGAACGTCGGCGCTCCTGGACTAGTTGCCTTCGGGTTTTGGCAGATTGGTATCATATGCACGTATAACTATAGACTGTGACACAGCTCCGCCCTCCTCTTGTGAGAATGCGTAGCCATCTGAGAACATAAATAATACAGTTAACAATCGTCGCACATAAGTGGCAATCAATGTAGTACATATGTATAAATGATGTGTAGTATCGGTTATGTGTGGATGAGCTTTGTGTTTATCTGTGTTCTGAGGTACACGGTATAAAGATTCTCCCTTTCTGAAGGGGAGCCCAGAAATACGAAATATTAACCATCTTTTTTCTAGACTTCTAGAAGTGCGGTTTGGATATGATTTAAAACCTAAAGGTCAAGTCCTACCACTGCGTTCTACGAGTACAGGTTTATTCCTGGAAACTGAGTGGTTAAGGCAGTTCGGTTGTACTCACGGGATAGTTCTAGTTCCGTTTCGACTCTCGTGTTGGCTCGACGGGTAAATACATTACGTAGCAGCCTCGCAGTTTCCGTGAATCTGTAGGGTTAATTTTTTAAGGGGGGCGGTTATGATTTAGTAACGGAATTTAATTTTGTAAAGGATTTGAGTTATTGCATTTAATGTTAATCTAGGCTTTTCCATTTTGAATTGTTAGCATTTTACTTTACACAATAATTAAAATTATTCAAGTACTCAATCCAATCTCTAAATTATATAGAAACGTAGGTGACAGATCGTGGCTCTTGGCGGGGGTGGGGCATTAAGTACATACATATAATCAAATCAGGATAACGAATAACGAGGTGTGTACAGGTGTACAAAATTGTAGGGCCATGCAGAGTACATAATAAATGGAGAAGAGCCTACTAGTATTTGGGAGATGGCAAATAAAAGGCAAAGATGCGAGTCTTACAAAAATTACAACGAATCTTTGACACTACGAATAATAGTAAATAATAAAATCAATAAATCAAGTGTTTCAATATACATAATATTTAATCGTATTTATTTGAGTGCCCTGTTCTAATCCCAATTGGTTTTACCACTGATTCCGTCCTAAATTCCCCTATCCTATCGAAATCCTGGTATGGTATGACAGTGTGATGTGATATATGTAAGTGTAAGTGTGGGGGTGTTTCGGGTTGTACGAGTACGTGTGGTGAGGTGAGGAGTGGAGTGGTGTGGTGTGGGAATGGGTTTTCAGGTTTATCTACGTTTTACTTACACTGAAGAATCGTTCCCAAGGCATACATAGTACTGCGCACACAGACATTTACGCAGAAAATGTTCATAGAAATTTCAAGTAAACATTTTAAAGAATTTTGCTGTTGACTTTTTTGATTTATTAAATTATTGATTATTGGTTATTGTTGTGTGTTCTTGGGTTTCAGGTTTCAAATGTTGGGTGTGGTTGGATTTGATTGGTTAAAGTCGCATTTGTGTGTGTTAATTAATACAAAATAAAATTATATAAATACAATATACATAAGTGCAGAGCAGATCGGATCATATCAGATCAGATTAAAGATTAAATCATTCAACAGCCATTGAGTAAGTGTACATATAGGATCATCGGCCTAGTAAAATTGCATGCGGTCTGTGAAGGACGGTGCGGTATACATAAATACATTACATTCATTGATATACATACATAAATATCATCTGGGAATATAGTACATCACATTCCGTAAATAGTGTGTATATAGATAGATAGGAGGTATACGTAGTTAATAATCGATTGGATAAGGATAAGCACCACCTTACTGGGGGGGGGAACGGGAATACACTCAAGTACGAGTAGTCGCCGAATTTTTACTTTTACAACCTGACACGTCTCTTAAAACTGTAAATTATAGTACATCCAGCCATAGAAAAGATAAAACTAAAGTACAATATTAATAATTAATTATTTGTATGTACACATTTACATACATATATGTATACCTATGTATATGTTGGGAATGCTTTGACATTAGTTTGTCTATCGTAGCATGTCCATCGATCTACATACAGTATCTCTTCGGACACTATCACAGTTGGCAAATAGTTAGCACATACAATACCATATACTCGGTTGTATAAATATTCTGCATTCACACGTTTCCATCTATACATATGTACATACAACAATTGATTTATGCTCGTTATGATATGAATTCGACAGTTACTAGAAGGTACTCAATGCGCATACAGGGAAATATCCCACTTAAAAATGTACGTATACTTATTTAATAATAATATTACACTATTAAGACAATTGGGCTGCCATAATGCTTTGCTTTTCCTTGCCTGGTTCCAGTTGTTCACATATGCAGCGTTGTAGTGATAGTGGAGGCGGTGGAGCTGGCGCTCAGAGCAGAACCGCCGGCAACACGTCGCGGCTTGTTGCTGGTTCCCGTCGCTGCCTCGATTTGCCGCTGTCTGCTCCGCTGCTGACTGACGCTGTCGTCTTCGATATCTAGGTTCTCGATGCGTAGGCTTGAGCCTGGCTGGACGACTGAGAGGCTGTAGTCTTTGCTGCCAGCGAATGAGGACCGGCGGGATATGAGGACTGAGCTGGAACGCATTAGCTTGCCCAGGGCGTAAGCAAAACCAGAATCTCTAATGACGGCAAATGGGTGCATGGATATTGATTGTTTGATTGATTGATTGATTGATTGATTGGTTGCAAGTATAAGATCAAGGAGCCATCAGCGAAAATGATGTACAAAAGAGTTTGCAAGTTGTTTATGGGTGGATGGGGAATAGAGAAGGATAAAGAGATTACATTTTAGGGAATTCAATTCAAAAGATACTCTCTCAAAAGTGATTAAAACACTGAATAACAATCCATGTGGTAATAGTATAAGAGTAACAGTAACATTAAGAGTAAGAGTTAAGTCTGATTCTGATTGATTGTTTTGCATTCTGGACTGGAGCCAGCGAAATTGTGTTTGTTTCTTTAAATGCCATGATTGCAATCAATTATGCACTTTTACGTAATGCGATACTGCCTCAAGAATATTAACTAAACAGTTCAGTTTCAATTTTTTCAATTTAAATTGCATTCAAAATTGCTCAATTAGATCTACAAAATGCGTACAAAACTAAGTAACAATATAAGTATGTATGTACAGTATATACTCGGATGTAGGGAAATCTGTTTTTTCCATTAGCTAGGTGTGCTTCAAGTTGTATATTTATGTATCTATAGATCTATAGGTGTCTGTTACAGTTCATTGTATGAATGATCATTGAAGAGTATATATATGTGTGTGTGTGACTGCTTCACTGGAACAAGCAACAATGTGTTCAGCATTAAAACTATGTATGTACACAATTTAATTTCTAATACTAAGTACATTTTTCCTTGTAAGTTTGGCACACTGGTACACCCAGTACCAGTGCGTCCTCGTATCCTTATGTCCTTATTACGTGTTGTGTTCCGTTTCGTTTGGATATTTTGTATACAATTTTAGATGGGGTTCGAGCAATTTTTACATGTGGCCAATGTTCAACGAGAGACTTTGGTTACACGAATGGTAATCACTAACATACATCGAAAGTTCAACAAACACAATTTGGGTAGATGGAAGTGGCTGTCGGAGTGGGAGTGCGATTACTGGGATGAGGCATGAGGCATGATGCATGGCGTAAGTTTAAGTAAATGCCAAATGCATAAATGACCCAAAAACAAACGCTAAATAATAATGAGAGCTAAAAGGGTAGGTACTGTACTGTAAATTGTGGTGCAAACTATTTACTACAGGAAGCATATCGATATTGTGTAGATATAGATATAGATATATTACGATATATGTATGTATGTATAAGGCACGTATGTAGGTTCAATCAGCCTTTGTTTGGTTAGAGTTGGTAGAGAGGTAGAGGTAGAGGGATCTACAGATTCAAGTTTCAACAAATGCGCAACAATTCAAATTGAAAATATATATGTGGTATGTAGTTGTTGACTCTCTGTTTGGAGACAAACAAATTACTAAACAAGAGTACATATGCATGTACGATATGTATTGCAGAGGGAAAGCGTGACTCTACGAGAGGTGCGGGGCGTGGCGTGGCATCGATACTTACGAAGATCGAGGCTCGTTCATCACTTCGGCGAGATCGTTGCGCCTTATCTCAGTCTCCCGCACTGCCTCCGTGAGGGTCTTGAACACAGTATTGTGTATCCTGCAATGAAATCGGTTGCAGAGAGCACACATTATAGTATATCGAATGGTTAGAGTTAAGGTTCATTGACGCACAGTTTGCAGATGACATCGATCAGTAGGGTGGTGACTGGCACCAGAACCAGGCCCAAATAGAACACCGGCGTGGACAGCATCATTATGTCCATTCCGGGGAAGTTGCTGCCTATGTTGAATGTCGGAAAGCAGTGACTGTAAATCACTACAAAGACGAACCAGAGCACTATGGAGCCCCAAATGGCCATGTGTGTCAGCCAGGTCCAGGAGTTCGTGATGAGGCCCGCTTTCAGGCATACCGTGACAATTACATACTGCAATCAAGGTGAAATACGAAATTCAAACTAGTTTTCAATTGATTATTGATCAGAATGTGAGATTGCGTTACCGTATACACCAAATTGCCCATCATGAGGTAGTCATTGGTCTTGCCATCCTTCCAGATGGCATCCGATGTGTACGCGGCCATGGGCAGCCAGAAGAGGAACACCGAGTGCAGCAAGGCATTGAAGATCCAGATCCAGAAGACCTTCACGTTGAAGAATTTGGCATTCTGCGACGGCTTGTACAGCATCGGGTACTTAAGCATCGTCTCGGCCGTGCAAAACTTCTCGAACAGACCCATGGCGAAGGGGGGCATGGCCGTGAACAGCACGTTGTAGAGGCCAATCGTCCACCGCTCGAACAGGATCTGGCCCGACCAGCCGGAGTAGAGGGCGAACCACAGCTCGATGACGTACAGGCAGACGTTCTTGTAGAAGCTATACAGGATCAGTTTGCTGATGCGCGCATAGTTCCATGCCCCGTGCACGAGCAGCAGCCGCTGTAGGAATCGAAATTGGGCGATCGAATAGTCCGAGGCGCAGGCCGCCTGCAAACCCTCAACGCCGGATATTCCAATGCCAACGTTTGCCTTCTGTATCATGGCCACATCGTTGGCTCCGTCCCCGATGGCCAGCGTCACCGCCTTGGTGCTCTGGGTGACCATCTCGACCACCTCCGCCTTCTGCATCGGCGACACGCGGCAGCAGATGACCACACGGCAGAGCAGGCAAAGCTCCTGAAAATCGCCCCGTAGATCACAGCTCAGGGCGTACTTTAGTGTGGTCCCATCAATGACCAGGGCCACGTTTGTGTCGGTGGCCGTCGAGCTCTTGAATTCCCCAAAGTGGCGTAGGATAACGTCGCGCGTTGCCTGAGAAGAGTGGGAACAATTGAATTAGTAGCCCAATTTGTTGATCAATTGGTAATTGGACTTACGTCGAGGCTCTCCTCGTTGAGGATGATTATATCCATGGCGTGAGAGATCAGCTTGCAGGAGTATCCTATGTTTATGGCCGTTTCTTGCTTGTCGCCGGTTAGCACCCAAATAAATATGCCGGCTTCCAACAACGCCGCAATCGTCTCCGGCACGCCGTCCTGCAGGCGATCTTCAATGGCGGTGGCGCCCAATAGTCGCAGATTGATCTCAATGAGGTCCGCCGCATCCTCCAGCTTGCGTTCGCGGTACTGGAGCGCCGTCGCTGCCTTGTGGTAGGTGTTTCGCCACTCCTCGTACACATCTGGCTGGATGTCGGCCACGGCCAGACACAGTGTGCGCAGACCCTCCGAGGCGAACTCCTCGAGGTGCTGCAACGTCCGGTCACGGTACTGCCGATCGTGCGCGGACAGTCGTTCGTATATAACGGAATCGGCGCCCTTGCAGAAGAGCTTGATCTTGCCCTCCGGCGTTCGCACTATCAGCGACATGCGCTTCCGCGCCGATGTGAACTCCAGCACATTGAGCACCTGATAGCGACGGCGCTGCCCCAGCGCGTTGATCTCCACGTATTCGGGCGTGCGGGTGTCGAAGATGTAGCCAAAGAAGTGGGCTCCCTCGACCAGGGCGCGCTCATCCGGACTGGCGGCGTGGTAGATGATGCCCTGATCCCCCCGCTCGGGTATCACGGTGTGACAAACGGAGAGCAGCACCAGGAATTCCTCGATGACCTCAGCCGTCTCATGGCGCCTGAGTATGTTCTGCACCAGCAGCGACTCCTCCGGTGTGCGTTGAGGGGAATATACATGCCCCGCAATGGAACACTTCTTGAAGGCCATCACGTTCTGCGTGAGCGTGCCCGTCTTATCCGAAAATATGTACTTGACCATGCCCAGCTCCTCGTTGAGGTTCGAGGTGCGCGCCATCGCGGGCGTGTCCGAGGGCTCATGGTACATCTCGATGTCGTAGTTGATGAATATGGCCTGCAGGAAGCGCACCAGCTCGAGGGTGACCTGCAGCGATATGGGTATCAGGTTGTTGTACAGAATGAAGAACGTGAGCAGATTGTAGCCCAGGCTCATGCTCTTGAAGTCGCTCAGGCCCAGATACCAGTCCGTTTCCGAGTGCTCTCGGGTCCAGAACAGATTGCACAAGCCACTGGTGATGCAGAGCGAGATCAGGATCATGAACAGCATCAGGATCTGGGTGTTGGTTAGCTTGTCGACGGTCGACCGTTTCAGCGGCGCTGAGGTAGAGTTCTTCATGAGCTTCGTCTCCTGGCCCGAGTAGACGACGACCGCAAACACCCAGGCCGTGTTCCGCAACATGGCCCCGCGCTGCAGCACCTGATCGTTGCCCAGGGGCACGGATCTGCAAAGGACACACAGATTGAAGTCATGACGGAACCAAAGGCAAAGAGCCAAGTGATTGAACTACTCACTGCTTTCCGAATTCCCTTAGCACCCCGTTGAACTCGTACAGATGCCGATTGGGCAGCTCGCACTCGATTTTTCCCTGCAGCATTGATAGGTCCTTCGTCTCCAAGTAGTCCCGCGGTGGCAGTCACTCCCTGTCGTATCTTCAGGTTGGTCTCCCCATCCAGATTGGCCGTCTCAATAAAGCACATGGCCTGGGGCTCACTGGAAAAGTGGGTCAATGGGCGGGGATCAACATACATATGGCCACAATTGAGTCTGCTGGCGCTTACCTCGACGATAAGATAATCAGGTCCGCGGGGAAAAATGTGTTTATCGTTACTTTTATAATGTCCCCCACGGTCAGCTCCGACCAGCGGACTGTCGACCAGGTGCCGTTCTCCAGCCGCTCGATGTGTCGATGATTGATCTCATTATCGGCGCGATGCCGCTTCTGTGGAAGCAAAAAAAAACAGCATATGAGCCCCGTGCGCAGCGTAAATTCTCGGCTTACAAATACTTACCACATCTTCAATGATCTCCTTGATGGCGCTGACTGACAGGATGAACATCAGGGGCACCAGAGTGGTGTAGCGACCCGTGGGCGATACATCTGGGATTTGCTGCAGCAATGCGATTAGCAGGAAAAAGCAATTGGAGTATCGTCGAAACTGCTCGAACAGGAACGAGGGCAGAAAACTGATTATGCTGCAGGCAGATTGAAATACATATACAGTTAATGTCACATTAATTGATAGCCGGAATGCTGCTTACTTATACTTGGCCGTCGTTATGCGATTGTTGCAGTACTTAGCGGGCTGTGTGCCATTCAGTATTATGACACGCCGCTCTCCATCCTCTGCATCGAAGCCAGCGGACGAGGTGATGTCCTCATCATCTGAAAGCAGGCAATAAATATGCGAGGAATTAGTCTTTTATAGGAGCCAAAGATGCCGCATCTCCATCCCCAGCCCAAAAATGCTTTGCAAAACTATTAAAATAGATAGTCCATCGGTTTATTATTGGTTTAATCGGCTTCCCAACCCCAATCCCACTCGGCCACAAAGAAATTGGCAGCCGTGGGACTGCCCAAGGCGTACTTCATCGCGAAACGATTCACATCGAAGTGGGCCCGTCCCACCGTGTCGGAGGCCGTCAGATACGGCTCGTCAAAGTCCAGCTCGAGGTATTGCTTGTAGGCCAGGAAGAGACTGCGATGGTACTGCTTGCCCTCCGCCGTGCGTTTGGGCATGTAGGCCACAATGGTTTCTCCCAGCACCACATCGCAGCCCGGGATGTTGCCCACCATCCAGAGCAGGTACTGGCCCATGGACTTTGGCATGTCCAGGTCGATCATCAGAAAGGTGTAGAGCCGGCGCGTCTCCGTTTTAAATCGAATGATGGGCTCTTTGACCGCCCCATCGACAGAAATGGTGATGCCTGGCTCCACCACGATGTCGCAAGGGTACAGCACCTGGATGACTGCCTGCGGCTCGCAGGGCAGCACATTCGGGATGATGTGAGCGTGCCGAAGCATCTTGGTCAGTTGGCCCGTGGGGTTCGGCGGAGGGCAGCGCACAAACATGGCGCTATCGATTCGTACAGCAGCAGCAAATTTTGAGATTCGGTACAGAATTGATTGGATTTCCAAAGACACCTAGAGTTATACACGACACGACACGACACTTACTGCTCCATCGAATGCGCAGCGCCTTGTAGACATTCCGTAAGGCCATTCTGTGCCAACGGCTTTCGTTCTGATGCTGGACAGGATGCTGGAAACGACCTTCTCTTCGCTGGCGCCTCTCCGCAGACGATGCGCCAGCATTGGCGCCGCCTGACTCCAGCGTATCTTCCTCCTCCTCTTCCCCAAGCTCGTGTAGCTCTTCAGATCCTGAATCACACTCACCGACGGGCACGAAGGCAATGCTCTCGCCGGGAGACTCGTTTTGGCGTTTGGAAAACAACAGGATGGCAGGTTTCGACTACTCCTCGGGACGCCAAGAGAGATGCCACGCTACAAGTGGGCGTAAACGTTAAACGTACACGAATAAGAGAAGCTGCGAGCTCTTCAGAAAGGACGCCTGCGCTCCACTCAGTCACGTCACTGTCACTTGGCTTTCGAATGCGTATTTATTTTATTTCTAATCAACGGAATTCTGCTTTTTCTGCAGGCGATTGCTCGTTACTTTAGAGTGCTACGGTATTTTCCTGCCTGTCGTTAGCATAGAGCATATAACTGTTGTTGGCACAACACCTGGCAACAACGTGCGTAACATTCTCTGGATACCTTTTCTAATGGTATGGTATCGATTTGTCACACCTTGAATGGTGTAGAGCACGTGATGGCCGATTATTGGCTAAGGGCTTTATTGCAGCTAAAAGTGTTGTTTAACATTAAAGTCTTTGGAACTTTTGATTGCTGGAGCGGTGGTGTCGATGAAAAAACACAGTTACATTTAAACTGTTATCCTGGAGGGGTTAAACACACACACACGCGAAAAAAATCCACGAGCCGTGTATTTTGAGAACTTTTGCGATGTGCTTCTCGTCTGCGACTGAAATTCCACGACGGAATGTGTGCCGTTGGTGGCAGCAAAAGGACAACGTTAAAAGGGGGTAGCGAAGAAGAGCTCGTTTCGGCTGCAGGTTATTGTGCCAAGAGAGCCACCCAACAACAACAACAGCCGCAGCCACCGACAGAACAGACGTCCGAAGACAGATGCGCCATGCGTGTGCATATAAGGAAGGGTGGAAATAGGAACACGCGAAGGGTTGGAAGATGGTGATGCAAATACAAAAGCGAAGGCGAATACGGTTAGCAAAACAAAACGCGCAACTGAAAAATATATATGCATGTGTAGAATGAAGAGAGAGAGGGGAAAAGAGAGCGCTGCAATAACACAGCAGAAAAAAATAAAAGAGAGCGCAAGAGAGAGACAGTAAACTGCCTCGACTGGGGGATACTCTTTTCCATGGTTTCGATAAATAAAAGATACAACACTACATTGCCATATATTCATACATATGTAGGCATGTAGATATTTTATATTGTTTCTACTCTTTATGGATAAAATTCCTTTCTTAACTAAAGAAAATAATTGACTCAAACTGTCTTCAAACAGGTTAAAATAACTTCAAACGGAAAAGAAAAGGTCAAAAATTCGGTGCTATCACGGACGGAAACAGCCTTCCTTCCGCAAGAGTTCTTTTCAAATTTCCCATAAAAGAAACGAAACAAATAAAATATAGCTAATGACTCGCTATTCCAAAGATACACATATAAATATATCCTGCAATCAAGTTTTAGAAGTATATGTAATAAGAATAAGGAAAGCACCTTTATGTGTTTTCCTTTTTAGGCCGGATTTGTCCATAAGATAGCGGAAGGAGAGCCTACTCACCGCCCTGAGCGAGCCAGGCAGGCGGCTATGATTGATACTGGCATCGGTCTCCGAGCGGTCGACTACGCTCGCGTTCTCGCCTATCCGCGAGGAGGAGGCCGCTCGGAGGCTTATACTTCCACCGGTAGACGGCTCAATCTCCGCAGGAGGCCTGCGATCTGGTGGCGGCCTGCCACTGTCTTCTCCACCGGGGGACGGTCTGTCGCCTTCCTCGGCGGAAATTCCCAAGCTCGTTGGTCCCGTGGTTGCTGTCCTCCGCATTGCCTCCCGCCTCAACCAGCGCACGCTGCTGGCAATCCAAGCCTGCGCCCGCTCCGGCAGGCTCCACACATCGAGGGTGGCTTGGGCGGTGTCCGCCGCCGGATGTGTCCTGCTCCCATCTGTCTCCTGCTGCTGTTGCTGCTGTCTCTGGCTCTGCCCGTTGCCATTACGGCCGACTCCCCCGTCCTGTTCTGAGCTGCTGCTCCTTGTGCCTGCGATGCGGTCGCTCTCATTCTTGCCGGGATCTGCCATGTTAACATGGTTGTGGAACACCCATTAAGTACACTCTCACTGTCACGCCCACTTCAAGTTCGTTCTCAACTGTTCGGATATAATGCGTTTAAATTTATTTCATTAGTTTGATTTTTCGAAGGTTTCACTGCACTTTTGATTTTACGTTTATGTCATTTGGATTTGTTCAGTTATTAGCAATATATTTGTATGTACATACGTACATATGTATGTATGTACATATGTGTTTGATTTTCAAGGGCTTGCTGCGATTATTACTGTATTTACGGTATTGATTTGCTGACCAGAGCGCGGCTTTTATATTCAATTCTATTCTATTCTAACCCACTGCTGTCTGTACAGGCACTCAACTCCATTATCGTTAGCCATCTAGAAAAGGTAGGCAACTCCGCCTCCAAGTGTCCTGACAGGACAGAACACACATTTTCATGTACAGTGAACGCTCTCTTGGGCCGCCAAGGGACCTTTTTACTGTAGTTAGCTTTGATTGCCAGACATCGACCTTAAAATCCCGAAATCCCAAAACGCACTGTACCCTAAAACGTGGAAATAATTAAAGCCGACAATTGGTCAAGCACCTGGGGGGGTGCGGGATAAACACGCTAGATAGACGCATAGACGACAGTCATCAAAATAATTAACCATTTGTACCAAGGGTTTGGGGGGAGTTTTAGGGAACATCGACCTCGTCTGTGAAGGCGGAAGTCAACAAAACTTTCTCGGTTTGTCTGTTCCGTTTCAAACGATTGGTAGGTAGGAACGAAGGAACGAAGAAATTCCATTTGCGTGCACTGTTTTATGCCCTACGTGTTTTCCGGTAATAACTGTGTGGTCATTATACATGCACGTACTCGTAGTAACCATTGACCGAAACATACTCGTCTGAACCGAACCATGGCACTCAATGTGCTTTAAAATGACCATCACGAGTGTGCAGGGCAGTGCAGTGCCATTGTCAATAGCTTAAAATCGGATACCATTGACAAAGGCAATATACTTGAGTTGGCAAATGGAAATGCGAGTGAGTAAGCTTATCGATTGTTCCACTTTCTTACAAGTGTCCTGTCCTGCATTCTTCAGGCACCAACACTGTGGGTGGGTGGCAATCAACATCAAATCCCTCTACACGCCCTCGCCTGTCCTTGATATGTCCACCTGGAGCTGGGCTGACTAGGCACAGGCGGCAGTGCCATTACCTGTGACTGGTTGGCAAAATCGGGTAATTATATACTAGGTTTCACTGGTTAAAGAGGAAATTGGCCATAAATATTTATTAGCAAGCTTCCACATATAGTAATTGCCGGAATACGAGCTGTAGCAGACGATGCTCCCGAGCCCAAGTGAAGAACCCCACGAAAATTGGTCTGTTTTGTATGGAGTCTGACGTAAATAGCGTGGGGGGACATCACTTCCGATAGATAGGGGTGGGGATCTGTCTAGTGTGGGCATACATGTGTACATTTGTACATATGTAAGCATATTTGCGACGCTATTCAAATTTATTCCCCCAGCCGCGACGCCTTCTAAAAATACCAGCATCAACATAGGAATAAGTATTTTGGATTCATTCCAAGCGTATTTACTTATTTGTGGATTTCATATACTCATGCATATAACCAAATGGATTCCGCAGGAATGTACGGCCACATGTGCAAGTAGAGCGCAGAACGTATACTAAAGCAAACATCTCTAAATCTGGGATTTCTAATTAATTCTGAACTGGAAAAGGTCACCGCAACGAGTGCACATGAACTGTCGTAGTATCAGGAGAAGCGGTTGTTAACTCGCAAGGAAAGACTCAGCCGACTGCAAACAAGTGATAATTACCCCTCAGGCCACCCCTACAAGCAGAACATGACAACAATGAGAGCAGTTCATACGAATACTCGTAGTATTGAATCATGTTTATCATGCGGTGGGGTAATGGGGGATAACAAAGGTAAACACACACATCCGTCGCACCTAAAGATACAGAGAAAATATGTGCTTGACTATGTCACCGATTCGGTGAAGTCAGAACTAACGTGGGCCATGCGACAGTACAACAAAGACGTCCCACAGACAATTGTGAAATCAAATCGATAGAAATTATTGGCAATCGACCAACATTGGACGGGGGAATACACATTTCGATGTCACCACTAAGCGCCGAAATAAATCGCTTTTAAGCACCCATATGGACATTCTAAATGTACAGTGTAAACTCGCTTGAGGGAAAGGTATCTTAGTCCTGTCTCTGCTTTAGCCATTTATCTGGGAGAGTGCCACCAGCACTCCTAAAGATTGGCACAGCCTTAGATGGGTGTCCGCCGAAGAGAGCTTTGACTGTATTTCCACACTGCAGATGTAGTAAATAAAGGTACTGTTTGTTCTTATGTAATTGAGAGGGGAAAATGGAATGCCATGCCAATGGTAGTATGACTGATTAGACGAATCACCTATTTTAATTAGCAAACAAATAATGTTTCTCTCTATATTCATTAATTTAGCATTTGGCAAATGAAAGCAAAAGTGACGAAAATTATTAAAAGAAACAACTTTCTACATGCAGTGCGGTGTGGTGCAGTGTCACTGCGGCACAGTTTTGGCAACCGATCAGCAAAAATCAGCTGTGTATTAACTTTATTTTCAAAATACCACATTATAACGATGACGAACCATTTGACTGACTCACGAAAAGGTGATGCCTTCAAGTCGACTTCATCTCTGTGTGTGTGTTGTGTTCTCTAGAACGAAGTCTGATGCCATATGTCACGCCCAGTCAACCCAACCCACGCGAGGAAAAAGGTATCTCCAATGTTGTTAGCACAATGCAACAGTTCCACCTGTTAGGTGCTCTCCAAAGGAGAGGCTCTGATTGCCAGATCTCGTAGAGATGCTCGTAGAGAGTAAAGAAAAACCCGAGGAGAGGTTTTCGGAAGTGAATAACGACTTGAGAGCGAATCTAAAACCACTTTCAATTCGAAACGGCACACACGAGAGCCCGAATTTGCATTCGTATGGGTGGGGGGTACACAGGGAAAGAGGAGAGTTTTGTGACAATTGAACAATATGAAAAAACGCCAATTCCATGGCTTCTACAAATTGTATGCTCTGGCACAGCTGTTTCTCTTCGTTTGGGGCCGCACGGCGTATGAAAATCAAACCATAAATTGACGGAGCACTCTACTTGTGTACATGGTATGCTTTTTCTTGTTTTCATGTCCATGCAACAAACGTTCAATCTAATATAGTTAAAATTGACCTTTATATTGGTGTTTTGCACGAGTACTTTTCATACAGTCACTAATATCTAATTAGCCTGCCAGCCATTCTCAGGCATCTGATAGCCGACGATACGCACTGTGATCACTCCAAAAACAATGTTTAATGTGGAATTAGCATCCACAGTATTTACTTGGTTTACAATATTATCTCGCGTTTACTAAACACGTCGACCTCGTTAACCGGTCCCATACACGAGCCCCACCTGGCGCACAAACGTATTTCTTGGAGCTCGGAAAGCAACTGAGCGAATGTCGCACTGGGCATCAAGTGTTTGCGTGTGGGAGAGAGAGGCGATTTGTATACTCTTGAAGAGGGTATTTTATGGTTGTTCAGATATTTGTAACGCAAAAAATACATTATTAAATATATAATCTATCAAAACTTTTGTCTTAATTTCACCGGCATCTCAACGAATAGGCACCGAAAAAGTATCGAATAGCTGCCAAATCAAAAAGCAATGTTAAGACAACGTTAATATGGTACATACAAACATATGTATTGTCGAAGATCGAGGGCATTCAAGACTCGACTCGACAAAGTCAGATTTTACTGTTGGATTTTCGTATTGGCGTGCAAGCGTTGCCAGACCGCACATACTAGCCGCCGCACGCTAGAAATCAATTTTACTCTACGGTAAGGTAATCTTTTCCTTGCAGTGGTCACCGATGATTTACATATGGGGCTTGTACCGCCAACCTATGTAAAATTAGTAATTAGCCTCAGCAAAATAGCTTTTCATCTCAGCCATCTTAAGCAGACAAAGGTCTGCTGTCAAGCAATGAAAGGATGGTTGTCTGACAAATGATGAGAATGACGGGACACACCAAGCCCAGTCCCAAATATTATCATCATTTTTCATCAGCACACATTAAAATAGTATGCAAAAAGAACACAAGGGTATAAAAAAAAGGAGAAAAAAAAAAGAAACCTGGCCCATGGGGGGATCGAACCCGCGGCCTTCGCGTTATTAGCACGACGCTCTAACCAGCTGAGCTAATGGGCCTTGTTAAAAAAGCCTGATTTATTCAATTCACAATATTTTCACAAGGGCAAGTTCATATCGGTTAAGAATTTTCAGTTTAAATAAATAAAAGTATAAAAAAATATTGCCGCAGAAAATACAAAATTTAATAACTAAACCTTAAAAAAGAACGACAAAAACAAGAGGAAAAAGTTTGTCAGAAGTGGGATTCGAACCCACGCCCTCAGAGAGGACCAGAACGCTCAACACTTTCGTTCAGAAAGCAAGATTCTATATCTTGAGTCTGGCGCCTTAGACCGCTCGGCCATCCTGACACATACTGATTTTGTGTCACAAACCGCATTTGTGTGAGCAACCTTAAATGTTGTTTAACAGTATCAGCTAATGTCGAACTAACAGTTCTTGTTCGTGAATGTTTCACTCATACATTTTGAGCAAGCAGTCCACTGTAAAGTCAAATTTGTATCGGGCTGAAGTACGGCTTTTGGCGAGCAGCAGGCATGTGGCCCATTAGCTCAGTTGGTTAGAGCGTCGTGCTAATAACGCGAAGGTCGCGGGTTCGATCCCCTCATGGGCCAGAATACTCTTTTTATTTTTTGAATTTATTTTTCTTTTTTTCGATTTCCCAGCACTCTGGAAATTAAAAAGTGGTTCGCCTGGATGCAATTAATTCCGTGCCAGATAAGCTAAGCCCGTTAGAGGTTTTGCGCAATTATGTTATCTCATGCCGTGCACATAGGGATACCATGTAATGGCCAACTCAACCCCTGCGATGATGTCATGGGATGTCAGCGATGGATGATCTAACGTGTCAGTTCCTTGCAAGACAGTTAAGTGAAATGTCAATTCAATTTGCCATCAAGGATAATTGAATTACCCAACCTCCGGGCAAGCAGACCCTCCCTGCCATATTGTGTAAGCGTTTGGTATGGGATTATCTTAATGTCAGTTTTCAATCAATTTAAACGGTTTATTGCGGGATCTTATCGGGGAAATTAGTTTCAAGTGCTCTGTATAAAATTTATGGTTTAGCAATGGAAATATTCTAAGTGAAAAGAAGCTTTATAGATATTGGAAATTTATGGTCGTTCTGATTTTCAAGGAAAGAACTATCAGTTTCGCAGTACACACTAAAATAAATTAAATTCCATAATTATATTTGTTTTTATTTAACGCAGCTTTTTTAGAGATGGCCTCTGCAAGCGTCAGGATGGCCGAGCGGTCTAAGGCGCCAGACTCAAGATATAGAATCTTGCTTTCTGAACGAAAGTGTTGAGCGTTCTGGTCCTCTCTGAGGGCGTGGGTTCGAATCCCACTTCTGACAAATTTTTTTTTTGTATTTCCTTTGCTTAGTGACAATATACCCATGACAAAGAATTCATTTCGAATTCTTGGAAATTCTCTACTGTCTATATTACATATCAGTACTATATTTTGCTAAAAACTATAATGACTGATCTAGAAACTCCGAAAGTTTTACTCAAGCCCATACTAATCCTGAGGGATGCTGGCTCGGGTGGCGATGGGATGTTAAGCAAGAAGCCGAAAAAGAATGTCACCTTCAAGCGCGTCGTCGAGTACTATACCTACTCTGACAACCTGGAGATGCGTCTGGAAAGGACTTCTCTGCTCCCGGACGATAACTTGGTAAGAGCGAATGTTCAAATATCTGATCTAACATTGATTGTGGATTATGTATGTTGTGCAGAATCTAAGTGGGGTGGATATACCAAAGCGGTGCCTCAGCGAGGAGGCCAATTTGTAACTACTCCATGCTCCAGCCCCATCTACGATTCGATTCTCGGAAAATTAAACAGAAAGAAGCGGAAGCGGATGCGAAAACGGATGTTTGAAATTGGCGACGTGACACTTTTAACATAATTGGGTTGGGAACCAAACATCTCTCTGTGCCCCCATATTTTTCACTTTATTATGGACAAGGACATGCATGTAACACGTGTGGATGGGGCAGGGCAAGCAATTTTATATGTACAATATTTCATGACACAGTTTTGTACTTTTAAACGCAGCGCGTTAGCCGCTCTTCTGCATCCAAATGTTTGGGTATTTCCAAACAAGCAGGTGGTTTGTGCTATCTGCGAGTACATATACATAAATACAATACGAATATATATGGGGGGAGCAAACAAAGACAATTTACAACGAGTTGGCTCTTGGGACGGAAGGAGTTATCTGCAGTAAACTATTTACAACTGGCAAGGCCCAATCAATCCGTGGGCTAGAAGAGCCTTATGGCCCTTTTAAGGCGTAAAAACACAGCCAGTTGATAGGGACACTGCACTGGTCACAGGGCCACTGACCTACGTCAAACATGCACATGCTCTCCGCCTTCCGATGCACGGCTCCCGAGCCGTGAAATCAATAGTCATTCAGAAATTTATAGCACCCACAGGGAAGAGCCAGGAGACAATTTCTGACTGACTGACTGACTGCCAGACTGATGGCAGCAATCACCTGCACGTTAGAGGAGGGTTAGAGAACTGCAATCAGTTATTTGCAGTCTTATTGGGTTTGATATATGGCCACCTGCTCGCAAAGCCACTTGTTTTGGCTATAACCATAATCGCTTGGCAGCTACTCCTATATAAGGCCCGCCTCGGTTGCCACTTAGCCATTGAATGCCAGAGAGACCGCCAGAGAAATGTTCTTTCAATTCGCCACCCTGCTAGCCATACTGGCCGCCTCGTATGGAGCTGTGATACCCACGGGCTTGGAGCCACAGTCGCCGCTGAGTGGCAGGATCGTAGGCGGAACGAAGACCTCCATTGCAGACCATCCCTGGCAAGTGTCCCTGCAGCGGTCGGGCTCCCATTACTGCGGCGGATCTATCCTCAGCAACACCATCATTGTGACCGCCGCCCACTGTCTGCTGTCCCCGGTCACGACCTCCAACCTCAAGGTGCGAGCCGGCACCAGCTACAAGAACCTGGGCGGGTCCCTCGTCCAGGTGGCCGCCTTCCGCGTGCACGAGCAATACAGCGCCAGCTCTAAGATGAACGACATCGGAGTGATTCGCCTAAAGACCAAGCTCACTCTGAGCTCCACCATCAAGACAATCGAGCTGGCCACCTCCGCGCCTGTGCATGGAGCAGCGGCGAGCATTTCCGGCTGGGGATCGACCTCGTTCTCTGGATCCTCCTCTTCCCAGCTGCTGTACATCGACACGCGCATCGTCGGACGGTCTGAGTGCGGCAGCTCCACCTACGGCTATGGGGGCACCATCCGGGAGACCATGATTTGTGCGGCGGCTGCCAACAAGGATGCGTGCCAGGGTGACTCGGGCGGACCTCTGGTATGCGGGGGCCAGCTCGTGGGCGTCGTCTCTTGGGGCCGCGAATGCGCCCTCGCCAACTATCCCGGAGTGTTTGCCGATGTGGCAGCCCTCAGGGAATGGCTGCTGGCAGCCCAAAATACTGTATAGTGCAAAATAAAATAAAATCTCTTCTCAAAGGCAACTCGAATGACTTTTACGCTCATTTAACTGTTCACCTAACGACTTCTGCCTCTGACACTGTGACGATGCATGCGCCCCCCCTGACCATTCTGCACACACATGGCCCAACATGCGACAGGACGTGCGGATCCTGTGGGGTGGGATGGGGTTGGTGTTGGTGGGTTGTTGTGTGCGGTAGTGTAAAATGAATCTAGGTCAGTCTGCCTAGAAGCGGTGCAAAGGGGACAAAACTAACTTCGGACTGTGGTTTTGCGAAGGGAAAAAATAAGTGGAGCACCGTAGACGGGAAACATGTTTAAATACTTAAATTTGTAGAGACCCCTCCACACCCTACTGCTCTAGCTTTCTGGCAGTGACTCTTTCCGGAATGCCGCACGGTCGCGCACAACCCACCAAAGGACAGACTTCAGGGCGTCGACAATATTGATCCGACGACTGTCGCGACAAAATGGGATGCTTATTGCCACATCTCGGATGGGGCAGGGCCATGGGGCGGTATATAAGAGCAGAAACCCTACTCACCTTCGTACTCCTTTCGCTTCCTGCGTAGAAACGAGGCTGTCATTCGCAGGCCACGCTGTGCCAGGCTCTGTCTGGACAGGATGGAACTCTTGGAGTCCTTACGACTGCGATGGGAGCTCTGAGGCAGCCCGGCGGCGCCTTGGCGCGATGAGAGCGTGCCACCCACCGAGGTGGAGACGGATGCGGGCGGCTGCAGGCCACCGCTGATGGAGGACGAGGCCGATCTGGGTGGAGTTATCGGCGTATTGGGAGTATCGGAGTCTATAAATCCCAGGTTGCTGTTCGCACTGTTCAGATGGATGCTGAAGTTGTCCGTATTGCCGCCCCGACTGCCGCAGAGCGTGGAGCTCCCACCGCTGTGGACGCTGTTCGAGACGGAGGCGGCCAGCTGCTCGTCCAGTCCACTGCTTGTCTTGGGTGTCAGATGCTCCAAAGACTCAAAGTCTCGATTGACGGCCGGCGGCATAGAGTGACGGAACCACGACTCCTGGCGATGCTGGGTCACCCGCTGTTGGCGACGCCTCTGGCTGGCGCTGGAGCCGAGCATGTTCCGAAAACGGCTGTCCCCGACATCGTCCAGACTGTTGTCCTGATCCGGACTGCGCAGTTCCAGGCTCTGGCGCTGATAGTTTCTGCCCGACATCTCACTTGTGTATGTTGATTGTTGTGGTTGCTTGTTCCGTTTAGTTCCTAAGGCACTCAGGTTTAAGGCTCAGTCCGTGTACTGATAGGCACTCTGTTTGTTGTGGGATCCATCAAGGAAGGCACTTTTGCTCCGTATTCTCTCGGGACTCGACTTTTACATCGCTTATGTAAGGCAATTCGCTCAAATCGTTGCTGTGCCGCGGTGGGTCCCACTCCCAGTACCAGTCCCAGTGCGGGTGGGATGTTCCGCTTTCATATCCAAATACAAATCAAAATCCGTAGGCAATTGCCTTGCGACTCGGCTCCCCGTCCAACCTTGGCTCAGACAGGTGTTGAGAACCAAAACAACTGGCAAGGCAAGTCACCTGCTGTAGTAGAGCAGGCGCCCGCGCCCTGCCATCCGGCAATGTGTAATTTTAAAGGGGAGCGGGGGAGGAGCCCAAATGTCGCCTCGAATGCCGAAATGGCTGGCAAGTAGTCCAAATACTCTCAACAGTTAGGAAACATCAAAAATTCATTGCATTTCTGGCATTTAAAAGCGTTTTCTTGTCACGCACATGCATTAGGAGACAGAACGACAATTGGAGCGAGGGGACACCCACAAATTATATATTTTTGAGTGCCTTTTGCTTAAAACTCAAAAGCCAAGCGGCTTGTACTTAGCTCAAACATCGGAGCTATTTCCTCATTGGTCCCTTGGCAGGATAGATACATATATGTATATACAATTAGTTAGTGGCTTAAGCACCTTCGACCAAAGCTCTCATAAATCTGTCTCGACCGACCCCGCTGCGAGTGTGGCAGTCTAAATAATTAAAATACTTCAGGGGGAGAACCTTCAAATTATTGAACTTCTTGTTAGCGGCACTAGCCCTACGAAATGGTCAACTGCAGCCATAAATTAAGCGTTTAGGGCTCTCCAATTACACTCCGCACACGCTTCAGTTCAGGCCAACTCATAAAATGCAATGGATGGCCCACGGGTTTCGCTGTTTTCAACCAAAATACACACGGACACGGCAAACCGTTGGGGCACACAGGACCAAGCCGCACAGAAGTCAAAAAGCAACTGCGGATCCTCCACAGGCGAAGGCACAAAGTTGATTCCAACGACTCGGTCGTCCCACGAACCCCATCGGCTGTTGGCCGAAGTGAAAGTGGACCATACAAACATACATACATGTACTATGCCATTTAGAACTGAATACATTCATATGTGAAACAGGATGCACTAGGAGATAAACTGGAGAGGAGAGTAGCAATACAAAGGCGGAATATCCCTTAAAATTAAATAAATCGTGTTTTTTTTCGTGTAGGAAATGTGAATAAATCTGAATGTGTACGCTGTAGCTCACATCAAATTGCCCTTTAGCGGACCGAGTCACCGCGGCCCATTAGCTCAGCTGGTTAGAGCGTCGTGCTAATAACGCGAAGGTCGCGGGTTCGATCCCCTCATGGGCCAAAAGCTATTATTTTTTAGCTTTTTCTTCTTTTTTTTTATCAAAGGAACAAAGTATTACAGTTGGTGGAGACTGGGCAGACGAGCAGTATCCAGGTGTTTGGGGGAATGGTTGAAATAATCTTATCGCATTTAGAGAGAACTGTTTAAATGTAACATTTCCTTATCAATTCTTTTTACAATTTATACTATTTTTAGGGGGTGTTTTAAGAACGATTTGATAAATAATGAATCATAAATACAGTGTGCGTAAATAGGTATTTAACGGGATTCCCCTAGATATTCATGAAAGGAAATTACTCACAAGTATTCAAAAGTCCTGGCCCGGCGAACTCGCTCCGTCTGTATGATAGACGTAAACGGGACAGGGAGGGCATGGCAACTCGGAATCAGAGCAACTGGTGTGGCGCTGCCGTTGTTTGGCTTCTATTTTCACACAATACAATACAATCGACGCACTGCAGGGACGGAAACATTTGAATATGCAATTTTTTTATGGCAAACACGACTATACATATGTACAAATAAGTATGTACTCTAGGTAGGGGATTATATTTAATCACAAAATGAATAATGTATCTTGATAAGACTAACAACACAACACGATCAGACATATCGGCTAATCGGCTTTTTGTATCGTTTAAGGCGGACCAAGACGAGCAGTGATATGAATAATTCTGTGTCGTCTCTAATATCTCAAATATCGAAGCGCGCCTCCCAAGCCATGTCAGACTCCATGCAATTTGATGATCTGGTGGGCGCCTGTTTGGCAAATTCCGACGACGAGATGGAGAAGCAGCAGACGCCACGATCAGGTAAAAACACAACACGATAGTTCGTGAATATTAAACAGCTGACTTTATGTGGTTCGATTTATTAAAAATACTCATATCGTTATCACAGTGGCGGGTGTTTTGTGAACTAAATGGCGCCGCGAGCAGCAATAAATAGAAGCTGAAATTAAAAGAGCCAAGAAAAGTCTGTATTATTGGATTAAAAATGGCATTATGAAATCAATTTGAGGCCCCTCCGTTGGCTCGGCCAGGGCCATCTGTTGCGCAGATCTGGCCTGGATCTTCAGTTGGCTCAACTGGAAGGGTTCTAGCCATCACATCGAGGAGATCGGGTAGATCCACGGCGAAGCAACTGATGGAACCCTCCACCAGATGTTGCTCTAAATGCTCAAAACGCGCCAGAGACTTGTAGAGCTGCAGAAACTTGTAGAGTGCCAGGAGGAGGAGGCTGACCTTTGACCTTTTTATTCCACGACTCAAAACTTATGGACTTATATTGTTCACAGCGTTATTTACATTGTTGCTCAATAAACTCGTTGTAATAATTCTCGAAGATCTCCCTTTGCTCAGATCCCAGGTATTCCAGCCTGCCCCTCATCTCTTGCAGTTGTTGGGCGCTTCGCTTGCATTTACTCAAGGCCCATAGATCCCAAAGATAGGTCATCTGGCTAAGGTATTCCATCGAGTTGGCGCCACTCTGAGCGGCAGTGCCCTCTAGTTGTGTCTCTATTATACGCGTCAGATTCTCGTAGTCCACGTCGTCCAAAACGCAACCCTCTGTAAGGGAATAAATAATTGCAATTCTCTTGAAATATATATTACGAGTATAGTATCTTACCGTCCATTTCAGCAAAGCATGGTTCGATGAGCACCTCCGCCAGCTTCCTTTTCAAGATGTGGTGTCCCAACAACCACTTGTCCAGACCATCGAATGCCTTGTATAGTGCTCGTCGTGCTTTTACCTCACCACAGCCGTCGATGAGGCACATAAAATCATTGTACCAGGCGAAGACTTGGGTCTCTTTGCAGACAGGGCAGGAAACGGAAGATTCTGCTGTATCCGGGCGCTGCATCCACCAGTTTAGGTTAGTCTGGTGGGGCAGTGGCTCGGGCGAAAATTCTCGAAGACAGTTTCGGTTTTCACAGCGATACCGATGGAACTTCAACTGTGCAAGAGAGGGATGGCATTATTTAATTGTTGAATCCGTAGAATGATCCATAATATTTACGTAATCCTGATCTGGATCTGGTCGAGTACACTTCTCACAGCTGCAGTCAAATTTGTACACTTGCTGCAACGGCTGCGACCTCTGGCAGATCATGCTCATTTTGCAGTCCATCGTATAGCAGTTGAAGATCTCCTCGCCCGCTCCAATTTGCACTGCCGAGTAGCTGACCGCCGTGCAGCCGTCGAACTTGGTGCGTATGGAGGGGGCACAGGCATGATTGCAGAGGCTCAGATAGGGCAGATTGATGGCTGTGAGGGGCTCCGTTTGACTGAGATTATGCAGTTGACCCAGCTTGAGGTGTCGGGGTTTCTGCCACATGTCCGGCTGCAGTAGACCAAACTCGTTGGCTTCCAGGTTCACTGGCAGCAGAACGTCCCCGACATGGCCGTTAACCAGGAGCTGACCGGCACAACGTAGAATCAAAGCGGCTACAATCAAGTGCCAGTCCTCAAGGGAGGCATTCATGGCCTGGAACTGATCAAAGAAGTTAGTGTACTCCTTTAGATAGAGTTGCAGTAGGTTGGCGCAGAGCATGTGGTAGACCAGCTCCGCCTGAGGCGCCTTGTCCAGGTGACTTATCATGCGCAGGCTCTGCAGATACTGCGGTGTCTGCTCATCTTCCTTGTCGGCTCCCGTGGCCAGAGTCATGAGCGTAGACCACATCTCGGACGAGTCTGGGCATGCCTGCAGCTGTGGCACCATTGACGGCATATAGCCCAGGACCATGCGCAAGGCCAAGTGCGAAACGCCTACCATTTTGAGCAGATCTTTGCGGTAAGCGACACATTCGAATCTGTGGATAGGTTCGTGCCGCTCGCGACATTCTCGGCAGCAGTAGACCACTCGCTGCCGACACTGTGGACAGGGAATGGGAGCACACATCAGGCTGGAGGCGCATTGCTGGCAAATTAGTCTCTGCTCCAGGGGCACAAAGCAGGTGGCCTGCTCCCTGAATATGATTTTGTCTTGCGGTATGGCTTCCTTGGCAATCATGTAGCGACCACGGCTGCCAGACTCTGTGACGCTGAAATAATGAAAATGGGTTAGAACATACCACACGAAAGTCAATTATTTGGTGCAGTCAATTACATTTCCTGGATGGGTTCGATCGTCTCTTGAACATCGACTGATTTCTCGTTTGATGACTGGCTTTGCAGCGATTCCAGATTCTTTTTTAGATCCTTCAGCTGCTGGCGAAAACTTTCGTTCAGCTCCAACTTATCCAAGCACGCTATGTGCTCCGCCAGTTGCTCGGTTCGTTTCAGTTTCGAGGCACAGTGAGCTTGCCGTATAATTATCTTGTGCTGCATTCTCCTGGGGTATCCGAACTCCAAAGCATTGGCGCAGTCGTCGTAGGCCTCTTGGTAGTAGCCGTATTCTTGCAGTGCCATTCCGCGGTTAGCAAATGCGAAGCAAAGTTCACCTTCAACGTATTCTGCTTCTAGCACGGCCCTTGTGTAGAGGCGACATGCCCCGAGGATCCGTTCCGCCTCCGCCTCTGGGCCAAGCTCCTTTGCGGAGGATCTAAATAGACAGTTGCCCCTATCGCGCCACATCCGTGATCTTTCGGCCAACGATTTCCTATCATGCGGCTGTTCCAGGTCCTCCAGAACCTTAAGCGTCAGCTCCTGGAAGCGCTGCCTCTTTTCCCCTGGCAGAGAGTACAGTGCCTTGATGGCCTCATATTCATTCTGGTAACCCCCCACCGGAGCGATTAGCTCGTCCTGCTGGGTGAAAACCTGCGCCAGACGATCCATTCAGGTGTCGTTTTGAGCTTTTTAAAATTTCAATCTTTTAATTTCAATTTCATAAACAATCAACAGAAACGCGGTTGGTTTTATTTAGTGCAATTTAGACTAAAGCTATCGGCAGCGCAGCGCTTTGATATTTTGATACCAATACTCAGCTATCGAAATATATTGGCGCGAAGTCTTAAAATTTAATTTTCTCAAACTAAAAAGTTACTTTTAATTTGAAAAATTCAACATTTTATTTGTCTGGCGTCTTGAACCGCTTTTAATGGCGTTTCTGTTTCTGAAAAGATACAAACACAATTTTTTCGGTTTAAAGTTTTTAACAGTTTTTATTAAGAACAAAGCACAACAAATTTAACCAAGCTGATTTTTTAATTGCTTCATTCGCTCGAGTATGCCCGGCTTGATCACCGCCCCTACATTGCACTTAGGCGATCGCCGAACGTTGTTCGGCATTCTCGAATTGCGCGCAGAAGTGTACAAACTTGGGGGCCACATCAATAAAAATTGACAACACCCGAACCCGAATGTCCTGCGTCTATTGTAGTCATATGAACCTAGGTCACGGAGGATTTCCAGAAAATCACAACGCAGTCGGGCGGACATGTGTGGAAAAAGAGTTTCGATCAGCGGGCCCCGCAAGTTGCACAACTTTCCGTTGATCTTAATTAACGCATCTTGATACGGACTGCCCTCGATATGCCCCTCGATCACGTACTTCATTATGTCTGCTTTTGTCAGTGCAGTAAAGCATCGATACCGCTCCACGAAACGAAATATAACGTAGCTCTGTAGCACGGGCGGGGGCCCCTTGTCGATAATATTATCCGTATCCCTACCTGCAAAAATATCGGCCTTATTTACTATGCGCTGCGTCACATTCGGAGCATCCAATAAGGCGTCTAGCTGGGAGGATGCTAGAAGACTATTTCCCGAGGCAAAATCCTGCGAGGGGGTTATTGTTATCTGCTTGTCATGGTCAGCAACTTCTGCCGAGGATGTGATTGGCTGCTCATTCTCTGAGCCGGGATCAAAGTCGGGCGATTCAATGCGTACCACGGCGGATAGTGGTAGGGCCCGGAATTCGTGTTGCAACTGTGGCACCGTCTCCTTCATCAGACGCGGCTTCTTGATGCAACCTGGGTTTGCGACTGGTATTATATTTTTGCGTTTTGGGGGCTCATGTAGAGGCAGCGTCGCCGCATCCTTTTGCATCACATTCAGCTGATGCATTGCGACAGGCACTGAAAACAGTGGAGGTGTAACTGCGTTCAATGGCGAAACTGCTGTCTGAACTGTGGGAATGGCAAAGCAGGCCAGGTTCGAAAGCGACTCCCGACTGTCGTCCAAGTTAATAATCTGATCTTCCGTATCAATTTTTTCCCACAGAATATCCTCGTGGTTGATGCAGCTGCCGCGCATCTTGTCGAGAAACGTGATTGTCTCCTGCTTAACTGGAACCCGCATGATCCCCATAAGCGGATCAATCTGTGTGTTTGGAATCTGGAAGGCCGGATCCACTTCGTCCATGTCCACACAGCTGGTGGATTGAGCGTTGAGCTCGGTGGGCGGGCAAATGGACACAACGGTAACTAAATGCAGAACAGTGAGTACGCAACAGCAAGCAAATCAGGCAAACAACTTACCATATGGTGTCGATGTGGTACTGTCTGCTTCATTAGTTATGTCCGTGGCCTGGCTCTCCACACCACAGACGAGTTCTGGGAAGAAAATGAAAACTTGGAATATCCCCTACTATCCAAATATAGGGCAGTTTTCTGTAAGGGCAGGAGCATCAGCAACGACTGGCTCATTTATTGCTGCATTCGTGATCTGCGGCACTTGGCATATCCATTGATCGTGCGTCCAACAGCGAGCATACAGCTCCTCACGTTCGTGAGACAGAAATTCATTATCGATCTGCCTGCCGGTACGATCCTTGTAATTTTGCGCAACTATTCCATCGAAATCGGTGTGCAGCATTAGATCTCGCCAGTGCAAGACCTTCGGCGACAACTGACTCAGCTCCAGCGACTGCAGTTCAACTCCCTTGTTGTGCAACAGGCAGCGCAACGTGGTCAGCTTCACGTACAAATTGAGTGGCCAATCGCCTTGGTCCACAACCTGCTGATGACATCGCTGAAGCAAGCTCTCGTTATCGTAGAGACCCTCGCCGTTGTGGAAGCTTGTATAGGTGCGGAACTCTTCTTGGTTAAGCTGGAAGAGTATGCTCAAAATCGTCCTCCTTAGGCCATGGCTCTGGCAGATCAAATATTTGTTGTTTTTCATTGTACTCATACGAGCTATATGGGCGGTCAGATCGTGAGACTTGTAGTGAACTACGTTAATTCTTTGTTTGCTGAAAGAAGGAGAGATAAATACTATCAATTGCCAGGAAACACAAGTTACTTACCTCTCAACCTCGTCTACCCTGGCCGCATACAATCTTTCCAATTCCGCTGACTGACTCGTTCTTGTCGAATCGGTTGCGATTTGTGCAAACTCCTGACACTTGGCACGAAGCTCTGGCGTTGCTCTACTAAAATTATAATTGAACTTTTCTCGGAACTTCTTGGATATGTAGAACGAATGATAGTAGCTACGGATCAGTCGTGTACAGGTATTTTGTTCCTGCAGGATCTCAGCCCTTCGCTGCTCGTTTTTGGTGAATTGGTTGACCACATGCACCTTCAGCTCATCGTAATTGATGCACATCAGGAAGGTAGAAAATATAACAGGAAATTTGTACTCCATACCATCCACGATGAGAAAGAGATCTTTATTTTGGCTGTCTGCCTTGTTGGGTGCTGGAAGTCTTTGGCGAATCGACGTCTTTTCCATTTTCTGCTTTGCACTTACAGTCAAGGGTTTCGCATGTTCACACAGCTTCTTCATTGGTTCTCTGTCTCCCCCACACTCGAATCGGTATTTGTGTTGTTTTCGAATATGGGGATGTACGTAGAACGAGTGGTAAAACAGATTGAAAACTTTTTTGAACTGATAGTCTTGCGGTTTTGCAATCAGGGCCGACAGCCGCGACTTGTCTGTGATTGATTGTTTCAGTAAAGTGCCGATGAGTTCGTGGTAGTTAATAAAATGCATGAACACTTCAAAGGAGACGGGATACTGGAAGCTACAGGTACTGCAGTGAAACATGAGAGTTATTACCGACACATAAGAGGTGCGCCAGAAATAATGATGATGACTCTTACCTTTCCCAAGTGACAGTGACTGGTTCATACTGTTTCGCCGAGCTCAACGAAGTCGGCTGACTGGATGTGACAATAAAAAAAAAAGGTTATGTAAATTCAAACTCTAATCCAGCAGTGTAAGCTAAAATAATACTTACATTAATTTCTTAGGCGGGATGTTTTCAGACTGCACTGCGGGCTCCACACACATTTCAGAACCTCTCCTAGCATTATCAGCAAAAAATAATCAAAAACTGTAAGATCTCAAGACTTGTTTGATTGTTTATTACCCTGTAGTTGGAATGTTTTCAATAAGAGTTTCACAGTCCGTGCTTTCCGCTGCTTCACCTTCGCAAACCTTCGCAACTGGAACTGGAAGGCTTTCCCTGTTTTGATCTTCTTTTTCAATATCCTGGGCTCACTAAAAACATAAATATAAACGATATTAAACAGTCGAAAACTAAACAAACAAGGAAAACAGAAATACATACGGGACTACCTCTATTGGAGCGGTTTGAATCTGTTTGGGTGCCTTTTTAACATTTTTCGATGGCCTGGCTAACGATGGGCTTTGGTCTTTTGTCTTTGTAATTGGTTGACCTGAGCTGCCCAGCTCCTTGGGTTCGCTAGGAATCTCGCAAATGACATCAGGCAATAAGCAGTTCGGTTGACTCAGAAATTTTTCGCGCACTACTCCAGGACATGGCTTCAATATGAACGGAAATCGCTCGCGCATATCCCGCGAACTGTAGAACTGCAAGAAGTACTCCCTGGCACACTCTTTTGTGGATAGATGCTTATATTCGCCGCAGCTCCGCATTTGATCGCTGATTGCATCCAAATTCTTGATGTACTTTTAAAAAAAGTCAAACCGTACAGGTGGAACAGCCCTTTCTGTGGCCACTTCGGGGCTTCGGGGTCGCTCCAGATCCGACAATGGTAATGGTTCTGGAAAATTTCGCCTTAGCTTCTCAGCTTCCTTGCGACTGGGTATGGCCAGTAGACGAGCGCTTATGTCCGACGTACACGGCTTCAGGGAAGAGTCGCTGTCAAAGATACAACGCGTTGAAGCGTTCAGTAGGGCGGACACACTCGTATTTATATAGCGTGGACTCACCTGCTTGGTTCAGGGTCATTGCCCACTTCTACCTTTGCACCATCATCCGATTTATCCGCTAACTCTGTGGGCGATGCATCCTCACTGCTTCCTGATTCCGGCATACTGAGCAACTTATCCCTGATTTTTCGGGAAATGAAATGATGAAATGATACTGGCTGTCTAAATTCATCCCAGCAGGGAGAATACATTTCCGTATTGTTACTCGAGTTAAGCGAGCTTCCACAATTTGTTGGTAGACTTACCGCTTGCTTTTTGGCTTCGGCTTGGACGTCTTTTTCGTAAGTTTTGGAGGAGACATGTCGAGTGTTAATGTTAATGTGAATGTTGAAATCACGCAAATGAAACAAATTTCGAGACTCCCGCCAATTCGTAAACTATCGCCGAACATAGGGAGGAACAATTTGCCGATATTTATGGACATGTTTATGCACTATATGAGAGACAATTTATGCCCACCACCCCTTTGTTTTTGTATTTAATTTATGATTCATTTTAAATGGGCTAAAAATATGTTTATTAGAAACTACTTACATCCTAGACAATCAGTTAATATAGTACTACTAGATGTACTTACCATGCAATAGGTAACCCGGCTATTTTCTTCTTAGAGCTAGTGTTTTGAAATAAGATAAATGTGTAAACCTAAATGCACTACAACTATCAATCGGCTTGGGATATGTTTTGGGCTGCACTAATCAAGGTGTCGTGAATGTCCTTCGCCGACTGAACGTGCACTCGCACTGTATTCAAGTAAGTGGGATAAGGAATGGGTCCGGTGTTTTCGGGCATGAAGCTCTCCATTCGCATCGGCGTAACCAGACCAGGCAGATAGTGGTTGGAGGAATTCTGCTGCTGCAGGCACTGCATCGCCGTTTTCAAATGTAGCTCGATTTGGTCGCAGCAGGCATAGAAGTCTTCCAGATGCTTATCGAATCGTGGCACATGATGGCCATGGGCTCCAGTATCACGCTTCAGATTGTCCGCCAGGTTGTTCTGCTGCAGCGTAAATGCACTCGATCGGATGGTTAGGAACATCGACTCCCGCAGCGGACCCAGTAGACTCTTAACACGCGATATGTTGTCCAGTTTCTCGGCCTGTTGTTGCTGCTGCAGGGGCTGCTGCTGCTGCTGCACGGGACCGGATGGGACCGCCGGCATCATGGGCTGAGGCGACGACTGCATCACCTGCATCATCTGCGGTCCCGACATCGGCATCATGTTCATGTTGGGGTTCATGTTTGGCTTTTTGTGTGTGAATTTAAAAATTGGTAAAGATTTTAAATGCCTGCGTATTTTCTATTCAGAAACGACCCATTTATTCGATATATTTTGGTTTGCTCACAAATGCGCTGAAACTATCGATACCAAAACCGATAGCTTTTCTAGCAACCCGGCTTCGGTTCCGAACAGCTGTCCGGCTAAAACACATTTTTCTATCATAAATAATTGGCGCTAGGCGCATTATTAAATCGTAAGGAGCTACTAAACAACTATGACTCGGTGAGTAAAGCGTCCTCTGCCTAGATAGCGCATTCCATAGGTCCCTACAGAATTCTAACCTAAAAGTGTGCGTCGACGCGGGTCTGATTTTCTTGGGTTTTTTAATTTTGTAGAAATAGCATCGACTTGGGCGACGTTACGCCGCACAACATAAAACAACTGAAGAAGCTCAATACAGTGGTGTTCCCGGTCTCCTACAACGACAAATTTTATGTGGACGTTTTGGAGGCTGGCGAATTGGCCAAACTGGCCTACTACAACGACATTGTGGTCGGGGCCGTTTGCTGCCGCATCGATACAACTGAGAACCAGAGACGCCTCTATATCATGACACTTGGCTGCCTGTCGCCCTACCGGCGCCTGGGCATCGGCACCGTGATGTTCGAGCACATACTGAACTACGCGGAGAAGGACGGCAACTTTGATAGCATTTTTCTGTAAGAGAACCACAAAATTTTGCAGATAGATTGTATAGACTAACTTTTGAACGCATTTCAGGCATGTGCAGATCAACAATGATGGCGCCATTGAGTTTTACAAGAAATTTGGCTTCGAAATCGTTGACACCAAGGAGCAGTACTACAAACGCATCGAGCCCGCGGATGCCCATGTCCTGCAGAAGGCACTCCGCCGCAACCCACCGAATGCCAACAGCATCAGCACCAGCACCAACAGCGCCAGCAACCAAAATCCAAGAAGTAAAGTACGCCAGTACACTTTTGTATGAATTTCAAATAAATAAAACCGCTTTGGCAATGGCAAATGCTGTCTAATTGTGCTACCACATCTACATATGCATGCGTAATAATCAATCGTAATTAATTATAGAAACATACGTAGGGCTGGGCTAGTAACCAGTAAGGCTCGTTACTTCAATTGATCCACTTGCCTCAGATAACTGAATATCTGTGATGGACGAACCCCTAGAAGTTTGGGAAGAATTAATTGTTAAAAAGATGTATGTATGTACGTAATGGTACCTAATTGTATTACTTTTGGTGTCATTAATGAACAACCCTTGACAAACGATGTATTTAATTAGTCCGATCCTATCTCTGGGCTCTTAATTGCTTGTGTGCGCGAGAATAAAAACCTGTGCGAGCCTCTAGCCAGGCTCATTCGTTGGCGGCCACATGAAGCCCCGCAAATCGTCGATCGATGGCTTCATTTACTGCTACGGCAACCTCTACAGCCTTCTCTTCTACTGGGGACTGGTGACGTTCCGGGTGCACACCCTGAGTGACGGAGGAGCAGCTTCCTCGCCCTTGAGCGTGGTGTATGCGGTCTGCGTCCGGCTGTTCGCCGTCTGCGGCTACCTGGGCAGCGTGCTCATTAAGCTGGAGGATGAGCGAATGGGCCCCGCCATGATGGGCCACCTCACGCCCGTGGTCAAGATGATTGTCATGTGGGAGTGCCTCAGCTGTTCGACCACCTACGTTGAATACATCCTCACGCTGGACGTCCAGCGACGCCGCCACGTCAAGCTGCTGGCCAACATGCAGGGCTTCGACCTGGACATTTCCGTGGAGTTTCCCTCCGTGCGCTGGCAATACCAGCGCACCCGCTGCAAGTACTGGTACGGAACTGGGATTGTGGCCATCTGCTTCTTCTCCTTCTCACTGTCGCTCATCTTTGACCTCGCTCGGTGCACCTGCGGCCTACCGTCCACCCTGCTGATGGCCGTCGCCTACACACTGCTGACGAGCTCCCTGGGCCTGGTGGGATTTGTTCACATTGGCATCATGGATTTCGTGCGTCTGCGCCTGCGCCTCATCCAGAAGCTGTTCCATCAAGAGTACGCGCCGAGTACTGGTCCACAAGAGACTGCCCATCGGAAGATTGCCAAGCTGTTCGAGTTCTCCAAGCGCTGCTCCCATTTGCTGGCAGAGTTAAACGGCGTGTTTGGGTTCGCCGCTGCCGCTGGGTTCTTCTATGAGTTCACCCTGATGACCTGCTTCGTGTACGTGATCTGCCAGAAGGTTCTGGGGTCCGAGGCCTGGGACCTGGAGTACACATTCATGCTGCTCCACGTCGCGCTGCACTCCTACAAGATAATCATCACCAGCTCCTATGGCTATCTGCTTCAGCGGGAGGTGAGTGTTCCTTGGCTGAGATTAAGCGGGAGATCATTCTTGCTCCTCCTCCTCCTCCGCAGAAGCGAAACTGCCTCCGCCTGCTTGGCCTCTACGCGCAGCACTTCCCGCACCAGGCACTAGCCCGCAGGCAGGTGGAGGACTTCCAGCACTGGCGCATGCACAACAGGCAGGCGGCGATCATCGGGAGCAGCATTCCACTCAATGTGTCCACCATTTTCATGGTGTACAACGGCATGGCCAACTATGTGATTATCCTGGTGCAACTGCTGTTCCAGCAGCAGCAGATCAAGGAACGGCAGAGGGCCATGGGCAGGGATGTGGACATTGTGGGGCCAATGGGTCCCACTACTCATATGGATTAGCTCATCTCGTTTACCTTTAATGTTCATTCATTAGTGCGTAGCAAAACAATTCTCTTTGGACAGTTCTTCCTGTTTATCACAGAACAGAATATTGGTTCAGCCAGAAGCGAGACTACTCGCTACTCGCATGCGGTGTATCTTAACTAAATGAATCTTAATATGTTCTATTACTTGAAGAAATAGCTGCGGCAGCTCCCCGCGGGCAGTTTTTTGCGATGGGAATAGGTGGAGAGCGTCCTCATAGCACTCTTCAGAACACTCGCATATTCCGTCAACTCGGCCTTGGTGAAATTGCTTATAAGACTAAGATCTTCGTAGCAGAAGTAGCAAATGTATTCATCGTCCATTCCATCCCACAGGTCGAGAAGCAACTGCAAGGAGATTATTAAATAAATTAATCAATTAATAATGTCGATGGATGGATGGGGGCTAAGGATACGCACGGCAAGGAAAACAGTTGTCAACGTTGATTCTGGGCCAATTTCTTTCGAGTGGTGGAGAAGAATGGCCGTGGTGACGAGGTGATAGTTACGAATCTTGGGCAAGTCCTTCGCAATGCACAGAGCCTGCATCAGGAGGATTGCATCTTTGGCGACTTTACCCGTTTTCTCCAGCATCGACAGCTCGTAGTCAGCGGCGATCATCAAGAATGTGGTGGCCTTGGATCTCTTCGGCCCAGGCGCCGCCTTCGGTAGAGCCTGGCACCTGGATCGGTTCGATATAATTTTTACGGCTGGCGCGAAATCAATGAAAAACTCCCGGGCGCTCGATATGGCATGGATGGTGTGGCAGTTGTTGCGCCTCTTGTAGCGCAGCATGTAGATCTCACGCCTGCCCCTGACAGTGGCGCCATGGGCTTTGTCCAGGATGGCCTGCATCCAGGCATGGACATCCTCTCGTTTCAGCTCGGATGCATCAGTCAGCAGATTGTCCAGCACAAACTTGCTGCAGGGTACATTCTGGAAATTCAAATGGCAGATCCCCGGACGGTCCTGGTCCTTTTTCACGGTAATCTTCTCGTAGAAGTGGAACTGTATCTCCATCATGACATCGTACTTGTTGTCACTGCACAGGCGAATGCCGTGCCCGCCACTGCCTGAGGAATGAGAACGGAATAAGAACTTCCTCCCATTCCCATGCACTCCCATCACTCACCAAAGACTATTGAGTTGATTGTACAAGTTTCCTTCAGCTTTTGATCGTCCCGCCACATTTTCACCATAAAATCGAGAATATTCCTAAAATCGACATCATTCTGTCCATTAAATGGGTTGCGCAGCTCATCGGCAATTTCCTGTAGCTGCCTTTCGAAGACGCAACTCATTTTGTGCTTGAATAAAGTGGATAAAAAGGATAATCATGCATTGAATTAAACAGTTTGACGATACTTGTATTCCTTCTACGAGTGTAGTCGTAAAATATGATATTCGATATCAGTTTCAAGAAGAATCCCGAATCATGATTCCATTAATAAGCACTTTACCACTATAAAATGTCTGACAAGAACAGAGCGAAATCGAATAAGGACTTGTATTGGTATAATATGTATGGTAAGACAGACTATCATCCAAACACACCGAAAAAGGACCGTTACGCATTCTAGGCTGAGCCTTATGGACACGAATTGGGACTACATGCTACATTTCATCCATATTCCAGTGGAGAAATGCGTCTGAAAAGGATCTTTCAATAGGTTAATGATCCCAAACGATGCATATGTATGTCCCGTATGGGATTGGTCAACATCCGAAAAGATCGACGTTTCGCCACGTCCATAATGAGAAACATGAATTTATCTCTGTTATCAGTTTATAGTTGAAACTATTCTGAATAGCATAGTGCATACGGAAGGAGGAGGGGTTTCCACCTGAATGAGATGATCCAATAAGCTGCAGCTTTCGGTGCAGTACTACCAATAATTGGGTCATAGTACAGCTGATTGAGAACTCTGATTTTGAGCTAGAAGTGGATGCTTTCCTTTTGGGCTGTAGATAAATTTAGGTATGCAAATGGATATAAGTTATGGCTACGAAGATATTGAAAACATAAGATGTAATTTGATGAGGCTTGGAATGGAAAAGGGAAGGGGTCTGAGGCATGGCGAATAAGGAATGGACTTGGGGTATGGGGTATGGGCAGGGCAGGTCAGGTGCATACGGGATACTCCGCTGTATGGGTTTGACCACATGCATATGTAGTGCAGTTTGCATCAAACTCCAGAGTGCCGCTGACCAGCCGTGGGACATATGTACATATGTATGTATGCTTTGGGCCGCTTTGCACCGACCAACATTCACACCAATGCACGTTGTACATAGACCTGCATGTAGATGATATGTACTGCATCCAGATTATATAGAAAGTCACTCATACATGTACATAGAACATACACATACATATGGATGTACATATGTACATATATAGTACATGTGTAGAGGGAGGTACACACGCAAAGCGCTCGACAGTGCCGCACTCCGGACATCGTTTATCGATTTACAAAAGGCAACAACAACAACAAAAGCTCTTCCAGCGGCAGTAGGTAGGCCGCTCTCTGGCCCGTCCACTTCCTCCCCTGCTCCAAAAACACAACCAAAACAGCGGCGGAGAGACAGAATCACACACACACACACAACTAATACATATGTATGTATGTACGCCCATGCATTGCCATGCCTTCACCGCCGCCGAACAACGACGGGGCAGGGAAAAACGCCCAACGTCCCACCTTCCCCCACCCATCCATCCTCCCTCCCTGCGGCACATCTTTCCACAAAATGTTGCTGCTGCTGCTGCTGCGACTTGGGGGAGTGGGGGCAGCTGGCAGAAGGCAATGATGATGATGGCGATGATGATGATGACTATGGAAGAGGCATGCCGGGAGCTGGCAGAACGGTGGGAGGGGGGCCGGTCGCCAGGACGAGGCAGGCGGCTGCCACTGACTGCCTGTGTGTGCGTGTATACAGTGAAAGAGAGAAACAGCAAGCGAGGGGAGCTAGGTGGAACGGCCGTCGCAGTAGGAGCTGTCGCTGGATGAAGGCTGAAGGAAGGCACGGGCATAGAGAGAAAAGCGAAAAAATATAATAAAAGCAACAAAAACCCGCACAAGCGAAAGAGATACAAACACACACACGGACAGAGAAACACACGCAGCTGGCACATACACACACACACACAGGCGCCATCTACGTGTTAGTTTGGGGCTCAGCTCAGTCCGCCTCGCACAAGGGGGCAAGAGGGCGCGGACGAGAAGGCGTGCAATGGCTGGCTGTCGAGAGGGGGGTTAACTGGTCGTAGGTTCGGTCGCCAGCAGTCAGCACTGGGGCTGAGTGGGGGCCGACGCCAACGACGACGACGACGACTACAGCGCTGGCAACAAAAACAACTTGGAAAAGGAAAAAGAGTCGCAACAAAAGCAACAACACGAACTGTAGTCAGAGCAGATGAGGGAGACGTGGGGCGTGGGGAGAGAAGACGAGAGAGCGGCGGGCACAGAAATTCTACGGGACTTGCTTGGATCGATGGAAATTGAGCAACTTTTCTGGGCTCCCTCGCCTGCTCTCTCCCGCCTCATGGATGCTGGGCTAAAGCGGTACAGCATACATATGTACATGTACATACTGATGTACGTACACACAAACATATGTACAAATGTGAACAACGCTTTCACAGTAAAAGCTCTGACGCAGCGACGTCCGATAAGGACAGCGAGCGAAGACCACAGTGATCTGTGCTTAAGCAGGCCATACCCCAGGATTGGCACATTCGATATTTCATCCGTTTCCGTATGCCACCAAATCAATGACCTTGAACTTCAGAGTGGCGTCTGTGTGCGTGCATGCAACAACACATTCTGGCGGCACGACACGTGATGAAGGTGCAACAGTTTCTGCATCGGAAATCAAATAAAGGTGCATAGAAAGCTAAGGCTGAGAGAGAGAGAGGTGGGGTGTGGGTGTGGGTGTTCACATCCACTGCCTCGCACTGTTGCGATTTTGTCGCGCTCACGCACACATACAGCAACAACAAAATGAAACGGCAGCAGCCACAACTAACAACAACAACAAAAACAATCTCATGTTTTTGCCTTGTGGGGAGGGAGGCGGCGAATGTGGGCGGTTAACGTTTCTGCTGCTGCTGCGGCTGCGGCTGGTGGAGCGGTGCGACGCTGCGCGTTTTATTGCGAGCGCCAAACTGCGCTGCTGCCGTCTATATGTCTGTTGTATGTGCCTCCTCCTCTGCCTCTGCCTCTGCCAGTGCCAGCTATGATGATGATGAGGTTGCCTTCTTGTTCTTCTTTACACGTCCTCCAACGACGGTCGGGTCGGCCGCGTCGCTGTTGGGGCCCGCTTTTGTTGTTGCTGCTGGTGGTGCTGCTGCTGCTGCCATGTGTCTGTGTGTATATGTATGTGAGTGCGCAAGAAGAGTGCGGGCCGGAGGGTGGGTGGAGAGGCATGGTCTCCCTGCTGCCTGGCTTGGCGCCGCTGCTGCTGCTGCCGTTGCCGTTTCTGCTGCTACTGCTGCTGTTGGGTTTGTGCATGCAGCTCATCGTCTCATTCAAGTGTCCAACTTTTGTCGAAGCGGTCATACAAAACGGCAGTCGGACGGTTTCTCGCTCACAGTTTACTCTCTCTCGCTCTCTCCGTTGGCGTTCCGTTCGGCTCTCTGCCTACGCCTGTGCTGCTGGCTGGTGGAGCGGCCGGGGAGACACACACAGAACGCGGCTGGGCGGTCAATAGAGCGCCTACACGCCTATAAAAAGACTTCGCCCGTCCCGAGGACTGTGGAACAGAGGTTTTGGGTTTTCGAATAACCGTTAGGTTAGCAGAGCCAGCCAGTGCACCGTTGACAGCAGGATGAAGGACACGAAAGCGGCGCGCGCAATTAGCGAGTCCTCAACCACGTCCGATAACACCTCCGACTTCATCGATATCGTGAAGCGGTACGACGTGGTCTACAACAACCACAATCCGGACTACAAGAACGTGGAAGTAAAGCTGAAGGTGTGGACGCAAATCGCGGACGAGATTGGGCTGTCAGTGGGTAGGTACCAAACATAGTACCTATGTAGGTCTAGAAATAGCAGCCCTGCGGAACACGCTTAGTTAGGGTATACAAACATATGTACAAATTTTTGTAGATATTTAAGTATGTATCGAAAGGAAGTCTTGTGCCTTGAATGCTCTGGCGGCGGTTGAAATTGAATTACGTAGAAAATACGTACATACACACACACACATGCATGCAAACATTCATATGTGTGTACCTGTCAGCCGCCAGCGGACAAACTCTGTCGCCGACTCTGCTGCGTCGCTGCGAATCGCGAACCGCCGGCCTGATACTTTTCGTACGCTTGTGTTCGTACACCTACAAACATATGTATGTATATACATACGAGGCGATGGTGGGTTTGAGGAGTGGGTGAGCGGGAGAGCGGGCAGCCGGGACGTTGTCATGGACAGGACGGTGGCGGGGGCGGGTAGCGCGACTGCGGTCGGCAAATTGCAGCGAGAAGCAGAAAAAAGAAGCAAAACACTGCCACTGGCACGCAGCAAAAACAAACAAGCACAGAAGAGCGAAACTGATACAAACTGCGCGCTCTGATGCTGAGAGAGAGCGGCCAAACGACCGGACAAAGAGAGAGAGAGCGTTTGTCAAAACAAAAATATTGCGCGGCGTTGCCAAATGGGAGCCAAAATAACAAACCACCTGTGCCAAACATTCGTTAGAATTGAAAAAGGTAATTCTGCACGAGACCAAATGATAAGGCGAAGGGAAGCCGTGGTTTGGCAATCGTTAGCTTGCCGCGAACAAATCTGATACCGTACTTGACTCCACGTGCTCGCGAATTCGTCTGATATTTTAAATAATAACTGGGCGGCATGCGTGCGTACCATATACATTGTACATACACATATGTAAGTACATGCATATGTGCAGATGCAGTAGTAGCATCCATTTAAGTTCAGGAGACAAGCTCACGTTTAAGTAGTTCTTTAAAGAACACATTGCAGCCGCGCTTCTAAGTAAAGGGATTATGCTAATAACTCACCATCGTGCATGTTGATTGGAATGCGTGCAAATGAGTTTTAGGCAAATTGTTCTATTTTTAACACTTACGATCTTATTTAGCTTGTAATTTACTTGTAAACAGACGAAATGTCTTCTCCACGCCAACTTTGTTGCTTCTACTCTCACGTTTCTGCCAAATTATTTTTGAGATGCCGTTTCTGCGCTTGGCCTACTACCGCGAGTTTTCTATCGATATCGGAACTGTTGGTGATTGTTGTGCTGAAACTCAGAAAGAGCCAGAAAAAGCTAACAAATTATCGAATATTCCGAATAAATGCACCTGAGTTCCAAAATAACTACAACACTGTCACGTCACATTGCAAAGAACCATCTAATCCCGTCCAAACTATTTTTGCAGAAGCCTCAAAGCGAAAATGGAAGAACTTACGCGACAGTTACACAAAATATCTGCGCTCCTTTCGAGTGGGCACCAAAACCTCCAAGAAATACCAGTATTGGGCCCATGCCGATCACATGGAGTTCCTGAAGCCCTTCCAGGGACCTGGCAGGTAAGTGGACGAACGATATGACCAATTGATTTGACCTTGCTGATGGAATCGAATCTCTTATTGATTGCAGAAACTCCGCCAACGGCAATGGAAAGTCAAATGATGAGGACGACACCGAATGCGACTTTGGCTACCAAGTTCTTGCCAAGGCGACCAGCAACGGAGGCGAGGACGAGCTAAAAATTACCATAGCCACTGCATCAGCCAGCTGCTCGGCTCTGAGCACGAACACGGTGAACACCTACACGACGGCCATGACAAGCACAGGAGCACCCACACTAACGCCCAGCCTGGGCGTGGCTACTCCACCGAATCTGATCTCCCCTGGCAGCAACACAGGAATGGGTCCCCAGAACCATAACAGCAACAGCAATGGCAGCCTCAACTGTGCCGCAGTGGCTCCCCTCAATGCCCTGACGACGCCTGCCACCACGAATTGCAATAGCGCCGTTGTCCTGCCCCTGCCCACCACCGTCAGCAAAGCCAACTCCAACGCCAATGCCCTGGCCTCTCTGGCCACTCATCTGCCCCTTGGCATGGGCGTGGGTGTTGGTGGACTGGCACAGCAGATGTTCCCACTGGCCACGCTAAAGGCGGCTGCGGCCGCTGCCGGAATACCTCTGCCTCCCACTGTCACGCCTCCCAGCTGCAGCAACGCCAGCAACAGCAACGTGGGCTGCCTGATCATCGAGCCGCATCTGTTCGCGGCTGCCGACAACTTCAAGAAGGAGCTGAACGCTGCTGCTGCGGCCGGAACACCGCTCGGTCTCTTCCAGAACTTGGCTAATCAGGTCCAGAACGCAAATAACCTAAGCCTCAGCCGCTTGAATGGCAGCAATGGACTCCTGGGCAATCCCACACCGCCACCTCCACCCCCGCCCGTTACAAACGCCACGAAGGTGCGACGCGTCCAGCCCTCGCCCCAGACAGCGGCCATCAATTTAAGTTGCTCGGCCCCGCCCAGCCAGCAGCCGACACAAGCCAAGATGCGCAAGATCAGCGATCCCCGCTTCCCCAGCGACTGGGATGTGTCCGCCGTGCTGCAGGCCAACCGCGAGCTAGACGCCAACACTCTCTTCTTCCTGAGTCTGGCACGACAGGTGCGTGCCATGCCCATGAAGTTCCAGTCGCTGGCCAAGATGCGTTGCATGCGCATCGTGAGCGACATCGAGCTGGAGCTGGAGAACTATGACTGCAACGGGGGAGCGCCGCCCGACGAGACGGTCGCAGCCAACATGAAGTACTGCAGCATGGACACTCCGCCACCTCCGCCCCAGGACGGATCCATGATGATGGCCCCGCATTCTATGGCCCCCGAGGGTTCCACGGAACACTTTGTGTACGTTATGTCCCCCTCGCGGGTGGAGAGCATGATCGATATATCCTCCGACGAGGAGACCACAATGAACGGTTGTAATCACACCTCAACAAACACCAAATGTCCCGTCAACTGGTAGCACGGTTCTCACTGAAGCTGTAAGCCACTTCAGTACCCAAGATGCCACCAAAGCAACTACCAGGTGAGTCCCCATCTTAACGCACTTCTAGAACGAAATTTTAACGATCAAATATGCCGATTGCAGGTGAACAGCTGCGTCTCTTCGGTGCGGACGGCTGTGTCATCGAACTCAAGGCTCAGCTCGACTGCTGAGTCGCCTGCTGGATATCACCGGTCTTAACAAGAGCGTCGCGTCCACTTTTTGAATGGAATTCAAAGCTGGATCCTACGCGTGCAAGATATAAAAAGTGAAAATGCATCTAATTGATATACATAGTGGTATAATTAAAGATAAATTGTACATAAATACACACAACGCCATGCCAGTAAACCTATCCCGATCCCACGGCGGAAGCGCCACCGTTCATTGTGGTCTCCTCGTCGGAGGATATATCGATCATGCTCTCCACCCGCGAGGGGGACATAACGTACACAAAGTGTTCCGTGGAACCCTCGGGGGCCATAGAATGCGGGGCCATCATCATGGATCCGTCCTGGGGCGGAGGTGGCGGAGTGTCCATGCTGCAGTACTTCATGTTGGCTGCGACCGTCTCGTCGGGCGGCGCTCCCCCGTTGCAGTCATAGTTCTCCAGCTCCAGCTCGATGTCGCTCACGATGCGCATGCAACGCATCTTGGCCAGCGACTGGAACTTCATGGGCATGGCACGCACCTGTCGTGCCAGACTCAGGAAGAAGAGAGTGTTGGCGTCTAGCTCGCGGTTGGCCTGCAGCACGGCGGACACATCCCAGTCGCTGGGGAAGCGGGGATCGCTGATCTTGCGCATCTTGGCTTGTGTCGGCTGCTGGCTGGGCGGGGCCGAGCAACTTAAATTGATGGCCGCTGTCTGGGGCGAGGGCTGGACGCGTCGCACCTTCGTGGCGTTTGTAACGGGCGGGGGTGGAGGTGGCGGTGTGGGATTGCCCAGGAGTCCATTGCTGCCATTCAAGCGGCTGAGGCTTAGGTTATTTGCGTTCTGGACCTGATTAGCCAAGTTCTGGAAGAGACCGAGCGGTGTTCCGGCCGCAGCAGCAGCGTTCAGCTCCTTCTTGAAGTTGTCGGCAGCCGCGAACAGATGCGGCTCGATGATCAGGCAGCCCACGTTGCTGTTGCTGGCGTTGCTGCAGCTGGGAGGCGTGACAGTGGGAGGCAGAGGTATTCCGGCAGCGGCTGCAGCCGCCTTTAGCGTGGCCAGTGGGAACATCTGCTGTGCCAGTCCACCAACACCCACGCCCATGCCAAGGGGCAGATGAGTGGCCAGAGAGGCCAGGGCATTGGCGTTGGAGTTGGCTTTGCTGACGGTGGTGGGCAGGGGCAGGACAACGGCGCTATTGCAATTCGTGGTGGCAGGCGTCGTCAGGGCATTGAGGGGAGCCACTGCGGCACAGTTGAGGCTGCCATTGCTGTTGCTGTTATGGTTCTGGGGACCCATTCCTGTGTTGCTGCCAGGGGAGATCAGATTCGGTGGAGTAGCCACGCCCAGGCTGGGCGTTAGTGTGGGTGCTCCTGTGCTTGTCATGGCCGTCGTGTAGGTGTTCACCGTGTTCGTGCTCAGAGCCGAGCAGCTGGCTGATGCAGTGGCTATGGTAATTTTTAGCTCGTCCTCGCCTCCGTTGCTGGTCGCCTTGGCAAGAACTTGGTAGCCAAAGTCGCATTCGGTGTCGTCCTCATCATTTGACTTTCCATTGCCGTTGGCGGAGTTTCTGCAATCAATAAGAGATTCGATTCCATCAGCAAGGTCAAATCAATTGGTCATATCGTTCGTCCACTTACCTGCCAGGTCCCTGGAAGGGCTTCAGGAACTCCATGTGATCGGCATGGGCCCAATACTGGTATTTCTTGGAGGTTTTGGTGCCCACTCGAAAGGAGCGCAGATATTTTGTGTAACTGTCGCGTAAGTTCTTCCATTTTCGCTTTGAGGCTTCTGCAAAAATAGTTTGGACGGGATTAGATGGTTCTTTGCAATGTGACGTGACAGTGTTGTAGTTATTTTGGAACTCAGGTGCATTTATTCGGAATATTCGATAATTTGTTAGCTTTTTCTGGCTCTTTCTGAGTTTCAGCACAACAATCACCAACAGTTCCGATATCGATAGAAAACTCGCGGTAGTAGGCCAAGCGCAGAAACGGCATCTCAAAAATAATTTGGCAGAAACGTGAGAGTAGAAGCAACAAAGTTGGTGTGGAGAAGACATTTCGTCTGTTTACAAGTAAATTACAAGCTAAATAAGATCGTAAGTGTTAAAAATAGAACAATTTGCCTAAAACTCATTTGCACGCATTCCAATCAACATGCACGATGGTGAGTTATTAGCATAATCCCTTTACTTAGAAGCGCGGCTGCAATGTGTTCTTTAAAGAACTACTTAAACGTGAGCTTGTCTCCTGAACTTAAATGGATGCTACTACTGCATCTGCACATATGCATGTACTTACATATGTGTATGTACAATGTATATGGTACGCACGCATGCCGCCCAGTTATTATTTCAAATATCAAACAAATTCGCGAGCACGTGTAGTCAAGTACGGTATCAGATTTGTTCGCGGCAAGCTAACGATTGCCAAACCACGGCTTCCCTTCGCCTTATCATTTGGTCTCGTGCAGAATTACCGTTTTCAATTCTAACGAATGTTTGGCACAGGTGGTTTCTTATTTTGGCTCCCATTTGGCAACGCCGCGCAATATTTTTGTTTTGACAAACGCTCTCTCTCTCTTTGTCCGGTCGTTTGGCCGCTCTCTCTCAGCATCAGAGCGCGCAGTTTGTATCAGTTTCGCTCTTCTGTGCTTGTTTGTTTTTGCTGCGTGCCAGTGGCAGTGTTTTGCTTCTTTTTTCTGCTTCTCGCTGCAATTTGCCGACCGCAGTCGCGCTACCCGCCCCCGCCACCGTCCTGTCCATGACAACGTCCCGGCTGCCCGCTCTCCCGCTCACCCACTCCTCAAACCCACCATCGCCTCGTATGTATATACATATGTTTGTAGGTGTACGAACACAAGCGTACGAAAAGTATCAGGCCGGCGGTTCGCGATTCGCAGCGACGCAGCAGAGTCGGCGACAGAGTTTGTCCGCTGGCGGCTGACAGGTACACACATATGAATGTTTGCATGCATGTGTGTGTGTGTATGTACGTATGTTCTACGTAATTCAATTTCAACCGCCGCCAGAGCATTCAAGGCACAAGACTTCCTTTCGATACATACTTAAATATCTACAAAAATTTGTACATATGTATGTTTGTATACCCTAACTAAGCGTGTTCCGCAGGGCTGCTATTTCTAGACCTACATAGGTACTATGTTTGATACCTACCCACTGACAGCCCAATCTCGTCCGCGATTTGCGTCCACACCTTCAGCTTTACTTCCACGTTCTTGTAGTCCGGATTGTGGTTGTTGTAGACCACGTCGTACCGCTTCACGATATCGATGAAGTCGGAGGTGTTATCGGACGTGGTTGAGGACTCGCTAATTGCGCGCGCCGCTTTCGTGTCCTTCATCCTGCTGTCAACGGTGCACTGGCTGGCTCTGCTAACCTAACGGTTATTCGAAAACCCAAAACCTCTGTTCCACAGTCCTCGGGACGGGCGAAGTCTTTTTATAGGCGTGTAGGCGCTCTATTGACCGCCCAGCCGCGTTCTGTGTGTGTCTCCCCGGCCGCTCCACCAGCCAGCAGCACAGGCGTAGGCAGAGAGCCGAACGGAACGCCAACGGAGAGAGCGAGAGAGAGTAAACTGTGAGCGAGAAACCGTCCGACTGCCGTTTTGTATGACCGCTTCGACAAAAGTTGGACACTTGAATGAGACGATGAGCTGCATGCACAAACCCAACAGCAGCAGTAGCAGCAGAAACGGCAACGGCAGCAGCAGCAGCGGCGCCAAGCCAGGCAGCAGGGAGACCATGCCTCTCCACCCACCCTCCGGCCCGCACTCTTCTTGCGCACTCACATACATATACACACAGACACATGGCAGCAGCAGCAGCACCACCAGCAGCAACAACAAAAGCGGGCCCCAACAGCGACGCGGCCGACCCGACCGTCGTTGGAGGACGTGTAAAGAAGAACAAGAAGGCAACCTCATCATCATCATAGCTGGCAGTGGCAGAGGCAGAGGCAGAGGAGGAGGCACATACAACAGACATATAGACGGCAGCAGCGTAGTTTGGCGCTCGCAATAAAACGCGCAGCGTCGCACCGCTCCACCAGCCGCAGCCGCAGCAGAAACGTTAACCGCCCACATTCGCCGCCTCCCTCCCCACAAGGCAAAAACATGAGATTGTTTTTGTTGTTGTTGTTAGTTGTGGCTGCTGCCGTTTCATTTTGTTGTTGCTGTATGTGTGCGTGAGCGCGACAAAATCGCAACAGTGCGAGGCAGTGGATGTGAACACCCACACCCACACCCCACCTCTCTCTCTCTCTTTCTGCCACTCTTCTCCCCAGGCATCATAGCAGCCTTAGCTTTCTATGCACCTTTATTTGATTTCCGATGCAGAAACTGTTGCACCTTCATCACGTGTCGTGCCGCCAGAATGTGTTGTTGCCTGCACGCACACAGACGCAACTCTGAAGTTCAAGGTCATTGATTTGGTGGCATACGGAAATGGATGAAATATCGAATGTGCCAATCCTGGGGTATGGCCTGCTTAAGCACAGATCACTGTGGTCTTCGCTCGCTGTCCTTATCGGACGTCGCTGCGTCAGAGCTTTTACTGTGAAAGCGTTGTTCACATTTGTACATATGTTTGTGTGTACGTACATCAGTATGTACATGTACATATGTATGCTGTACCGCTTTAGCCCAGCATCCATGAGGCGGGAGAGAGCAGGCGAGGGAGCCCAGAAAAGTTGCTCAATTTCCATCGATCCAAGCAAGTCCCGTAGAATTCTGTGCCCGCCGCTCTCTCGTCTTCTCTCCCCACGCCCCACGTCTCCCTCATCTGCTCTGACTACAGTTCGTGTTGTTGCTTTTGTTGCGACTCTTTTTCCTTTTCCAAGTTGTTTTTGTTGCCAGCGCTGTAGTCGTCGTCGTCGTCGTTGGCGTCGGCCCCCACTCAGCCCCAGTGCTGACTGCTGGCGACCGAACCTACGACCAGTTAACCCCCCTCTCGACAGCCAGCCATTGCACGCCTTCTCGTCCGCGCCCTCTTGCCCCCTTGTGCGAGGCGGACTGAGCTGAGCCCCAAACTAACACGTAGATGGCGCCTGTGTGTGTGTGTGTATGTGCCAGCTGCGTGTGTTTCTCTGTCCGTGTGTGTGTTTGTATCTCTTTCGCTTGTGCGGGTTTTTGTTGCTTTTATTATATTTTTTCGCTTTTCTCTCTATGCCCGTGCCTTCCTTCAGCCTTCATCCAGCGACAGCTCCTACTGCGACGGCCGTTCCACCTAGCTCCCCTCGCTTGCTGTTTCTCTCTTTCACTGTATACACGCACACACAGGCAGTCAGTGGCAGCCGCCTGCCTCGTCCTGGCGACCGGCCCCCCTCCCACCGTTCTGCCAGCTCCCGGCATGCCTCTTCCATAGTCATCATCATCATCGCCATCATCATCATTGCCTTCTGCCAGCTGCCCCCACTCCCCCAAGTCGCAGCAGCAGCAGCAGCAACATTTTGTGGAAAGATGTGCCGCAGGGAGGGAGAATGGATTGGTGGGGGAAGGTGGGACGTTGGGCGTTTTGCCCTGCCCGTCGTTGTTCGGCGGCGGTGAAGGCATGGCAATGCATGGGCGTACATACATACATATGTATTAGTTGTGTGTGTGTGTGTGTTTCTGTCTCTCCGCCGCTGTTTTGGTTGAGTTTTTGGAGCAGGGGAGGAAGTGGGTGTGGGGGTGGACGGGCCAGAGAGCGGCCTACCTACTGCCGCTGGAAGAGCTTTTGTTGTTGTTGTTGCCTTTTGTAAATCGATAAACGATGTCCGGAGTGCGGCACTGTCGAGCGCTTTGCGTGTGTACCTCCCTCTACACATGTACTATATATGTACATATGTACATCCATATGTATGTGTATGTTCTATGTACATGTATGTGTGACTTTCTATATAATCTGGATGCAGTACATATCATCCACATGCAGGTCTATGTACAACGTGCATTGGTGTGAATGTTGGTCGGTGCAAAGCGGCCCAAAGCATACATACATATGTACATATGTCCCACGGCTGGTCAGCGGCACTCTGGAGTTTGATGCAAACTGCACTACATATGCATGTGGTCAAACCCATACAGCAGCGTATCCCGTATGCACCTGACCTGCCCTGCCCATACCCCATACCCCAAGTCCATTCCCTATTCGCCATGCCTCAGACCCCTTCCCTTTTCCATTCCAAGCCTCATCAAATTACATCTTATGTTTTCAATATCTTCGTAGCCATAACTTCTATCCATTTGCGTACCTAACTGCACCGAAAGCTGGAGCTTATTGGATCATCTCATTTAGGTGGAAACCCCTCCTTCCGTATGCACTATGCTATTCAGAATAGTTCAACTATAAACTGATAACAGAGATAAATTCATGTTTCTCATTATGGACATGTCGAAACGTCGATCTTTTCGGATGTTGACCAATCCCAAACGGGATATACATATGCATCGTTTGGGATCATTAACCTATTGAAAGATCCTTTTCAGACGCATTTCTTCACTGGAATATGGATGAAATGTAGTATGTAGTCTCAATTCGTGTCCATAAGGCTCAGCCTAGAATGCGTAACGGTCCTTTTTCGGTGTGTTTGTATGTTTGTCTGTCTTACCATACATATTATACCAATACAAGTCCTTATTCGATTTCGCTCTGTTCTTGTCAGACATTTTATAGTGGTAAAGTGCTTATTAATGGAATCATGATTCGGGATTCTTCTTGAAACTGATATCGAATATCATATTTTACGACTACACTCGTAGAAGGAATATGCTATTCATCAGATCGTCAAACTGTTTAATTCAATGCATGATTATCCTTTTTATCCACTTTATTCAAGCACAAAATGAGTTGCGTCTTCGAAAGGCAGCTACAGGAAATTGCCGATGAGCTGCGCAACCCATTTAATGGACAGAATGATGTCGATTTTAGGAATATTCTCGATTTTATGGTGAAAATGTGGCGGGACGATCAAAAGCTGAAGGAAACTTGTACAATCAACTCAATAGTCTTTGGTGAGTGATGGGAGTGCATGGGAATGGGAGGAAGTTCTTATTCCGTTCTCATTCCTCAGGCAGTGGCGGGCACGGCATTCGCCTGTGCAGTGACAACAAGTACGATGTCATGATGGAGATACAGTTCCCCTTCTACGAGAAGATTACCGTGAAAAAGGACCAGGACCGTCCGGGGATCTGCCATTTGAATTTCCAGAATGTGCCCTGCAGCAAGTTTGTGCTGGACAATCTGCTGACTGATGCATCCGAGCTGAAACGAGAGGATGTCCATGCCTGGATGCAGGCCATCCTGGACAAAGCCCATGGCGCCACTGTCAGGGGCAGGCGTGAGATCTACATGCTGCGCTACAAGAGGCGCAACAACTGCCACACCATCCATGCCATATCGAGCGCCCGGGAGTTTTTCATTGATTTCGCGCCAGCCGTAAAAATTATATCGAACCGATCCAGGTGCCAGGCTCTACCGAAGGCGGCGCCTGGGCCGAAGAGATCCAAGGCCACCACGTTTTTGATGATCGCCGCTGACTACGAGCTGTCGCTGCTGGAGAAAACGGGTAAAGTCGCCAAAGATGCAATCCTCCTGATGCAGGCTCTGTGCATTGCGAAGGACTTGCCCAAGATTCGTAACTATCACCTCGTCACCACGGCCATTCTTCTCCACCACTCGAAAGAAATTGGCCCAGAATCAACGTTGACAACTGTTTTCCTTGCCGTGCGTATCCTTAGCCCCCATCCATCCATCGACATTATTAATTGATTAATTTATTTAATAATCTCCTTGCAGTTGCTTCTCGACCTGTGGGATGGCATGGACGATGAATACATTTGCTACTTCTGCTACGAAGATCTTAGTCTTATAAGCAATTTCACCAAGGCCGAGTTGACGGAATATGCGAGTGTTCTGAAGAGTGCTATGAGGACGCTCTCCACCTATTCCCATCGCAAAAAACTGCCCGCGGGGAGCTGCCGCAGCTATTTCTTCAAGTAATAGAACATATTAAGATTCATTTTGTTAAGATACACCGCATGCGAGTAGCGAGTAGTCATCGCTTCTGGCTGAACCAATATTCTGTTCTCTGATAAACAGGAAGAACTGTCCAAAGATAATTGTTTTGCTACGCACTAATGAATGAACATTAAAGGTAAACGAGATGAGCTAATCCATATGAGTAGTGGGACCCATTGGCCCCACAATGTCCACATCCCTGCCCATGGCCCTCTGCCGTTCCTTGATCTGCTGCTGCTGGAACAGCAGTTGCACCAGGATAATCACATAGTTGGCCATGCCGTTGTACACCATGAAAATGGTGGACACATTGAGTGGAATGCTGCTCCCGATGATCGCCGCCTGCCTGTTGTGCATGCGCCAGTGCTGGAAGTCCTCCACCTGCCTGCGGGCTAGTGCCTGGTGCGGGAAGTGCTGCGCGTAGAGGCCAAGCAGGCGGAGGCAGTTTCGCTTCTGCGGAGGAGGAGCAAGAATGATCTCCCGCTTAATCTCAGCCAAGGAACACTCACCTCCCGCTGAAGCAGATAGCCATAGGAGCTGGTGATGATTATCTTGTAGGAGTGCAGCGCGACGTGGAGCAGCATGAATGTGTACTCCAGATCCCAGGCCTCGGACCCCAGAACCTTCTGGCAGATCACGTACACGAAGCAGGTCATCAGGGTGAACTCATAGAAGAACCCAGCGGCAGCGGCGAACCCAAACACGCCGTTCAACTCTGCCAGTAAATGGGAGCAGCGCTTGGAGAACTCGAAGAGCTTGGCAATCTTCCGATGGGCAGTCTCTTGTGGACCAGTACTAGGCGCGTACTCTTGATGGAACAGCTTCTGGATGAGGCGCAGGCGCAGACGCACGAAATCCATGATGCCAATGTGAACAAATCCCACCAGGCCCAGGGAGCTCGTCAGCAGTGTGTAGGCGACGGCCATCAGCAGGGTGGACGGTAGGCCGCAGGTGCACCGAGCGAGGTCAAAGATGAGCGACAGTGAAAAGGAGAAGAAGCAGATGGCCACAATCCCAGTTCCGTACCAGTACTTGCAGCGGGTGCGCTGGTATTGCCAGCGCACGGAGGGAAACTCCACGGAAATGTCCAGGTCGAAGCCCTGCATGTTGGCCAGCAGCTTGACGTGGCGGCGTCGCTGAACGTCCAGCGTGAGGATGTATTCAACGTAGGTGATCGAACAGCTGAGGCACTCCCACATGACAATCATCTTGACCACGGGCGTGAGGTGGCCCATCATGGCGGGGCCCATTCGCTCATCTTCCAGCTTAATGAGCACGCTGCCCAGGTAGCCGCAGACGGCGAACAGCCGGACGCAGACCGCATACACCACGCTCAAGGGCGAGGAAGCTGCTCCGCCGTCACTCAGGGTGTGCACCCGGAACGTCACCACACCCCAGTAGAAGAGAAGGCTGTAGAGGTTGCCGTAGCAGTAGATGAAGCCATCGATCGACGATTTGCGGGGCTTCATGTGGCCGCCAACGAATGAGCCTGGCCAGAGGCGCGCACAGGTTCTTATTCTCGCGCACACAAGCAATTAAGAGCACAGAGATCGGACTAATTGAATACATCGTTCGTCAATCAGAACCAGTGACACCAAAAGGCAACATGACAAGCATTTGTACATCCTCCGCGTATCCTTAATAATGCTCGTATCTCAGTCCGACGCATTCGGTTTTTAATAATTTTTATTTTCAACCCAATTTTGGATTCTTATTGGTAAAAAAATCTCTAGGATCCAGCTCGGAGTCGCTAATTTGTTGCTACGTGAAATAGGTGAATGAATTTCATTCAAGGGGTCGGCAATTTACATCGAATGAGATGCAATCCTAGGCTTGAACCTTGCTCTTAGTGGTGAACGCGAAATACGCCACTCCGGTCACCAGGACGGCGGCCAGAATCTCGGCCTTTACCCAGGGGCCCTTGTAGGCGCTCTTGGTGGGCACGGTGATGTCCAGCAGGGACTTAACCGACGAGACCTTATCGCCGTCGCGCTGTGCCTTGCGTACGTTGGCATAGCCATCCTCATCGAAGAGACGCACTTGGACGTTGCCGCTGCTACCTTGCTTGATGTCCTCCACCCAGCTCACCTGCAATCGGCATATTATAATATTTCGTTCCAGAAGTGAGTTGTGGGGATGGGGGGACTCACCTGGTACTTGCTGTCGCCAATCTTGGCCACGGGCACAACCTTGCCGCAGGGGAACTCGGCGAAGAGGCTGGGCTGTGCAGAGTTGCTGCACTGCAGCGTGAGCTCGGCAACGTGCGCCAGCTGCATCAGAATGGTGGCATCTTGCGTGCTGAACGACGACACGGTGGCCTTGCAGCTTCCGTAGACACCGGATGCACCCATCAGGGCGATCAGGCAGATGGCAACCAGTTGACGGTACATTTCCGGTAGGTTTTGGTGTGGTTTTTAATTGAAAATTCACTTAATTCCAGGAGCGCCCAACAAAGCCGCTGACACTTTCTTTTTACTTTGAACGCCACGACAGCAGCGACGTCATTTGACAGCTCGAGTGTTGACGAAATTTTACGAAGTCTGGCGATAGTTGATGGTCACACTATCAGCTGCTCCCCAGCGCTGCTAATTTCGATATATCGATTGCGGTAGCAAGGAGCTATCAATATTTGAGTTGCTGTTACTTTTTGAATAGTACTCGTTTTGGTAGCTGAATTTTAGATCCATGTATTTGTGTATTATTTTGCTAATCCAACGCTATCTACCCCATACAATTGCAATGTTTTTTATTTGGTTACCCTGTTCCAGGCACAGTAAATTTCTCCATGCCGATTTTCTCAATTAAAATGTTTTTTTTTTTTTTTTTTTTTTGACATGACAGCGGAATAAAGTTGGCTGGTACCGCTCCGTATTTGGTTACGAGCATTCTGTCTAATATGCATTTATTTGGCTCTTCTTATTTACGGCAATTCCATTGTAATTGATTATAAATTGCAAAAAGCGAAACGGAATCCACTCCCGCTGCCGCTCTCGCCCCCGTGGTCCGTGGTTACTGCCTGTGTGTCTGCTCGGTGTGGGTACATGGCCCGTCGTCAAAGTCAAAGTCGCGTCATCGAGCACCTGCAATAAATATCGACTTGAAATGATTAATGCCGGGTACCACTACCACCCGCAATTCCGTACTTTAAGGGGGCCTTTCCGTTTTGTTTTAAGTACATTTTATTTGCCGCGATGCCAGCAGAGCCAACGCCAACGCCAACATATAGGATAGGCAGGTATATAGTACCTACTCGTATTTACTGGCATATATGGAAATGACTTGCTTGATGGCTGATGTGGCTTTGACCTTGGACTGGGTTTGATTTAGTTTTTGGCATTCCTTTTGCCTGTTGTTGCTGCTCAGCTCAGCCGTTTTATGCCCATTTCTGTTTGTTCTCGCTACGTCGCTGCCTGCGTCTCGTCTCGTCTCGCCTCGTCTCACCTGTGTACGTTACGGTTTCCTTTGATTGCCTACGCGCACGGCAACTTTTCCTTTTCCTACAACAACTTTTGCATGTCTTTGATGAATTTGAAATTGTCACAAATATGAAAGTTTTTTCACTTTCTAACAGGAGAGGAGAATACCCCCCAAAGACATGCTCCCCACATACACATACACTCGTACTACTCGTAGTGGTGACGGCACAATTTTGCATCTAACTCTTCCATATTGACATTGAGCAACTCGTACGCATTTCTCGCTCTCTCTCTCTTGTTTTGTCTTCCGGGGACACATAGCCTCAAGATAGATCGATGTGAGCAGCACCTGAACTTAACTTCAGATAAAAGAGTACAACTGATAACCTATGGAGTGCATGGTGTGTAATGGCGGTGCAACAAGTCCTTGCTTAGAGTTCTGACCCACAGGCATCTGCACCCCCGCGTCCTGTGGGAGAGATGTGACAATAAAATAAGCAAGGATTCGTTTCAGCTAAATTCGATTACATTTCTGGTTGCTGGCTGCTGCCTGCAGGCGTAGTCAAATGAAAACAAAAGTTCGTGCGAGTTCATTGAGTTGAGCGAAAACTTGGCAGACCCATCCACAGTCGGTGGATGGGGCAGGGCAGGGGGCTGCTAGTTGCACGTGTCTGGGGCGCTGATGTGTGGGGGTGGTCGTGTGGGCCGGAAATGGAACAAACAACCGAACCGAACCAAACTGGAGCCGGAGTCGGAGCCAAGAGAGAGCGCAAGCATAACAGGCACCGCGGCGCTGGCTGACTCCTTGCCAACGATATGATTTTGTTGATTGTTTGTTGGTAACATAAACAGTGAGACACAGGCCCGAAAGCGGATTCGATACGAAGTCTGATTGGTCCTGCTGGTGCTGGTGCTGGTGCAGGAGCCGGAGCTTTCCATTCACAAAACGCAGTCGGTGCACGGCAGGCAAACAGTTTGGACGTGGAAGCCTCCACAATCACAAGCCCAGAACATAAGTAGAGCTTGGGGCCGGCCACAACATCGCTTCAAATAGGCTCCGGCGGAGCGGCGGGCTGGGGTACTTCCCCTCAAGTGGCTTTCGCTTTCGTGACTGCGGCTGGTTTTGGTTTACAGTTTTCGGTGTTTTTTTTGTTTTGGCTTTCGGTTTTCTCTGTTTCCCTGGCTGGGCTGTGCTTTGTTGACAAAGTTATTGCCTCTGCGGGGCTTAATGACTTCGTAATTGATTTGCATTCGATGTGCCACATTGATTGGCAATTGAAACGTAAGCCCACACAGGACTGACTGTCAGTCAGTCAGCCCCCCGTCCTCTCGGCAATCCCGTGTCCCCATACCCAATCCCGAACCCACTCCCATTTGGATCCGTAATCATTGTCACCGTTGCTAATCAAAGGTCGGCCTGCTTGTCGCCATCATGTCGCTGTCTGTGTCGAGCCGTCGTCGGTTTCAGACAGCTGGAACATCGAACGGATCATCCAGCACGGCCAGGACCGGCTCCGCGGCGCGCTTTCCGCTACCTCCTTCCGTAGGTGTGCGCAAGCAGCACTCCTTCATCGAGCCCGCCTCGAAGTTCACGTCGCAGCAGCGGGGCTACCTATCGCGCGGCCTCTCCGTCGGTCGCTCCATTGAGAACATTCGCCAGAAGCTCTATCCCGTGAGCCGCCAGCCAACGCTCGCCGTCGATGAGTCCACGCCGAAGTTTGCCCCGCGCGTAACCTCCACCCAGAGTGCTCTGCGGCCGAGAGAGAGGAGCCTGGTGGCCTGGTCCTCCACGTCGTCGCTGCTGAAGCCCTCGCTGGACCACGAGCCGGAAAGGCCCACTCAGTCCGATCACGCGGATCCAAAGAAGTAAGTAGACGCAGTAAGCGAATTAGATTTAGGGCAACAAAGGGAAGATTTGAGCAAGGATTTAAAATTTTATTTCTTCTTCCAACAATCCGCGTTGGCAGTATTGTCAGTGTGGCTCCTTGTAGGAAGTATATGGAACGACAGTTCTTACATTGTCACCAATGGAATACCTCTACATATCCCTTACGGCTTACCATTTGTTTGACCTTGGTGTCAGGTGGGTGCGTATGGGCCCACACAGTCCCAGTCCCAGTCAGTATAAATATGCCGAAAATGACACTTTCCCTCTGATGGGAAGGGGGAGGGGAAGGAAGGAAGGGAGGGGGCAACAATTTGCATGCTTAACACCAGAATCAAACGTCAAAGTTTTATGTGCAGTGCATAACACACGCTAGACATGCTCGCAATAGCAGCCAGAAGCAAGGAGCAAGGAGCAGCAGGACTCGACTCCCGAGGCAGCCGGAGCCGACTTGCGGCATACTTAAGTCGATCATTGTCTGACAAGATAGCTGCTAGGGGGGGCGGGGCGGTAAGTGTGTGCTGTGTGAGTGTGGAGGGTTCAATGAACTCCTACAGATTTATAGACTCACTTTCGTGGCAGCACACTCGACTCCACTCGCTCTGTACGTTTCCTTTTTTCGGGTGCAAATTGCAAATGTAATTGACATGGTTTCATTTACCCAATCACACACACGACTGAGACTGAGGGACTGCCACTGGCAGTGGGTGGGCTGAGGGTGTGGGTGTGGGTTCGGCTGTGGGAGTAGCCGGAATCATCGCCAGTTAATTTCTATTTCCGTGCCTGGTCGGGTGTGGGTGTGTTGCATGCTTGCGAATCGAGAACAGCATAAATTGCCTCAAACTAATGCCAAATAATTTGATTTAAATTTAGACCAGTGCAGAGAGACAGAGTGGAGGAGTAGGTCAGGTCAGGTCAGGTCACTCAAAACTTTCGCTTCTTTCCATCCAATTTTCCATCCATTTCCGTTTTGCAGCAGCGGCAAGGCGGACAAGAATCGCATCAATCTCAACATTGTGCTGGCCCAGACGATTCGGGCCACCAACGAGCAGGAGCCCATTCCCAGTGACATCGACAGCGCCACGGAGAGCGGTGAGCAGCAGTCCCACAGGCCGGAACCAGCGGCAGCACCAGCTCCCAACGTCCAACCCTTGAGTGTGTCGCCAACTGCTCTGACCGTCCAGCGGCGTCCGCCCTTGGTGCGTGCTATGTCCGCTCCGGTGCGGGGTCTGGACGAGAACAGCAAGAGCGTGATTGCGGCCAGCAAGCGGAGCCAGCAGAAGCTGCGCCGCCGCAAGATCTTCACGCGCACAGCCTCCTCGGTGCCTGGCGGGGCATCGCCCACAGCCGGAGTCGAGGGCAGTTCCCTCCTGGGTGGCAGTGACTCCGCCAGCAAGAAGACCCTGGGCAGGACTCGCAGCGTTGTGGCCCCCGATGTCATCACTCTGGTGTCCCTGCTGAGCTCCGAGGGCAGCGATTCGGAGCGGGAGGAGAACAACTCGGCGACCTCCACGCCAGCCGGCGGTGGCGACAAACAGCCGCCGGGAGCCACGCAGCGCAGTCCCCAGAGAAGGGCTCCGCTCTTGCGGAAGACGGGCAAATCGGGTAAGTCTCAAGATCCCAGCTGATCCCCCACCCCCCACACACTAGCGACTGAGCTAAAGCTGTTTGGCAGTCTCGTTTCAAGACAGCTATCCGCCCACCTTCCAACTGGCGTCCAAGGAGTACTCGCACATGATCCGACGCGGCTCGATAGCCCCTCTAGCTGCCCGTATACGCGCCAATCGACCGCCGACGGCGCCGCCCGTCTCCATTTTTCTGAGTGAAGGGTCCGGCTGCAAGTCGGATCAGCCGCAGAGGAAGCAGGCCATGCAGGCCCAGGGTGAGCCGATCGGTGGTGCCGACTCTCCGTCCGGCATGCTGTCGCCGGAGGAGGCCAAGAAGGAGAACAACAACAACGCGGCCAACTGCTCGGAGCAGCAGGACCACAACTATCCGCTGTACGTGCGCAGCATCAAGGAGCGCGAGTGCTGGAAGCTCTTCCAGAAGATGTGCGCCAAGGGCGTGAGTGTCAGCTATGACACGGTGCTGCGCGGCATGCTGACGCCCACGGAGTTCCGTCACTTCCAGAAGCAGCGCGAGCAGGAGGAGGCCCGCGTCCAGCAGGAGGCAGAGGCCGCCGAGGCAGCGGCAGCGGCACTCGAGGCCAGCGAGAAGGAGTCGCGCAAGATGCCAGCCGCCACGGCCATCGAGCGCCTCTCCGAGTCCCTTCTGCAGAGCAAGTGAGAGTGCAGGATTAGTCAGCCGTAGGCTCCGGTCCATGGACCATGGACCATGACCATTACCATTGCATTTGCCACCCCCTAGTGGACGTAGAAGTAGCCGAACCTGTGCACTTGTTATACCGCCATCGCACCCACACACACGGCTGAGGCACATCAGCAGCGTCCATTCCATTCCCTTCCATTGCGTAACTGTAGCCCATGAAGCCAAGCCCCTTCTGTTAACTTAACTGTTTTGGTGTAGACGACCCCCTAGGGGCTAACAAATCACATCCAAGCTTGTGTGGACGTTGTGCCCGGCCAATTGCAATCGAATGTACGAGTAGTTCCCTCCAAATAACAATTGCAATAAATTACTAAAGGACACGACACCAAATGACACCAAGTGCCTCTTCCTTTGTCTTGTTTTATGTAATTTTTATTTTTATTTTTGATAATTAAAAGCAACAATTAGTTTTAGGCTGTCGTACAACGCAACAAGCTACAGAAACTGGGAACAGTAGGTGGGAGAACTACAGAATATTAGAGAGCAAAAAAGGAAACAGTGCTACAAGTCAGCAGATTATATAACTTTGCAGTTATATTTCGAGCATTGCAAACACTGGAGAAATTAAGTTATGGAAAAGTTTAATTGACAAAGAGGAAGCAATGATTGGGGTGTGGGTAGTGGGTTGGGTTCGGGGGTAGACAGTTGACAGCTGTGAGATTGTTGCGCTTTCTGCTGCTCATATTCTTCGTTTACTCCGATTAGTTGAGCGTAAATTAAACAAATTCCACTACATACACTTCAATAGTTATCAATAGTATAGATATGAATGGGTAAACGAACAGGAAGGGGGAATGCGATGTGGATTACTTGGCCTGTTCCCGCCGTATGGAGGAGGCCAGATAGCAAGCGAGAATAATGCCGAGAATCTGTATGAAGGCAATGCCGATGCCCACACCGATCAGGATGCTGGCGTTTTTATCGATGCGATCCTTCAGCTTGCCCACGCATCCGTCCTGGTAGTACTTGTCCTTGCCGAGGGCCGGCGAGTCCAGACAATGGCCGACAGTCGTGTCGATGAACTGCGGCTGACAGCAGCTAGCCGGCAGCGTCTTGTTGGCACTGATGGCCCTCCAATCGGCCGGGGTATCGACTCCACAGCACATCAGCTTGCGCTGGATGTTGTCCCAGGCCATGGTGTCCTCGCTGCTGGAGCGCTTAATGGACTCCTGCAGCGAGTTCTTCACCATCATCTCTAGGTCCTTCTTAAACACGCTGGCGGCAATGCCCACGGCCAGCTCAACGATGAAGATGACGGCCAATAGCACAGCAAACTGTAAATTGTAAATGGAATGCACCTGGGTTAGAAGCGTTTTCTGCTGGGCAGGAGCTGTTTGAGAACACCTACCGTTAGTAGGAGCGTAGGTGACTCCTTGATCGCACCGAAGCAGCCCAGCGAGGCGATCAGGAATATGATCAGACCCGTCACAATCAAGACAATCGGCGGTGCCAGCACTCGGCCCTCCACAAAGTGATTGAACTCATTGACATCGGCCAGCACAATTGCTCCAGCAATGAGTATGCCGAGGCCCGAGAGCTGTAAGCGTGTGATCGGATTTGATTAAAACAATTAACAAATGCCAGAGAGTGCAGCCCCACAGACGTCTACGTATATCCCGCGTACAATTAGGCTAATGGCTTCCAATCAAGTCGTATTAGTATTTACATTTCCAAATCTAATTGTCCCACGATTGACATCAGCGCCACCCACAGCCCATGACATTTCCACGTCAATGGCATTTCCATGTTCATGTCCACGTTCATGTCCACGTTCATGTCATTGCCAGTGAGTTGTGTGCTCTGTTGGTCAATGCGAAGGACACTCTGTGGTCGTGTCGTACATCGTACATCCAATTGCATGCTGGCTGGCACACTCAAATCACATTTGCCAGCTGCAGCCCCCCTAAGGCTCGCTCGAAGCCCATTCGATGGCCAATGAAAATGTCATTCTCCAGCGATAATCATCTTAATGAGGCAACTAAACAAGACTTTGTGCATGAGCGTGATTATAGTGCTGAAAGTGGATTTATTAGGCCGAATTACACATAGTTGGAATGTTCCAGGCCATTTGGCAATATGAATCAGAAGTATTGATTTGGGTTCGATTGGAGTAACCAGGCAATGCCATTGAAAGTGAAGATATAGAACTTTAGTTTAAAGAAATTGCTTGAAAATGCCAAGCATCATATATTTGGCGTTCCATGGCTCTGTTATTTAATTTAGGTATCCTTATAGAAGGCCCATCTGACGTCACACTTAAAACTGAAGTTTGATGTATTTAAGACTATTCAACACTCACCGCAAAGAGCACATTGAAGGCAAACAAAACATATTTGATTAAGCTCGGACCGCAAGAACGCATTTTGATTTCTACTCAATGGAAGCCACTTCCAGTTGCAACTTTAGATTAGGATGGAACGCAGCTGGAGGAGAGACAGAGAACCGCAATAGAGAATTGAGTGATCGGTAGACGCGTGCGGTCAATGAGAAGTTAAACCACGAACTGACCAGAGCCACGGTCCGGCTGGGCTTTAGAAGCATTCTCGACGCTCGTCGCTCGACGCTGGTGTTGTGGCCAGTTGGAGGTTGGCGCTGGCAACGGATTGGAGCGGTGGGCAGTTGTGGGTAGTGGGCAACAAAAGTAAAAGTGAGTGAAAGTCTTAGGGGCCCGTTTCGAATTCAGGCCAAGCCAGCCCAGGCCAGGCATGATTAGTTCAGAATTGGGATAGGAATGGGCATAGGGAATAGGGAATAGTGACGAGGGAATGGGGATGGGGTGCTGGTTTTATGCTTTGCAACCCATTTCGAATAGTAACTCGATACAGAACCAAAAGCCAAACAACTTTGACCACAGTGGACAGGGTGATTGCTTACGTGCGCCACCAGACCAGCCATTTTTGTATTTTTGTGTTGCGTGAAGCTTACCTTACCGCACCATTGTTTTCCTGGCGGGTCAATGCACTTATTACCATAAAAAACGCTGCTGGAATTTCCCTTTAAAGTTCAGGCTGAGGCTCCGGCTCCGGCTCGCCAGGCACTTCACACTTTCGACTAGGCCGGGCTCAAGGAGAAATTAATTGCGTGCTTTCGTGTGGGGGCAAAGGAAACGAAAGGAAACAAAACGAAAGTTATAAAGGCTCTCCAAGAACCCGAATTCAAGACTGTGCAAATAATTGAAGGCGCCCAGAAGTATGCTACCGTCGAGTCATCAGTTGGCCCCATTTGTGCGCTGAGTCTGAGGCGGAGAGGCTTTGGGTGATGTTAATGTTGCGTGTCGCGACTTATTTCCAGAGTGCCTCGAGACCCCCTCCCTGGGAGAAAGTCCTATCTGATCGGAGAAATCTAGGCAATTTCACCAAAAAAAAAATAAAAATAAAAAACTGTTGCTTGACCAACAGTTCTGGAAAGAATCCGCTGGACAATCCACAGAAATGGCAGTTCTGTGAATTATGGGATGGCCAACATTTGTTGAAGGTTTCCGCGAGCTAAAGCTTAATTGTAGTCCCCGACTGGGAGCCGAAGGACACTAAATGATTAAGAAAGTAAAAGTCCAATGGGCATGTGAGTTAAAAGTATTAAGAAACTAGTCCAAATTATACATAAAGGCGATGCTTCTGCACCGACTGAAAGAATTCATCCTAATCAGGGGAGGCATCTAGATTGCAGGCCTTAAAATAATATAAAAATTTGTGGAACTACTTGGTATGAAACATGCCGTAGATTAGAAGGTCTCTTTGACTTCTGGTGGGCAATTTATAAAGGCTTAGATATGGTTATCGGAACAGAGCTTGGTGCTATCTTTGGCCACTTATCGTACAAATTGCAAAAGGTTCAATCCGATTGACATTATAACAAATTTTATTAGCAAACATTTCAAACGTAATACTCGTACAAGTAACTTAGTTAGTTATTCTCTTCAGTTTTCTAGGTTGGGTGGATAATGCTGTTGGAGTATTATTAATGTACGTGTAAGGGTGTGGGTGTGTGTGTGGGTGTGTGCTAGATGAACGATCCCATGCCACATGCGCTCATAATGCCAGAGTTAGACGCAGCGCGAGAGGAAGAGAGCAACGACAACGGTTAGAATGGAGAGGGAGCTTCGCAGGCCTCCGACGCCGCCATCGCGGCATGGCCACTCGTCCACATCCGAGCTGTAAGTAGTGTAAGATTGGGTGCACAGATGTATTCTAATCTTCAGCTATGGCGGAGCGGGGGTGAGGGCGGATTCACAGATAGAACGGGTGCGGATACGGATATGGGTATGGGTATAAGTACGAGGGATAGCGCTGGAGTGGATAGACAACATGATCTTGTGGCTCCTCATGGGGCACATAGTACAGTGGGGGCTGATGATGGACATGACGTGCTGATGGTGTTCGTGTGGGCGCTGCCACTTGTGCTGCTTCTTGTTGTGGGGCGCCACTGCAAGACAGAAGCCAGACCAGAAGTTGAAGCCACTATAGCATAGATTGATGAGCTCGAGAGCGTTGTGGTTAGGTAAACAGAATTCCAATTTCATTAGGGTGTAAGTCATTCCAGATGGTCCTTACAATACCCCTCCCCCACATAAACATACATACTTATATGTACTTTTTTCGATACGCATTAATGGTAATGATGTTAGTACAAATTAGGGGTAAAAGTGGCTGGCAATATGCCCTGGCCACCCCCTACCCCGCCCCCGAATGAACAATCGATGCAAGAGTTTGTTTAGGCCAACAAAAATATGAATGAGTTGCTATATATATATATCTACTATGTATATAGGTATATATATATACTATGAATATGTTTAGCTTAGATTTCGGTTAATTATTGTTGTTTTTATTACACACAAACACAGACAGAAACACAGTGAGACTGAGACAGAGACAGAGAGAGAGGCGGAGAGAGTCAGTGAACTGCGACAGTTAATGGAAGAGAAGGAGGTGTTTATGTGGACAGGATGGTATGGATGGGAAGGAGTCTCAGGGGGAGCGGGAAAACAATCCATTAGCCAGGGCACCGCAGTTACATGTATACGAAAACTTATTAAAGAATATTCGAAAGCCATTCGAGTTTGTCTTTCTTTGACGGAGAGAGAGAGAGAGAGAGAGAGGGATATTTACTTGACACCAATCACACCGCAGCCTGCAAGGGAAATCAAATATTGAATTAGAATCAAATGTAAGGGCCTTCTGCAGAACAGAGTCCTCACCGATACGGCCACCCGCGTTGCCCGTCTTCTTGGAGTCCACGTGATCGGTCTGTCCGAGATCGTCCTCCAGCTCGTGGACAACAACGGCACGTCCGATAATGCCACGGTTGCCGGTGAGACTGATGACCTTATCCGTATAGGTGACGTCAATGACGCCCGTGGAGTTGACCTCCAGGTTACCCAAATCGCCCACGTGGCGCACCTCATGATCGGGACCGCCATGATCAACCTGATCAAAGGAAACCGAAATACTCATTATCAAGTAAGAAGGACACTTGCAACGGAGGCAACCCACCTTGTCGGGATTATAGTGACCCCCCGTGCTGGTGCAACCGTTGCTCAGATCCCCCTTCTCGTGGACGTGGAAGCCGTGCTTGCCCTCCTTCAGACCCTCCAGTTGCACACGCACATGGACATTCTGGCCACAGTCGTTCTGCGTGAAGGTAACATTCCCCTTGACCTGGCTGCCGTCGGCTTGGACGGGTCCGCTCACATAGGCTATGGCCTGTATGGGCGTATTACGCTGCAATCGGTATTAAATTAAAGAAGTGTTAGCAGTTAGAAGCGTGTTCTGTGGAGCATCTGTTTCGCTCTGTAGGCCCTTACCGTCTGAGCAGCAGCACAGATTGTGGCACAGAGTGCCAGAGTGATGACAACACTTTGCATCATATTCCAAGCTGAAATGGAATAAGGGTTCAAGTTAAGGGTAATTGTTCCAAGGAGAGTGAAATTTCCAATAATTTCTCAGGAGAAGCATAAAGTTAGTTCAACAGTTCCAGGCAACCCCTAAAAAGGTCTAATATTCCTGTGATGCTATCGCTCATCTCTACCAAGCACGTCATCAGGTGAATATTCGCTTAATTGAATCGGGCAGGCGGAATAAAAGCTTCTAACCTCAGTTTATTAAACGATTTGTGGGTCATATATGATATACGATATATGTGTATACGAGTACCCATCCGGATAAATGTACAGACGCACACACACACCAATCAATTTGAGCAGCATTTTACACAGGGTTAAGCGTGGCTCGGGGGAAGGTCAATCAACAATCTCTTTTTCATACGCACTTCAATTCCAATGCTCAGTGAATGAATTATGAGCTGGAATTATGAGTTCATCAAAAGAAATGCTCGTTTAATGGGCAGGTCTGCCGGCCGCTTATCAGTTTGGTATTTGCGATATGCTGGAGATTTGGTTACGCTCTTTTGTACCTGCTTTATCTGCACTCGAAACGTGTGGCCACAATTTACGATTCTCACGGCTATGGCTGCCCAAGGAGTTCCTATCTGAGAAAAAAGTCAAATGCGATTGTCGGACCTTTATTTGAGGGCAGCGCCACTCGTTGTTTGTTCCTGTTTTAATATGCAATCATTGTTTATATATACGGGTGGAAATAGTTCAGACCCTTGCGACAAATTACGGATAATCATCATCGTTTGTCCATCAAATGGGTGTCATTAAAGGTATACCTGTCAGCGAGCGTAATTGATTGAAAACTAATGGCCAAGAGTTCAAGCTCAATCAAGAGTTATCAGCTGTGCTGTTATTCCTATTTTCTGGAAAGTTTTCGAATGTGACTTGGCTATTTTTGCCTATTCCGACAGCATGATACTTGTAATTATTTTTATAGAATTGTTAGAGTTTTAGTACCCATCATTGAAAATGCTGAACAATTGAATTTGCAAACAATGGAGTTGAGTAAACGATGCCAAATATGCAGATAAGAATGTTACATTAGTTTCAATACGATAGATAGAAGATGGCAAACAAGGGTTCCACACTTTTCTGTTCTGTGGGAAGTGGCATTCCTCTGATCAGAAACTCAGCAGAAGCGAAGCCGTAGGTAGCGGCATTGTGGATTGTGTGGGGACTGTAATGAAGCTTGGCTTCCTCTCGACAGCTTAAATTGGGACTCAAGTGCAGTCTTGCACCCACACACACACACACACACATAAGAATAACTGGTTACTTTAACCCATCCAAGGGCAAGACGGACGACGAACGCAGCGCGAAAAAATAAAACCAAAAACAATAAAATAATGAGCAAGTGTAAGCTGCGTTTTGCGGTAAGGTAACTGGTTTCAATGCGAAGTATCAGAGTTCATAATTGAAAACTGGCTCACAGGAATAATTAAATATCGGAGCAACGAAAGAAAACAAAACAGAGAATCTCATTTCGAATTGATCTACGTCTCAGCTTTAGTAATTATCTTCACCTTCGCCAATTGTTCCACTCACACTTGTTCTTTTTGTTTTCAGCGGGTTGCTGGGTACCCAGTACTCACCTTGTTAGCGCCTATGTGGTGTAGTTTACTTAATGCTGATTTGATTCTTTATATTTCCCGAAAAAACAACCGTTTTGTGCACTAGTCGCTGGAGAACTGCGGACAAGTTCAGGCTCTGCTGCCGCAAATCAACTTTTTTTTGACTGCAAAGAGAGCGGCGCACCTGAGATCGGATCGTGTCGTGTGTGGGAGAAATCTGCTCTCTGCTCTCTCCTCTCTGAATTACTCTCGCACATTCGCAAAGCTTTATCAAGTGCTGAATTTGAACGGTTAGTCGAAGCATTTAAACACCAGAAATTGCTTAAACTTATCAATCGTTTAGATTTACTTTTCAATTGTATTGTTCAATTACGAGTTTAACAATGAGTTTAACCCCCTTATACAATGCTTGCATTCTTCGCTAGCGTTCAAACGGCTGCAGAGACACGCTAACGTGAGGTTTATTTTAATAGTTTATCACCATCGCGTCACAAATTACGTGCTCGGCTCGAGCCCACACACTGGCGCCCAGATTTGTTTCGAGTGCATAAGCTTCCCGTCGCACACTGCTGCATTCACTATCGCGTCTCAAAATACGTGCTCGGCTCGTGCCGACAGTGGTGGATAAAAGTAGTGGACATGCTTTAAAGTGCATGTAATGCCAAAGCTTTGGTCAGAAATTGTATTTTACATAAACTTGGATGTTTTTTCAAAGCATCTATTAAACAATTTAATTACATGAGCAGTACATATATTTTCCTGGACTACTCCTTGGGTATATCGTAGACTCCGCACTCTCGATTGGCAGGGAGAGAGACATCTGAAAGAGTTTCATTAGTTATAATCTCAGTGTACAGTAGCAGCCATAATCATATGTACCTATCTTATTGGGATATGACAAGTTTAGATTGTCCATGATCTGAATAAACTCCTCCAGCTGCTTGGTCAGTCGTGGGTTGTAGCGCTTCTCCTCCCACACGCTGCTCTCCAGCTGTCCTCTGCAAGAATGAAAGGATTTAAATTCGATCCTCTCTTTCTATTAATCTTTCTGCCACTCACTTGTAGTCATGGGCCGGATAGATGCGGTAGTTATCGGGCAGTGTAAAGATCTTGGTGTGAACATTTTCGTAGAGACTTTCGGAACTGCCCTCCTGGAAGTCTGTGCGTCCGCAGCCGCGTATCAAAACAGTGTCTCCAGTGAAGACGCAGCCCTGCTCCTTGATCACATAGCTCATGCAGCCATTGGTGTGGCCCGGGGTGGCTAGGACATCAATGACATGGCTCCCAAATTCAATGCGATCGCCCTCTCTCAGATACAGATCCGCCTTGGCTCCGCTGGCGGCTGCAATCATCGACTGGCAGCCAGTCAGCTCCCTCAACCAACCGCTGCCCGTGATATGATCCGCATGCATGTGTGTGTTGACTTTGGGAAAATAATAAATAAGTGATTCAAGCCGTACATATAATAGTATGCAGTGATGGATTCATATTCACTGGCATATTGGAGCTTGAAGCCCAATTCCTTGACCAGCTGGGCATCTCGCTTGGCCTGCTCCAGCACGGGATCAATGATCACGGCGTCGCCAGTCTTCAGATCCGCCAGCAGGTAGCTGTAGGTGCTGCTCTCCCCATCGAACAGCTGTGGAATCAGTTGAGAAAGTTTTAGAAAGGCTTTCACTGGAGTAGTTCGGACTACGTACTTGACGAAAGAAGAAGTCCGAAGTAAAGGGCTGGCGTTCCGGCAGACTTGATGAATTATTCTGGATATTTTCCGACTGCCAAGGCAAACAAATGGCCGTATTAGAATTTATGAATGTATAGTTTTGTATGGAGTATTGGTTAATCCTCGAGGGGCTTACCGGCTGCGCAGTCGTACATAGAATTGTGGCATACAGTGCCAGTGCAATCGCAAGAATTCGCAACATATTCCAACTGAAAACGACAAAGGGACGCACCATTGTATCAGATACTTCAGTTATTGGACAGGTACCCCCCGCTTATCGGTGTTCGAGTTTCGGTTTGAATATTTTTGGCTGGCTCTCGTGGTCTTGGCCGATAGGTACCTGCTCTGCTCTATCTCTAATTTACGATTCTCACGGTAATGGATGCATTACATTTTTCTGTCTGCCTGATATTTGTCAATGTTCCTATCTGAAGAACTGAGTGTGATCCATATTAGTTCGTAATTTCTTTAAGTGATTCACGGACCAAACTAAATAAACTCAAATATTGGTGCTTAATGAATTTGAACTTCCAATTCAATTACAAAATTATTTATATTTAGAAGCAGTCTCACCCTTAATTGTTTCTCTTGATAAATTAACCAAAACTCCTTATTGTTGGAGCAGCGCCACGAAACTGTTTCGAGTGTAGAATAATGTGAATCGAAATAAACTTTTGAATGGGGATTACCTCTGCTCTGCTCTTATCTGTCAATGATTTAGGTGCCTTCAATTAAATCTTATCAGCTTCAATAGTTACACAAAATATACGAGTGAGTGAGGGGCTGGTCCTTCACTTATGGCTATAATATATTATATAAAAATAAATTCACCAACAAAAGCAATTTAAATGAATATATTCGTGTATTTACAGTAATGTCTGCTTAATATTTTTCTAATAAAATCATCGTACAATACAATGATCTATCAATTTTAGGTCTACTGCTACTGCTACAAGACTATAGCCAAGCCCTACTTATAGATATAGAGTGTGCAGTGAGTACAGTGAGTACGGTGCACAGTGAGTCTCGTCTCCCCTTACGTGAGAGAAGACTGCCTAAAGGTAAACGTAATTCTAATTATAATTTTGCACATGTCCGCCTGTTGGTGTTAACTGCCATCTGCTGGCAGTCGGGTGGTTTTTGATTAACACTACGTGGGGAGTGGGAGGGTGTTCCAGTTCCCACCCCTTAAATGAGCTTGTGCCTGCCCAGGGAGGCTGTGTGCTGGGGATTGCAGTTCTCGATGAGCATCGTCTGACCCTCGTCCGTGGGCGAGGCTGCGCTCTTGTTGTGGTTGTTGTTGTTGTGATGCATTCGTTTCATCGGCCGCTTCCGTTCCAGGTCGTGGCCAGTGTGCAGTTCCACCGTCTGAAGGCTCTGAGCCCGCTGCAGCGACAATCGCAGGGGCTTCTTCGGCGGCGTGGGTCGCACCGTGCGTGTCTCCGTCGCTGGCCTGGATTCGTTTTCGCTGTCAAAGTCCAGGGACTTGACGCTCCTCATGTCGCTGGGTAGGCGGGTGCGCATGGTCTGCGCCTCGCTCTGGCGGGGCGTGTCCCGTCGACGTTCCAGTCTGAAGTTAGCATAGAGATTAGTATGGATGGAACCCCGTGGAATGGCTCCGTTTACGTACCCATTGTACTGGTTGAGGTGCTCCACACTGCGGGCATGGCTCATCAGATGCTCGCGATGGAGCTGCTGTTGCTGTTGGAGAGGATCGCGTGGCCGATCGCGACGCTCCCGGTGACGCTCCTTCTCGCGCCTGTGGTGCTGCATGTAGGCGGAGTCGCTGTTGATGGAGATCTTCGAGGCGGAGAGCGACTTGGAGGGCATGGAATACATGTGGGGCAGTCGCTCGCGCATGTCGATGTGGGTGTTCTCCTTGATCAGGGTCTTGGTCACATGCGCGGGCGTCTGGGCGCCATCCTCGCCCATCAGTTCTATTGGCTTGCCCCCCACCAGGGTGGTGATGTAGTTGCCCCGCTGGAAGATGAGCGGCTTCTCGGGCGGCGTCGAGGGGGGGGATGAGATGCTGATGCTGGTCACATGCTGCGACTCCTGTCGCATGGTCTGTGTCTGATGCAGCTGCTGCTGGTGGTGGTGGTGCTGGTTCTGGTGCTGCTGCTGCTGGTGATGCGGCTGCTCCTTGACTGTCTGCAGCTCTCGCACCTGCTCCTCCAAGTAAGAGATCCGATGCTGCAGTCGCATGTTGTTCTCCTTTTCCTGGTCGAGCTGCTTCTGGGGTATGGGGAGGGACTTCTTGCGCAGCACCACCATCTGGCACTTGCCGGAGTTGCCCACATGCTTCTGCAGGTCCTCTTTGGTTTTGCTGGTCACCAGGCGTCCGTTGATCTCCAGTATGCGATCGCCCTTGTACAGTCCGTCGCCCTCCAGGGCCCACTCCACATAGAATCCCGGCTGATCGGCCCGCTGCTGGGCTGCCCATCGCCCGGACGTCGCATGCACCGCATGCAGGCTGAGCGACACCCCAGAGCTGATAATATTGTAGAGGGTCTGGGCCTCCGGCTTGGACTTCTCCAGCCTGGCCTGCAGAGCCCGCGCCTCCTCCACTATGGACAGCATCTGAAGCTCCTCCCGGCCCAGGGCATACTCCAGCTCCGCCTGACGGATGCGTATGTCTATGTTGCTGCGAAAGGAAGAGAATGGGATGCGGATTAGCTTCAGTCTGCTTCGGTTAGATCTGCTTTCATTGCTTACTCTGTAATGTCTAGCTTCTCGAGGGCGCCCTTTAGGTTCTTGATCTTGATGCGCTTGTTTTCCGCCTCGGACTTGAGTCGGTTCAACTTTTGCTCCGCTGCCGGCTTCTCCGAATCGTCCAGCGGCGGTCCGCTGGGGCGTGGCAGCTTTCCCAGGCACAGCTGAATGCGGAGATTCTGGATGACAGCCTCGCGATCCTGCAGAGCCGAACGCAGCTCCTTCGACTCGCTGCGCGTGGAGCGGGATGAGAGCGTTCCGCCTAGGGAGCCGCCCTTGCGTCGTCTTCCCGTGGTGGAGCTGTGCGTGGTCGTCTGACTGCCTGGCTCATGGCTCTCGGCTGTCACTGTCGTGTGCAGACTATACTTGGCAGCACTGCCACAACTCTTCGGATTCAAAATGGTCTGTAAAAATACAAAAAAATGCACAAGAAATTAGTTTCAGTTTCCTCATACAAAAGGCTGAGTGTTTCGGCAGTAAGAAATCAGGATTGAGTATGGATTTACACAGGGCATCTTTATTTTATAGATTACAAATCTCTTGGAAGTATTGTGATATAGGCACGTTTAATTGGATGCACTTGGGGGGACTCTATGGGGGTGGGCTACTCCTTGGGTATATCGTAGACTCCGCACTCCCGATTGGCGGGCAGCGACGCATCTATCTTCTTGGGATATGGCAAGTTAAGGTTGTCCATGATTTTGATAAACTCGTCCAGCTGCTTGGTCAGGCGGGGATTATAGCGCTTCTCCTCCCACACGCTGCTCTCCAGCTGTCCTCTGCAAGCATCAAAGTGTTAGCACTCGATATACTCTTTGCTGGAATCCTCCTTCAACTCACTTGTAGTCATGGGCCGGATAGATGCGGTAGTTCTCGGGCAGCGTAAAGATCTTGCTGTGGACATTCTCATACAGGTTCTTGGGACTGCCCTCTTGGAAGTCGGTGCGTCCGCAGCCGCGTATTAAGAGTGTGTCGCCAGTGAAGACGCAGCCCTGATCCTTGATCACATAGCTCATGCAGCCATTGGTGTGGCCCGGGGTGGCCAGTGCATCAATGACATGGCTACCAAATTCGACGCGATCGCCCTCATTCAAGTGGCAGTCCGCCTTGGCACCGCTGGCGGCGGCAATCACCGACTGGCAGCCCGTCAGCTCTCTGAGCCAGCCGCTGCCCGTGATGTGATCCGCATGCATGTGTGTGTTGACTGAAATACGTGCGTATGATGATGAAATTATCTCCAAGGTGATAAGAGTGCCCCTCCCCTCTCACTCACTGGCATATTTGAGCTTGAAGCCCAATTCCTTGACCAGCTGGGCATCTCGCTTGGCCTGCTCCAGCACGGGATCAATGATCACGGCCTCGCCAGTCTTCAGATCCGCCAGCAGGTAGCTGTAGGTGCTGCTCTCGCCATCGAACAGCTGTTGGCAGTGGGGGTTAATCTCGGCTGGGAAATTTCATCAGATGCGTTCGGATTACGTACTTGGCGGAAGAAGAAGTCCGGCGTGAAGGGTTTGCGTTCCGGCAGACTCATTGTCCCGTATTGACTGTGGACTGATCGTAGTGATAGCGTCTGTTGGTTCCACTGGGCTCTGACGCGATTGCTGGCCAATATCGGCTGATGCTGATGGCTGACTGAAAGCCGCTTGAGGGCTGACAGCATACTGGGGCCAACGATTCGCATTTTATTTTCAATTTCCCGGTACGATGGAGGCGAGGTGAGCTTCGGTTCTAATAGTTTTTGCGCGATCGCTTTCGGTATTCGGTATTTGTTTTTCGGTTTCTGTTCTGTTCTGTTTACTTGTTATATAAGCTCAGACTCATTTCTGGTTAACATTAATCAGTTCAGTTGGCTTATGGAATCAAGTTTCCTAATATTGTAAATTACTGATAATTGAGCACCACTTTGTTGTTGTTGTTGCTTGAGTTTCGCGTACTATCTCTCTCGTTTATCACATTTATCACAGGTATTATCAGAGGTATTGCATGGCCCTCGCGAAATCCATGGAAATGTATTGTACTTTACCACAAACACCTATCTTACGGCCAATTCAAAGGGAATACAAACAAAAAATTTTAACAAACAAACACAGAACGTCAGCAGGCCGTGGTGGGGTGCCACAGAGAAATCAGCTGATGAGGTGAGATTCGTTTTGGCGCTGTGGGAGCTTTTGGGGCTGTCGAGCTTGAAGCTAAACATGTACGTATGTAAAAATCATGTAGAAATTTTATTTTCAAGCGCAAGAGGCCCATAAAAATTCGAAATGCTTGAGATAAAAATAATAATTTACTCTTGAAAATGTAAAAAAAAACTTTTAAAATAAGTCGGAAAAAAGTTTGTTTCGAATTTTAAATTTGGAAATTTAAAACTGGTTTTGTTTCCTTTAAAGGTTAGCTACAAATGTAGAAAATTGATTCATTTATCGGATCATATTATTTATTGAATAGAAATGCTGGGCGGCAAGCCACGGAATATTATGAGTTGGGTTTCATTTGTTTCTATGTAAATTCCAACCTGGGCGTAATGAATGTTTGATTTTCAGTTGCAGCATATTTACTTATTCATTCGCTTTCGAGTTTTTAATCTCGTTCCCAAAGGATAAGGCTGCACAGTGTGTACTTCTTTCTGGCACATGAAACAATATGCACACCACCCTATAAAAAATCCGGAACCGTTACAAAGTCTTGTCTCAGCTGCACTTACAGAAGTGCAACAACCACCGCCTTGACACAACAGAAGCTTCCTTTCACCCCTCACTGGCAACCCTTACCTTTCGCTCAAGAATGTTGCAGTTGTTGAGAAATTTGTACAAAATTAATAACGAATAGGGGAAGTCGAGGAAATCGAGACTGGACATTGTCCAGTCCAGCCGGGAGTCCAGGCAGAAGGGGAGAACGTGAGAACTTCTTCACCCAGCGGATTGGGCTATAAAATTTCTTGACTTTTCCATTCAGATCATAAATAAATTTGCATATATTAAAAGAGAGTCTCAAATATCAAATGCGGGCTGGGATCTTTTGCTCAACGCTGTTGAGTAATTGATGTAATTTTGTGGAAGGAATTAATTGACCGTTGGAACGGCAGGAAAGGGGATCGGATCGGATCTGTATCTGTCGTCAAGAAGGGTGTGAAATGCAGCGCCGACTTTGGGGTGCGGTTTGTGAAAGGTCTTTGTAAAGTGTACTGCTGGTATTCCGTACAAGTCGTTACTCAATCTCTGGGTTAACAATGTATTTGTTCAGCCATTAGTTATGGCCAATTTACTGGGACTATTTATAGATACATATTATTGCTATGGTTTCCTCTCCAACACCCCTTGACTAAACACCTGCCGGTTAATGAGTCGCATCGATATGGCTGCTGATGACCGATGCTCGAACGCAGACAACAACCAAGCATACGAGTATGCATGTATGTAAGAGTGAGTATTCGTCACTCACTCTTGCTTTCAATCATTTCGCTGCGAGTGAAAGTTCCATTGTGGTCTGCGGACTTCTTTCCACTAAATTGCTAAGCAGAAATCATTTGTTGTGAATATTCCTCTCCCCATTTCACCGCACAAATAAAAAGCATCTCCAACCTACGAGTATTGTGCAAGTGAGAGAGCTTCATATGGGTGAAGTTACATTTAGATGTAGCTATTATGCTTTTTGCTACAGAGTCCAAATATTAAAGATCTGTGGTGTGGGGTCCCAGGCTACTAGTTGCCATCACTTTTACTTTTACCAGTTTGGCTGCACTTCCTAGGATATGCTTGCATGAAATTCTCTTGTATGCTAAATCTATTGAATCATAATTTCACTTTTCACACACTTATTCACTCCACTTGCTTCAGCCAGTGCCCCCCACATTCAGTATTTCACACATAATACTCGTACTCGTACTCGTGTCTGGTAAAATATTTAGATACTTGAACACCCAATCCCACCCAATCGGTTGAATGCAACCGAATGCACAGGTTGCATCGCAATGAATGACTCTGCATTGTTGTGGGCCGCGTGAAAGTGTTGCTTAAAAATGCATTCAAATGCAATTTGCAATTAATTGTCGAATACTGTTTGTGTGCTTCCATCTTTGGGTGTTTTCCACTCTTGATTAGCTGGCATTTACATTCAGTATTTCAGTATAGCACTCATTAAGTTAGCCTACAGAATTCACAGAAAAGTAAACTCGCAAAAGAACTGCAAGAGTAACTAAGACTTCGCCTTGCCTTCATTGCGTATATTTCATCAGGTATTTGCTTGCATGCAGCTGTGATTTATCTTTGGCAATTTTCGAATTTTCATTTTCGAAAACTTTCTAGCGTGAAACGATGCAAAGTATTCGAGGGTATTCGAGGTAGCTTTGTACCTATCTGCCTAGTGGCCAATGTCTGTCTGGGATGGGATAGGATGGGATGTGCGTGTCAACATCTAATTAGCGTAGATAGCATTTGCACTCTTATATAATCGAATCAGACAATGGGGCATGGCTGGGCTGGGCAGGGCAGGACAGGCAACAAGCGATAGTTGTTGCATTAATTATGTCTACACATACACGAGTATGTTTCTGTCTATTTCGGTTTCTATAGTGTGGCCGGCCTTACACAATCGGCTTGCACAGATATGTACATATGTATGTAGATAGATTTGTGTTTCTGCAATCGAATGAACTTACCATGGAGGCGGATTTCTGTTTGGCAAAGGCGCGATGATGCGCGGAAATCGGTTCGCTAACCACACTTCCGGTGTCCATGATGGAAATCGCTCAGCTCTCAGCACTGCAAAAAAGAGAGAGACAGAAGAGAGAAACTTTAAGTGGCATGCTGGAGTGGAGGTGAAGTAAGAGTGGGTTTGGTTTGGGTAAGTTGACAGTGATATATCTCGTGTCTGTGAGTGCACTTTGAACTTATCGCTTGGCAAGTGGACAGCCCCACAAGACCCACAGGCTGTAGCTCCTCAAAGTCACTTTAATTTGCGTTCCGCTTCGCAAAACATAAACAATTGTCAGACAGATGCACACACATGTGTATGCATTGTATGGGTGTGTGTGCATGTGCTTGTTAAGGCCCTCAATGGTAGAGCATAAGGTAGGGTGTATTGCAATACGCAGAAAGAAATGTTTAAAATCGATTAGATGCAGCCAAAGATTTATACCAAAGTTTCATTATTAGAAATGCTATAAATGAATATTCCACACGTGTAATATAATACCTAAAAATGCATTTATATATTCATTCTAGCCTTAAGAGTTTTCTTTCCCGTCAAAACATTTTCAATAAATAAAATTTAGAGGGTACCTTCTAGTCAGAATACTCGACTCTTGTGGGGTACGATTGTCTGGTTTGCAATTTTCGGTTCACCGCTCTTAACAACTTTGGCACGTTACATTTACGTTTCGATTCGTTGAAGCCAGTTTAATTAGCCGAGAAAAAGAACCTTCCTTCCTTGCTTCCCATGTGTCAAGATTTCTTTCCGTCACATCATTCATATTGCGAGTAGGAACGAGGAAAGAGTTGGGGCGTACAGAAATGATGTTCATCATATGCAAATGAGCTATGCTTCAGCTGTGGACGCACTTTCGGTGGTGGCAGTGGCAAAACAAAGAAATGCATTCGATATGCAGATTCGCACAGCCGCAAGATATATATGTACGCTCTGGGAGATACAATCTCCCAGATGAGGTTGCATAGATCACATTACTTAATGTGCCGGCAAAGACAACGGCAACTCTTTTCCCTCTCCGCCCATTCCACTCTTCCCTTTATGGGTTTTCACTTGTTTATTTTTTGCCTTTGTCGGCTTTGGAAGACAAAGCCCTTCCATTCATACTCGTATGTATCTATTTATATGGGGTCTGGCTGCAATTGTCATAGATACTTGTGACACACTCGTACTAAATGTATATCAGACGAACGCAGGAAAAGCGCTTGCCAAACACCGTTATCTTGGCTTTTATTGAGCTCTAAAGAGTTCCATGGAAAACCGTGTGAAGAAAAAGACCACCGACCTAGAACAACCAACCAACCAACAGGAAAAAACTTTCGTTGAAAAGCTCTGAATGGAATGAGCTTTAGTTGCTTGTACTGGAAGTTTTAGCAGTCGAATTTCGCCAACGACCCTACTACGCTGAATACATCGGTTCTCGTCCGATCGCCGAGGTTAGTACGAGAGGGGGAGGGAGGACCGCTTGGGAACACCGCGTGTTGTTGGCCTTGTCCAGCAATCTTTTTTTGCTTTTTTCTTTCGTAAGAGTAAGGGGTACAGCTTCCTCTGCTGTTTATCTCTATCGTATGTATCTAATAACATCACTTTGACATTGTACTATTTTGCTTGTCAGCGTTCACGATGGGGAGCAAGTAAGTCATTAGTCTTGGAGAATAATCATCATGCTGGCAACGCTTCGAGCAGCGTTCTACAAAATTCAGCTAAGAACTCCATCAGCATGTTGTCTAGGTCTGTCTTTTGGGGCCTATCTCTGGCATTGCGTGCTGGAAATAGGAGCTATCTGGGCAAACCCGGGCGGGGAGAGGACTGGGACTGGCTTGTTTTGGTTAGCTCACCCAATGTGGGCCTATCATTAATCTAATTTCGCTTTAGTGCCTAATTATGGACTTGATGCCGGGCTTAGGGAGAGGCCCCGCCGAGTACTCGCACATTAGCAGTCGGATTCGGTTCTGTCGCTGGTTGAAGTTTGTTGGATCGCTTTGCTAATGGGATGAAATTAAGGGGATCCCAGAGGAATCTAGCTAGAAAATGCCGGTATCTAGCTGGTAAACTATCCTCAAATTGCAGCAGTGTCGGTTACAATTGGCTGTGGGAAAAGTCTGTCAAGCATGAAGATCGTTCAACTACCAGGGTACGAGTATATGCAGACACTGCCACTGGGAGCTACCTTATATGCATGTAATTATTATTCTTGAATTTGCGTGGCCAACTTTGAAGGGTTCTCCTTTTGTCTTCTCTCCCATTTAATAAGAACGAGAGCAAGTGCAGCGAGAGCCAGCTCAGGCTCAGGTGCTTCCCAGGCCGGCCTCGTGCATGTGATGTGGGCGCTGAAGCCACTGAAGCGCAACCATACCAAGAACAAGTACAACTACCTAATAATTAAGTTATTGGCGATGGTTGCGTGATCGGGGTTCCAGCGAGAAAAACATATTCCAGGCTTGAGAGCGTTGGAATCATTTGTCAGCTAACTATTAAGTACAGGTACTGATATCAATTTGTTTTATAATTCCCACAAGCTCTACACGACCGCCTCACGAGTCCATCTCTATCGCTTGAAGTACAGTCAGCTCTATAATCATTTCCATTTAGTCTACGTTTATTTTGTGCGCGTTTCCGGCGTCCGGCTGTACGAGGGAGACAACAACAGCCACAGAAATAGAAACATGACAAAAAGCCAAGTTTATAAAGCAATTTGGCTCAAGGCACCGAAACAATGTTTCAAACCAAGAACAAGCTGCAAATCGTGATACTACCTAACCGTACTGTACTCTTAAATTCAAGTTGCAAATTGCATTTTCGTCGGAGATGATGATGATGGCCAAGCAACTGGAACGATGCCCACTGGACAGTGGCAAGTGGCAGGTGGCAGGTCGAGGTGGCAAGTGAAACTTGTTCGAATCCGAATTCCGGTCTAGCCGAGAGATCTCATACAAGCCAGCCATTGCCATTGGACGTGCCGTCGGGTGCTCCGCTTTGGCTTAGAGCACACACCAAATGACCCAAAAACCACAAAACGATGACACGTTTATTCCGTTTTACCCGTGTATCATTTGTCTCGATGGCAGTTGAATCTTATGTCGCCTAACTTGTTGGCCAAGGTCCCCACGGTATCGGTGCCAGGCCTCTAACTGCGACTCTGTTGCAGATCATAAGTAAATTCCAATCAGCAGAGATCTCAATTAGTATTCCAGGCATCGAACTCGGACGAGTATCATATGCATTCCGTTGGGATGTCAGCAAAGTCAATAATACGAGTATTATTATGTATTTTTAAAACTTCCCACACATCGAATAAAACTTTTATGTTAATCCAATGCAGAGAAACAAAATCAAAATCCAATTTACAAAATCTCTAATGTATTTAGAAGGCGTTTCTTGACACGCCCCTTCTTCTGTTGGGCCCCAAGCCTGTTTATTTAGTTTTGAACGCGCCCACAAAATTGCTGCGAGATGAGCTCAGTGCCAGTGCCAGCCAGTGTTCGCCCGCCCCCACAGCTTGTGGAACAATGCAAATTATATTGCTCAATTGCTTAAATGGAGATGACACCTGGTTCTAACAATATGTGTATACTATGTGTACGTAAATTTATATAAAAACTCGATTCCAAGCATCTGTGACGCTTCGCTTAATGCAAATTATTCCCTCCTGAGCTCAAGCAAACTTTACATGATATCTACATTGAATGGTCTGTTCTCTCTCTCTCTCTGTTAAGCTTTTCCAGAATTCTGTTAAGAAGCATTCTGTTGGCGCGTAGATTGTATGGGCCGTTAGACGCCCGTCTGCCAGAGGCCTCTTTAGCTCAGTGGCAGAGCACTGGTCTTGTAAACCAGGGGTCGTGAGTTCAATCCTCACAGGAGGCAATTGCCAAATTTTCTTTTTTTCCGCTAATTTTAAATGTATTTATTTCATGGGTTGCAAAGTGTCAGCAAGGTTGAAATAATTATTAAAATTTAGCTTAATTCAGTTATTAATAACCTTTATGAATAAACATTTGCCCCAAGGGAGCAATGGCGAAAATAGTTTGTTTTTCTTTTTTGTTTTATTGGGGTTTTCTCTGATACCTTAACCCTGCTAGGTCGTCGTTACCAAACACCTGCGCTCCCCGTAGATATGGTATGTGGTTGAGTAATTTATGAGTTCACACACACACTCGCAGATACAAATTTATCCAACAATTGGCCTGGCTCGGCATGTATTTTGTACTTTGCACAAGTGTCACTAAGGCAATGTCGCGACATTGATAATTTTAATCACACTCGGAGGCTGGTTGGTACATGGCCTACGAAATGGACCAGTAAAGACCTACAGACAAGACCGGCATCTGGCTGAGAAGAAGCTTAATGGACTTGACATAAATATGGAGATTTCTTTGTTATTCTCGGGTTTTATGTTGGGGTAGAAGAGTTAGTTATCTCTTCGAGTTGCCTGAGAGGTCGTTGGCTGGCTCACTTGCTAGGCTGTTCTAACACTCAATTGTACAGTGAAACATCTGTCATCAGGGACACCTTGAATTTAAGTCTGAGCTGAGTTAAAATATACTACGTACTAATATCAGAATTAACAGTTTCTCAGGCATTCATTTAACTGTGATAAAAGAGAGGGTTAATACTTGTAAGTAGCTGTACGTGTAGCTATGCATATATGATGGATTTAAAATCGAAAGCACAGTGAAGCTTCGATTTGAGAAACTTAATGAAAACTAATTTTGTTAATTTTAGCAATTAGTTTTTCGCATACTGTAAGATTAATGGCAAATACAGCACTCTACACATTTCAGTCTTATTGCCCGTACTAGCTTAATTTTGAAAAGGAAATAATACTTAATTTGTTCTATCAACTGAGGCACCACCGTGCTAGTTGTTTGTTGTGCAGCTGTTGCCGTCATGTCAGCTGATAATTGCCCATCATTTCAGTGGGCAATTATACTCGAATAAATGACTGAGAGGGAATATCGCTCACAGTTAGAATGTCAGCTGCTCGCTCAACTCTCTGCTGGCTGGTTGGTTGGCAGTGCAGATTGGGGTCGTGAAAGTCTTTGCACTGGACAAATCATCTATGCAAATCAATTCTAGAAAGTCGGCTTAATACCGGACTCAGATCGGTGGCTAGGAAAGTGCAAATTGCCCATGGCCGGGCCTGATCGGATATAAATACATACGTTCATATCGCAACGAAAGCGAATTCAGCATCAATAGCTTTGACTTGGTTTATTTTCGAAATGGAGATTTGCTACTCTCATTTTAATTGTTACAGCTTCTCTGTTGAATGAAAGTGAAACCCCCAGCCGAAACAGTTGCCCAGATTAGTTAACGCACACGCACGCACACAAACAGCATGAAGATGTATGCAAAGTTATCTCAAATCTGTGCTTTCTATTCCCAGTTACGAGTCGAGTAGCCAAAAACAAAAGGCGACACACAGTCCCGTGTTGCATCTAAGTCCACGCACACACACACGACGTGAAGCCCACATAAAAATAAAATACAGTCATCCAAAAATTTACATATCAACAAATGCCTGAAACACAACAAAACTTTGATTAGGTTGTTAGCATTGAAAACATCAAAAAGCAGACAAAAGTCAAAGACAAACAGCAGAAGAATCCAAAGAATATGTAAATAAACCTCTCCAGAGACCCGAGACCCGGCCTAGACATCCTGTCAAGTCGATAAAGGGTTTGGCATTTCAATGAGGAAATGGAAACAGAAACACACACAATTTGGTTAGAACCAACAATTGTTATTCAAATACAATCAACGATTCCCAAAAGTCAATTTTCTAGTTAAAATTAATGACAAAATCGAGATGCAGAGACGGGATGGAGATGGAGGCAGGTAGATCGGAGGAGAAACTGCCACTGCATTTACCCTCGAATTCAATAGCGCCCAGAGAACGTTTCAGACAGAGCCTGAGATCGTGATTCAACCGCAGAAACTTCATATGTAATTATCTGGTCAGAGATCGGATACTCAGACGGCGACTCATATTTGACTGATTGATTGCGGCTGCTTAGGAATTCCAATAGAGGTTCCAACCTCATCAGTGAATCAGTTTTTGCGAGAAACTTTGAACTTGATTGCCATTGCTGTTTATCTAAGCCGCATCAAGAAGGCAAATCGCGTTTTAATGGCCAACCAATTCCAGCCAAGTAATTTATTTATGAGATTTCAATTTTCTCCAACTCTTTTGTCATGATAAGGTGGCACATCTGAAAGTCACTCCACTCCACTCTACCATAAATATTCAAATATAAGAACAGAACCGTTCACCCAGCGCTTGTTGGGGATTATGTAAGGCAGGTGCCAAAAGAAGATATTTAGGAGGAGTGGCCTTCCAGCAGAGGCACACAAAAAACTAGGGTGAAAATTGCTCCATCATCATTATTATTGCTGTGACGACGACCTCGTTCTGCTCGGAGGTTTGTTTGCACTGTACGAGTATTTAGAATGCACTAAGCCAGCGACAATTGATTCGATGATGAACCTTTCGATTTCAGCAAGTGATTTCCACGATTGTTGAAAACTGTTTCCAAGCACTGATCGACAGGGGCTTAACCACCAGTAACCGAACAATGGAAATGCCCTCAAATGTGCACAAGTCAATGGAAACATTTCATTTCATTGCATTTGATTGGCGATGGAATGGGACAGAGCAGGACAGTGGCAGTGGTAGGGGCAGGGCAGGGCGGAAAGCCTCAATTTGGTCTTTTGTGCCAATTATTTACACTTGAGACATAAATCAATGATGTCGATGCTCAGGCCGATTGTTTTGTTTCGGCTTGGATTGCCATTTAAAACCGCATCGCGACCGTTACTAAAAGGCAAACGGCACAGATTTGTTGTAAATTATATTTTTTAATTTTTCGCTTAATTATTTCCGTTGGTTTTCCGTTGAATTATGTCTGTGTTTCCTTTTGTTTATAGAGTCTTCCTCCGGGCGGACACAGGAAATTTACTCTTGAAATAACTGAACAAACACACTCACACACATAGACAGCGGCGCAGGCGTAGGAGTTGGTTGTTGTCTCCCGTTCTCTCACTCTTCCCCTGTGGATTGCTGATTGAAGAAGGTTCAAAAGTCGCGCAGGCGCAGGCGACAACACGAAACGAAACGATACGAAATGAAACGAAATATCACGCAGAGCGAGAGCCACAACGTTGTTGGTCGCGTCTGTTTTAAGACTGAACGTCATGGCTTGATCAGTAGCCAACGCAGGCGCACATTGGCTCTCTCTTTCTCTGTCTCTATTTGAGCTGCTCTCTGCTTACAGTGGTGGTGGATCAAGGCATATACTCGTATAATTCCAGCTCTACGAGTCAGATATTTCGCTGGTATCAAACACTCCACGCTCTGTGTGCGACTCTCTGGGTGGATGTTTGTGTGCTAAGAGTGAGAGAGGAAGAGAGGAAGAGAGAGCGAGAGATAGAAGTGCATTGGGCTGGTCCGTGGATTTATTGGGCCAGACGCGACCCGATGTTGATTATAATGGTTAATAGAGTTCCAGTGCATTGAACCCCACTCCCTCGCCTCGGCTCTTGTGGGTGTCTTGGATATTTTGACAGCTGTCGCTGTTGCGCTGCTGCAGCATCCGAGATTTTTACGACCAGCACTGCCGCATCTTGGGATTGCTCATTTGCCTGCCGCTGCAGTTGCATCATCGCCAGGCGGACATATGGTGGCGCACTCACGCTTATCTCTGACAGTGTGCAACGCTCCAGTGAACGCGCTCGTGCGCAAAGTCAATTAAAATGATCACAACAATCCCGAAGAACGAACCCCTTCACCCGGTCCGAGGGATAGGATGCGATGGGATATGATATGATATAGGGTGGGACCGTGGTGTGTAGGGGTTGCTCTGCTGCCGGCGTTGATTGTATTTCCGTCCATTAAATGCAGTCCAAAATAGAAACACAACAACCAAAATTCAAGAGCTCACATAAATCAAAATTATACAAATGAAAAAAAAGGAGAAAAAAAAGGATTACACATGCGCCTCTCACGCGCTTAAAGTGCTCGACACACCAACCCAACCCCACCCCACCACACCCCTACTCATGACCCGGCTAATTGCGAAACTTTTTCGAGTTGATATCGTTTCGATTAGCTAATGTGCGGCCCCGTCTGTCTGGCTATAAATCAAAACCACCCGACAAAAGTGCGGGCCAGCCCATCACAAAATATACCAAAAAGCTGGAGAGTGAAATGTGCTTTACCGTTGTGCGGCTGGGCTGGACCGGCGTCTACGGGTATTACAAAATGGACCAAAAACTGTTAGCTCATTTCCATATGCGTTCGTCGCTTCAGTCTTTCGTTTCTCCAGCAATCGAAAGAAAAGATTTCGTCGGCCAGCCAGAATGGAGAATCGAAGAGATATTAGCTGCCTGCCAAACAATAATTTAACCAAAGAAACAACACTTCCTCTCCATAAAGACGATGAAGAAGAAGTAGAGGGGAAACAAAGGGAAATCACTTGTCGCTGTCAGTTATACATGGCTACACTTTTTATGGTTTTCCATTTCCATCCCGGCATCAACAAACAAAAACAAAAAAAAAAAAACAAGACAGAAAAAAAAGAAGACCGCAAGTGCCTGGAAAAACTCGACCTGCTTTGGGTTTTCCACTCTCGGATTCCCAGAACCAGATTGAGGAGCAAAGGCCACAGCAAACATAATAAATTCGAACATTTTTGTGGTACTTGAAAACAGAACGGAGACGTCTCAGGAGGCTAGGCGAGGGAGGGGTCGCCTTGGCTCGGCTCGGCTCGGATCGGGTTTTTGTATGCTGTAATTTATGCCAAGTGGATGGAATTTCGATCCCCGAACAAGTAGCCAGTTGTAACCTCAATTAAAACTGAATTTATGCCACAAATGAAAAGCCATAAAGAAAACACTCTGCTCTGCTGCTACCTGGAGACACTTTTCGTGTCTCTTCTTGCATGCTCCCCTTCCCCGTTCTCCGTTCCTCCTTCCCCCTTACCCATTCCAGAGGTGTGCGTGTCCATGGAGCATTTCGAAGATCGCGAGACAACATAAATTGTGCCACTAACTGCAATTTTGGTATTAACTAAACACGAATGAGAGCGGAACTTGATCGCATATTTGGAACGCCAGAAAGTCCTTCAACTAGTGGGACAGGTGCACAAATCGAGTAGCCGTGGCTGGAACAGACAAGGTCATAAAGAAGCAGACGGAATGAAAGAGCATGGGAGAACTAAGGGAAGATTGTCACGGAACTACAAAGGATCTTTAAGCCGAATTGACTCCGCGTACCCAAGACAGGAGCCTTTAAAAATGTAGCATGTATTCCCATTGTACAATGGAGCAAAGGAATTGCAAGCTTGCAGTACCCACAACGATCTCCAAAGGAACTTTTCTTTGCCATGTTTCAGTTGCCAATCCAATGGCAGGATAATCCACGATCCATAAAACTAAAATCTGAAAATTAGTTGAACAAATGCAAAAAGAGCGCTTGCCTCAACTCCCACCCCACCATCCCATCAGATACATGTAATTGTGGTGATGATAGGTGGTTGGGAGCTGAGCTTGAAGCTTGGGAAATGCCTCCTGTGAGGATTGAACTCACGACCCCTGGTTTACAAGACCAGTGCTCTGCCACTGAGCTAAAGAGGCCCACATTTTGAGGGCGCCCCAGAACCCAATTTCTACCACCAACTGTCTCAGAACAAGAGCTGGGCTTGCAGTACGTACTAAATTTTGTATCTTTGTACGAGTATCTGCGACACAAAAGATAGCATGCGACAGACGGCGAACGAAAGCGGGGGGAGAACATATGTTGACACAGTTGTTCTTTTTCTTGTTATTGTGCCTCGTTGTCTTCGAGCTGATAAATGCTTTTAAATGTAATTAAAGGAAAATGCTGTGCCAAAGGTGAACGAGAGTTTGGGGGAAGGAGAGATAAAAGACCCAAGGTCGGGCCGACCGGATATTAATTTCACAAAAATTACACACATTCGGCGGATAATCAACATTAAGATCGGCTTTTGGGCGCTGCGCTTCAGTGGCCCATGACAATTAGGGCCAAAGAAATTTCGGGCCAACTTCAACTCGGGGCTCACCTGTTGCCAAGAGTCGAGAGCTGTTGATGGGAGATGGAGCCATTAGGACTGAAATGAAAACGACATGCCCAATGAACAAATATTTTCACATCATCATTTTGATTGGCACGCATGTCCGCGGGTGTGTGTTTCTCCTTGCGTGTACCCAAGTGTTGAGTGCAGTTCGATTTCAGTTTCGAGGCAGCAGTGCGTGCAAAATGGATCAACGATCTTTGCGCTTCAGTTGCAGCCAGGTCGCGAGTGGAAGGCTATCTGTCTTTGGCCGGGAGTTTCCTCCAGAAACTGCCCAAAATACCCAATCGATTGGGGACCTCATGTCGAACTAAACTCTCCACACAAGGCGCACAGCAGGACAAGCAAATGGCACTGAAAGTCGAAGAAAATGTGAAAGAGCAACTGTCGCGTGCTGTGCACCTCTAAAACTTTAACAGCTGCTGTTAATGTGTCTCTGTTGGGGATAGGAATTGGATAGGGGAAAATGGAATTACCCAAAATTACCCAGAATTCCCAAATTGCCATTAAATCGCATTAAATCGAGCACACATAAACCGCAAAAGGATTTTCAACGCATCGTAAACCTCTTAATTCTCTCTCTCTGTATATCTGGTTTCTTTTGCAAATCTATCCGAAATGTGTCACATGGAAACAAAGCACCACAGAATTGGGTAAAAAATTGCCTGATTTAGTGTAAAATTGCTGGGCAACAAAAAAAAACTCAGACATGCCGGAACAGAAATATGAGGCTAGTGCCTGCCGACAGCCAAAGGGATCGTCATTAGCATCCCGAAAAAAGATCGAACGACAAAAAACGGCATAGGGAGATGGAATACTGGCAGGGGCGAGCCGCCCAATTCATCACAGTCTGTCACTCCTCATCCCTGTCTTTCGTCTGGCCAGGCCCATCAATCTCAGGTTGTAACTGTATTACAGGGACAGACGGCTTGATGTAACAGCTTACCAGCCAGTTCCCTGCAGATCCTAGCCCTGAAGCGGCGACTGCCACAGCGCCTGCGCCACGTGCCACATCCAGTCGCTGTCCTGTCCTGTCCCTTCCCTTGTGCAGCTGCTGTTGCCGCCGACGCCGCCGCACTCGCACTCGAGGCTCACAAATTTCAACCCCCTCAAAAGGGGTTTCTATCGGGGGATTTTCGGAGGGAGGGAATATGGTGGCTGGCAGTCTACTTTTTCCCGTTTAGCTTTTGTTTTCCACTTGAGCTGAAGCACTTTCCATTGTTGCCTTTGTACACACATTGCAGTGCATTTTCCGTTCGTGTTTTGCTTTCTTTTCGCATTTTTCGAGTTTTTAATTAATTTGAACTGATTCCGGTCTGAAGCGCTTTCCAAGCAATGCGTTTACCCCTAATGGCATACAAATTAAATTATCGCTTTTTGACAATTCGCTCTCAAGAAAGAAGGGGCGCCACATGTGGAGAAGAGGGTTTTATTGGTTGATCAGGGAAATGGGAAACGTAAAATCACAGAAGAAAATGTCAATGCAGGAAGTATTCATACTAAGAAAAGAGTTTGATGAATGGCAATTGTTCAAGTTGCGGGAATAATGGAAATTTGATGCCTCTCTTTGATCGAGGCACTAAGAATTTAAGGGAGCCTCAATCAAAGAGCAGAGTAAAATTTTGAATTCGCACGTTGTCGTATCAGACAAATCAGACCCAGACACAACATAAATTGCCAACTCAATTTGATTTTTCGATCAACGTAGACCTTAATTTATTTAAATGCTGATCCGATCGACTCAAATTAATTAAGTGGCACACTTTAATTTTCATATAAAACCGACATGGCCAATGTCCAAAGTTGGCACAGAAAAAAAAAAACAAAACAAATCAAAGCAATCAAGTACAAGATCTTTAAAATCCATTTTCAAGACTTTTCGTTCAGACAATGGCCAAAATGCAAAAAAAAAGTCTGTTATAAATTATTTATGACGTTTTCAAAATGTCAACAGCCAAATTCGTCGCCCACCTTAATGACATTTTGGCCAACATTTTAAATTCAGGAAGGGGCCGGGCTGGTGCGACTGTCTAAGGGGTACATTTTTTATAATTATTTGCTTTGTTGTAATTGCTGTTGGCAGGAAGGAGTGCAGGTGCCCGGTTAAGCGGTGTCGGTTTTTAATTGGATGTGTTTTAAGTGCGAATCGAGTTGACATTACGAGTAATGGCCATAGTACAAACAGATCTGCCAGAAGAGAGAATTACGCCACAAAGCCCATGCAAAATGAAAACGGATGCAGATTGCAAAGCGGAAAATAGCTACCAAATGGCTATCAAATACTAAACAAATACCCTTTCGTCCAACAAAATAAGATGAGGTTTAAGAGGATGGAAATTTAAGTTCTAAGTTTTAAAGATTTTCCTGAATAGTAAAGTTGTAAGGTTGAAAACCTCCACTAGTTATAGGGAGTTTCACAAACAAACAGACCATTCGGAAGGGTATTAAAATAAAACAAAAAACTAAAGTGCAACGGAAGTCCAATGAAATACTCGCATATTTGTGTGCAATCGAGAACCATAGAGGAGTACGCAGAATAGAATGGGCTGGGAAGAGGAAAAAAACAAAATAAACTGTAATTAACTGTCGGCTCTCGAATGAACATGAATCAAAGCGGTCTGGGGTCTAACTCTGGAAGGGGGGAGGCCGGTCATTTATTCCGCCTGAATTTGCATTCGCATTTGCATTAACATTCGCAAGTTCCGTAACAGACGAAGGGTCAGGGAGTGGACGAAATGCATTCAGTAGTATCCTGCCGGAGGACCCCAGAGCTGCACTGCCACAATGCACTATAATTAGGGGTGGCTGAGGACGCAAGGATGCGACTCCCTGAGAGTGATAAATATTTTGCGCCTGGATGACAGCTCATAAACATTGCCCAATGACGTCTGTGGCAGTGGCTCGAAGCGATTACATTTATTGACAATGTTCAATCAGGAAGGACGAGGCGGCATCCTTGGAGTGCCTCAACTGTACTACAAGTGACAGCTGTCGGCAAGGGATGGCAAATCCGCTATAAGCCCTGATGATTACATTGTTTTTGACACAGACAATAAAGAAAGCAAGAAGCGCCTGAAACCCCTTCCATGATTGATGACTGGATGACACGCTGTCATGTCCAGTTGACAGTTGTCGGGGGCCCAGCTAATATTTTCTGGCGCTGGTTCAGGCCACAGTCCCGGTGCGAAGCGGGTTACAATGGCCAAAGTCAACAACTGGGCGAGGACGCCGATTCCAATTCCGATTCCGTTTCCCACTCCTATTTCTATTCAACAGCTTACGGAAATTTACATAAAGCCGTAACCAACATGATGCACCCTTAAGGTGCGGCTTGGGTTCGGTTTCGCTTTTCATTGTGCATAATAATGCATTTCACGGCGGGACACCCCGTAAAAGAAGCAAATGAACGGGCAAAGTGGGCGTTGTAATGTTGACACTGTAATTTACGCATTTCACCTTTTCTTTTTGGGCGCTTTAACGGATTTGCATCCAGCTTAAATGCCAAAGGGCTGAACTATGGTAATTTGATATGTGGAATGTGCTGCCGGCGGGTAAGCACAGCACTCGTACAGTTGTGCCTGCGATGCTCTGAGATGTAAAGGCAGCACAATTCTGTTGCTAACAGTCGGAGCGACCCAATTAGGTGTTACATCTTGCCACTTCCCACGACATTTTCTTACAATTTACCCATAACAAATTGCCTCTTGGAATAATGAGCTCCCTCTCCAATACACGCGCAAATGGAGCATTCTCATTGAACTTCGACTTTCCTTCATTAGTCAAAGATGCTAGACAGCAGCTGCTCAACTCAAGTGCCGATTCCCAGATAACGAAAACATTAATTTATTTTGTCATGCACTCAATTCTCAAAAGTAATTGAAACTTTTTGAACAACCCGCGGATAGCAACAGCAGCCACAACAGTTAGAGGGCGCTATTTTCATGTGCTGATTTTGCCACGCGCCTCCCTCAAGCCTCTTTAGCTCAGTGGTAGAGCACTGGTCTTGTAAACCAGGGGTCGTGAGTTCAATCCTCACAGGAGGCAATTTTTTCAAACCTACAAATTAATATTTTTTTTAAATTATTACTATTAACTTTTATTTTTGATTTTATTACAAAAAATAGAATCCACGAATCAAAAATTCTTGTTTTATTTTTCCTTAATTATATATTGAATTTCCATAAGAGAACATTAACGTAATGATGATCTTACCAGTATTATGCAATTTTGTATCATCAATCTGATCTGTATAAAAAATGGATCTAAAAAGTATTAACAAAAAAAAGTATAAATCAAATAAATGGCAGTTGATTCTTGCCTCCTGTGAGGATTGAACTCACGACCCCTGGTTTACAAGACCAGTGCTCTACCACTGAGCTAAAGAGGCGAACAACGCGATCGTGCCATATAACTCACTTCATATGGGGGCTCCTATGCTGGAATGATGCTTCTTTATATGTGTACAATAGTTCTCTAACTTTTACCCAAATTGAGGAGAACTTTCAATTACGTCTGAAAGCGCTTTTTGTGTAGGGTGAATACTGTGCCGAAACGAATAAAAAGTCGAATGATATGGGGATGTTTTTTTTTCGTTTATAGATTCTTCTCGGCGTAAAATTTGTTAGTAAACAAACGCTGTTAACTCTTAGAATGCTTTCTCTCAGCGATCTGTTCTCGTTCTCGTTTTCTCGCCCTGCTCTTTATTATTTGGGTGGCATTCTCTTGGGTCTATAAATAAAATGCCGAAATGCTGTTTTTATACCACACGTTGTCGTCGTCTCATTTTCCCGAATTTTCAGATTCAGTTTGTCTGCAGCTTTTGTGCCGGGAGTATACCATACCGAATACCAAAAACTATTTAAAAAACTTGCATAATTTGTGACTCTAAAAATTGATAAAACAAAATGAAAACTCCACTCAGCCAGAAGACGGGTTTCTTCGCCGAATACTATCTGAAGCTCAAGGGGCAGGCCGGCAACACCTGCGAGGCGGATATATCAAAATTATCGGGGTGTAGAAGCGATGAGGAGCGCGTGGCCTATGTGGATCAGCTGGCCTGGGTGCAGGCAGGGGAATTCGAAATTCGGCCGGAATTCGATGGCAAAAGTGCCCCCCTGGCCGCGGAGATCAAAGAACGAGCAACGGCTGCCTTCAAGGGGAAGAAATGGCTGGAGGCAATGGTGCTCTATACCAGGAGCTATATGTCATTGCCCAATGAGAATGGTGAGACGATCCTAAAGTGGATTTAATACACATTTCTTAATTGCTGGTATCCAACAGTTGCTGAGATCTGTATCGTGCTGGCCAATCGATCTGCCACTCTGTACCACATGCAGAAATATCAGTAAGCATAAAACAAGGGAAAAGTTCTTGGGAATTATTTCGGTATATTTCCAGGGAATGCCTGATCGATATCAGACGAGCCATCGATCTGGGTTACCCCAAGGATTTGATCTACAAGCTGTACGAACGACGGGCTCGATGCTACATGGCCCTCAAAGACTATCCCCATACGATTGAAGCCTTCAAGTGAGATCAAATTATCAGCTACCTCCCTGTACCTCGCTCTAACATTCCACTGTTTCACCTAGAAAGTGCATCACAGCAATGGACGACTCCGCACTTACATTCGACAAGAAGTCCAAGCTAAATCTGGATGCCATGACTATGATCAAAATGCTGCTACAAGATCCGCGCACGGCTAAGCAGGCGGCCAAGCAACAGAAGCAGAAGATCGACCTCGATCAGGCCACAGCTCTGCCGGCGGAGAAGGAGTATGTGAGTCCGCTGGTGAGGATCGATCGCAGCCCACAGGAGGGACGCTTTGCCCGGGCCGCAGCCGATGTGAAGGCCGGCGAGGAGCTGCTCGTAGAGCGGCCGTTTGTGTCCGTCCTGCTGGAGAAATTTGCCAAGAGCCATTGCGAGAACTGCTTTGTGAGGTGAGATAATGGGAGCTTATGTGTGAGATCTTTTGAGTACATGTGTTCCCCTCCAGGAGTGTGGTTCCTGTGGCCTGTCCCCGGTGTGCCGATGTCATATACTGCTCGGAACAGTGTCGGGACGAAGCGGCCAAGAAGTACCATAAATATGAGTGTGGCATTGTGCCCATCATTTGGAGATCTGGAGCATCCATCAACAATCACATTGCGCTGAGGATCTTTGCCAGCAAACCCTTGGAATACTTTCTGCAATTGAAGCCAACGATTGATGAGGAACTCTCGCCAGAGGAGCTACTAAGGTGAGTCCTAATATGCTTTCTGATTTAATTCGCAGATTCTAAGCCCTTTTAAGTCTTCCCAAGGACGACTTCCGGCGGGTGGCCCAGCTGGAACGGCATCAGAACAAGCGCCCGCCGTCGAACTTCTTCCAGCACGTGCTGATGGCCCGTTTCCTGACCAAATGCCTGCAGGCATCAGGCTACTTTGGCACCGAGCCACAGCCAGATCAGGTTCGAGCCATTTGCTCGCTGGTGCTGCGCAGTCTGCAGTTCATCCAATTCAACACGCACGAGGTGGCGGAACTGCACAAGTTCCGTTCGACGGGCAGGGAGAAATCCATCTTCATTGGCGGTGCCATCTATCCCACTTTGGCCCTATTCAATCACTCGTGCGATCCCGGAGTTGTGCGCTACTTCCGGGGCACCACGATCCACATCAACAGTGTTCGACCCATCGAGGCTGGCCTGCCCATCAACGAGAACTACGGACCGATCTACACGCAGGACAAGCGCGAGGAGCGCCAGGCCAAGATGAAGGAGCTCTACTGGTTCGAGTGCTGCTGCGATGCGTGCATCGACAACTGGCCCCTGTTCGAGGACCTGCCACGGGACGTGATCCGTTTCCGTTGCGAGGCGCCCAACAACTGTGCGGCCGTGATCGAGGTGCCACCCAGCTGCAATGACTTTATTGTGAAGTGCGTGACCTGCGGCGAGGTGACCAACATCCTGAAGGGCCTCAAGGTCATGCAGGACACGGAAATGATGACGCGCACTGGCAAAAGGCTCTACGAGACCGGGGAGTATGCCAAGGCGCTGCAAAAGTTTATCGACCTAATCCGCATCATGTATGATGTGCTGGCCCCCCCGTTCCCCGATTACTGTGAGAGCCAACAGCATCTGAAGGACTGCTTCCTGAACCTAGGCAATGTCTACAATCTGGATTGATTCAAAGCTGCTGGCTGCTGACTCATTCAATTTGATTACCATTTCTGCTCGAGATTTTTATTACAATCGTGTTTCACTCAAAATATTACAGCAGGTGTTTTCCATGGAGTTTCCCTTCCTCCCTAGTAGTAGCCACAGCGGCCACGATGGAGTTTACTGCAACCGGCCACGTTATGGCTGGCAAAGTAGCAGCAGCGATAGCAGCTTATCGTCGACCGCCAGCCCCAAGCTGCAAATTAAAGGGCAAAAAAGAATGAAAAAAATTACCCCGAACCCACTCTCTCACTCTCTCCTCAATCCGGAGCAGATACTTACGTCCACAGCCCCCATTCCGATAGCCGTAATCCCTCTGATCTCTCAGATAGCACCGCTCGGCCTGCTCGTTCAAGATCCAAGGATTTCTGGTGGTGTAAGTAGGTCGATTGGCGATTGTTGGTGGTGCGTATGGTGGTGTATAGATCGGAGGTGCTTCTGTGGCCTGTGTGGTTTTTGGTGCTTCTGTTGTCGTGGTTGTGATGGCTTCTTTAGTTGTGGTTGTGATGGGTTCTTTTGTTGTGGTTCTAGGTTTTTCTGGGGGTGCTGGAGTCGTAGCTTCTTCTGCGGATCCTGCACTCATTGCTTCTTGTGCGGATCCGCTTGTCGTAGCTTCTTCTGCGGATGCTGGAGTCGTAGCTTCTTCTGCTGATGCACTTGTAATAGGTTCTTCTGTGGGAGTGGGCGTCGTAGGTTCTTCTGCCGAACTATCCTCGGTGGTTGTGATGGCCTCTTCCGTTGTAGGCCGTGGAAAATCCTCAGGGAACTCAGGCTTTATATCCTGTGCACGAGCACCAACGACCAAGAGCACCAGCAGCAACCACAGCGAAATAACCGGAAATGTAAGCGTCAACTGCATTTTGTCGCGTTGTGTTGTCGTGAGCCGATTGCATTCAACTGAAACTGATCACCAGTCCCTCGAAGCGGGGTAGCTTCAGTCGGATCTTAACCCTACGTAATGAGTAGACATCAGCGAAAATTTCGAGTGCTGAGGGCAGCACCTCCACTCGCTGATAAGAGAACACTGCCAGGCATTGCGACACTGCGGGCAATTAAGATGACTAACACTCTGGGGCCCAACTTATGCAACTTGGATGCTCACTGAAAGCCACTTGTATAGAATGAATGTGATTCAGAATTACCTCCCCCGGTGTATCTGGTGATGCATCCCCACTTGTCACCAGACACGCATCCATTTCTGTCAGTGTAGGCCAGCAATCGCTTATCAGAATTTGAGGTGAAATTGACAATTGTGTGGCGCACAAATTGCTTGCGGGTGGCTGAGCACGCGTGCGCAACCCACCTTGTAACACTTTGGTGTTTGTTTTCATCGTTTTCGCTGGCACTGTAACCCGCATAAAGCCAATCAAGGGAACGAACAACGAGACGAGATGTCGATGGAAGCGAACGATGACGTACAACAACTTTTGCTTTTGCGTCATTAGCAATGCCAAGGGAATTCGCTAATAAATAAGTCAATAAATAGAACAAGTGGGAAATGACTGTGAACTGATTAAAACACCAGATTATGTACATTCCTGGAGGCTTGGGGCAACCCCACAGCTTTAATACTAAATTGATAAGATGGGATGATACGGAGCATTTTGAAAATAGCGCAGTATGAGCTGATCACCGTCATAACAAGTGCACCTTGGTAATACCCCCTTGGTAATACCCTCTGAACGGTATACATAATATCGAACTCCAGGATTACAAAAAATGTTTACATTTATTTGCAAGTGTTATCGCGTACAAAGTCGCGTTGGTTTTAGCTAGTTCTTCCAAACATGTAAATTGAGAGTCGCACCATTCGTCAGGGGCACCACATTCCGTTGATATTGCATTTGAAGTTACATTTAGTTTGTTCTGGGCTACAAAGTAAGCCCTTTCCGATATACACGGCACGTAATACGTATTCGCTTATATAATTAATTTAATTTTGAAGTAGATGTCATCTCAGTATAATCGTACTACTCGTTCAACTGAAAACGATCTAATTGGCCACACCAGAAGAAAAATTAAGAACTATTCGATCGTGAGTTTTTGGTCAGATCGGTAGATATTTGTTGTATATAGGTATAACTCGGATTCGAGACATTATTTTCGGTGGCGGAGGGGACATGACAAATATTCGAAACAAACTTTGTTATTATCCTGTCTCTTAAAACTATTTCTTATTGCTAGCTTTTTACTAATTGCATTTAACACAATGGAGTGAAGTGAGTTAATAAGCCCTAACAAAAGCAAACAACACTGACTTATTTACAATATATTAGGTTGCGTTGCGTTTCATTGCTTCCCAAGAGCCACACAGTTTAGTTAATTAAGAGCTATGTATACATGGCGGAGACTCTTTTGATTTGATTCTGATTCTGTTTTTGTTCAGTTACACATGCAGTGCAGCAATGCTGCCTGCTCAAGGAGATTCCATAGTTACAACTTAACTAATTGGTCAAACAAAATTTGTTAAAATAAACATAGGACTACTTTTTGGTATTGCAAGCACACGTAGCTGTGTGTGTGTGTGTGTGTGTGTGTAGGTGATGGTTCGGTTGGTGTTGGTTGGTTCTTAGCGTCGTTAGCTCCACGAGAGATCATAGCCCTTCCAGTTGGCATTGGGTGCCAGATGCACGCGTCGCTTGTTGTAGTAAAAGGAGACGATGCCGTGATAGGCAGTGCGTGGCACCCCGCTCTGCAATGAAATTCAAATTCATATTAGGGGAATGAATATATATATCGATCGCTTCACCTTAAAGTCATCCATGAGCCCTAGCATCTTGGTTATCCGCTTATATTGCTCCCGTGTGGTGTATTGGATGCGGACTGGTCCCTCGGCGGCTATCAAGTTGCGACGCAGTTCGTCGTACGTGACAATGGGATACGTATAGACACTCTGCACAAAGGTCTTATCATAATTATCCTAAAAGAGAAGCGAGTCATTATGTGGGTTAGCCAGGGATTCACAAATGTACAAACCTTTAGCAAATGGCTCATATTGAGTTTTGTGAACTGCACAAAGTCCTCGCTCAGCTTAATGTGTTTCAGATACTTATCAAAGAACAGCCCACTAAAAAACAAAAGAACAAAGAGAAATCAGCCGGACCGTTTTTCATAATTGTGGCGCTTATCTCTTACTTTGATACGCCTATTTTTCCGAAAGTGCGAGTTCTAGATATCTCCGGTCTGATGCACACGCGATTTTTTCGCTGGGCCGGATGACGTATCCAATCATCCCAGAAGCTAGAACAGTTTCGAGGCAATTATAAATTGGTTGGTGTCGGTATAATTGAACCACTCACGATTTTGGCCATTTAACTGAGAGCTCGCTCCACAGCTCTTTGGTGAGCATCCAGCCGAGACCGGGGAAGAAATCGGTGCGATATAGCAACTCTGTCTTCGTAACGTCCACAACAGCAGCCTTGCCATTATCATTCCAAGCGGAGACGCACCACAGGCTAGGGTCCTGTTTGAGCAGCTTGTGTGTGCCCAGAAAATATTCAAAGAAATCTGGCGCCACGTTCAAGTCATCCTCCACAATGATGGCGAAATCGAAACCAACTTTAAATGTTGTATTCAGAGCCCAGCCATAGTGTCGGGCTATCTTGTAGTAGCCCTTGAACTTTTTCTCCTTGGGGAGAACTTTGATGTCGCTCTGGTCCGGCTGCTCAATGAGGGTTACTTGATTGCCGAAGGAGAGGATAACCTCCTTGGTATCCTCATCGCCACAATCCTAAAATAACCAAGAATTAAAAACGATAAGGAAAGACGCCGGCAGAAGTTATGTTTCACCCCTCGTACCTGTGACACAATAATGGGAAATTGTTCCATGCTGGGACGATATTGAATCAGATTATCGATGCACTTCTTGACGGACACCCGATTGCAGGCAAATACCAGAACGGGAAAAACAGGCAGTCCATCGCCCATATATGTTCTCGTTGGAATCGGCGCTGGGGTTTGTTTTGCGACACGTAGATCCACAAACTCCCCGGAGATCTCGGCAGCCACTATGCTTATCTGGGGCGTCGATACAGTCTGTGCTTGGTCATACTTGGATTTGACCAGCTGGAAGAGATACTTGGCCATGTCGTGACTTTTCTGATTCGCATCTCTCGCCTCGACGTTGAGACGGTACATCTGATGCGCTTGAGTCCTGCTCAAACTGATTCCGGTATTGCGGAGCAGTAGGTAGTAGGTGGCGTAGGTCCACGTAATTAGAAAACCAACTATAAGCAGTACTTTGCGCGATCGCATCTTTGGGGGGTTTGGTAGGTGGGCGTTCACTGCACTCCTTGTTTACTGTGGCATTGGCATTAAACTGACGATCGTCACGCGTTTCGCTTTGCTTTTTAATCGGTGGCGGTGGGTATGGAAGCCCTATGTAGCGGCTGTTGTCGTATTGGTTGAGCCCTCTGGTTGAGCAGCCGTGTCCAAAAAGCGTGTCCAGCATCGGACATTAGCATCTGGCACCGTGCAAGCTGGCTACATTTACAGTCAGACTCATTGCTGTCGTCGTGGACTGACCGCCAGGCTGGCAAAATAATAAATTTTTCGCCAAATCGAATTGAGGAATCTACACGTTGTCAGGTGGTGGTGCCAGTCATTCATACAGATGTCACTCCCCCGTTGGTGGACTCAAGTTTCTGATTTTTCTTGTTTTGTGTAGCTGCTACTGCCTCCTGCAATTGACAGCTGTTGTATTGTATGCTTGTAATTTCTCTGATTGCATAGTTTACAAAAACAAAATAAATAAACTATGCGTGTACAGCTGGAGATCAGTGTGACCGCCGACTTATCTATAAAATATACCGCCGAAATATACCTTGTCAGTATAAAAATATACCGTGAATATACCGACGGACTCGACAAGATACGTTTATATTCGGTTGAATATTACCAGCAAGTTAGCCCTCTAAGCCCTAAACAAATAATTTTATCCAATTCATGAATAAATTTTGTACAAGATGGAGTTTTTCAGAGCTCCTTTTTATTGGATTGTTTACATAATAAGGTTCAAAGTTAACAAAAACGGCCAAAAGCATACATCTTATCTGCGTACTGGCATGTGACGTCAGTTTTGCTGGTCAAACAAGTTTCTGCTACGCGTGTGGACATTTTTATACCTTATTTCCTTTAGTTAATGTTACATTTGTTGTTCCAAGCTGATATGAAATATCAATAATGACTTTCTAGTCTCGTAACGAAGTTTACATTTTGATTTTCAAAAAAATTCTTGAAGTAAGGTAACATGGCAGCACTGCAGATATCGATGTTCTTTCAATCATCCCTGGTTAGTGGTGTGACCATAATTCGCTAAAATATAGTAATATTTAGAAAATATAACGGCCAACCGCTTTGACTGAGGGCTGAATATTAATTAGCGGTATTTGCCATGTAGGGAGCTGCTCCACAACCTCTTTTCGCTGAGGTCTTGCGGAATTTCAGACTTTCACTCCTGTAATGGGATGATTTCTGCGGGGACAGAATATAACCAACGAAAACGTGGCTCGTGGAAAGACATTTTTCAATGAGAGTTTCGTTTAATCAATTAATTCATTTAGGTTTAGTCGTTATTTAAATTAGCTTAACAGTTACACTTAGGAGACTAGTAGGTGCTTACGAGTTAGACCGAGTTCAAGTTTTCCAAATCTGCATATTTATATATTTATATTTAAGTGTGTGTGTTTGTGTATTTTTATAAGAATCACTGTTGTCTGTCTGTCTGTCGCAATGTCTGTCGGCTGCCATAAGTCGTTGAAAGTTGCTTAAGTTACCGCATTCATTTAAAGTTAATTACGTTTTGTAAATGGCAGTTACACAAAGTTGTATAGGTGTATATTAGTAGTAGGTAGTACATTAATATTCCTTCTTTCCTTCATTGCCACTGCACGCAATTCCAACCTGATTAACATTCATTGCTCTGCTTGAGAGATTTACAACTCGACCTGTCCCTGTGTGAGTGTGTGTCAATGCTTTCTACATCAGCCGCCAACTCAGGGCACAGAGCAGCGTCCAGACACAGGCCAGGGACAGACCGGCCGTACCCGTACCCGAAGCCGAGCCCGAACTCAGATGTCCTAGCTCTCGCTCGTCCACCACAAAGGCGGGCACAGCACTGGCAGGCGTCTGCTCCACAGAGCTGCCGACAAAGTTCCCACGACTGTTGCGGGCCAGGCGCTGGTTGGCCAGCTTCAACTCCCGCAGTTTCTCCTCCAGTTGCAGGACCTCATCTGTAGGGCAGAACATGGAGTACAGGTGACTATTAGCAAAAGTTCCGGCAGTGGAAAGGCAATTTCAGAAACTCACTTTTGTTGACCCCCTCGATGTCGTTGACCTGCAGGAACATGGCCAGCGAAATCTCGTATACCTTATTCGCCGAGCTAATCTCCCGCTTGCGTCTGCCGAAGCCCACCTGGTTGTTGGAGCACTGCGTGCCCAAACACTTGTCCAGGCACACATTCACCGTGGCTCGGAACTGCACGTACGAGGAGTCGGGAAACTTGAAGGCCTTGAATTTGGCACTCAAAATGTCGCCGTCGATCGTGTTGAAGTTCTCGAACAGATACGGATCCACAGTGCATCTAGGGGCAATGCAGAAAAGTGTCATGGACGGCGTCAGAAGTGGTCTAAGACCGGGCCGACACACTTACCCCTTAAAGATCAATGTTTCCGAGGAGGTGTGCGTGTCCGTGACATCCAGATAGTTTACACCCAAGCCATAAACAGGAGCCGAGTCCTCGTCCAAGTTGATTTCCATGGTCAAAGGAGTTCCCTTCGATTGGTTTTTGCATAAAATCAGCTAAGCAATTTTTTGATTTCTTGACAACATACCGACTTGACCGTCAAATCCCTGGTAAACTTCTGGCCATCTTGGCTGACGCCAATCGAGAGACGCGGCTCCGGAGCGCGTTTGGTCAGCGACGTGGTGATCTCCAGATCCCTGCAAAGCAGTTGTATGAAACAGAACTGGTTCAGTTCTCTCGATTGTGGATTGTGATTCAGGGGGTTCCTTGCCCTGTAATGAGCTGATGCCCAGCGCCCAGCCACGGGGGAACGGAAACGGGAACGGACAGACATGGACAGACTCCCCGCCAAAGGTGGTTGTAAATCAACGCCGGGCAATGAAAAACAAACATTGTATTGGATCGGATTGGTTTGGTTTGGAGGCTGGCGGAGAGGCTGGCTCAGAGACAGAGACCTGGACACGCCCCGCAATTAAATTGACTGTGGAGGTATTAACGCATGTGAAGCCGCCGGCATCGATTTGGCGGCTAATTACCTCCTGGTAATGGCAAGACAGTACTGGGAGCGATAGGGGGGAGACTTGGGATAGGTTTGATTTATGGCCCTTGTGGCTTGGAGTTGGACCAATCTTAGTCTGGGCCTGGCTTGGAACTGCGCTGGGCTGAAATAGGCCATTTAATATGCCATAAACTTTTGCATAGATTGCTCATAAAAATATGCATAGATGCTATTTTTTATGGGCAATTAAATTGCAAGGAGACAGTAGAGGCAGTGGCAGTGGCAGCGGCAGCAGGAGCGGGCGCCCAAATACTCACTCTGGTTCCTGGAAACCCGCCGGCAGCACATCGCGCTTCACCAGGCCGCGGCCAGAGTTGGAGTTGGAGTTGGTGCTAGAGCTGGTGCTGGTTGTGGTAGTGGTGGCATTCATCATGACATTATAGACGGGACCACTTGTGGTGGTGATGCACTTAACGCTGACGATCTCCTTGCTGCTGGCCGATTCGATGATGATCTTATGATAGTACACTTTCTTGCCCTACAGACACAGACAGGAAGAGAGTTAAGGATCGAAATTATGTATGTTTCCTATGGTCGGGACGCACCGTTAATTGGTTGACCATTCGCGTGACTCCGCACTCGTAAAAGTCGCTGAGCGAAAGCCGAAAAACGGCCAGGGAGCCGTCAATCTGAGGCTGGCAGCGTTCATCCGGATAGCCCTTGAGACCTTCCAGATAGATCTGTGGTGGGCTCTCGTCCTTCTCAGCGGTCGGCAGGCCAATGTCCACCCTCATCTGATCCTCCGAGCAGTGCACCTTGTGGGAGCCTGAAAGCAGCGAAAATGGAAATCAAATTGTTGTTTTTCCTGCATTCTTCGTATCTGTACTAAAAAGTGGGCTAGCATGTCGTCAATGGCCAGAACTGGACTAGGCCTGGTCTGGCCAGAGCCACGCCTTCTGCATCGCCATCATCATCATCCAGACGAACGGACGGACATTGACGAGATGGACCCAAGCAGCACTAACACTAAACAATTGCCAAACATAATTGCCATGTGCTGCTATTGAAGCGAGTTTGTGGCTAAAGTCTTTTTTTTTTTTTTTTTTGCTCCCCTTCTGTCGCTCTCTTTCTCTCTACATCTGCCTCTCCCGCCCCTGGTCGGGCGCTCTTTTTTTTATTGAGTTGGCTTAATGGACCCGCAGGGCTGCTTTTCGAGGCTGGTGGAAAGCAAAAACCTGGCATTAGGCCCCAGACACACTCACACACTGCTTTGGTTTAGTTTGGTGCGCTTCGGTCGGTCTATCGGTCGGTCGGTGGGTCGGTCGGTCGGTCTCTAGCTGTGGCATAATTTTCAGGCCGAGTATACCAAGCCATGTTCAATCCCGTCCGGGGCCGGCAATCAAAATCTTATTACCGTCGAACATGTGTAGGATGCCACAAAATTATCAGCTTAAATGCTCTCTCTGCCGCCGAGGCCATTAGCCGGGCAAGGATCTGGAGCGGATCAGGGTGCAGTGCAGGAGGGCGGATCACATCAGACTATTACTGCAGATCACTGCAGTCGGCAAAACTAATTTAAATAATTGACTCTAACTACTTAATCTGCGTACTAATGGCAGAACAAATCTAACAATTTCACAATTTCAGCTGCCAGATCGGAATTCCGCAGGGAAGCTGCTCTCTCTATCGCTCAGTCTCTTTGGTTTCTGTCTCTGATGTATGGACATGCAATAATTCGCTTTTAATTAGCCAACAGAAGAGAGAAATCCGCTGGGAACATTGAGATAGGGCAAACCAACGCGGAAACGCACTGGGCACAGGTAATTAAAAATTGCAATTGCAGTGGCTGCAGGCGCCTCCGGCTCTACCAGAACGGAAGGGGGCCCCGTGGTCTTTGTGTAATCGGAGTAGCAGCCTCAAGGTGGGCGTAATGCTAGCGGCGCCTCGGGAAATTACAATTAAGAGACCCACAAAGTGGGGAATGACTTCCGCCAAGAACAACAGATGGAGGAGGAAATGCGAGGGCATTAAGAGTGCATTAAGGATGCCGGAGATGAGGCGTCGAAAAGGCTTGATGTACCCTCAAATTAGGGCAGACATGGACGCAATCCATTCCACTGAGAGTAGGAAAGAAGCCACTCGCCAGTAATTGAGGGGGAACCTGTCGTTGATTCGATTTAAATGCCCCGCAAAGTAACCAAAAAAGATGCAAACATCTGATGCTCATTTCTGATTTGCTGAACGAAAACCCCTGCCTCAAACCCATATACCCTCGATGTCGGTGTCTACTGGGCATCTGAGATCGAGAGACGCCCACGAAACGATGACCAAGACTGGGATGCCAATGCCAATGCCGATGCCGGAGCAGACCGAATGAAGCTGTTGCCTCCGAATGGTGTCTGGGTCCGTGGGCGGGACAGTGCGCGACCGACTTGGGTGCGCAATAATTGAATTTCGATGGGCGGCGGGCCCTTTCCTAGATGTTCTGCATGTTCTTTTATTGATTGAATTTTTATTGCCCGCCGCTGATTACAATTTATTTGACACCGTTTTTATGGGCCAAGCCAAGCGGAGTCAGCTCGTGAGAACCGAGAACCCTAAACCACTTAACCCACATTTAGTCGGGGGCAGAGGGGCTCCTGGCGCACTTGGAATCAGATTGAAAGCCGGCTGGCTGCGAGTAGAGTGGGCAGCCGGTCGGATCGAAGTCAGATTCGGGCATTAGCATTTAACCTGTGAACATGACAAATCAGCAAAACGTGCCACATGCATGAACATGCCTCTGTCTCTGCCCGACCCCCGCTCCCCGCTCCAACGAACGATCGTCATGTAAGCAGCCTGAGTTGCACCGCAATCGTTGCAGCCAGGCATAAATTTCCATTACCAATAAATTTAAAAGAAATTACATTACAACCAAAATGACCCGTAGCGAAATTCCGCGGAAAAGAACTTCAGCTCAGCTCAGAGCAGAGCAGAGAGGGGCTATGAAATATCACGGCAGAGGCAGCACCAATTCGGGGGGCCATCAACCAGCGACAGACTGTGGACAGGGGAGTCAGCAGCCAGCCATCCATTCCGCTTCCTCAGGCTCCTCCTTCATATCACAATCAGCAGCCACGACAATGTTCCACCACGGCTCTCCTTCAAACAATTTGGCAACAAATGCGCGCGCACAATCAAATGAATGCACAAATCAATAAGACAACAGTTGCTGCAACAATAGCAAGAACCACAACAACAACAACCACCGACAATTGCAACGTGCAACACCGTTTACAAGCCACGCCAAGCCGCAACAAGTCAAGCCTAGTGGCTGGACGGAGAGGGAGTGGGAAGGAACGGGAAGGGAAGCTTCACCTTGGGCCAAAATAACCAAATCATTGCCATGCAAATGGCATCGTTTTGTTGCTGCAGTCATCGCCAGCTTACCTCTCATTCCATCTACCTGTGTGTCTCTTTCTCTATCTGTCTCTCTGTCTCTTTGTTGCTGGGTGGAAGAAGAGTAGTCGTGAAAGGTGGGAAAGACATCTCCTCCTCCTCCAACTCCTACCACTCATTCGGTTCGGCAAGAGTTTACTCAGCCTCCACCATCCCTCCTACTCCTATATTTTGCTCAGCTGGGCTGCACTGAGAGAAATTGTATCTGCAGGAGCAACTGAAAATTAGGTCTCGGCAGGAATGCTATCTCTTGTATTAATTTTGTTTGCTAATTAGCAGCCACTACATACATATGTACTTACAATTTTGAGGGCCTCCAGCAGATCACAATATAATAAAAGCTACCAAAAACTATTTAAAGAGCAGAACGCTATTTAATTGCACAGTTTAGATCACACGTGAATGCTATAGAGCACAGTGTTTGCTTTGCTAATCATTCCACATAAGAGTTCATACATATGTATGTATTCAAGTTTTAAAGCAAAGCTCGCTCTCAAGCAAAGCTTGCGCTCTGCTGCATTCGGCTGCTGCTGCTGCGCTGTCGTAGTACAGCTTGGACCACGATCGCCTAAGAATTGACTAGTAAATAAATCCATTTAACAATCTATTGTGCTGTATTATTTGGGAATCATATGGATGTACATATATTCGATACACATAAAGAAATGTTCCCAGTGCCCTGCAGATAAAAGTAATTTCCGAATAGTTTTCATGTAATTTCTCTTGATGTACTAAGCAGTGTGGCAAACAATTGTTTCATGAGCTGTGTGTGTGTGTGTGTGTGTGGCAACTTCAAATGCATCTCCATGTTGTGTCTGGGACTGCAAGTGCAACTGCAATTGCAATGGCAATTGCCATGGCCATGGCCATGGCTAGATTATGCAATTGTCTGACTCAATGTCTCCTGGTCTCTGTCTGTGTGGGATTCCAGTCACGTTTCTGGCTGCTGCTTCTGCTGGTGGCATCGGCAGCACCAACTAGGTACGAGTAGATCTGGGCGATCAGCAAACTACTCGTATTTTTCGGGATTCTTTGTGGTCCAACAGATGGGAAGTGTTAGGCCCGGAGGCGTCTATCCACTCTGGCCACTAAACGGTAAACGGGGAGACAGATCCTCACTCAAGAGACATGGGGGCGGTGGGGGGTGCTACACCAGCAGAGGGGGTTCAATCCATTTGTGACTTTCACATTTATGACAAGGCTTCGCGTCGACTGATAGCAAATAACCTCTGTGCGAAGAGAATTCGTTGTGCCTGCGGCTCTCCTCCATCTCTTATCGAATGAAATTGCCTGGCCTGGCATGGAATTGCTTGGGCCACTAACTTGACACACACGACGCACGATTATCATCAATCTTGGGGGCTGGGGCACAGGAAATACTGGTAATTTTCTAGACCCCACCGCTCCACCGCTCCACTGCTGCACCACTGCCAGCCAGCCCCATCATCCTTTTCAATGACCAATTACACTTAACGGCCATGCATACAAAATAAATTAGAAAACCTCGACTGCAGATGGGAATGGTACTGCGAACGGGTTAGAAGGAGGAGGAGGAGCTGGTGGGGTGGGGGCAGAAGCAGGAGGTGGAGGTCAGCGCCACTCGGAGTCGCAGTGGGTGTTGCCAAGGCCTAATGGATAATGGCTCCACCAATATGCTAAGCAGTGTCAATGTGTCAATGTGGCTGCATAAATCCATCAAAGTGCGAACGGGGGAGAGAGAGAGCTGCAATGGACAAAGAAAACCCGTTTGGGCCCCCCACCTCCCCACGCCCGTCGTACCACAAACTGGCTACAAATGTGATAATTGTAAAGCATTTAGTTGCGATATTAGAGATCCATTCCGGCTCCCTCTCTCCCTCGAACCCACAGCTCCTGCCCAGGCACCAGGCACCAGGAACCATCCTGAACTGATCTGCACGCCCTGGCTGACGGGCTGGCGGGCTGGCGGCGGCATCTTCGTGCCACTTCAGTCTTCAGTGTACACACAGTGGCTGTCAATTGTATATGCTGCCAGCGCAAATTGCCATTTCGTTCTCGCTTCCCTCCGTCACCTCCTTCTTCTTCGACTTCTCTCCTCTGGTGCCTCGCATCATTATCGGCAAACAACTTTTTGTTTGTTAATTGTTTCAAATGACGCAATTTCTAGCTGCCATTTATAGAATTCTGATTCCGTCAGCTGATTGCGTCAGCAGTCTTTGGCCAAGAGTCTCAGCCACTGTCTCAGTCCACTAGCAGCATCCCATCCCCATCCACATCCCCATGTAGCCAATGTGAATGCCCTGCTCCATGGCCATGCCACTGGCACTGCTCCAGTCAGGAGTCGAGAGTCGGACTCATCAACTCAACACTCGATGCAGTAGCCGGAAATTATGTGCTACGCCTGGCGGCCAATCAATAACGCTGCATTAAGGCCAAATACTGAGCCAATAAACTGTGGCATTTACCGATCAACCCCTGCCGCCTCACTGCCCAGACAAACTGAGCACAAGCAGTCGAGAAAGATCAGTCTAGCGAAAGATCTCTCTTGGACAGTTCTGCCAAAGAGCTGTCCCTTTAAAGTTTAAACCAAATGGAAATTTTAGATCAATCTCAGATCTCCTCTCAGTCACAGCATTTCAATTAATTTCAATTAATTTCAATAATTTTTGGAGATCGATCATTGGAAACTTGATTCTGGAAAACGTTCTTCCCGTTCCTGTTCCAACCAGTGGTTGGGGCAATTGCAATGCTTAAATTAGACGCATGATCAATTGGGTGAACCGAACCGAAAAAACCAACTTGGCTCTGCTGGATAGCTGGGGGAGATCTGCCATCACATTTGGCCATATTTAAAACATGAGATGCAAAATGCTGCTCCTCCTCCCTCGTCTGTCCAAGATAGTCTCGTCAGCAGCTGGGGAACGGTAAATCTGCGGCAAGGCAAGGCAAGCCAAGAGGCTACTTTGTCCGGCCACTTGTCCGGCGTGAACATTATGCGCAGCTGGCTAATTAAATTACACAACAGTTTGGACATGAGTGCCGGCCAAAGTGAGAGCAGGAGGGAAACGTCGGCAGATGAACAGTAAACCTGGCCAAAAGAACGGATGCAACACAACTGTGTGGCATGGCCATGCCTCTCGCCAACTCATGGACGATGCCCATGACTTTGACTTTGACTCAGAGACTCAGAGCTGTGACTGCGACTGCAGACGGTTAAGCTTAATGCTCAAGCGGCGTCAACAGATGTAAATGTAAATGTTGCATGCACAAAAAGCTGCTCCGTGCTGCCACCTCATGTGGCCAGGCCGGCTGGTACATGAGGCATGACTAGGCTGGGACTGCCACCTGACTGTTGCTGTTGCTGCACTTCTGCTATATTTTTTTTTGGTGGGAGGTTGAGCAAAATTTATTAACTGCCTGGGTAAGAGGCAGCCAACAGGGATGGGGGGTAGGGGTATAGTCGATACTTTCACAGTGCTTATAATGTCAAAGAGAGTTTCGTCTTGTTCCGATGGGGCTATGCTCCCCGCATAAAAAGTGTATACAAATAGCCCACCAATCAGCCCTCTGCGCTTCTCCGCGCATCTTGTTACGCGATCTGTGATCATTTCTTGGGCCTGAATTAATTCGGCCTTGTTACACCGACTCGATGACAAATGCGTGACGTAACTGTAAACCTACTCGTGTTTTGGGACTCCCGACTCTGGCTCTGGCGCTGGCTGGCTTCGTCTCTGGTTCCCATTCTTCTGCCTTGACAATTTGTCGCAATTTCTGCGTCACGTCCATTGTTCATTCACTCATTCAGCTTTCATTCAGTCGCTCTCTCTTTCTCTCTCTCTCCATCGCCTTCCAGTCGCTCAGTCATTCGCTTATTTACACATTTTTCAGCACGGCGGCGTTTCAGCACTTGCTAAATTGTTGGTTTCCGCCTTTTAGCTGCCACGCTGGCTCTCTCTTGGCCCCTCGTGATGCTCGTGGAAGGAACAAAGCAAAAACACGGAAATAAGTCGAACTTTTGGCAACCGAAGTGTGAAACACCCTTGCAGTTCGAGTGAAGAAGTTATATTCAAAATATATATCTGCGCATTCCTAGAATGATGCTACCCTCTGTGTAAGGGTATGGGCATTGGGTAAGGGTAATGAGCAGAGCAGAAACTGCAACTTTTACCGCTAAGAAGTTCCGAATGAAAGCGAATTGGTGCATTGTTCTGCCCCTATTGAGTCATTTGCTTCTGACGAGAATGCGTTTACAGTAACTACGAGGGGGGGGTACGTACATACTATGTATGTACATACTAGGCACATTGAGGAGCTGTGAGAGAGCTCTGTTTAAGAGGCAGAAGCTCGCTCCCCACATGCCTAACTGTACAGTGTACACCGAAGACAAATTAATAAGAAAATACTTAGGAGAAACTCTACTCGTAATCATACGAATTAATTCAATTGGAAGCACGAGAAAGTGTTGTTCTTTCTGCCTCGCGGCTGTCGTCGGTCGGGCTCTTCTTCGACTGTTTTTACCATATTAATCCCATGGAAATTAACGAAGAGCATTCGCTGGAAGAAGTTTTCTCCGCTCGATGTGGCGGCATATAATTGCGTTTTCTTTTTATGTAACGACCAAATGGCCGCAGACGGCCGGGCTAGTGCTGTTACCATGGCTCGATGCCTTTTTACGCTTAATTGGCCATAAAAGTTGCTGTTGTTGTGCTGGCCACAAATGAGAATTTCATTGCCTCGATGCCATGGCTCGAATGCTGCGAGTCTCATTTATCAAATGGCTTCTCTTTGATTCGAATCTGACACATTTCCTTTGCGCCCATGACAAACAAAAATTTTCAGCACTGGTCATTAATCAAATGATTATTGGAGAGGGAGAGAGAGAGAGAGAGAGGGAGAGGGTGGGGGCAGAGGCTTGACCAATGACCAAAGAGGTTCGGACACCTTTTGAACCCTTAACCCAATTGCTAATTGTGGCCACAAAGCAGCCCAGTCGCAGTCCCAGTCCCAGTCGTAGTCGCAGTCTCGACTCTCACAATTATCGATAGGGTCAGCCCATAAATCTCTGCCGGGGTTAGGCTAATCAACTGAAGCGCCTCTCGGCACCGCCAAAGGTGTCCCGCCCGTCCGACCGCAGAAGCAACGAAATGGAAATATTCTATAGACATAGACATCCACACATCCATGCCAATGCCATGCCATGCCCGTACTTGTGGTAGTACTCGGTAGTACAGCAGCGGTCACAGTTATAGTAAATTCTTCCAAAATTATATTTTCTGCAGACAGGGTTTTTTAACTCATGGATCAGTTGGATTTTTGCGCTCAAGAACGCTGCTATTATTTTGACCGCAGCTGTGTATCGACTATATTGTGCACAGCGTACGAGTATTTGTACTCGTATTCGTATATGGGACATGGCCTGCTGTGAAGCTTTGGCCTGCAACCAACTGACCAAGTGACCGCCAGCCAAAATTACAACAACTGGGAAATTTATTGCATCGAAGCCCTGGCTTTGCAGATGAAAGGCGACACTTGCGGAGGCAGGGACGCAAGGAGGCAAGGAGGGAATGCCTTGCCATATGAAAGCGGTAATATTTTATTTTGCATTGAATTAGCGGGCCAGTCACCAAGAGCCTTAATGCCCAAAAACGTTACCCGTGGGCGTTGTCTTGGCCACATTTGGGCATTGGGCATTAGCCACAGACAGACAAACACACAGAGAGAGACAGAGAGAGAGAGGTAGCCACGCGAGTGTCGTGTTCTAGCCCACACCTGCAATTGACATTATTATTTTGCAGTGTGTCCGCGGATTGCGTGCACCAAAGGGAAGAGCGGCACATAGAGAGAGAGAGAGACCAGACTGTTGCAGCTTGATTTATAATTGTCCAACTGGGTTTTTGGGTAGGCATTCCATTCTACGCATCTTGATAAGTGCGTAGTTTATGGCCATGGCTCCGACCAGGGACCGGGACCAGGGACACGGGCAGGGGCAGGGGCAGGTGGCAGTGGGCAGTGGCAGGGGACGGGTTAACTTGCATCTCGGCACGGTCATCGCTTGTCCGGGCACAAACTTGTTGAAAGGCGGCGGGCCGTGGAGTACGAGTACTCCACTCGTATTTGTGGTCGGTCGTGTATCGCATGCCTGGCCATCTGGCCACGTTAATAACCGTTTTGGACATGCCAAGCGGCATTATTAACAGCATTTTCTTCTCCTTTTATTTATCTATCTCTTCTCTGTAGCTCTTCTCTATTTTTCGTTTGTCTGAGGCGCTTTTAATTGCCGCCACAAAGACAGACAGAGCGAAAGAGAGAGAGAGAGAGAAGGAGGAGTCTGGGCGACATTTTAATTGAAATTCTACAGAAATAGCAACACTCTGCTACAAGATAAGGAATAATCTAAGACAAACATCCGCCGAATGATGGGGGGAGAGAGAGAAAACTACGTTTAAAACTAAAGGAAGTTTTCCATAAATTTTCCCTACATTTTAATTTATTTCTGTGTTGAAAACACTTTCTACCCTGGTGTCCAACCAACCTGACTTGAAATTCGGTTGGAAATCGTGTTAAAATTTGCCGAAAATAGTAAGCAAACGTAAATTACAGAAATTACAGAAATTATGTAGAACATTTTGAGCTATTTACATGAGAAAACAAAACTATGACTTGACCAGTTTCTAGGTTGAAAAATATTACAATGCAATTGTTCATAGTGAAACACTAACATTAGGGGGGGCACAACCTCCAAGCACAGTGGTCGCATGCCCTGAAAAAGTGGGAACATTTTCCATTGTTTTCCCACAGTTGAGTTTTCATGTTCTCTCTATGGAAATCGGGGGAAAATGCCCAGACTATTATTTAATTGGAAAAAACTAATCTTGAACCGTGTTGCGTGGTGTAACCGCAAGAGTGCACTATGCGTCATCATCTACTGTGCTGGCTGCAATCCAATCCAATCCAAATCCAATTTGCCCTTGAAGAAAAGCGAAACCATTCAAAGAATGGAATGCAGAATCGCTTGCTTCCTGGATTCCCGATCAAAGTGATGGGGCAGGGGTTAAGGAAGGGGAGTGGAAAATTGCTTGATTTGACCGCCGGCTAACTGTCTTCTCCCGTGCTGCTTCCTGGTGGGATGCCTGAGCTTTATTCTCTTCTCTTTTTGGATATGCATCTCTGAGCATTTCTTTTCAATTACCAAAGCAGCCACTCCCTTCTCCTGCTGCTCCACCCCCTGTTCTCTATGTAATTTGGACTTCAAAAGCATTCACGTGCTCCCTCTCTCCCCGCCGCTGCGCTGCTATGCTCTGCTCTCTTTGATAAGCTGCTGCGGGCAGTGCAACATGAGGGAGGAGCACATCAAAAGAGTCGGGACACGAACTGGCTCTCCCTCCTCGTTAGTTAGTGCTAACGCTGGCAATTCTCCAACAGCCGACTCAAAAATCCAGTTCATTTCGACGTGTGCTGATTCTTGAGGCTCAGATCAGGCTTCGAATTGCAATAAATTAATTAACAGCCATTTTTCGTTGATTTTATCGCCCAGAAACGCTGCTCCTCCACGCATTGATGCGCTCTTCCAGCCATTAAAAATGGAAACTGGGATAATTAAACGTCAACACTTTTAATCAGAGCAAGCGAAAAGATGTACATAAAAGACTGGCAAAATAAACAGCCCGAACACATGACATTTGAGAGTCCCTCTGCTCTCCTCATTCTGCTGCTGCTTCTCCTCTTCTCTTTCTCTCCTTTTTAATAGCCTTTGTTATTATTGTCATTAAAAGTCAAAGCACACACAACATTAACAACAACAGCACAGCCACGATAAGCTCTCTCCCGCTCAGCTCTGCTCTCATCGTTTAGTTTTTGTTTTTGTTTTTGCAATGTCATTGACTTTGGTGCGTGTGGCGTGTGCAAATTGTGCTGGGAATCCATCTTAAAGCCACTCATCCTCATCCCACAGAGCTGATCCGATCCATTCCCGCACACGCACACGCACTTGCTTCTTTGGAAATCTATTTACGTAAATGTAAATATGCTCTGCATTTAAAGGAAAGAGATAGAAGCAAAGACAAAGACGGTCAGTGACTCCCTGAAAATGAACCGAAATTTATTCAACTGCCGCAAATCAAAGCTTTTCATCCCCTCTGATTAAATTTAAAATGATTCTTGGCTAAAAATCAATACCTTCGGCCAGAGTATATGGAAACCTTTGAACAAAAGAAACAAGCTTTCTTTCAGCCAAAAGTTGGCACAATACTCGTACTGTGGGGTCCCATGGGCGATCAATCTTTGATAGTGCTGGCTGCTATGTTTCCCCTTGAATCGATTCAAGCAACAGCAAACAGAAACAGCCACATGCCCCATCTGCTTCATCGAGTGGGACAACAAATAAATATGATAAATTTGCCACATGCAGTTAGACATGCAATTTATCATGCGCAGAGGTAGAGGAGGCAGTAGAACACTCCCCGCCGTTGCGGGTCAGAGCGTCTAATAGATTAAATAAATTTCGCATAAATTATGCAATTGTGGCAGCCATATTTCTTGCTTGCAACCCGCCCAAGGGGCCGGACGGTGGCTTACGCACCTTCTCTGCCTTCTTTCTCTGCGCCTTCCTCTACGCCTTATTAATTTCCATGTGGAGTTGATCCTGTTCTGGCACCACCGCAGCTCCGTTAGCTGCTGCTGTCGGCTGCGTTTGAAACGCTCTACGCAGCCGCTTGCTTTTCGCATTTTGCATTCGCGTATTTGGTAATTAAAAACCCAACGAGCCGCTTGGGGACTTCGACTCGGACACAGAGTTGGCTCTAACGGTAAGCAGGTTACTCTCCACGAGAGCGCCCACCAGGATTAGCTACAGGTTTTACCACAACACCACCACCACCCCAGGCGACTCCCTCTTCGGCTGCTGCCGCGCCGCACAATTTACATAATATTTGCTCTAGATTCCATCTTGTCCCCTCGGGCCGCTTTCACACGCATAAACCAAGTCGCGGCGGGGCCAAGATCTCCACTGCCAAGATCCATCGCCACAGTTCGAGTCGAGGATGAGTCGGTCTCCTTATCAAGCCTCATAAATATGTTCTCGGCCGTGCCTTTGGGCGCTCGACGCTTGACAATTTCTTTAAAGTAAATTTTTCTTCTGCAAGAAATGAGAGCGGAAATTAATGGTTGGGGAGAGTTGTGTGGAGTGGAGGATCTTTGGTATGCAAAAAGCATGGAAAGTGGATTGCAGATTGAAGAATCTTGACTAGATTGGAGCACGATCAAAGAGCTATTTCATTCTTTCTCTTTTATGTGGCATATTTCACAAGTTTGCGCTATGAAGATTAATGGAATCTCAAATAGATTGAATTCCTTCCCCACAGTGCTCCACTGCACCGCTCCTCACCATAGAGAATAGTATCTAAATAATTTCATATGCCCTGAATAAATGTTACATGAAATTCCTCTTCCTATATCTCTGTATGATTTTTGCTATTTCTCTCTCTATTTTGGTCTGCAGAGGTTTGGCAATTGATTTGTGGTTTAAAAAGGAGAAAGAATAGATTGAAACTCAATCAAAACTTCATTTAAATTGCCCCTCTCTCTCTCTCTCTGTCTGGTTATCTTTGGGGCATGTTCCTTCTTTCTGCAGGTATTTATCATAGAGTTCCCATAAAATTATTCAGTTTCGCCTTCTTGGCAGGCATGTCCACATGGAGAACATGCAAATTTCGCAGAAGTTGCAGTTGCAGTTGTTGTGGCTGTTGCTGCCGCTGCGACTGTTGCCACATCTTGGCCTAATACAATTAGTCTTGTGTAATACGCATGCCTTATGCTTGGGTTGGCTTCGAGCCGGAGCGAGAGCCAGTGCCGGTGCCGGTGCCGGAGGAGTGCCGTGCCGTGCCAAACCCGTTAGTGGTCGAGAGTACATATACAGTTAGCCACTGCTCGCTTCCCCCCCTCCTACTCTCTTTCTCCGCTCCGGTCCCTCTTCTTACGCAATTCGCGCCACACGCCGCACATGTGTTTTGGAGTCGCCACCGATTGAAATTGCCTTGGGACGGACGCGCGAATTGATTGTACAGTGGCCAAAGGAAAAGTTGAAAGCCGAAAGCCTTTTAGGCCGCCTCACCTCTACTCTCTCCCGCGCTCTCTCTCTCTCAACGATTTCGAGTACCAACTTGTTGCCAAAATGGTCAGCGAATAGCGGTAAACGCCAATCGATGCAGTGTTGCCCCAAAGCTGCCAAATCCCTCCCCTGTCTGCTCGCCTGTCTGCGTCTGGGCCCAAAGTTGAACTAATTAAAGCCACAAAATCGTAGACAAAGCCAACAAAGACCTGACCATATCCATATCCAAGCCTAAGCCGAAGCCAAAGCCAAAGCTGAAGCCAGAACAAGTGAAGTTGTCTTTGTCTGGTCGAAAGGGCAATCGGATTATTATTCAATAAAAGATGTGCCGGCAAACAAAAGGATGCCCAGGCACTTGATGACAAATGCCTGGGCGGCCAACAAAGGGCGGCCCAAAGTACGAGTACCTGGGCAGGGCCCCTGCCTCCGGCTGATCTCCAGAGTCGCGGTCCGTTGCAGGTCCAGAACTGCCCTTTAAGCAAGCCGCCTCTCTATTCGATTTGCTCGTTTTGTTATCGCGAGCTTTTAATCTGCCCATTGCCGCGCGGAGCCAGACGAAGAAGAAGGTCTGGCCCAGGCTCCAGACCCCAGCCGCCTCCCCGCCTATCCAGGGGCAAGGGCAGCAGGCATTGTTGCAGCCACAAACGACCTTAACCCTTGGCAACCTTGCGGAAATAGCGAAAAGGAGATATCTCTTCGTATTCATTGATATTTTCCGATTTCCATCTTGTCATTTATGAGACGTGTTCCTTAATGGGCTCAGAGTTAAGCGGCAGAGGATGAATGGCAAAAGAGGAAACAGCATTCAGCAGCAGAAACCACAGACTTAACCCAAGAGTCAAATCAGCGGATACCTTCAATGTTCAAGGATCGATTTCTGTGTTGATTTGTGGACCCAACAGTGCAGGCATCGTTTCATTGCAGGTGTTGCAGGGTCCCATGTGCAGCATATCGATTGACATTCCACCAAAAACATTCCCACACATCGATCAAATGCTCGTACGTATGAGGCCCAAACGTGTTCACCCATCCGCATCATTTCTCTGGGTCAGGCACTCCAACATTGAGTGCCATTAATGGGTTAAGAGTTCAGCGGGAGTGGGTATATAGCGGCAGGGACAGCGGCAGGGTAGGTGGCAGGAGCATCCAGCATCCATGTAGCAGACACGAGTCTGCACCGAAGAAGCAGCGGCTCGATTTTATTAGCTTAGCAAAAGGCTTTGATTGTTCTTGTTCCTCTCGTTGCTGGCTGCTGCTGTTGTTGTTGTTGTTGTTGCTGCTGGGGCTGTTATGGCCTGTTGCGCTTGTCTAGACGGGCAATTTTTCACACACACAGACACAAGCACACACACACACAGTCATAGCCATTGGGGAGCTGGACTTGCTCTAAAATTGGCATTTTTCGCACACATAAGGCAAAAATGTAAAGCGAAGTCCAAGTCTCTCTTGGCCAAAGCCACAGCCACAGCCGATGCCGAAGCGGTTTATTTGCCTTGTGTGGCATCAGCTTCATCATCATCATCATGGTCATCGTCATCGTCTTGGCTCTTCCTCTTGGCTGCTGTGGTCATCCCAATGCTCTGTCTCTGGCTCTGACTCTGAGCCTAAGCCCGCTGGCATAATGTGGCGAAGCTTGGACATGGACATGGACATAGATGTGGTGTCTTGGTGTCTTGGAGTCTTGGTCTTGGTCTCGGTCTGGTTCTGGGTCTCGAGACTTTGGCAATTTCTTTATTACGAGCATTTCGTTTGTTGTGTTGTCCTTCTTGGCCGCTGGGGCGGAGAGTCTCCCCTGTGGCTAGCTCTCTGTTGCCTGTCACAGATCCGCTGATCATTATTGTTCCATCCACGTTGTCGCGACCCACCCTCGACTGCTCCTCCTTCGATCCCATCCCATCCCATCCCATCCGATCCCATCGCATCCCATCACAATGCAATGTCAATGTTTTGTCTTAATGCGACAATGCTCGATCTCTGCCTCTTGTCTCGCTCTCTTCATGTTATTTAAATGGAGAGAGGGCGGCAGTGGAAGCGACAACGGTGGATGGGAAGATTTACAGCCTCTGCGATAGACGACAATTTATTATATCTATATGGCCAGTTCTTCAGTCATACATTCGTTCTGGCCATAAATTAAACGATCTTGATGTGGCAGCGGCAGTGGTCTTCTCGAGGAGAACGAGGAGGCTCCACAAGGTCGCGTGTTGGCGCTGCACAGCCGGCAATTAAACGAGTTAATCACAGTTCGATGATTTGTCAGTTTTGTTGCATAAGGGTGCGGACGTCTGCTTGGTGGGGAAGGTCATCATCCCATCATCGTGTGCACTGGACTGTGGAGGCTGCCGCTGCCGACCAAGGCAGCGATGACATCATCCAGTGTCGCTTCTCCTCAATTCGACAATCCGAGAATCCGATACCGATCTCCAGTCAAGTGGCAGAGATTCAGTGGAGAAATACGAAGAGAACTTTACTGGCTTTCATACAAAACTCGAAGAGTTTTCAACGCACAAGCCAGAGACTTTTACTTTTCCTAATGCAAGAGACCCCCAGACAAACAAAAGTTTCGCTTTAGTTAGTCAGACACGCCCCCGTTGCCTACTCCTCCTCCTCCTCATCCGCGCCGATTCAACAGTTGGCAAAGATATAATTTGGCTTTCAGCTCCGTCTGTTGCCGCTGCTGCTGCTGCCGCCTTCTGGTGCCGCTCTTGTCTCGCTTCGGAGGAGAGTTCTCCCGTAAATTATAGCCTCGTCTTCAGCTTTTTCTATAGATTTCATACTGTATGGGTGTGTGTGTGTGTACTACCAGATATGGAGATGCACACACATATATATTATATATTGTATCTGTTTTATGTATTTTTAGGCTGCATCTTAATTCCCGAGACCAGTTCGCCTACACGTCGGCGTCCAAGTCGAGTCGAGTCGAGTCGAGTGTCGCCTGATTCAGCTTTATTTCGCTTTTATTTCTTCATTTTTCTCGCGTAACTTTTTTGCACTTGCCAAAGAGAGGACCGACAGGAGGGAGAGGGAGGGCGGTTCATTCTCCTTTCCTTTCTGATTTGCCTTTTAATAAGGCCCAACTGACTCCCAATACCCAATACTCACTCGATCGTTTCTACCTTGTGGGGGCTTTATATACTTATAGCTTTATTTTTCATTTATCGCGTTTTTTTTTTCATAATTCTCTCTTCGATATTATCTCGTTGCCTTGGATGTTGTTTTTTGTTTTGTTTTTTTTTTTTGAACGTGTCATGTTCCAGGCCCCCACCCAAACGCCCTCCCCGTCACCAGGTGTGTTTGTGTAGGTGTCTTGCTGTTTCTTTTGTTTTTTTTGCCGCACCGCGCCGCGATCGTTGGTTCGTTTGTTTAGTTGTAAGACAGCAGGGCCACGGCTACCAGTTCCAGTACCAGGTTCTCAGCTAATGACTAATGTGCCAGGGCATACATATGCCGAGAATATGCCGTGCATGGCCATCCATCCCAATCCCAGTCCCAAACCATTCCGCTCATAAGGCAGGAAGAGAGCTCAGCTCTGGCTGTCGGTGAGTAAATCATGACAGGGCCACACACACTTGAGCACCAAGTTCGTTGCCTCAGTCTTTCGTCAAAAAAATAAAAAGCTTTGCTGTGACGCAGCGATGACCATCGCCCGCACCCGCACACTTAACGATCGTTAAATTTGGCCATCAGTTCAAATGGCCACAAAATGTGTACTCCACATGACTGAAAACGAGGTCACCTTAGCGCGGATTCGGTGTGGCCAAAATACAAAAATATTTTCCGTTTCATTGTGCACAAAATGACATCACGATGCGATGCTGCTGGCTGGCAGAAAGCGGGGAGCTTGCAAAGCTTTCAGCTTGCACCTGGAGCTTAATTTACGGCGTGTAGCTTAGCTTACCTTTGGCCTGGGCTAATCCACAGCAGAGGGCCGTCAGCCACAGAGTGCGCCACATTTGGATTGAACGAGGCGGCATTTCCCAAAAATTTCGAATCTAATTTGTCGGAAAACGGAAAGACAAACGGCATATTATTTATTATAATCATTCAGAACAAACGGCACTTGCTCCACAACCAGCGGCGGCGGGCCATAACATTTCATTTGTATTCTTCTTTGGCCTTTTTGTCGTTTCCACAAGCACAAAACACACTCACACACACACACACACACAAACTTGGCGGCGCACAGACGGCAAATTATTATGAAACAAAGCCAGAAGAGAATGCCCAAGAGGCAGCAAAGTGGCGGCCGAATGGAGTCCGTCCAATACTCAACAAATCAAAAACCAAATGACAACGGCAAATAAAAAACGAAACGCGAACACACACAACACAAAACACGACTGGACAGACGGGGGCCTTACATGCTGAGTGGAAGACCACGAGACGGAGGAGTACGGACACGTCTTAGCTGTTTGCTGGTCGCCAGGTAACAAACTCAGGTGAAGCCGCTTCAGCCCCGAGCAAGCGATCGCGATCGCGAGAGAGAGCCCACAAAGAGGGGCAGAGACAGAGTCACGAAAGAGAGAAATTTGCTGCGCGGTGTCTACAGTGCACTGCATTGCATAAAAGTTGAGAGAAGCAGCACACGTGCCACTACGTTATACTACCCAGAATATACCCTCTATTCCATATATCTACCACCCCCATCCCCCAGGAGGCGACGCACTGGACGGGCAAGAGAAAGAGTTCCCATCGGAATATGAAAGATCGAACGCTCGTTTTTCGTTCCTAATAGATAAGATAATTCTTTACGATTTTCATTAGCGGCATTCTTGCATCCTCACAGTTATGCTCGGCTATATATGTACATTGAAAGAGGAAACAATAGGTATAGTACGCTTCTAAATATTGCATGAAAGCCAAAAATTCCAATTCAGTTTTTAAAAATATATTTAATTTGTATGTCGTATTTCTTTGATATTTGAAATAATAGAATCAAAGAGATTTTAAAAACATATTAAGCAGACGTAATTCAATCACGATTCCAGTCGATCCACTGTGACTTCTACGCATCTCTGCCAACAGAGAAGCTTTTTAATGCAAAAGCTTGCCAAAGAGAGTAACAGTGGCTTACATTAACTGTTGGAGGATTGTATCGTAGCGCTTCTCTCGTTTCGTTCTCTCTGTCAGCCAGAATTGAGAGATAACAATCAGCCGGCTCGTTTGTCTCATGGCGGAGATGAGAAATTGTGGGAGCATTTTTGCTACAAGCAATTATGCAATCTTGTCGTTGTGGTTGCCGTTTCTGCTGCTGCTGCCACTGCTGCAGCTGCCTATTGTTGGCCAAACAAACATTTATGTAATTGTGTTTGCTATCAGCACGAATGGCAGATTCTCACCGATGTCAGCAAGAGCCCTGCGGGGGTGTGGGTTGGGAAAATATCAGTTCAAAATCAGTTAAATGTAACACATGGATAAACGCTGAAACTTACGGTACTTGCTGTTCATCTGCGGCACCTCCCTTGGAGAGGCCGATGCAGTGCACCGTTCCTTTGGTGGTCATCTGGCGCACAGTTAGGACCAACACCTTTCATTCCACCATACCGACACCCAATTTCACACTTGTTGGCTTCGCGCGTGCTGGTGCATTATTCAAGAGGTGCTGCCTCTTCTTGTTAGTTTTCCAAACCAATGACCATCCCATCATTAGACAAAAGACTGGCCACAGGCTCTCCGCGGCGATGGAGCTGGTGGCGGGCAGATAATGCATGGCGGCAACGGTAAATCACGTGCAAACAAATGCATCCAGCGGAGCTCACTAATTAAAATTGCTCATTTCATTCGGAGTGCCTGTTATTATTACATTGTTGCAACATTTTGAGGGGAATATTTAGCTAAAATTAAATGATAGGAATGCATGCTAATTAAACTATTTAATAGCAGTGTTTAACCCAATTCAAATAATAGCCCCTACCAAAACAAAAATATAATATAAGAACCCACGAAGAGGGAACCAGATAGTATGAACTAGATCCAACGTCTAAATGCGCACATCTGGCAACTCCGCAGAACATTCACAGACAATAAAGAGCACAGAGGAATAGAACTACAAAAACAAACACAAATATACATATACATAACTGTTACGACTTTGCACTCTCGGTACGCCAGCAATTCGTTTTTGATCCAAAAGCACAGAGGAAAGAAAGGAACAAAATAAATGTGTGCTTGTAACTGTTCCGTCTCCATCTCGCTCCCACCCGTTGACTTCGTGTGCTGCTACACTGCTGTTCCGTATAACGGCATTTTATTTCTCGCGAAAAGGAATTTCAAAGAGAAAAAGACAAAATAAAATGCCCAACTCTTTGCAGATATAATTTTAGAGGTATTCTTAGACGAGACAATAACATTTAGAGACAAGAAACGGTGCAATATTAAGAAAATAAAAGAAACATTGACACTGATTCTCACCTATAAATGTTTTGTAGTTAATCACAGCACATTGAACATTTACTTATGATTTGATGAAATCACTTTGAAGAAATTAATTTGTAGACCGATACACTGAAATGTATAGGCCTGAAAAAGTGCCATAATAATTAAGAACTTATATATTGGCACAGATTCAGGACTATACATTTTCTGTCATTATTCACAGAACTGATTCACTTTCCTTTGAATTTGTATAATTTTCGTGAATTTACCGATATGTTTTTGCAGAAAACCTTAAATATTTCGACGACAGAGATTGACAATATATTTAAAAAACGAAAACGTATTGCGCAACCTCTGTCCTGCAAATAATTAAGGAATAATTTAAATAGTTGATTGCTGATGTTTGTGTCTTCATTCTCATTAGTTTCAGCTATAAATCGAATCACTTTTGAGATATTTCTGAATAGTAGAAGAGACGTTCAAATTTATAGGCACGAAAAAGTGCAATATTAATTAATAAACAAAATATTGTCACTAGTTCGTGCCTATAAATTAGTTGCAGTTCATTTGTTTACTTGTCAATCTGCACTTTTTTTTAATTACGTAGCAATGCCGTCAGCACAGATATTCTTTGAGCTTCTTCCGATCAATATTTAAATCGTAGCTTTTTGCTATTATTCTATGGACCGGGGCTAGTGCAATACGTTTAATAATCCGCATTGCAAGAACCCCGGCCTACAAATCAAAGCAGTTCGAATTCATTACTGGCTTTCCTTGTTCACTGATAATTTTTTTTACCGATCAATAATTCCCTATTTATTTGATGAACCCAACAGCAGGCACCTTCAGGCTGAAGGACGTGCAATACTGATAGAATAGAACAAAGTATTCGCCCATCCCGCAACCCGAAGGTATCGACCGAACCAATACACAACTAATTTTTCACTTTTGCCGCACTCGCGAACTACCGAAAACAGAATGCAGCAGATCGGACAACGATCTCAAAGAAATAGAAGTCAAACACACAAAGAAAAACAACAACACATTTGACATCTCTTCTTTGTTCACGTCATTCGCCATAGCTTTTGTTTGTCTCTGCCTCGGCAGGGACAAAAGGGAATGAAAAAATATGCTGGACAGCAAACGACGCGAAAACGAGACAACCATAGAGGCACCACAACGGCGCCAAAACGGATCTTTGAAGCTCGAAGGCGAGAAACCTTAAAAAGCCGTTTACGTTTAAATGTTTATGTTGGCGATGTCTAATTTGATTGAATATTATGATCAAACTAGACACAATTTGGAACAATAATGAAACGGTGTTCAATTGGATCATAACATTTTCCCAAAATCCATAGAAATATATATTACATATATACATTCGAGATGTGTGCATATATACATATGTGTATGGGTATGCCGATGGAAACGCCGAGACGCGAGAAAGAGACGGGGCAGCACGACGGCTCTTTGCATTGGTATTGGTTTTTTTTTTTGTCCCGAAGCTCGCAACCGACAGCGAGAATTTCTTGGAAAATGGCGGAATCATGCGTTCTCTTACATATGCATGTTTTTGTATGTGCGACTGTAGCGCTGCGAAGGTCGGTGCAAAATTTGGTTAAATATGAAAACCAAACTGGGCTTTATTTGTACAAATACTCAAACAAAACCCACTTTGATTTTAATATTTGCACAAAATGTTTAGTTTAAAATACGCATACATACATATAATTATTATATGGTATATAATTATTAAAAAATTGATATTCCAAGCGGAATCAAACGAATTTTGAATAATACAAATCGTTTGAAACTGGTTGAAGACACATTCCAGATCTACGCCTTCCAAATCGTGGCGTTTAAATAGCAAAGAACAAAGTCACACCGCGGTAATTTTTATTAAACCAAAATGGCGCGACTATGGACGTGGCGTCTCCGGCTGTAAGTTTTTCGCGCACTCGAACCGGCTAATGCATTATTTTCAACAAATTTTCGAGGTGAGGAAAGACTGATCGTACAAAAACAAGATAAGTCTAACATCACCTCGAATATTTATGGAATCGTAGCCTTGAAACCGAAAATTGTTTTGCACATAAACGCGGTGCACGTTTTTTTTTTTTCACTTTGATTTCTCACTTTCTTGTTGGTCAGGGAGCGAGCTCCTTACTTACTCGGCGGCTGGGTATTAAAAAGAACGAAATCGCCTGTGTCCCCGAATTTATAGGGTTCTGACCCTGCGCGGCAGAGACATCGAAAGACAGCTCGAAAAAATAGGCAGCACTTTTAATTCGCACAAGTGTGCGGCTATACATGAACGCCTCGCAAAAGTACACACCAACACAGGTGTAGGTGTGTAAATTGCTGATTTTCCGGAGTTTTGGTAATCCGACCCAGAATACCTAAGCCAGGAAAAGCTATGAAAAGATATCAGGGGAGGGATTCTGATCAATGATCGACTCGACTCTGTACACTGTATTTCTCGTTCAAATTTAATCCCAAATAAGACTCAAAAAGCACACACCAACACATTTACACACGACACAAAATAGGCAGCACTTTCCATTTGCATAAGTGTGCACCTTTCTATACATGAATGCCGGCACAATATGTGAGTATGACGTATATCAGGCACGATTTATCCTAAGATTTGGTGGTAGACCCGACAGGAATGTGGAAATATAACAGAAGGAGGACTCCGAATAACGATCTATTCTGATAAAATTGATTTTTCGTGCGAATTTAACCACAAAAGCGGTGCTTGAAGTACACACACACACACGTATTTTCCCTTCTATAGGACGACAAAAAATTGGCAGCACTTTCAATTTGCACAAGTGTTCAAAATTACCCACAAATTCCGCGCAAGACCCATACACTAACGCACGTAGCCTTCTATATGTGTGTACATGCATGCCCCGATTTACAAAGGTTTTAGAGTCACAACGGCAAAACAAACACATGCCAGGAATATATGTATTATGCACAATTTAGGAGTCCATTCTGATCCAATATCGACTCTTACGGCTAAAGACTGTTTTAGATGCAGACCAAAATCAAAGCACTTTCCACTTCGCATTAGGTAGCATCTAGAAAGAAATTTAACCGCGGTATAATCAAACCCATGAAAACGGAACAATATTGCATTTATTATAGTGTTCCAATGGGAATAACTGATTTTGCCTTTTGCTGCTGCACATCCTGCACGGAATATACCACACCATACATATCGACACCACAAACAAAGACATCAAACATTATGTATATGTAAACCAATATATATTAACAAAACAATATCGTTTGGATTATAGTGGACCAAAGTCTGGTGGCAAAAACGAATCATTGATCGACTGCTCGAGCTGCATTAGGGTCGGCTCCAGTTCCATGTACTGGGTTACCTGTTTCTCCATCGCGGCGTTCGTTTTAACGCGTTCGTTCTGCAAGCTCTGCAAGAGCTCTCGGTTAGATTTGCTTTTGGCCACAGCAACCTGCAATGAAACAATTACGAATTAATCCTCGCGTTTAGTGGCGATTGAGCGGAAGACAGACCTCAATCGCCTTATCCTGTGCTGCCAGCTCCCTCTCCATGACGCGGATACTGGACTCCAACAGGCGCATGCGCACCGGACGTGTGTACTCCTCCGGGGACAGGCGGTTGACGTTCCTGAAAAGAAAGCAGAAAGCAAGTCAGGGCATGCAGGGCGACAAGTGTAGGCGAAGAACCGACCAGTTGTGGCCCTCATAGGGGGCAAACTTCTCCTTTAGCATTTCCAGTTCGACCAGCTTCCTTTCCACATCGTTGCTGTCAAAGAAGTGCTGATTCAATTGGCTCAGTATGGCCGTCATTTTGTTGCGCATGGAACCGACCAGTTCATCGGTGGCCAAGTAAGTGTCCCCGTGCTCTGAGTGAATGGCGGCAAAGGGAGCCAGATCTTCCGCACTGCATGGTGAAAAATATATTACATCAATAGCAAAATTGTTTTTAGCTGCAAGAATCTGCCGCATGCCTGAGATCCGCAAAAACTTGATCAATAGCTTCCTGGTAGGCCCGTTTCACCTCGGGTACAATTTTGCTGTGACGGTTGAAGGCAGCCTCTATGTCCTCGTGGCCTGGTTCGGTATTCTGGGCAGACATTATGACACTTTAAAAGCGATGTGATTTAATTCAAAAAATGCACAACAAAGTGTTAGCCTATTTTGGTGTGACCAGTTTGGGGAAAGCACTGAATGAAAAAATTTTAAAAATACTAAAACTATTAAATTTGTTGTTTTAAATAGAGACATTGGAAATGGAGTCTTTGTTAATATTTAGTTCATCAATTTTGTAATGATAAGTGCCGGAAAAATTATATTTTGATCCACAGGCTCAAGTATTGTTATTTTCAAAATAGTACGCGGAATCGTTCCACCTATCGCACAGAAATATCGAATTGAATATATTTTATTCAAATGAGAATAGTGAGTATCTACATTTTAACCTTACTTCTTGTGTGTTTTTCTGTACAACTTGGGTCGTAATTTCCTCAATATATTTACGGTATATTTATAAAATTGTGGTTTATTTCGGTATATTTATGAGTCTTGTCGGTATATTTTATTGATACATCCACGGTCACACTGATTTGTGCATTTTTCTTGTGTGTTTTTCTGCCATTTTGCAATTCATCTGTGAATTTTAACTCTATCGTGTGTTTTCTGTTCAATTGAATAATAAATATTTTCAGCAAGTGCTGAAGTAACCAACTCGTGGTTAAATATATTTCTGTGCATTGCTAACCATAGCAAACATTTAAATTGTGGTAGCAACGCAAGGCAGCTACGACAAACCATCCCAGATAGGTAAGTGTATGCCTGGGAACGCGCTGGAAAACGGGAAAAAAGCGAATTTGCGGGCCAAATAAACGGGGTGAATGTGTGTGTGCAGTGTTGTGTTTTCCCGGATACATTTTCTGTGAAAAGTTTTGCCAATACATACAGTGCATGCCGATTTTTCTTCACTTTTCGCCGCCAGTGTCTTTGGAACCCCATCCCGCACGCAGCCCAGATCGTTCTTTTGGCTTCCCTTTTACATTTACAACCACCAGAGCACACACAGACACATACATTCTTGTCCTCTCCCTTGCGCTCTCAGGCCGGCTTTCGTTTGGCCCAGGTACAGAGTCGCCGCCGTTGCTGTTGTTGTCTCATCCGCTTTAGTCTCTTGTTTTGTTTTATTTTTCTCCACGCGCTTTTACCCACAGGGGGTGGTGGGAGGAGCGCCCGCTCAACCGCATGTGCTGGCGCATATAATTTCATTATAATTTATTTGTCTTGTCTTTCTTTTTGCGGCAGAGATAAAATCAAAACAAAATAGTTTCATTTCCCTCTGTCTCTCGTTCGCCGCTGATGTTATTACTCCAAAACAGCTCCCACGCTTCGCTGGAGCCGACAACAAGTCGAGTTCAACGTTCGACCACTTACATATTAGGAAGAGGCCTAACCTATATTTTATTCATAGTTACGGTTGTTGTTGCCTCAGCAGCATCTATCGAAGAGTCGAACAGAGTGAGAGAGTTATCTGTGTGTTCTCTCACACACATCGGCGTGTCGTCTGATAATGAGCGAAGCAAACCAATCTTCAATAAGTGAGTGTGCGACCTGGCCGCACCGCATTATTACCCCCCATTCTCTCCTCGCTGTGATTTCTCACCCACTGGCACTCTTAACTTTAGTCACAGCCTCCCTCCCTTTCCCATCAATTGTTATGAGACTCGACTTTTGCTTTTTGTTCTTGTTCTTTTGCTTTGTTTAGTTTCCAGTTTTGTGCAAAAAATTCGCTTTTATTTGCCTTGTTTGGTGTGCTTGCTCTGTGTGTGTGTGTGGGTATGTATGAGGAGGATGGCATGTAGCTTCGGCATTCTTTATTTCGTATGAAGCAATCGCATAGATATTTCCCAGCCATTTGTGCGCGTTCATTGACATTGAACTGAATTCTCTAGTAAATAGTGAACTTCCATTATGTTTCTTACAGCTTATTGAGCGTGCTCTATGGCTATGTTTGTTCTTTTGCCAAACATTCCTACAAATTTCTCTTGAGAGGGGTGTATCGGCCTATATTTTAGAAACCACACACATACACTGGCAACTTGTGTTTTTGTACTCTCTTGTACATTTGTAAATAGGAGCTAGAGATGTGATCATCTCCACATCGTGCGTGCTCGTGTAAGCCTCACCTGCACGAGCAGAACATAGATTCACTGAGAACCTATAAATTTAATGAGTCTTATCATGCAACAGATTGTGCTAATATTTCATATAATTTTATTTATATAAAAAACTCACTCTAATCCATGCTCTGCACTGGTAATTTTTCTAATTGCCTACTCGTGCTGCACACGCGCCCATCTCTAGAGGCTGAGTGGAGCTCTCATGTATCATGTAAAATTTATGATGTTCGCCTTGTTTCCAATGCACTCAGCTTAGCATGGGGAAAATGAAATAAATAACAAATAATATGGAACTGGGAGGCTGCCATTGTACCGCAATTCGTTGTCGGATGTTGGCCGCTTTGATGATTTCCCATATGACCATCGTTCCAGTTCCATTCCAGATAGTACAAATGTCTGTTCCCTTTGCCCGCATTTAAATGTATCTATCTAATAAGTATCTATTGGGCTTATGTTGACATGGGTAGACGGATAGGGGTGCACAATGCAAGAACAGAGGACCTTTTAGTCATTGACGCAAATGCTATTTGACTATCATACGATTGTATTCGCTCTTCTCTTTCCCCACTTCTTGGGGGCCTCTTCAGCCCCATTGCCATTCGCAATCGCAAAACATGTTCCACTCAATGATTTTTTTTTTGATAGCTTTTGTCTTCTCGAATGACGAATGAAAAAACGAAGCAGCGCGAATGTTTTTTTATGCAAATCGTAAAATAATACTTGAAACAAGTTTCCCTCTTCCCCCGCCCTTCCGCTCAGCTCGAACGAGTTTTATTGATTTTGAAGCCTTGACTGGTATTTTCTATTTCTGCTGCACAATGATTCTTGTATTTCCAATTAATTAGCCAAAGATGAATGTCTCAAGATGCAGTTGATAAGGCGGCTTAAGGTACACAGAACTGAAAAGAGGATTGTGTGGGGGAGTGTAGGAGGTGGAAGCAAAGTACCTCTCAATCGAAGTCTTTTAATAATTCAACAACTTTAGGGCGGAGAAAAGGAGAGCTGGCAACCAAAGACAAGTTTTACTGTAGTTTTACTCTTCGGGAAAGTTGGGACAGGACAGGTTAGAACGGGACAGGAACACACACGGCACACGCCATAAGCACATTAGTTATTAGCGCAGGGACCAGCTGAACCCCAACATCAACCCCACCTTCTATCGTATCCAACCCACCCCCGCTAAAGAGACACACGCGATGTCGATGGCTGGTGCTGGCTCCCGACTTGGCTCGCTAAGCACGCTGACATGTCCATAAAAGCCTTGAAGTGGACAGCACACACACATGCATATTTGTATGCATATATACAGGGCTGAAAAAAGGGGGCGGCTATCTATTTTTCTAGCGCGGACGATGAGAATTGTCAATTGTATGCATTTCCGCTTTGCCCTGCTTCTTTCCTCTGGGTATCTGGGTTTGGGGTTATTGTGTTGTTGTTGTTGGACATGGCGTCCATTAGCTGTTTTTCCGCTAAATTATAGAGTTGGAACGCATATACCCACCGCCCAATTACGCTGGCAAAAAAGAATTCTGAAGGGGTGTAGGTGGAGGTGGACAGGAAAGGGATAGTTGAAGGCTTAGCCATACATACACATACACATAGGTCGTAAGGAGAGAGATGCCAACGTGACACGTGATGAAACACGGCAGTACTTATAGAAAGAGAGAGACACGATTCGACTACGATTTTTTCACGTCATGGCATCGACTTTGGCTTACGGAACGCGTGATCTTCACTGATTCCCATAAAAAAGTATTAGTATGTAATATTTACATGTAAAAGTTTAGAAGTTACGTGAACTACTGTTCAAAGTGAAAATGACAATTTCTATTTCTGGCCTTGAAATTATATTCCGATTCTAAAAAAAAATAAATAATTAAGGCAGACTGAGCCAGGCTGAATATTCAAAATTTTTAGTGTACATATTGACAATTTTTCTATTATTCAAACAAAATGTAAGTAGATTGCTCTTCCTCAATCATCTTACCAGCTGTGCAACCATTGGCTGGCATTCGCTTACATATAAGAACTGATCTTTTTTTCACGCCAGATTGGCACGCGAATCACGTGCACATCGCCAATGCTTCTAAAAGAGCAGGAACAGAAGCCAGAGCATAAGAGCGATGGGGCGTGTGCATTAGTGTGTGTGCGTGTGTGGGGTCGACTCCTTTTGCTCTTTGGTGGGTAGCCACGAACCGCGTTTTCATGTGGTTTGCCACGTCTCGCTGGACATGTGATCTCCTTTCTCTCTCTCTCTCTGTCTCTCCCCATCCATTTATTTTGTTGTTCCTGTTTTTCTTTTGTTTTGTGTTCACCCAGCCCACCTGTATGTTTGTGTGGGTGTGGGTGTGTGTGCGTAAAGGGCCCGTAGGGGCATATATGTATGTGTTGTATAAAAAAAGTTTCAAGCGCGTTCGCCTGGGGGGACGAACAACTTAAATTATTGTCCTTATTGCATTTGTTGTTTCTTGGATGGGGGCGGACGTGGGGGCAGGTCGAACCGATGGGCGGTGGGACGGCGGCGTGTGCGCTGTCAAAGGCTATTTGAACAGGCTGTGGACAGCAATCAAATGATTTTCACATAATTGCTTACCTGTCATTTATGTCACTTTCAGGAGTTCCAAAGCTTCGCTTTACTCTTCCACTCTCTTTTACGCTGTCCTTGTCCCCTGCCTGTCCCCTCCACCCTGCTCCTGGGAGGCTGTGCTTACGCTCGCTTTTCTCACACTGACCGCTAAATGCAATCTGTGCTGGGCATCGAAGGTGCTTACAAAGGGGAAGCAATCTTCTGGCCACTTCCGCTTTCAGGCACAAAGTTTCCAAGGTTCTATTGGCCTGGGCCTGTGACTCGGGCTCGTCCTGGGGCCATGTCCCATGTCCCTATAATTAGATCTCTGAGCTCTTGGGAACGGCTGTTCCAGCTCTCAGAGTTTCATTAGGCTGCGTGCGGGTGTGGCTTGCGTAGGGTGGTGGGGGGCGGTTTTACGTGTATCACATGGAATGGGTGGGCGCTGGGTTCTTTGCCTTTGACGAGCTACTGTTTCTCGATTTTACAGCAATTACTTGAATAATGCATTTACAGTACACTAGGAAGCACACTGGGAGCGTTATGCTCCTGGGAAATAAGAGCTGGCCTCGTACTGACCGCAAAATGCAATCAGAGCAGTGCAGGGGCCATCGAAGGTACTGAAAAGCGGAAGCAATCTTCTGGCCACCTCCGCTCTCGGCATTTCCCTTACAAGATAACATTAGCTATGAATAGAAGCTTCATTTGCGACTTAATATTTATATTTGCGCTCAAACTATATTTATTTCAGTCAGTGTGGTTTTTCTACGAATTTTAAGTGTTGGGTTTTTCCCACAGTGCCGGCTTGCCGTCACAGTCTAATGACGACCTCATCCATTCACATCCATATTCTAGATAGACTAAGACCCTCTAATGATATTTGTCCAGGTCAGCGCAATTTGTTGCATTTCACAGGCATTTAGCCGAAGAGCCCTTCTAGTGGGTGGGGGTAGGCACTAGTATTGGGGCTCTATCAATAGTTAAATGGTTTGCTATCTTAGAAAAACGGCGGGGGCGACCGACCACCTTCTACTGCTACAACGACGACAACGGCAACTACTACTCAGGAGTGCTGCCATTTAAAATATGCATAATGGGAAAACATCAGCTGAAGTTTCATCTAAAATTCAAAGAAAACTGCACGAAGGCTGCACTTTTTTACCTTTTGCTGCTCCAAAAGGGAGTCCATATACCACACATGTGTGTATTAACCCCACGGCCCGCCCATCCTTCTTCGGTTATTAGACTAATGCCAAACTGTAAATTCATTACGCACCCCCCACACACACATATGTACATAATATGTATAGGCAGTGACTATATAATTTGTCAATATGTACAATATATAATATGTAGGTATATAATGTACCTACAGAGTTCTGCCGAAAGGTGGAGCGATGTGAGTTCAGTGTACAGGGTGACTGACTGATGTCACTTAAGCTCTCCTTTAATGTCTAGCGTTCAGATAAACAAAGATTGTGGTACTTTTTACAAGGGCAGGGCTAAGAAGGAGCCCGAAGGCGCTCAAGAGTCAGATTTTGAATGAAATTATTTAGTCATTAGTCATCCTATACATACATGCATACGTAACACTCACATATAGTATTTTACGCTAGTTTTGTCGGAGGTGGAGCATCGATACGTGTTCTTATATAAAGAATCTATACTCCAAATACGTACAACATACATATGTGTACATACAATCCTATAGAAATAAATGCACTTCCTCCCCCACAAAAATATCATTGTATATGCACGAGAATGAGACTATACATTCTTCGATACGTTTCGTACATAGGGAAGGACTATTCTATTCTATGGCGTATTCCCCCATAGAACAGTTTGTGTTTTGGTCAGTCCCAGTACAATTATAGTGGTTGCCTAGCATCCGGTACCCATAGGCACTTCCCCTTTTTAAGGTATTGTCACTTGGTACATTTGTACGAATTCTATTGGTCAGCGATTTCCGCTGTCATATATCCGATCCCCAATAGCTTCCGATTGGCCAGCCCCCAGGACACCATGTCGAACGATTTTTCATATAAATAGCACTAGTTCTGGCGGATACTATTCATTAGTTTTTGTACAGGACTCGTAAGCGGTGCTCTCTGCACCTCTGCCCTGTTCTGCTCTCCTTTGAACTCATCTGGACGAAAGACAAGTCACAAGGCTTAGTATTATGTAACTGTCGAGTGAAAAAGTTGGAAAATTCAGTGGAATGTGTAAGGGAAATCTATAAGATGTACCCCTAAAAAAAAAACACAATATATATTTAAGTGATTCTATGTGATATATGTTTGAAAAGCAAAACAAGGTAATTCTGTGATAGATTACAAGATCATTTTATGGGAGTATAAGACTGTGCGAAGTTTTCTTAGTTTCCTAAATTGTTCTCACAATTCTTAAAGAAAAAGAGTTACCACATTTTGGTCTCTTTTTGAGACCGGGTAGTACCTTGTAGGAATTCTAGCCAATTTGATCTCAGAAGTGCCCCCGAATCGAAGGCGATGGCAACCCTTTCTTTCCCTAAGCTCTTCCCACACATCTAACACCTATTCAGTACTTGTAGTACAGTCTCGCTCAACCATTTATTACTTCAATTTCCACTTGAGTCATTCCCCCAATGGGAGCCCTCGAAAAAATTCGTTAAATCTTCCATTGCCGGCGTCGTTTTGGCCATTGTTATACGAATATCCGACAGATTTTTGACAACTTAACAGCAGCGGCAGCAGCAGCTTGGACAATTGATGTTTTGACATGTGGAAACTCCATAAAATGAAATAAAAGCAAATAAGTGCCAACAAAATGAGAGAGACCGAACGGTTTAGAGGGCGACTTTTCAAATACCCTTGCAGCAGATAAATACTTCAAAATAGATACAAATATAAATATAGTTTGGCAGATTAAACTATGGAGAAACGATGGAGAATATTGCAATGTTGGATGTTAGATATATAGAAAGAGATTCGGATGTAATATTTAATATATTAGATGTATTGATCGAAACAGCGCTGCTAACCTTTCCGTCAAAAGGTATACAAAAGGCCCAAAGTGCTAGAAAAATTACAAAAAAAATAATATATAAATGATTGGAGGTTTGTGTAGTTTTCTGTGGGCAGCAGAAAGCCGCCCGACAAATAGTTTGAATCAAACTCTCAGCCTCTTGGCATTTTTCTGTATAAATGAATAATTTTTCGTTACATGTTTTATTGTTTTATTGCACACGTTTGCTCTCAATTATGCAAGCAAAGTGTGACAGTTGTGGCAGTGGCTGCCACACACACACACACTCGTATATCGTATAGAGTTCTGGTTGAGCGTTGGCTGTGTGGCATTTCCGCCATTTCTGTTTTGGATGGGGCTTTAGGGCGTATATGCAACCCAGCGACGGCTCACGGATGGATCCGTGGCCATGTGAAGCTGCAGCTGCGACTCACGAATCGGATCCAAGCCGGGCTTGAATTTAATTGTTTTTTTTTTTAATTTTAATTGTGGAGCAGCAGACAACTTGTTGCCACTCACCTGATGCCATCTGTGACTCTGATCGGCCCACATCGATTTATTTGTCGCTGATCTGGCGACGGCAGGCAGCTCCGCTCCGCCCCGTCTATCAGTTCGATTCCGACCGACCAGAGATCAACATAGTAGTATCTGAGCAGTGAACCATTACAAATATATATGGCATAAATGTATAATCGAATTGCCTTTTCGAATCTTGTGCATGTTGCAGAGAGAATAAGAATGAAGCGTGAAATGAACGATGCAGGAGACGGACCACAGGACCAGAAGCGTAATCGCCGTAATGAGGATACCGTGCGCATACTAATTCCAAGCAGTGTAAGTACCACAAACAGATGAAGCGCTGCTGTGATACATACATATACGTACATATATCCGTGGAGAGCCTTTTCTAATAACATTTCTCCCTCGGTTTATCTCTCGATCTTTTACTTTCTTTCTCTTTGGCAGATCGCTGGCGCTGTGATCGGCAAGGGAGGACAGCACATCCAGAAGATGAGGACTCAGGTACTATATGAAATAAAAACCCCCACCCAGCCATCCACGACAATCACTCAAAGAACCAAAAAAAAAAAAAAGTGAAGAAAAAAAAAACAATGCATAACAATCACAGTTGAAAGCGTCTAGTCTATTATTATTTACAAGTACATTTTTTTTTATTTTGTTGCACAACAAATTAGAAAGTCGAAAGCAAATGAAAAACATCTGAGATTCCATCCCAAAAGCGTCTGTCTCTCTGTCTCTGTCATTGTGTGTGTGTGTCTCTCTCTCCTGCGAACTCTCTCACTGTCTCTCTATCTCGCATCCTGTCTCTACCCCTCTCCCACCCACTCGGAGCTCCAGGAACGAGAGCTCCCATCCAATCCGAACCGAACCAAACCGAAGCGAAAACCAAACCAAAACCGAATCAAATCTTGTCTTCTGTGCCGGTCTGGTCCCTACGACACCATGAACCCTTACCACCCATATCACCACCACTCTTTTCCCCTCTCTATTCTCTCTTTCTGTCTCTGTAAGCGGATCCTGCCAGGCTGTCTCTTTTTCTCACTCTATCTCTCTCCCTGTCTCTCTCTGCAGCAGCAAGGAATCAAAATAAGATCAAAACACGCTTCTCACTTACTAACGGGTGTCTGCCACTCAGCTTAACTCTTTCCCCTGTCTCTCACTCTGTCTCTCTCTCTCTCTCTCGACCGTCTCTAGTTTCTCTGGTTTCTCTTTATTTATCGTTTCGTTTCTCCACAAAGGAAGTTCCAACCCATAGATCAGAAATATGTATGTGTAATCGCAGAGAAATCTGAATCTGAAATTTATTACAGGCGTTTAATTTTTTGTTTTGATTTTTGTTTATAATAAACTTGGAGAGTAAAATTTCCCCCCTCCTGTTTTTGAGTAAAATAACTAATTAGGAACAATAGGAACTACAAAAGCAACAATAGCAACAGCAACAACAACATCTACAACAACAAACAATAAAACGATAGTTTTATACGCTAATTAACCTTTTAACTAAATGAACAATTTTCTCTCTCTCTCTCTTCTCTCTCTCTCTTTCTCTCTCTCTATTCTTGCGTAAACCCCATATATGTAACAAATCAAAAAAAAAACCAATCCAATTGTTTGAAAAATGAAATGAATCGTCGGTTCCGCACGCCCAACAAAATCTTCAACAATATCATCTGAACCGATCCGACCAAAAAACAATCAAACGCCCGTCCGCCCGCCCGCACCGTCACTCTGCACCGCTGGTCTCCATGGTCTCTGGTCTATATGTCCCACCCGGGTACTGGGTAACCGATCGATCTGTATCCCGAATCTGAATCTGTATATGAATCCGAATCTGAATCTGAACTGGCCCGATGATACCAAATACCAATACCAAATCGAATTGAATTGAATTCTATATAATCTGATATCTGAACATCCATGTATATGTGTATGTATATGTCTATGAACCCACATTCCCATACGTTTGTATCTATGTGGATGCTTGGGCCCTGTCCCTTCTCCCTGTGATGTATTTATATATATGGCGCATCAATCAACCAAATCAAAAAAAAAAAAAAAAAAAACAAAAATCTATATGTATATTACGCCCATCGACCGAATGACCGCCTGTCTGCCCGCCCGACCATCGACCGTCTGGCCCGCCCGCCCGACCGCCCGTCTGCCCGCCTGCCTGACATAACGCCCGCCTGTCCGCCCGTGTCTTCGACTATATATGTGTGTGTGTGCGTCTCTGTGTGGCACACACAGTATAAAGCAGCTGTGTCTGTCGACGATTCCCAAGGCCCCGAACGGTAAACCACATACAAATCTTTAACCTTACCAATTATTAGATACTATATAATCTGCATCTCTCCTCCTGTACAAGCCATATTGAAATTGAATTGACGAGAACCGAAGCCAAGCCCGACACCCAATCGAGTTTGAGCTTTTGTCAGCCTTAACCTTAACCCATACATATATAGATACACATAGATAGATATATATGTATATATATCTATATCTATATCTATATCTATGTCTTTGTCCTGTATGCGCTATAGTTATCTACAATCTATCCAAATATCTATCTTAATATTGTGTGTTGTGTCCACCTATGCCTCCTCCTCCTCCTCCTCGTATGCCAGGCGCACAGTATCTTATGTATATCCCGTATATCCAGTTTTTGTGTAGTTTGTGCTGACCAGAAGGTCGCCTTCTTAGCCCGAATCTAACTTGATCTCGCTCTCGCTAAAAACCTAATCCTAATCGCATACTAATCCACAATGCACCCCCGTACCATGTACCATGTCCATGTACCATGCTAAGCCCAATCCATCCCAACCAAATGCACGGCCTGAACTTAAACTCTGAAGGAACCGAGAATCGAAAGGCCTGAGATCTTGAGATCCTGAGATCATCCATATGCCGACATCCCAAGTCCCCCAGCAAGCGTCTTGCCTGTCCTTGTGGTGGTATTACTCGTATTTTATGATATATGATGTGACATGGAATGGCACTTGGGAGGGAATCTCCATCTCTCTCCCTCTTGTTCTCTATTTTTATCACCGATTCTCTATCTGGCAAAGTTTGTTCTCTAGTTCGTTCTCCCCACAACATTAAAGAAGGCCATTTTTAGACCTGAATTAATTTCTAGTTAATGTAATGTGCAATTCTAATATGTGTTTTTCCCCTCACTTTTCTCTCTCTTTCTCTCTCTCTCTCTTTTTTTCCATCCACTCACCATCCTATACATATCTCTATGCACGCCTAACAACTGCTCGCTCAACACCGAACACAGGACCATCCAAATATCGGCGGATATCGAGGCCACTCTGGAGATAATCACCGAAATGTTGAAATACTTTGAAGAGGTAAGTGCCCAAGTGCAATGTGATATGATTCACACATATGATAACACTCCAATCCATTCCATTCAATCGCTTTCTTTGCATGCAGCGCGATGAGGACTTTGATGTGCGCCTATTGATCCATCAGAGCTTGGCCGGCTGCGTTATAGGCAAAGGTGGACAGAAGATCAAGGAGATACGCGATGTGAGTAAATGCTAAAAATTTCAACTTAAATTTCCATTCCGTGCTATCGAGTTAAATCTGGGCTCCTGTAAATACAGAGTAGATGGTAGAGAATGCAAAAGAAAATATATACATGTCGAGTGCATGATAAAGGGGTGAACTCTATATATATTTCATTTGTTTTCTACCACCTCCGAACTACAGTCTTGAAGTATGCACTAATTATCCGTCGATCCAACTATTTTCATAATGCTGCAGTAGTGAATATGGTCGGCATAATAATTACTGCAAAACGTATGGCACATGTTTTCCTTTTCAATAGTTTAAACATGCTCCTATTTAATTTAAGTATTTCCGCTATTCCGCTTTTTGAGTACCGTCCCCTGCAGATGTCTGTCCTGAATGCGTGCGTGTCCGTCGTAATCCTGTAATGCTGCCCAACCGCCCCAACCCCAGTAGCCTGCGGTCAACGGACATCGCTGGCCAGCCATGACGCTTCTGGCATGAAGGTTAACATAATTGGACTTATAACTGTTATGGTGTGCCTGGGAATGAGAAGGACATCCAATTCAGGATGGGTTATGTGGGAATTTTTGACATGTTTTTGATGGTCCCAGCAGCGGAGTGAGTGGGGCAACTGAGGCAGTGCCACGTGAAGCTGAAACCCGTCAACATAACTTTGCGCTTGGCTAAATCGAAAACTTTGTACGGGGGATACATTCCTGTTGCCTGCTGCCTGCGGCCTTCTGCCGGCTGCTCCGCGTGCATTTCTCTGTTTGCGACAGGAGAATGCACCTCCATCGATGATGGGAGGGAATCGATCGAATGGATAGCAATACACGGGCGATAGTGGGTGTCGGTGTTTGTGTGTGTGTGGAACGTGAATGCTCATGCAGCGGAGAAGGAATCTGTTGCTGACGTCCTGCTACTACGCCTTTTTCATAACACACTTGTCAGTGGCGCCGCTTTACTGAATCTGGCTTAAGCTTCGTCTAGTGCATTCATAACTGCTGACACGTGAGGATAGGTGGGTCGACAGGTTGCATGTGGCAGTAGACGTCAAACTCTTTTCAATTGCGCAATTCGCAAGTTCAAAATAATCAGAAATGTCTCCCCCATCAGAGGTAGTGCTGCTGCTGCTGCTTCTGCGTTCAATTAGGATAGGAAGTGCAGTTGAGTGGAAGGCATGTCCTTCCAGGCGTATCAGCAGCAGGTGAGCTGGCAGGGCGCTCATTAATTAGCGACGAGTGCGACTGCATTTTAATTGGAATGTCCTGCGCGCTTTTCTGGCTTTGCTTTCTTTGCTTTACTTTGCTCTGTTTCCCCCTTCTGCCAGCTCTGAATATAATATCGCACACCTATTCTCCCATGAAGCTGCTCCTCATGCATATTCATATTTCTGTGCTGATGTTGCTGCTGCTGCACTACTTCTATGGAGGTCAACAAGTCCACGGCGGCGGCAGGCAGAAAGAAGCTTCCTCCTATCTCGTACTCCTTCCTTTTATTATGGCGTTCTTATACGTGCAGCATCCTTGCAGCTGTCGTCTGAACTGAGCTACTGCTTTGATGTGGCCATCAGCAGATGATGATGATGATCAGCCTCCAGCAGCAGCATCAGCATCCGTGGGGCAGCATCTCAGCATCCTCAACTGTGTCTGCCTCAGAGCATGTGTTTGTCGTTTATACATTTGTACCTTTTCTTTGGTCTGTGCTGAAAAGGAAGTCGTCCTCGTTTCCATCTTCATTGTTGCGGCAAGAACAACGGTGGCGGCAGCAGCAGCAGCAGCAAGACGTGGCCTGGCCATGGGCAGCAGCTGTTTCCATTCAGTGAGCCATTTGGTCGGTCTCCCCATTCTCCTTTAGTCTTCTGTCTTCTGCCATTTGCCGCTCTGGCGTTCCGTCTTTGGCCTCGGCAAAGCCGGTTTACGTTCGGGTTTCCCCTTGCCAAGGAAGTACCTTGCCCGAGGTTATAGTAATTGCTTACTTCTGGCTTCTAATACATCTTGGCTGGGGCAGGGTCTTGTTGCTATTTCTGCCCTAGATCATTCTTAATACACATCTCCTCCGAACTCGCAGAGCGCCAAGTCCTCTCACATTGTGTGTGTGTGTTCAGACATGTGTTCCCTATGGTAGTATGTGGATATCCACTCGTGTGTGTACCTATAATGCCTAGAGAACAACTCAGTCGTCAGGTTTCATGCCTGTGTGCCCCCGCCCCCCTAAAATGTTGTCCTGTGCCAAGGAGGCAGCAACGAAGGAGCGGCGGGGGACAATGGCATCTGCCAAGGTAGCGGCAGTAATAATGAGCGACAGCTGCTGCTTCTACTGCGACTCCACACACTGATCCTGCAGCCGTCATCCTTTGTGCGTATGTCTGTAAATCCTAAAATGCCCTAAAATGCATTTGAGGATTGAGCGTGCCAATGGGCCTGGCTTTGTTCCTGCACTCTTCTTGCTCTCTCTCTCTCTTTGCCTGCCTGCCGCCTGCGGCTTACATTTGTTGCACGCTGTTCGTCTTAATGAATGCCAAACAGGTGCTACGCAGTAAACTCCACATGCCACTGCTTATAAAGGGTGCCCTTTGCTAAGGGTGCGGCCGGATTGGAATAGATACTATTACTTATTACAAAAAATAAGAAAAGAAACACTTTGAAGTAAGTAAAGGAGCAGTGGGAGGGGGATAACTACTGTGATTTTCCATCCTTGACTAGAAAATATATTGGTACCATAGCACTGAGAATATCTGGATACATACTCGTAATGCAACTTAACAGTTCTGCCTCCCTTCTGTATAATTCTGCGACGAGTATTCTGTGGCACCCTTTATTGAAACGAATTTCGTCCTGGCAACGACAGCTTTTCTGGCTGCCAAAGCGAGTTTTGTGATCATCATTTGATTAATAAATACATACATCAGCTTAGAGTGGCGGAAGCAGGAGTTAGTGGCATCAGCCGGGAAGGTAGGGGGGAAGACATTGTATCAATATCCGGTTTAGTTTTCGGTTGCGCTCTACACCAAATTATTTTGAAGGTTTTTTCACACTTGAGCCTTATTTGTAGCATCTTTCCCCACTCTGCTCTCAGCCAGCCACTTGAAGAGATGAGTGGTATATCGAAAAGACAGCGGTAATTGATACAGAGCTGGAGAACTGTACCCTAGATTGGCTCCTCTGCCTGTGTGGGAGTGATTAAAACCGGTGTAGTCAGTAAAATAGTATCACAGCTTTAAACATACTCGTACCATCGTTTCTCAATTAAAGCCAACAACTTTTTGCATATTTTGTGTGCCTGTTTGGCACTACTATCGTTTTGCCCGCAGCTGTAGGTAAAAGTTTTTTAATTGCTGCTGTCGTAAGTGAATTTTGATTGCCTTTTGGCTAGGGGTGGTGCGGCTACCGCTCCAACACCAGCAGCAGCACCACCACCACCACCACCACCACTGCGTCCTTAAGATGCTCTCTTTCTCTGGCTCTGGCACTCTCAATATTCTACTTGGTCTGCTGGTGCTGCTTCTGGTGCTGGTGGCTGATAGGAGGGGGATCTTAGCCGCTTTGGTAATCCCCTACAATCTTTTAATGGAGCACCATCGATGCATACATGAATCACTTAAAGATTTTGCATATCAATTGAATGCGATTTGTTGTTAATGATGTCGTCCCCGCTCTTTGTGTGAAGTTTGCTCTCGACTTATATCCTTACATACATATCAAAATGCGAATGTGTGTGTGTGTGTGTTTGTAGAACTATGTAAAGTTGTTGTTGGATTATGTCCAAAACATTTACTTTCGGTTTTTTATTTGTTCTCATCTGCGCCTGCGCACACAACAACAACAAAAGCAACAAAAAATGAAAAAAGACGAAAACTTTTAAATGAGGCGAACTGAAGAATACACCGGTTCCGTTTGCTGCCAGCGGGAGCAAAGCAGAACTTCAGAGAAGAGCAGCGGCGGCGGCGGCGGCAGAGTTAGAGCAAGAGCAGAATCAGCAGCAGCAGCTGCTGCCCTGCCACACACAGCAGCCTGCCTGCGTATCCTTTTTGGGACTGACATGACACACGCACACACAAACACATGCTAACACGAATCGGAAGAAGAAGAGACGCACATGCTGTTGCCTGCCTTTCTGTATATGCGCGTGTTTGTGTGTGCTTCCATTTTTTTTCCTCTCTGGTTCTCTCTCTCTCTCGCTCTGTGTGTGTGCGCTGCCGACGTCGTCCTGCCTGCGTCTCTGTCGCCTTACATGGCAACTGGCAATCGTTGAACCCAATTATTTCGACATTGGTGCTGGTCGTGCACGGTCCTGTTCCTCCAGTGTTCTCTCCGTCTCTCTGGCAGCAGTCCGGTGCTGCTGCTGCTGCTCCTGCTCTTAATATAATTGAGAAAACAGAAAACAGTGATGAAAACAAAATAAATATATAATTTAAATTCAGTTAAGTGGAAAATGGTGTGGAATTTCAAAGTGGATAACAAACTTTTAAAAGGTATACAAAAGTTGTGTACATTAACACATTTATTCACACATTCAAATGATCGGTTCCCTGATGGTGGTTCCCCGAGTTATATTAACAATAATTATGTACAAAATCTAACAACCATTGCTGGCATATCTATCCCACATCACATGCCTCAGTGGCGAGGATGTGCGTGTGCGTCCATGTCGGACGGCGCCAAAAAGAAAGAAAGCATAAAAAAAGCTAAAAGAGTTAAATGGTTTTTCTCTCGAATGATTGGGGAATATAAGCTATAGATTTGGGGAGGCGGCGACACGCCCTGGCCCATAAATATTGTGTTTCGTTGGACAGCTAAAAAGTATGCTACAGTTTCTATTTGTTATCTATGTGTGTCAGCCATAAAAACACAGTTCATAGAGAGCAAGAGAGAGTGGGAAAGAGTCAGAGAGAGAGAGAGACAGTGGTGGCATTGTCATGTTTTAATTTAATAATTTTGGGATTTCAGGGATTCTTGGGCGCTGGAATGCTCATGGGACCTCGTTCTTTTATGCGTTAGTATTTTGTGTATGAGTGTTTGTGTGACTCAACGCTTTTGGCCTGACCATTCATAAGGCTCCACATCCTGCGCCCCTTCCGCCACAAGGGTGATGTGGATGATGGCATGCGGGAACTGGGGGGGTCGAGGAAACACTTCACAATTTTGATGTCGCCATTGTTGTCTGGAGCACACGCAACGAGTTGTCGCCTGGGTGTAGCTGTAGTCGAGAGGGGGGAGAGGGTAGAACTGGATAGCTGGAAGGGAACATGACGCAGCCTTTGGTCATTGTTACACGCACACATACAAACACAAACACGAAGACGGGGAGAGTCGAGAAGGGAGCACGCAATGGGCCTAGGAATGATGCAATCATCAAGCGGCAGGCAGCAGTTAGGCGGCACCAATGAAACTGGTGAAAAACTAAGGAAATCGCTAAGCAGCGAAGGCTCTGCAACGGAAGCGGGACTGAATCGGGACTCCAGACATTGACACACACACGCACACGCACACACACAGAAATCTGTTCCATCCGCTCCCCACCTGCTTCCCCTCTTAAGTGGCTATCGAATTTCCCATTTACACTTCCGCTGCAGACAAGAAAGCAGCCGAGGGGAGCAGACAGAGGCCGAGGCAGAGACAAGAAGAACTTCCTGCCACTTTACATGCAGCCAGCGAGAGGGAAGCAGCTGCCCCGAAACATTCGATGCCGCAGGTAGAAGACCTCATTCTCTGTGCCTGCGTCTGACATCTGCTGCCGCTTTCAGCTGCTGCTGCTTCATGCTGTTTAGGAGCCATTGCCCGCTGTGGCAGGATGCAGGACACACATACGAATATATACTGAAACGGACGGGTCAGGGCCAGTGTCTGTGTCTGTGTCATGGCCAAATTGATTTGAACTCGGCACTCAATGGACCTTGACCACTCTCTGTGTGTGTCCCACTCTTTGTTCTGATTTCTAGGAAATGATAGGCACTTGGGCTTAGGATTAGTCTTAGGCCTAGTCCTATGGATATACTGCGGGCTCTCAGCGGGAAAACCATATTCCCAGAAATCCAGTACGTTGTGAAACTAATCTCCTCTCTAATCTCTCCACTTACAGCGCATCGGCTGCCGCTTCTTGAAGGTGTTCTCCAATGTGGCTCCGCAGAGCACAGATCGTGTGGTGCAGACGGTGGGCAAGCAGGCCCAGGTCATCGAGGCGGTGCGTGAGGTGATCACCCTCACTCGGGACACGCCCATCAAGGGGGCCATCCACAACTATGATCCGATGAACTTCGACCGCGTCTATGCGGATGAGTACGGCGGCTATGGCACCGGCAGTGGCAGCACTCGCCCCAGCCAGCGGGGAGGCAGCCGCAACGGGGGAGCAGGAGCAGCTGGCGGTGCTGGCGGCGCTGCTGGTGGCGGCAACGGCGGAGGATTCGGCGGTAATGCTGGCGGAGGTCGCGGCAGTGGCGGTGGAGGTCGTGGCGCTGAACGCTTTGGTGCAGGCACCGGAGGTGCTGGCGTAGGAGTCGGCGGCGGCGGTGGCGGCATGGGCCAGCGCGACAATCCATTCATCAATCCGTGGGCCAACGGCGGTGGCGGTGATGTGGATGGTTTTGGCGGTGCCAGCGGCGGTGCCGGTGGCTTTGCTGGCGCTGGTTTCGGTGGCGGCAGCGGCGGGCCATTCGGCGGTGGCGGCAGCTTTGGCAACAACGGCTTTGGCGGCGGTCCCGGTGACTTTGGGGGGAACAACGGCAGCTTTGGCCAGAGCCAGGGCAGCAACAGCCTGCCGAGTCTCGGCAACTTCACCCAGAGCCAGGGCGGCAGCAACAGTCTGCCCAGCCTGGGCAGCTTCGGCCAGAATCAGGGCGGCAACAGCAGCCTGGGCAACGGCCTGGGAGGCGGCAGTGCCAACAACGGAGGCGTTGGAGCCCTGGGCGGTGCTAATGGCGCGGGTGGCTTCAACGCTGGCGGCGGCAGCAACGGCGGCAACGGGAGCCCGAATGCTCCGACTAATGTGCCCCAGGGTCATGACCCCAACAACAGCACACAGGTCACCATTCCAAAGGAGGTGAGTGGTGGAGCAGACTTAGTTTCGGGTCCAATTCGATTGCTAATTTGTATGATTTTTGTTTGTTTTGCAGTTGGCTGGCGCCATCATTGGCAAGGGAGGCGGCCGCATCCGCCGCATTCGGAATGAGTCCAGTGCGTACATAACCATCGACGAGCCCCTGCCCAACTCGAACGATCGCATAATCACCATCTCGGGCACGCCCAAGCAAATACAAATGGCCCAGTATCTGCTGCAACAGAGGTTGGTGTCGCAAACAGACTAAGCAGATCAAAGTATGCACTCAACTCCTTCTCATTTGACTAACCCCAACCCACACACACACACACACACACACATTACACAACCTGCCTTAATCCCACTCCCACTGCCACTCCAAAAGCTAATTCTGTGCGTAATTAACTCGGAAACGGTGTCTCAAGTCGTGGGTCCTAAGTGTTAAGTGCTTTTGATATCGTATCATATCTATAATTCGTATCGTATAGTTTTAACTCGCAAATCGCTCCAACAACCATCCATCCAAACTAACTAACCGATTGGCCTCTCCTGGGAGTGTATTCCGTATGGAAGACTAGTGATTTTGTTGTTTGGTCTCTGCTAATAACAATAAATCCCTTGTCTTCTTACGGCGTGCATCTGTGCTCTTCATTATATCGATGGTTAACCAAATTAAGCGGAACTCGGCATTACAAAAGAAACAGAAAATACTTGTTTATTAATTTACTAATTGTGTTACGGCTTATCCCAATCCAATCTCATATCGGATATCGCGCAGCATCCTGCATCCTGCATCCATTGCAACCCCATCCACCATCCACACCCATATACAACCACACCAACACCAAGACCAACCTTCATTCAGCTGTATCTGCTGTTCATTAAAAAGTTCATTAATTATGTTTTCCTTTGGCTTTCCGCCATCGCTCCACAACTCCCATTGCAGTGTGCACGAGAATGGAAGGCGAAACATTTAAGTGGGCAAATACAACATTAGCAACAGCCACACAGCAACATGCAACAACAACAATAACCATCGAGATGTGCTGCGTTTCACGTTTAAAATTAAATTTACTAACAGAAGAAAAGGAACAGAGCGAGAGAGCATCCTCCAAAAACAAAACAAAAAACGAAAGAAATTTATGTATTTCTTCTTTAACTTTAAGTGAAAAATTCCCCCGAAAAGAGAAAGAAATTACGAAAAGAAGGAGGAAAGGACGACAACTGGAACAATAAGTGTCCCCCAGCCACATGCCCCGTGCATCTGCCTCCCCCCCGCCCCTACCATCATTCTCTCAGCCACACCATTTCTGCTCTTGAACGGGGAAAGTCAACCTTAAAATTCTGTACGATAAGAAGAATGAACAAATAAAGTATAATTAAACTTGATGCAAGGCTGACGGCCTACGGAAGTGCTTTCGATTAGTCTTTGAAGGATAATTGTATAATAAGGTTTTATTCACATTATGAACGCTTAAACAAAACAAAAACATTAAACATTTCGAATCCAAGTCGGATGTACGCGTATATATGTGTACGTATGTACGTATGCATATGCGTACTCGTAGAATGTAGAGTTGATTGCGTTTCACGTAATAAATTATTAAGCATTAATCGGTAGATGTACAATTTAATTAAGAACTGATTTTAGGGTTGGTATTACTAGGCATCGTTAAGGTCTAATGATTAGAGTCTAGAGTATTTACAAGTTCCGATTATCATTCTTCTCATCAACATCATTCATCCATCCTCCTGCATTGTTATCATCGGATTATTTCAATATTCGCCAGTTGGCTGCCAGATAGCACCTCCATAATGGACTTTTGTGATATGGTAAACATTTGTTAAGCTCCCGCTTATGTATAGACTATAATTAATATTGCATTTTGTGTGTGTTTGCTACGCTTCGGTTTCCGCCTTCCATATGTCCAGGAATGCATTCAAGCATCAACAGCTACGCCCCCACGTCCATCTCCTCGCTCCGAACCAATTCAATTCCGCTTGGACGAGTTGATTAAATATTTACAACAGTGCGTCAACAAATGTTTCTCGCCGGAGGAGGATGAGGAGTTGTTGTTGTGGTGATGGTGATGCTGTGGGGCGCCCAGTTCACGCGTGTAAATGTCGAGTCCGTACTGACCCTCCTCGGGGAAGCTACAAACGGGAATGGGAATGATTGCACTGAATTGCTATTAAATTTTCCATTTCCTTCTGCACTCACTTAATGATGAACGTGACAATGTCGTCCAGCGTGCTGTGAGTCACATATTTCGCCAGCTTCTTCTCCTCGATGCCATTCTTGTGCAGCGTGGCCATAAAATCTGTCAGCGGACGCGACATACGAAATTGTAAATCCAGGCTGCGCCCGGCAAAGATGAGCGGATCCTGCAAAGCACAAAGTAAATAAGCACTGACATATATATCAGGATAAATGACCAATTAACCCACCTGGTGCGTGATGGGAATGAGACCAAAGAGGCGGGTGGCCTTTGTGGGTCCCCATTCTCCGCTGGCACAGTCCGGCAGCGGCACCATCACCGTCTGCAGCTCCTCGCAGCAGATCTGATCGGAAGAAAATGTCAACTCAACCATTAGCAACAGCCGACGAGGGGGTATACAGGTCCGGGGAAGGAAACTCACCTTGAATTTGCAAACAGACTTGAACTTCATGGGCTCCCCGGTTAGGTACTCCTGGGGCGTCACCGCATTGGCAAAGATGTCCAGCAGAAAGGCGCCCGAGCATGGGGCGTGCACGCGGAAGGCCACAATGTTGCCGATCACCGACTGCATCACGAATCTCTTGAGGGAGACGCCATCGTAGGAGAGCTCCTCGTCGCTGTCGTAGAACTTGAGATTGTAGTGGAAGATCAGGCAACTCTGCATGTCCGTGGGCATAGCGATGCGCACAGTTGCCGCTCCAGTGTCGTCCGTGAAGACCACAGCCCCATAGCCCTCGTCGGCAAAGTGCAGGCCGTAGCGGAAGAAGAGCGAGCGCACAAAGGGTAGATTTTCGAACTCGCGCAACGTTATGGGACGCTTCAGGAGCTGCCATTCCTCTTGCAGCGGATAGAACTCGTAGATGAACTCGCGTGGATCGGTGAGGAAATAATGGTCATCGTACTCATACCTGAAGAGGGAGAAACTTGGATTAGATACCGACACATTCTCCATCTGCTGTTAAGTGGACTCACCGCAGACTGTCGTTCTTGCCGCGACCTTGCTTGGGCGCCTCCTTGGCATTGACCAGGTGGCGGGCTCCCCAGTTGCATTGAACGAAGCGCCAGGCACCAGCCACGTAGACGGCATTCCAGGAGTTGCGGAATCGTGAGTCCTGGAACTTCACGCCGGGCTGGTAGCCGGCGCTCTTCGAGTAGCCCTTGATGACGACACAGTGGAGGCCGGCATAGCTGCAGAGGCGCTTGAACAGGACATGGTAGCTCTCCGTGCCATATTTGATTCCACGCAGGAGACCCATGGGCGTGTCGCCGCGCAGATCATCGTCAAAGTGCATGGCATTCAGGTTCTTGACTGTGATCCACCGGAAGATGGTGCGGGCCTTCTCGATATCGGTGGTGCAGCGTCCCACCAGCTGGCGCACCAGATCCGTGAACGTCTTCTGGTCCTCCTGGGCCACGGAAATGGCAATGCGATCCACATCCTCAAACTCTATGGGGTCCGTGTAGATCTGGAATTTACTGACCGCCGGCGGTGCTGGAACGGGGGCATTCAGCGGATACTCGATGGGCACGGCGCCCTCGCTGAACTCGTCATCCAGGAAGATGCTCTCGCTCTGCATGTACTCGGAGCGGCGGGCGCTGATCAGCTCCAGCATCTCGCTCGACTGCCTGTCCACCAGGGCGGCGGTCTCGTAACGCTCGTGCTCCAGCATCTTCCGGGTGATGCTCTCCTTCTTCTTGCTCCGGCGCAGGGTCATGTTCTTCTCCAGGTCCTCCTTCTGCTGCTCGTGCCGCAGCGTCAGAACGTTGGCCTCGTCCCGGCTGCGTCGTGAGGTGGCCAACTCCTTCTCGAACTTATGCGTCAGGCGCTGGAGCTCGCGCTCCCACTCGTCCTGGAACTCGCTCTGGATCTTGCGATCCTCCTCCTCGCGCTTCTTGGCAAATCTCCGATACAAGTCGTCCTCTTCCTTGCGGTGCTTCATCTCCAGGTGAGCCTGCTCCTCGCGGGCCTAAAAACAGAAGAGCGGGAGAGATGTTAGGTGAAAGCTTTCGCAACGATCCATCCACCTGCATTTTCGCCGAATGCATTTCGAGCGTTTGGTTTGGGTTGTTGTTTTTGCAATGCTTGGCTTGTTAACTTGGCTAATTATAATGCCACGCCTGAGCTGCCACCAGACCCGGCTAAATGTCTGGCATTAGGCACCGTCCCGGCCCGACCCCACCCCGTCTCGAATTGGAGTTGCATCTGCCGCCATCCCGCCCACACACTCCCAACGCATTGCGTGCGCCCATCGATAAGTGCACGTCTGTCCATCGATAATTGCTGCCCGGCGATCGGATGTACCGTTGCGTGGCTGTTTGCATTTGTGCAACAATAATTGCGGGTCTGTGCGCCCGCTCTCTGTGACCACTAATCTGGCTAATGTTTTCTCAGGCAATGCCACAAATGATTCTTACCTCATTCGCAGTGATCTCAGCCGTAATTACGCATCAGCGGTTTGCACTCAATTTCCTTACATTTATACTCGTGTAGCAAAAGGGTACAAAAAATGTCGTTCTTTATGATTCCTATGTGGGACCTCAATCACAGATTTCACTATAAGAACCACAGGTAATCTCTCTCCCCCAGAGAGAGTAAAGATTAGCAATTGTCTTTAAAATACACCACAAGAGAGTATCCAGTACCGCGTATAAACTACTCAGTTCTTTCCAACTAAATACAGTTTGAAAGCTCTCGCAAATTGATACTCGTAGCTTCCGCATTGGAATGTGTACACTAGAGGGACATTCAGAAAGCATTTAGCGCCATGCAACGGGCCAAACAATGTGTAATTAAAGCCGAAATTCAATGTCAAGTTCAAAACAATAACTATGTACATATAAATATGTATGAAAAACAAAATCAAGTAATAAGCAGCTGGCTGGCAGCCACTAAATGGTTCAAAGCCCCATTGACAATGGGCAAAGCGCTGCCGCTGGTCAGCGGATGGGGGTGGAATTGCGTGAGCGGCTTAGAGTTGGTTTTGAACATGACCATAAGCCGAGAAGCAGTACGTACAGTTATGCGACGCGACGCCCACGGTGACAAAGGCAAAAAAAAGAGCGGAATAGAGAAATAGCAGAGTACAAAAGCAAAGCAAAACCAAATCAAATCAAAACCGAACGAAAACGAAAGTCTAAAAATGTGGAAATTAATTATTGCGCAAGCGACCACACAAACAACAACAGAAAAACCAGCAGCAGCAACAAAAAAAGCCCAAAACGGTGGCATAAATTGTAAAATTGGCGTTTGGACAGAAATGCGCAAAAAGCTTTCAGCTATGAGGAAGTGTCTGTGGCTTTGCCTGTCTGTCCCGCTGGCGCTGCCGCTGCGGCTGCGTGAGAGTTTTATATGGAATCGGCGCGCCAAATTACACGACGATTACATGGCGTTTAAATACGCGTGCATTGCATAAGGGCTGGGCTGGGCATGGTTTGTCTGAAGACACCGACACCACCACCCAAGCCATGGAAAGGAGAGAGCGTGCAGAAGAGAGAGAGTGTTGTGGGAGCGTAAGCTTCACCGTCAGAATGGCGCTCGCTCTGCAGAGAAAAGCTGTCGCTGGCAAAAGCTTCGCTTGCCGTTACTTTCACTGTGGTGCGCATAATTTAGATTTACCGAACGAACGCAAGCGCAGCCGGAAAAACAAGTGACGGTGACGGCACATTGTCTTGTACGTGTCTATGTCTGCCACTGCCACTGCTGTACTTGTATCCGTATATGGAAATCTATGCTTCCAGGCAGCCACACTGCTGGCCAAAATAGTGTGCCCGCCCCGGGCTTAGACCCAGGCGCAGGCTCAAGTGTTTGGTGTGTGGTGTGTGAGGGAGGGAGTGTGCGTGGCAGTTGTAAAACATGGAAAATTTTTAATGATTGCATGCATGCAATTTTTCACATATATATGTATGTTTTTTTGTGGTTTGTTTGTTGTGGCTGTTGCGGTGGTGTGTGCCGCCATCAGACACCTGTTCGAAATTTGTTAAATTGAGCGTTGCAATAAAAATATTTGTTGGTGGTGTGCTGCTAATGCTCCTAGTGGTGCTGGTGGCGGTGCTGCTGATGCTGCTGCTGCTGGCCACTCGCGTGTGGCATTCTCGAAAGTGAAAGAAAAATCGGTTTTTGGCATTTGCAATGGCAGTGGCAAAGAAAAGCAAAACTTGTGCGATTTGAATGCGATTATAATGCTTTCACCCAAGCATCATGCAGAGATTAGCCAGCCAGATTAGTCGTAGACCTGGACCCGTGCCGATGCAGCACGATAATAAATTATAATCAAGCTGGGCGATCATGTCCATCCCCAGCTCCACTCGAATGGAAATCTCTGCGTGAATTTCCATTTCTCCCAACTAGATCAGTTGGGTGATAATGATACTTGTACCTAATAATCTTTAGCTGAGTATTGGAAGAGAGGAGAATGAGTCTATTATATACATATGTATACGAGTACTCGTAATGTTCTATCAATCTGCCAGGGTTTCTTAGAGTTCCGCCCCCGTGGACAGGCTCTCATTCTCGCTTCTTTTGGATATGGCAGGCCTAGAGCTTGGGCAACGCAACCCCTCAGAGAGGTGCAAATAGCACACTAGCCTACATAATCATGACTCTGCGCTGGCAGTGCATTAATTAGGCTCTGCACATACTCGCAGAAGCATTGTGCAATCGCTGGAGCTCGGAGAGAACTTTGCGGCAACTGAAGAGGCGCAGAGACAGGGGATGGGGATACACACTTGACCAGCCGGCGGACCGCTAGCCACTTAAAATTTCATTACATGTTCTGCACTAAATAATCTCTTAATTTGCGGCCACTTCTTGGGGCAGAGTGGGGTCTGGGTCTGCTTCTGCTGCCATCAACGATGGTCGCTTACCAGGTAGAAATCAATTGGCTTCTCGCGCGCCTTATTGTAGGCCTTCTGGACCTCCGTCTGCTTCAGTGCATGGGCGATGTGCAGGGCGCTGGCGTCAAAGCGGCCGTACTTGTAGTCGGATTCGTTTTGTGACGGGGAGTTGACCTCGCGGCCGACGTAGCCGTTGGGCGTGGATTGACGCGAACCCCCCAGTGGGGCACCTGCAAGACAGAACAGAACAGGCCGAAGCCAGGAGAACGGTCAGCCAGGCTGTGGGCCACGAGGAATCAATTGTAGTCCCTACTCACCGTCAATCTCGGTGCGCGTGCCCCGAATCTGTTCGTTCACGAACTTGCTCGTGCGCGGCGCATTGAGGGCCTGGCGAATGCCCACCGCTGTCTGATCGAGATGACCGGGTCCGCTCTTTGGTACATGTGAACTGCAATAGACCTGCAGAAGAAAGAGGTTAATGCAGCATTAATTGACTCATAAATGGAATTTTCTAGGCGCGAGAAATGATTTGTCATTCTTCCCTTCCTCCATTAGATCTCTCCCATTCGATAGAGGGAATTCTAATTTGGTGCCAATTAAAGTTTTTTCTTTTAGAGTTTCCTTTTAGAAGAAGATATTGTCGAATCATTATATTTTGTATCTATATCTAATGCCCAAAGCAATATACCCCATTAGCCATATTCGGTTTCGTTTCGAGTGCGTGAGCAGACCCCAAGATTCGAGACACTTGCAAATGCAACAGCGCACCAAACCGCTGCACCTACACACAGCAGGTGGCAGTGCGAGTGTGCTCCAAAGTACAGTGCGTTTCGTGGTTTCGTGCTTGGAATGTCAACGATCGAAGACTGCCTGACATAGAAAATGTGTGTTTGAATTGATAATTAGAATTATTGAATTACAGCCCAAGAGGAATCTTATTTATAAGATTGTTACAGCTGTAGCAGTCTTATTACTGCGATACGCACTGTACGCTCGTGCACATAAATGCACACTTATGTATGTACGAGAAATATGCATATTGCTGCTGCATATAGATGACAGGCAAACAGACTGACAGACAGGCGGACAGACCAGACCGCACTGACACACATTTCTGCTGCGGCAGAGTGCAATAACAGAGTTATTTATTATTATGCATGGGCACGGAAAAGTGTCGTAGAGTCGTTCGAAATTCGAATTGCATTTTTGCATTTTCGCATTTTTGCATCTTGCAGCTGTGTCTGCTTGACGCGTTTGTCGCCCGAGTCTTTCGCAGTTTCGTCTGTGGCACTGGCACTGGCTTTGGCACTTACCTCTTTGTCATCCTGCTTGTGTTGATTATTGAAATATGTCTTGAGAGTTAGCTTGGTGCCGCAGTGGACGCACTTGAAGCAACCGGAATGAAAGAATGTGAAATCCTTGAGTGGCCCCACACGATCCACCTGATAGACGGTCTCGCTGCACCGCAGGCACGTCGACTCGTAGAAATTTGGGCGATACATGCTGCTGCTGCTGCTGCTTCTGCCTGCTGCCGGCCTCTCTCCAGCTCCTTCTGTGTGTGTATCGTTGGGTGTTTCGGAGACTGGTTCCGCCAGTCGCCAGTTGCCAGTTGGATATGTCACTTTTCTTTTCCTCTTCTAATTTCACTCGAAATCGTATCTGTTCTGCAGCGGCAGCCTAGCCTCAGCTTCCGAGCAAGGTGCTAGTTTGTGGTGCGTCGAGCTGGTTCAAGTTCTGGTTCTGGGGGTTCGACACTTTCAGTTCGTCGTCATTCGTCATCAGCAGCCGCTCATCCTCATCATCCGTCCGCTGCTGGCAGAAGCTGCTGTGTGCCACGGAAATAAGCGAGAAATGACCAAATTGATTACTGGCTGAGTGGGAGACAGATTTCCTATTTAAGTTGAGATTAGATTTTGGCCCAGACCAAAACTGGCCAACAGCCCAAAGCCCCAGCCCCGTCCCCAATGGCCAGTCAAAGTCAAAGCCACACAAAATTTGGTTTCTGCGCAGGCGTCCGAGCCAAAACTTTCATTTTTTTGTTTGTTTTTTTTTTTTGGCTTTTTGGCTGCTTTGTGGACAACTGTGAACAGATTATTAATGAATTTTAATTAAGTGGACAAGAGGCGGATTCGATTCATTTTTGGCTACGAAAAGGGTTTCAGGTTCGGAATAGGACTGGGCTTGCGCTTGGGTTTCAAGTAAGTATTTCGCCTTGCCATTGACCTCGTGCTGGGAACCAGAGCCTGCTTTGAACGTGCCACAATTGAACTAGCTGCTTTTGTTGCTGTGGCACGAACGAACCGCCAAACCGCCTTCAACAGACGCCTGGCACCAGCAAAAGTTGCATTTTCCATTTGATTAATTGACGCGATTGTTGTTTTCTTTCGGTTATTCGTGTTGTATTTGTTTGTTGTTGTTTCGTTGCAACAATTAAATTGAAGTGGAAAAAAGCATATGCGAGTACTCGCATATTGTATCTACGGGTATGCGCCTCGAGGCAAGTGCATGTAACTTTAATTGAATATTATTGTGGCTGCCACTGCGGCTGTAACTGTTGCTATTGCGGTGGCTGCCACGCGGCTGTTGCTTTGACCAAAATTAAAACAAATGCGGCTCGGCTCGGCTCAGACAAAGCCAAAACTGCAAGTGGAAGTCGGAGTCGGAGTCAAAGTCGAAGCCTCGTCAGCGTCATCGTTTTGCTTTCTTTTCAAGTTTAATGAACGTTAAGCGTTGCGCCAGTGGATCGAGAGGGGGAGTGTGTTGCATAGTCACCTCGCCGCCATCTCCCACCGAAGGTTGCTGGCCGGAGCCAGAGCCCCAGTCGAACGGCGGATGGCATGCCAGCTCCAACTTGGGCTCCAGCTCCAGCACTAATGGAAAATGGAAAGATTGAAAGATGAAGAGTTGGAAAATGGAAATGCAAATGCGGCGAAGGCCGTTAAGATATTTTGTAACACAAAATTACTGTGATTGGCTGTGAATCCAAGTTTGTTCCGCTTTTGACGGACGACCGTTCCAGCAGCTCCGTTCCAGATGTGTGAAGCGAGAGCAGATATCAGAAGAGATGAGATGGTGAACGGCCCCAAGAAGTAACCCCCCTTTACATTGTCACCAGTGTGACACTTTCCACAGGTCCACAGCGATGAGTAACTGATCTCTACGTCGGAATAGTTTTGTTTTCCAGCCCCCGCAATCGAATATCAATCAACAAGTTACAATCCATGAATGGAAACGCCCACGAGGGCGACAAACGAAAAGAGCGTATGATCCGTTGATGCGATCACAATCGGTGTGATTGAATGGTCCAATTAGACATTGCTTTTGACATAATTAGCGTGTAATGATAATTGTAATGGACATGAACATAAATGTGGATGTGGATACGGATATCCATTATGCTGCGGAGTAGCGTAGCCCTGCCTCCTCCTGGCCACCCAATTAGCTTAGGGGGAAGGGGGCGTCTTTGACAAAACGCTTCGTGCGACTTACATCACACGTCATGCCACCATGGTCACTTGGGTGTGACTGAGACGAGACGAGAAGAGAAGCTTTGGTTACAGAACTAGAGGAGGAGGAGTGGGAGGAAATGGGAGCTGCTCGCATAGAATTTCGCATACCTGTCAAAGGCATCATATTGTCTCTCCACTGTTCCGTATTTACTACACCCTGTACTCGTAGTGTTTGATGTGTATACAGGTTTCTTTGAATGTGTGTCGAAACCAGACAATAGGAATTGTTTCAGAGTCTATAAATGATTCGGTAGTTGATCTGCATTTGAAAGATATTTGACTTGAAAACAGGATATGGTATATAGTGGATATTTATTGAGCCCATTGATCCCATCAATGGATAGTAGAACGGATAGTGGATTAGCGGGTATCCCGAGTCGGAAACTAGCGTTCTTCCCAGCTTTTCTTTCCATCCGAGTGCGAATGGAATGTCGTAAATAGATGATTTAAATGATGTCAAAAGACTGAGGCGGAAAATAAAGGAAAATGAAAGTGGCTCGACTTGAACAATTGCTTGCAATCAGAAATCATTTAAATAAATTGATAAGCGGTCGCACGGTCGCAGCGACATTTGCATCTGGGGATTGGCGGCTGTTTCAATTTTGGGTCGATGGGAGTTTGTTGCCTCAGTCTTTCGTTTCGATTCGTTTCGGGCTGCGGTTCGAAGCGCTAACAATGACAATTAAATAAATACCCAATAATAACAGTAAACGGCATCGGCATCGGCAACAACAGCAACAGCATAATGAACTTGAATTGGCATAATTGCCAGAGCTAATAGCATTCAAGACCCCGATACTAGAGATTTGATAAACGCAACGCAACGAACAGCCAGCCAGCCAGCAACTGGTTATTCAGCCAGAGAGTGAAACAATCATAGTAATTGAAATAAAATGCAAATGATTGCGTCACTTTTGGATGAATGCAGGAAGAGGTGGGGGGATACATACATACATATACATATATTGAACATGAGATACCAAAACGAACCGGATAACAAGAGAAACTATATGAGAATTACTTGGGCAAATCGGCAGATTCCAGGCACTTGTGTGCTAATTGAATGGCACAATGGACTGCTTTTAGAAATCGCCCAAAACAAGCTCGCAATAGGCAATAAATCAGAAGCACAAACACCGAAACACCGAAAACGAAAATTATTTATGAGTCGCAAAACCGTAATTGAAAACTGCAGCACAGCACTGGAAGTGGAAGTGACACTGGAACTGTCGCTGGAACTATGCTCCGGAATGAGCAGAAGGGAAGGGAAGCGGTGTGCAGCCAGCGCCCATGACAGGTGGTGGTGGCATCTAAGCATCCCCCCGCACTCATGTGTGCATAAATGCACATATGTATGTGTGTGTGTGTTTAGGCCATGACTGAGACAACGACGTCACTCCAGTTAAACACAGTTTCAGCCTCAGCCTCTGCTTCAACATCAAACGTCAGCTTGCAATCTTTCACTTTTTCGAGTCTGGCTCGCGCGTTCCAGTTTTTTTTTTGTAAATTATTTCTCTTTCTTCATTACTATTTTTATTATTTCGCCTTGATTATACACACGCGATATATGTAGCTGGTAGCTGGTTCGTGCCTTGTTTGTTGCTGCAGTTCTAGGCCCTTTTTGACATACTTATTGCCGTGCTGCTGCTGCTGCTTGGGCCCTCCCACTTCCTTTCCCTTCCGCTCTGCCCGGGGTCTATGCGCCTCTGGACGGACGCATATGCTAAACAACTTTCTTCTGGAATTGTGGAGGGGCGCGTTGTGCAAAAGTATTTATGATCAATTCCACACACACGCACGCACACAAACGCCACGAGCTGGTGTAGCAACAAAATCCAAGCACACACACAAACACACACAAGCACAGAACACGGCAGAGTTGGTAAAATGGTGCGAGGAATTCCGATTCTTCGTTTTGGTTTATTACATTTTTGGCATTTTTCGTGTGTTTAGGCCGAGAAGAGCCAAGGCAAGTTTCAGATTGGGAATGTAACCAAATTTCATTACCAAACACAAATACAACACCACACACGCAAACGCACACACAACTCACACAGTTGCAAGATTCGAGTTGGACCGACCGTTCCAACCAACCACGCTTGTTGTCGAGATCGCTTTGAGCCAAGCTTTTTCTAGCTATGTAGCGCTTTCTCGAATAATAGCAAAGCTCGGCTCAGAGTCTCCGATCGAATTCCACGAACCATGGTACAATTAATCATAAGGTACAGCCATTCATCCCGCTCTTAGCTGACCTAATAGTCGAATTTTAACCGACTGTAAAAACCTTTTCTGATGTGAGCGAAGCCCACTATACTACTAATGTACTTCCAATGCTACAATCCAATCTACATTGTGCTTAAAGTCTTGTTGAATACGATCATTTGGCGGGCCTTGGCTGTTTTCCAACATAGAAATCGTATATATTTGGGCGCATGGTATATTCCATATTAGGTGCTTTGTTGTAACAACACAATTTTAAATGCTGTACTTCGTTTTCCAGCACTTAGTGAAATCGGTATGCCCTAGTATCACACAAAAATATACCAAAAAGTATGACCGCATGCGAAACGCATTCAAAACTGTCCAACTTAGAGCTGTAAAACGATTAATTCTTTATTTTTTTGTTGATATTTACTGGTTTTTAACCTGATTAAATAGAGTGGGGTTAAGCTATTCTTTTCTCGGTTTCTGAGGTTCCAGTCACACTCGACAAAACAAATCAAGTGAACTATTTATTTTTCCATACATATATACATTTGAAAATGACCGCCAAACTCGATACTATCATGATAGTCTCTAAACCATCGATAGTAGAGGCTAGCAGTAAAATATCGACACTATCGATAGTGCTCTCGATGGTTTGACATCTCTAGACCAAATGTGTTAAAACTAATAACAAAAAAAGAAAATTAATTCCCATTTGGAAAAGAACGGAGAATGGGAAATCAAGTGGGTCTTTTAAGTGACGACGATGATTCTTCAGACAACAGTGACATTAACAATTACATCAACTTTACTGTAAATGCGATGGAGCTGGAAATGCGTAATACTTGCTTCCACACAAACCAAATGCCCAAAATACGGGGAGAGCCAAACCTGCACAAATTTCAAGTAATCATGAAATACTCTAGCTTTCTATTGAGGCGAGACTAACGAGTACGTCATGAATTTGCAGGGCTCCGACATGTACAAAGAGATAAGGGCCTTGAGTGGTTTCGCCAGCAAGCCATTGAACGAACGCTGGAATCTCCTGCACGCTCTGCAGCAGCGAGAAAATGGCCTGGCCGCGCCTGGCACTGCCTCGTTCTCGCAGAACCAACAGCGCTATATATCCAATCTGTACATACCAAATAAAAAGTCCTCGCGTCTGATGTCGCTGGACTCGAAAGTATTTGTGACCAAGTTTGATAAGCGGGGCGACAAGCTCTTGATTGCCTGTCAAGGTCAGAATGGGTTGACACAACGGTCAAGTTTCACCTCGCTAAACACGTATTACCTGTTGCAGATGGCTTTGTACGCATCTATGACGGAGCGAAGGGCACCTACCATCTACTGAATCGCATCAGAGCACGCGACGTCGAGTGGAGCATCATTGATGCTGACTTCAGTCCGAATGGCCAGCACTTTGCCTACAGCACCTGGTCCCGCTCTTGTAAGTTGTGTGACCCTCTTTTACTCTTGCTTGCACAATTTTACACAATTCGATTGTACATGCATTTTCTTGCAGTTTTCATTATGCCTGTGAGCGGCACTGAGGACGACTGCCAATGGATCGATGTCCATGGATTGCCCAATCTGCGACTTGCGATATTCTCGCTTCGGTACTCACCCACGGGCGACACCATTATTGGTGGCAGCAACAATTCCATGGTCATCGTAACAGACATTCAAACGAGGGCCACCCAAATCTTTCGCACTCATCGGATGCCTGGCACGGACGTGAACACCGTCAGTTACCTTCATGATAAGGATCCAAATGTGATAATTGCTGGCTGCGATGACGGTCTGATCAAGGTCTTCGATCTGCGCACCTCATTCCGCTCTCGGGAACTGTCCAAGGCTGTGGTCTCCCTAGTCGGGCACTACGATGGCGTCACGTACCTTGATTCCCGCAACGACGGCTATTATGTGCTTTCCAATTCCAAAGATCAAAGCATTAAGCTGTGGGACTTGAGGCAGCCCAGCAACACGCGAAATCGCAGCAGAACCAGGCATGAGCGACAGGAGCTATCGATGTGGGACTATCGCTGGAACCGGGTGCCACAATCATGTAAGGAAAACGAGACATTTCCAAGCTTCATTTATTGTTTAATGGTTCTTTTGCAGTTTACGATCCGCGCAAGGCCATGGAGGGGGACTCCAGCATAATGACTTATCGTGGCCATAGAGTAACCAAAACACTGCTGCGCGCCAAGTTCTCGCCCTTGGAACAGACTGGGCAGCGTTTCATCTACACAGGCTGTTCTACGGGGCGCATTATTAGTGAGTAGCCAAAATGGAGAAGAAATTTAATAAGATAAGCTTAAATTGCGTATTGGTTACAGTCTACGATGTACTGACTGGCAGGATTAAAGAGGCTATTGAGGGACACAGGAATGTGGTAAGGGACTTGGATTGGCATCCTGTGCGCTCAGAAATCGTGTCCGGTTCGGTAAGCTGACAAAAATATAGATTGTAAATATCTTTTTTCACATTTGTATCTCTTTCGCAGTGGGACACGCACGTTCATCTGAACAACTTCAGTAGAAACAACGCCAATCGGTCGGAGAAACGTCAGCAGAGCTCCGATCAGGACAAAAGACCACTGCGACGTTCACGTCGTCTAGCGAATCGCACTGGAACACCGGACTAGTCTTAAGCATGTTGACATTTCATTATTAGCTTGTAAGGCGGCACCCCATTGATATTACAATACCACACATGTACACCAGCGTGAGTAATAAGCATTGAAGTGCAGACTAAAGGGGGATTGGAGTGGAGTTGAGTGCATATCCCACCAGAGTCACGCCGCATCTTGGTTCTATGGATAAGACTGAAGATAATGGCACAGCTTTGCGGGGTATAGTTCAGTTTAATTAACGGCGTTACACATTAAAATGTAGACCATGAAGCTTAAAATTTACTTAATTTAGTTGTTTATGTACAAACACAAATCGTATTAAGAATCACGTTGAATTACATATATTTCGTTTTGCCTTAATCAGATGGCCTGAAATGCGAATCTTTTCTTCACTGCCCGTAGCGTTGTGCGCTTCACCTGCTGCGGATATCTGAGGTTTGTGAATCTGTCAGATTTCTTAAAGCTGGCATAAGATTCATTCCTCCAAAGGTCCATAATTCGCTTGTCGTCGTGCTTCATCTCCTCCACCCTCAACTCCATGTTCGCGCTGCTCCCGTAGCCTGTTATTTCAGTCAGCGTCGAGTCTCGAAACGCATTCATATCAAACATTTGGAATTTGTCTGCGCAAAATTGAGAGATGGTACAAATATTGAATAATTTGATTTTTTCTTTTATTTCGTCCAGAGATAAGAGCTCCTCAGGCTGATCTTCATCGGCTGATTGATCGCTTTTATCGCCGGATGAGTTGGGTTCAGCACTTACAGCGTCCTTGTGCTTCCTTCCGGTGTCAACTGCTGGTGCTGGTGTCGGATCTTCAGGTATATCGCGTTTGGATTTTTTCTCTTTCTTGGAGGATTTTTCAGTGATCTCTGATTCCAACACAATGTCCTCGTCTATCTCTTTGACTTTCTTGGACTTCTTTTTCTTTTTCAGTGGAACTTCTATAGATTCTTCAGGTGTACTTTTTGAGACTTTATTGGTTTTCTCCTCTATAGGCTCTGAAATGCTATTCACTGTTTCCTTCGATCTTTTCTTCTTTTTACTTTTGGATGGTGAGGTATTCTCAGCTTCTTCTGGAACGGCAGTCGCTTCTTCGGATTCTGCATCTTCCTTGGTTTCGGCAACTTTCTTGCCTTCCCTTGACTTTTTTTTCTTTTTCAACGGTTCGTTCGCTACTTCCTTAACTGGCTCTGGAGCAATGGCTCTCTCAATGGTTTCTACAATTTCCTTTGATTTCTTTTTCTTTTTTGGGGCTGTTTCATCAATAGATACTTCTTCCACTGGTTTCTCTTTCTCAGTTTTATCTGATGGCTCAACTTCATGGTCGGACGCACGTTTCGACTTCTTCTTTTTCTTTTGCTTAGGCTCCACATTTTCCTCCACCTCAACAAGCACTTCGACCGTTCTCTCCTTGTCCTTTTTCTTCTTCTTTTTGATGGGCTCGTTTTGGTCGATCTCTGTCTGCTCCTCTTTGATATGCGTCAGGGTAGCTGCGTTTCCATTTTTGAGTCTATTTTTCATGGCTTCCATTTTCTGCTTGAAGTAATCATGGACAGAAAGCCCAGTGGGAACTGTTGTAACGCCACTAAAATTGGGGTTTATCTCATTTTCTTCCACTTGTGGCAGCTCAATTTTCACTGGTGCCTCAATATCTTCGGTGGCCTTTTTGCCGAATATATTGGCCAGGTCCTTTTCGCTGTACTGCGATAGATCCTTACCCCGTGTGAATTTCTTGTAGTGCACACGCGCCTTGCTCGCCTTGGACGCCTCCTCCAGCGATATGCCACTGATCTTCTCTTTGAGCTTCTTTTTAGGTGACTCCTCGGGTTCTGCGGCTTTAAACCCAAAACCCACAGGTCTGGCTTCATCTTCTGATGCCGAGGCCGCTCCGTTTGCACCATTGGTTTCATCAGCGCCACCATTGAGGGATTTAAGGAGCCCATTGAATCCCTCTTCATGAACGGTCCACTGGTCATCCCTTGCCTCGAAGCCCAATCCTTCAGCGTCGTTCTTCAAGCGAACTCGAACAAATTCCTGTTGGCCATCCTCGTTGGCGCCAAGACCTTTACCCTTGGTCCAGCCCATTTTTTCCAGCATTTTGGTGCCAAAGCGAGCATCATCTGCGAAATAGCCATTATTCAGATCTCTTCTTCAACTTTTGATTTTTAATACTTTACCTTCGTAGAGCGCTTTGCCGCGCGGGCACAAATTATACCGTTTGCGGCGACGTGGTTCTGCCAGCATAGCCATTGTATTTTAAATAAAACTGCTATTAATATTTAATAAATTTATGCTATTGTAATGTAAAACGCGGCCACAACACGTGCTATCAATATCGACGTTATCGATAGCGATTGAAAAACAGCTGGCCGAATAGAGATGAGCGATAGATTTTAAGAACACAGTGATATCTTTTTAAACCGTTACTATAAATTCATCTCATCTTATATATATATAAGTGAGATATTAAATAACTATATTAAGTACATTATAACTATAGCTTAGCTTCCAGTTTCCTTATTATTTATACGACGTTGCCTCTCAGAATCAACCCAATCACCAGTGATTTTTATTAGCTAGCAACAAGTAACAGTTATGCGAATGGCGCTCATCACTGTTGTGTAGTGGTGCATTTTTTCGTTTTCTTTGTTTTGTCTGCATTAGTTATTGTTATTAAATTTTAAATCTGCAATCTGTTTTAAACTGGCAATGGATATAAGTGCAGAAATAGCAGATATTACTGCCCAGGCACCGGAATGGAACTTTGCTGGCGATTGTGCTCTTCTCGCGCTGATGAAGCGCATCTCTCAGGTTCGTGGGACTGACTAAGCTTATCAACAAAATTATTTAATATTTTCTTGCCTAGAACCTGCACGAACGAGGGGAACGGACCACTCGGAATCTGAGAGAGTTCGAAACTACTGTCAGGCAAGCCGATATAGCGCTCAGCAATGCCACCAATAGCCTGCGCTCTCTTCAGTTCGGTCAGCAGTTTGTGGAGTACCGGGTGCAGGAGATTGACGATGACGACTTTGAGATGCCAGCGGACAAGAAGAAGAAGGTGCCATAAGCCAATGAATTTTCATTGGGGAACTGTTTATGATCAATATCTGCTTGCAGCCTGAGTCCCCCCCAAAAAGTTCGCAGGAAATGTCGAAAGAATTTCTAGCAAACAATCTGCAAATGTTTCGCAAGAACTTTGAGCCGGTGACCATTGACGTGCCCGACGATTCGGACGATGAAGATGCGCCAGTTAGTTCTACGTATGTGGGTTACGTTTACAAAGATTCGCTACCTATTAACTTTTCGAATTGACAGAACAATCTTTCGCGCCATGAACCCGTACGATGCCATTCCCTTGCCCTACATTATTGGCTCCAAGGAATGGCAGGAGCACAAGTATGCGGGACTCTACGATAGCAAAGAGAACAGCGATGATGAAAAGTCAGAGGAGTTCTCGTCCAGCTCATCGGATGAGAGGGAGTCTGTCTCTAGTAAGACACCAAAGCCAGAGAACAAATTTGTGCAGCCACAGCTATCCGACTCTTCATCCTTGGCCTCGGCGACCATGGAGCCGACCAAGGTAGTTGTGCCCCCTGTTAACCGGCAGATTCCTGCCACTGCAGCTCCTAGCTTAGCCCCTGCTGACCATCTAAGGGAACCTGCTGTCAATAGGACACAGCCACGTCCGATTATAAGCAGCCAACGGAACCCCCATGAACGTGACTTGTTTGCTGCCCTTCGGCAATCACCGCCAAGCGATGATCCGCCTTCCACTTCATCCTCGCCCAGATCATCACCTGCCATTGGACCTAGGAGTACTGCAGCACGCTTGCCAATTGCATCGGAGGGCTCTCTGAGTTCCAGCAGCAGCAGCGCCGCCCATCACCCGCCCCCAAGGCTATTCGGCGAAGCTGTTGACCCACAAGTTCCTAAGAAAACCGACGCTAATCCCAGCCCAATCAAGCGCAAGCCTGTCAATCTCTTTAATGATGATGAGTTCCACTCGCTAATGTCTGAAATCGTGGACAAGGTGCAGAACAAGGCGGGAAACAACTCAACAGCCGCTACAACATCGAATCAAGGGAACAAGCCGCCCAAAGAAAAGAAGCCAGTGGATCAAGCACCCAAACCGGAAGCACCTAAGCAGATCAATGAGATTGTAGCAACTCAGCCCAAGCCCAAGACTGTTAATCTCTTTGATGACAGTCCACCCTTGAGCCCCACCCCAACGCAAACTCCGCTTCGGGATGCGACCAAAGATCTGTCTGGGCCCATCTTTGATGACGGGCCGTCGTCTTCGAGTATCAAGCCGAGGCAAATTCCTCCCAAAGAGCCTGCGAAACCGTTGCCAAAATCTCTATTCGATGACGACCTGGAAGATGATTTCTTAAGCTCCTTTTCGCCCAAGCCAAAGCCACCAGACCAAAAACTGAAATCTTCGCTATTCGATGATGATGATTTGGATATAGACGATATATTTATCAAGCCATCGGCACAGCCAAACAAACTCTCGGACAGATTAGTGGGAAAAACATCTTTGTTCGATGATGATGATCAGGATGATGTCACAGATTTTTTTGGCTCAAAGAAGGAGTCAACCAAAGAGCTGCCAGTTGAAAAGAAAGTAGAGACGGATGTGTCACAAAAGAAACATCTTTTTGATGACATTCAGGATGAGGATCTATTCGGAACGCCAAAGTCCAAGAACGTATTTGCCAGAGGCGGGGAACACAATCAGCCTGAACAGCCCCCAGCAGATAGAGAAGCTAATAACAAAACAGAGAAATTAAAGATTGTTCAAGAGAACACCCAGCCAGCGGTGGAAGTTGAAGAGAAGGAACAGGAAGTATTACCGGAGAACGGATATGTTCACAACAAATCCCCACCAGCCAGTGAGATTATTGAAGAGAAATCGAACCCTCAGCAGGTCGCACGTGAAACTGTTCCACTCAAAGCTGCTGACTTGTTCAATGAAGATTTCAGCGATGATGATTCATTTTTGAGCACAGCAAAGAGCAAGCCAGAAGAGGCAACTACTGCTACTACGACGGAAATTAGTAAAGAGATTGAGCCACAAGTGTTGGACAAAGAGATTAAGCCACAGAAACTGCCAGGGACAGAGACAATTCTCCCAACTCTGGAGCCACCGAACAAAACGGAAGATGTCATGGCGGATCTTTTTGGTAGCCCACAGATGGATCCACCGGTCTCAGAGACCCCTCCGCCGGATGACCCGTATAACGAGGAAGACCCCATCATAACTATGGTGGCTGATATCACAAATAAATCGCCCGAAGAAGAAATTACTTCGACTGAGCCCGACGCCGACCTCGATGCTGCCCAGCAAATCATGCAGAGCTACACAAGTCTCTTCTCCGAGGAGCCTCCGGATGACAGTGAGTTCTTCCAGACACTCGGCAGCAGCAGTCTCAGCAGCCTGAGTGCCTCGAAAATGTTTGAGAACGAGCAGGACTTCTTTGAGCCGGCGCTGCCCCAGATTCCAGTCGCAAACAAGAGCTCGGCACCAACCCCAGTCGACCATGGGGCAATTGGTTTGTTCAGCGATGTGCCGCCCGATGACGACGGGGATGCTGCTGAGACGCAGCAACAAGCTGCAGCACCCCCCGTCGAGGTTACCTCGACTACAACCCGCATCCATACGATTTTCTATGATGACTTCAGTGAAACGGCTAGAGCAGGAGCAGGCGCAGGAGCGGTAGAGCAAAGCCATCCCACCAAGCCTTCCGTTGTGGAGGAGGAGGAGCATCCACCATCTGATGAAGTGGACCACAGCAAGGTGCAGGAAGCAGCTAACCCGCCAACTCCCACATCTCCCGTGAAGAGACTGAAGATGCCCAACATCAACATTAATGTCCAGGCTTTGCTTCCTGGCGCCGGAGGTCTGCCCAAGTTCCCAAAGAAGCAGGAGCCTGCGCCTTCCCCACAAGAAGCACAAGTGTCAGCATCAGTTAATCAACCATCGAGTGCGTACACCCCTGATGCCAATGATGACGCCAACTCCACCTCCACCCCCAGCGGCAGGGAGAGCGGCCTGCAACATGTGAACAAAACACGCGCTCGAGGCCCGGCTCGAAGGCGACCATCGACCAGGCAGGGCAGGAAGGAGAACTACGCCCAGAGTGTGCTGGAAGATGGGCAGTCGCCAGCAGCTGAGATAGCTCCAAAATCTAAAGCAACGGCTCCAAGCCAGAACCCCGTCCTGCCCAAACTGGGACGATCTTTTTTGGACAGTGATGAAGATGAGGATCTCTTTGGTCCTGCGATGGCAGTGTCGGCTCTGTCACAAACAGGCCCTTCAGCAAAAACACTGTCGACCATGCCAGCTCCCAAAGCTACGGTAATGACTGCTGCTCTGCCCAGTGAGCCGCCGGAGGATCACTTGAAGCCCAAAGCACATACGGTGCCGGTGCAACCAGTCAAGTTGTTCGATGAGAGCGACGGCGATGACGATTTGTTTGCCAGTGCAGCAGTGGCCGCCCCTCTGCCCACTGTGCAGGCCAAGGTGCTCATAAAACCGCCAGCAGCATCTCTGTTTAGCAGCGACGATGATGAGGACTTCAAGTTGCCGGCGAAGACTGTTCCCAAGAAAAAGGCCGCGCCCATCCAGGCGAGCAAGAGCACGAGCCTCTTTAGCGATGACGAAGACGACGATGATCTATTCGGAGGGGTTGCAACGACCAAACAGGCCAAGCCTCAGCCTCTGCCTCTGCCCCAAAGTGTGGCCAAGCCCGCTCCCAGCAGAACCCGCACTGCAGCAACCATTCCAGCCAGCTCTGGGGACAATCCCCTGGCCGATCTGTTGGGCTTCAAGTGAAACATGATTGCCTTTACTTACAATTGGGACTGACGATCGATCAGTCCGAGTATTCGATTATTCGAGCATTGTTATTCGTATTCGTATACCTAGGCTACATTATTAAACGATGAATGTTCGCTGTCGATGCTTACGTCTAAACTTAGGGATAGTCTAGTTGATGTTGCTAGTTAGTTGGTCGATGATTTTAGCAAGTTTCGCTCTGGGTAAACTATAACTTAGCATGGAGTCTAGTCTGTCGCTTCTCCTTCCCCCACCACTTGTTGGTCTGCGAACGTAAACTGAGTTAGTTTGTGGCTCTTTGGTCGTTATTCCGAGGAATCTCATTCTATGTCGAGCATGTCGTACAATCTATAATTAAAGTATAATCTAAGCACTGACTGGACTGCACAGGACTGAATCTGGACCGCCTACAGGGCCACATCGCGGTACTTGCGGTAGTCGTCGGACTCGTTGCCCAGCGACAGCTTGCTGTTGGCCGTGATGTAGGGATTGGCGTAGTTGGCATACCCAAAGCCCCCGTAGTACTGCATCTGTTGGCTGTGGTGTGAGCCGCGTCGCGGCTGGGCGAGCACCGTGCCGCTGAATCCGCCAATCGAGCTGCAGGCGGAGGGCCTGCGGTAGATGCCCCCTGCCGCCTGCTGGTGGTGCTGTTGCAGTTGCTGCATCTGCTGATGCTGCTGTTGCTGGTGCAGGGGATTGAGCAGCATGGCCAGGTAGTACTGCTGCTGCTGGGTGTAGTTCTGCAGCAGGTTGTTGCCGTAGGCGTTCAGGTCGTTTTGCACCTTGCTGATCCCGTCCAGGTTCTCCAGCGAGATGCAGTTCCTCGACAGCTGTCCCGGCGGCGGCTGCTTGTGGCTGCCCCTGGGTCGATGGCCGTGGTGGGGACGCTGTTGGGCCGGCGGCGGGGTCATCTGCTTGGGCTCGATAGAGCAGTAGATGGGATCGTTGCTGGTCGAGCCGATGAGCGAGGGAGGTGACGGCCGGTGCGAGTCCTGGAGATTGTTCTTCAGGTCGTCGATGGTAATGTTGAAGTACTTGGCATTCTTGTCCTCTGTGTCCAGGACGTGGCGGGGGTTGTACATGCCCGGCAAGGTGCAGCGCAGGTCCATCAGAGATTGGGCGCGATGTCCAGGAGGTCCTCCACCCTCTGCTCCGCCCGCTCTCTGCATCTGGGCGGCATTGTTGAACTGCTGTGCCAGGGCCGGGGCAAACATGCTGGCATTGAACTCGTTCTGGGAGCCATAGGCCTGGCTGCCATTGCCGCACTGGTTGTTCAGTCCCATCCCCAAGCCGGGGCCCAGCGGCAGCTTGGCAGCCGTTTCGTCGCAAAGCTGATAGCCGGCATTCTCGAAGCCACTCAGCCGCTGGCTGGAGCGCCTGGAGTCCGCCTTGGTCATGGGCACGCTCGGCGCCGGGGTCTGCAGGGATAGTCGCGTGGCCAGGCCCTGAAGCTGGCTGAGCACCTGCGTCTCGCGGCGCCATCGAATCCCCGTCGGTATGACGCAGATCAACGCCAAGCAGTTGATGATCAGGCGGATCAGGTACGAGGTCAGCTCCGTCAGTCCGTGCACCGACTGCAGGCCCTGGAATCACAGAATAGATGGAAATTATGGAACAGTAGTCGAGTAGGGGTGCGGCTTCAGTGCTTACCCAGTGCTGTGTGGTCATGATCATCACAAAGACTAGCTCCGGGATGGAGAGAAGGCCAATGATGCCCGACCAGGCGAAGAGGGGCCAGCACAGACCGCTGACCAGGCCGTGGATCAGGATCGTGGTCGCCACGAACATCACAAAGTAGAGCGTGCAGAGCGTATAGGAGGCGAAGGGCAGCTCTCCATGGGCCTCCAGTATCCACGAGACCTCGCACGAGAAGGCACCCAGGTAGACAATCTGCCGTGGAACGGGGCGGGCGAAACGGAACGAGAGAAATGGAAATGGAAATTAACCCACAATCGGAAAAGAAAAGCGAAAACATAAATCAAGCAAAAGATAGCACAAGAAGTTGCTGTGTGATGTGTTCGCTACTCGTATGTGGCGGAACAAAAACCGGAGACATCTTTGCCCCACAATCATCCATCAATCAATTAATGAGCTCCCCCATCTGCAGAGGCTCTGCCTCTCTGACAGCACAAACGCAGAGAGCAAAACAAAAAAACAACAGAAATGGAATGTTAGCATTTTGCACGATGCACAAAAACGATTTCATTTCGTTTTCACTTAATGGGGCAAAAATGTTTTCACACTGATAGCGGACAGACCCGGACAGACAGTTGAAGAGACAAGACGACCAAAGAGACAGACGGAGAGATGTACGGAGGGGGGATGGCACCAAGTTGTGCCCACACCGGAGGAAAGGAGATTAACTATCTGCCTATCTAAGTCGGTGCTCATCTGGTACTTAAAGCATCTTAATCTGAAGGCATCTAGCATTGAATGGGATTTTAACGATAGGCCCAGTCAGTCAGTATCGAGAATATAGAGGACTTTTATCCCCAGTGTACTACGAGTACTACTGCTACTACTCACCAGCAAAAGAACAGCCACCACGCAGCATATAATGAATAGATTCGCCTTTATAAAGCGCTCCATAATGCGTTCGTTCCAAAAGTTTTGTATGCTGCCGCCGTTGCCCGACGGCCTCTGCTTCAATGAGGACGGCGAATGCTTTTCACTGGCCTTCTGATAATTCATTTTATTCGTGTTTCGGTTTCAGTTGCGGTTGTTGTGGTTGGTGGTAGCGGTTTCGGCAGAAGATGGTAGTAGAAGATTGTTCAGTTAAGTGTGGTATGTGTTGATGGGAAGGGAAGGGAGATGGGAATGTTAAGCCTGCCTGCTCAACCACCAGCTGGTGCCGGCCTTGGTTCGCCCGCAGGAGGTCAGTGGTGCGATGCGTGGCGGGAAGAAGCTCTAGTTCTAGATCTTGGTTTATGTCTGAATGAGTTTTGAGTCCAGACCGCTGCTGCTGCTGCTGCTGCTGGTGCTTGGTGTTTGGTGGTTGGTGTCTGGTGTGGTTGGATGAAAGCGTTAAGCGGCCTAATTGAGCCTTGTCATGCTAGGTTGATGCTGAAATGAGAATTCGAATGAGTGCCAAGCTGTTCGATATACAAAATACTCGTCCAACAAAAGACTTAGGCAACGAACTTGTTTTACACACACACACACACACATTCACTCTCTCGAGTGTCGTATCTTTCGAGAGCTAACGGCCTGTGCCATATTCTCTAGAAGATTTTCACTTTTCTACAAAGCCAGTTCGTTGCCGTTGCCGTTGCCCAAATCTTTTGTTGTGCCCCACGGCGCTAGCCAAGCAAATATTTGACCCTAAACCAATGTTTATGGACGATATATGTATGTACATATGTATATATAGTGAGCGGGCCAGCGCGTGCTCAAATATTAACTCTGTCCAACTGTTGCCAGCTATCGGAGTGGAGTGGAGTACCTGTTGCCTTATGTCATGACAAATGAATTTGTGTGCTCGCCAAAGCCAAGCCAAACTAAACTTAAATCATTTAATCAATTACACTGCACTACAAAGTCAACGTGTTTATTGGGCTAGCCACTTGAGGAGTCCGAAGAAGCAGCCAGAGTATCTCCTAAATGACCATTTAAATGGCTGATAATCTACAGCCCATTCAGTGCGAGCTGAGCTCCACTTCTGAGGTACTATAATTGCCCACGGTCTTGTGTTGTGGAGTGTAGGCAATTGAGACGCCTCGCCAACACATCACTCACAGCCAGAGTCAGAGCTAGAGGCAGTTAGCGGCTTAGACGGATACGGTAATCTTCCTATAATAGACAGCGTCATCCAGACGAGGCGACGAACTCGCTGTCAATGCCGTCATCGCACAGGTGTGCCATCATCTTCATCATGATCAGCGAGTATGATGGGGGCGTGTTGTGGCTGCGGCTGCGGCATGGGCTGGGCTATTCTTTGCCTGCGTCCTCCCCATATGGAGCGACGCGCCGGATATGCGCACCTTAATGTGTCAGGCGTTGACTTGCCCCATTGACATTCCGCAGACGTTGCACAGTTGGGCCCCCCACACCCCGGCTAGCACTAAGCTCTTTCCTGTCCCAGTCCGAGTCCGAGTTCGAGTCCCAGTCTCACAGTGGCTTGGCCTGCTCTGGCTTTCTTTGGTGGCCGGAAAGAATTGCAAGCCAACTCCGTTTTATTGCTAATTTTCTGGACAAAAATAGATACACATGTACATATGTATGTATATTTAGCAAGCTCTTTGGGTTGTTGTCCGGTTTTTCGGGGGCAAAGCTGCCGCCATTGAAACGGGTTTCGGGATCTCCGAGGGGGCTGCAGCTGCTGCTGCTACTCATTAGCACTGGCTGTGGAGTGGCAGGGAAAGGTGGCAAAACGAATCCAGTGCGCCCTTGACTGAGTGCCAGCCAGCCAGGCCACACCCATGTCGAAGCGAGGTATTCCCGCTGCGAAGATTACGAAATTATGCAGATTCAACATAATTTCTGTGAACCCAGGCGATGCCAGGCCATCTGAACCACATTTCAAAATATTTTGTTGTCTCTGTTATATTTTTTTTGTATTTTTGCATTGTATTTTCCGTGTCGTGAAATGGAATTAATTTTGTGATTGTTGTTAATGCGATTATGACTGCTGCAGTTGCGTTGCGTGTCGGTGGCATGACGGTGGCGGGTTCAATAGCAGAGGTGCAACAATGCTACGTACCGTACAACACACAGCATTAACAATGGCAACAGCATTCAGTGCATTGCCAACTGAATGCAATGCATGAATAAGCAACAATGCAACAGCAAAGTTATGCAAATTGTTATTATTATTATTATATTGTAAAGTTAAAGTCGAAATGGAATAAAGTCGAAATGAAGAGGAAAGAAATGAATGAATGATTTTTGTCGGGTAGGGGGGGAGCTGCTCCCGTTATGATATGCGTTTCAAAATGCAATCAAAACTACATGAATGGGTTTACTATGTGTATGACTACCTTTCACTTCCAATTAATCCCCGGCCCAAGCAAAGCAGTTACAACAGCCCATAAGAAATACACCGAAAAGAGCAAGGAAAATCGTACAAATTATCAGTCAACCAAGAAATGATTGCTCCTCAGCGACAACACACTCGCACACACACACACACGCATGCGCATACGACAAAATTGTTCAATGTTGAGTCATGCCCGAAGAAGAGAAGCGAAGCTTTTGGGCTTGTCTTGACGCGCATGCAAATTGCGTCGTTCGCTGAGCAGAGCTTGAGGCTATACTGGCGGAGTCTGTTGGTGTAAGGGGGGGACCACTTTTGTTCTCAACACTTTTACCCGCACAAATTGAATAAACTGAAAAAACTTGTTTTGCAAAAGCGAAATGTGCTTGTGGACATAATTATAATCTAATTGTTATTTAATTGTACAACGGTTAGGCCATAAGCGCAAGCGTAAGCTGGGTCAAGCCAAAGTTGATGGGACGTGAGAACTGCGGAGTGGTGTGGTTTCAGTCCGCCTCCCCAGAGCCACACGCACATGCCATGTGCTGATAATACGCGCACACAATCTGCATCGTGCATACATATGTATGTGTGTGGATGGGTCACCACTCTACTCTACTCTCCTCTCCTCACTCGTTCACTCACATAAATAACCGTAACGTGCAGCGGTAACGGTACGTTCGAGTTGGCGCGCTTGCCTACAAACAGTTAAAAGTGAAATTCGAAAATGACTTGGGAGGAAACGCGAAACGAAACGAAGCGAACGACGAACGACACCGAACCATGGATTCTGATCTGCGCGCCAGCTGAGCGAGCGCTACGACGGCTGTTTGGCAACTGAAATGTGCTCGAGGCCCGGTCCCCCGACCAGGCCAGAGCTCGAGCTCTGCTTCTGTCTGTCGTTCATTTGAATATTTCGTTTGTTTGTTTGTTTGCCTGCTTGTAGATTTTGTTGGTTTTCTGGTCGTCTGCCGTGCAGCAAGTTCACTCGCCCTGACTTTTGTACCAACAATTAAGACTTAATTTCTAACTGGCAACGAAGCTGGGGAAGCCGGGTCCCTCCCCGCCCGGCATTTGCATAATTTGATTCCAGTCAAAAAACAAAGGCCCAGACCAGACAAAAATGAGGCCTAACGGTCATACCTTTGTCTGGTTCGCAGGTCTTGTGCCTGACAAGAAGTGGCTCGAATGAATGGCCGCTTGGACCTGAGGCTGGGACTTAGGGTTCTAATTAATTAATGTTTCTCATTTTCATTTATTCAAAAATCAATTTTGGTGTTTTCTCCAACTATTGTGAATTTCTTTTGATTTTCTTTTCACGTTGATTAAATCAAATACTTAATTTAAGGCGCAGGCTCTAGTCTCTGCTATGAAATGCATAAATGTTATGTGTGTACAGCCTTTTCTATGTTTGAATCAAACTTAATAACAATTAGGCAACTTGGTCGCTGGTTTCTCCATTCAAAGCCGGTGGCTCGCCGGGAGCGCAGCCATCAAGCACTTCGCCCAGCTGGCCGATGCGTTTAATCTGGGCCATTAGATCGGCAATCTCGGGCGTGCAATTGTGGAACTTGCGCAGATAGGTGTACCCACGCATCATCTCGTTGTCCAGCACGCATCTGTGGAGGGAATGGCATTAGTTTTGTCACTATCTACAATGCATTTCGATGTGGCACTCACATCAGAGCAGCCGCTCCAAAGTTTCCCGTCTTCTCCAGCCTCTCCAACCACTGATTGATGATGGTTTTTATTATGGGGTCAGTAGCCGGCAGACTGATGCGGGCATGGACCAAGGCCTCCTTAAAATACTCGTGGGCCAAGAGCAGATCGATGGCCTCCCTATGCTGGCCCAAGCTAAAGCGATACGTGGCCGCATGCATGATGTAGCCCTTCTCCTCCATCTGCTTGGCATAGGCTTCGCAACAGTCTCTCCAAAACCTAAACAGAAAATTTTGGGATTGAAGCGAGTGATGCAAAGGACGTGGCCAAAGGCTTACACATAGGACACTGAGGGGGCCACAGCCAGGTGACCTTCCGTGAGTGTCTTGTTGGCAATGTGCTCCTCCAACTCCTTGCGCAGCTTAAATGTGGATATGGTCAGGCACAGTGGTGCAATGTCCTTCGAATTGGAATGCTTTAAGTTGGTCACTGAAATAATTCTCACGTCATTGAGATTCTGATCGAGCTTGAACTTCACTTACACTCGGCTTCAATAAGCTCCTTGGCCATCACCTTGGTGCCGAACAGTTTAGACAGGAGCACGGACTGGTCAATCTTTACCGCATCTTCGGTCAGTACAATGGCCAGCTTAGCCAGGGCGTTCTTGTTGAGCTCCTTGTGAGCTAGGTAGAGGCAGGTGCGGGTATTCTGTGGTTGAAAACAGAATGAAGGGTAATGAAGTGCAATGGTGACATCTACTTGGCCTTTAACTTACGGTAGCGACGCTCTCGGGAGCCTGGTTGGCAGCGTCATTCTCCTTGCACTTGCTGCACTCGTTTGCGCTCTGGCTTGGCTCTGGTTTCTTTTGGTCCAGGCTCAGAGCGCCGAACATCTCTTCTACTTTTTGGCCGTCCTTTGACGCCTCGCGATCTGGGATGACTCCCACATCTTGCACTTTATGCGCACCTCCATGGTGGCCTTTTTGATACTTACGTCGAACGTTGCGCCTATTTTTCTTAACCTCTGCACTGGTGGGCGGTGCATACGGCTGCGCCAGGGATTTGGTGGCCCACTTGACATTGAGCAGTCCATCCACTTTAGAGCAAATGTTTCTCTCGTCGCCAGCCAAGGCGTCTTTGATATTGATAAGTTCCAGGGAGACCGATTTGCCCGAGCACATCACGACATTCTCATCGGAGGGCAGGAACATGCCGCACCACATGGGGCAGTGGTAGGTGATGGTCAGAGGCGCCTTCTTCGGATCCTGAGTGTCCCACATGCACACCTTTCCCTCGATGTGGAAGCTGAGCAAATGGTTCTTCTGGCAGTTGCTCCACTTCAGCGAGGTGATCGAACCCTTTGGATCGCTGGCTGTGAATGTGTGGAGTGTCCTCCAGTTGCGCTCTGCCTCAAGGAATTCCAGTATTATGATATACTTGTCGTGGCCCACAACAGCGAACACATTGCTCTCCAGCGGATTCCAGGTAATGTCCGTAACGTACCGAGACAGCAGCGCAGACTGGCGGAGCGCTGGGCCCCAGCTGGGATTCCGGTCGGGCCTACGTTCGTGCAACTGCAGTACACCGTCCTCGGAGCCCAAAAACAGGAAAGGCCCACGAACGCTCAAGAAACACGGGCGTTCTATCAGGTTTAGAACAAGAGGTTCTGTCAAAGAAATGCAAAGCAGAGGAAGCTTGTTAACATCTTTCGGGGAACAGATCATAGATAAATAGATATATGTATATGCATGTACGACATCTGCACTCCCCCTCCCAACTGTATTGAGTCAGTAAGTAGGCTGACGTTTCCAGGAGCAACGGTTTAAAAACAAATAACAATAACAAGCAGCCCCTATATTTTCACATTTGCCTTCAGTTGAAACCCTAGTTTTTCCACTCTAACAAATCAAATTTATTGTTCAGTTATAATGCCGCGACACAAGACCCTGGTGGAGATTGGGCGGCGCATTATGAAGCGCTTCGAACAACTCGACCTGGAGGTGGAGGAGGAGTTCATCATCTTTGTGGTGCATCTGCTTGCCCGCGACTTGCGGCGGGGCCTGGTCAAGAACGACCTGAACAAGCAGAATGCCTGTGCCATGATCAGATTCGTGGATGGAATTGTAGAGAGCTATGTGAGTCCGGTGGACTGCACCATGGCCAACATGAAGATGTCGTGGGTGATCAAAAAGGGTCGGGCCATCGACTTGCAGTACGTAAAGGAGCAGTACGAGGAGAAGTTCCTCAAAGAACTGAAGCTGCTCATCGACGACATTCTGCAGTATCCGGAGAGCAGCAGCAAGGCGCAGCTGGATCAGCTCTTTGCCAAGATGCAGGTCTTCATTGTGGCCTGCTACAACCTGGGCTGTCCCAAGAACCACGTGCTGCTAAAGCTGACCGCGCAGGCCCTGAACAGCGTGATCGGGCGTAGCGACCTGCAGAACTATGTGCTGAAGAAGAAGTACCATCGCCTGGAGTACCTCCAGCGACTGGCGGCCACTGTGGGCGGCATCGTCATCTATAACAACGATGGGCCGGATGGGGACCGGGAGAATGTGAGATTTGGTGAGTCCAGAGACCTGTAACCCGTATACGGTTTTGATTTTCCACCATCTCAGTCGTTGGCGACCTGGAAATGGCGCAGAAGAACACGAGCTCTGCCTTCCAGCTGGCTCTGGATGGAGCGGCCAAAATGCAATCGATTTGCCAAACGGCCATCGATGAGCTGATTCACCTGGATCCCAAGGACACCACGATGACCTATCGAGTGCCCCTTGAGCACTTGCAGCGCCTCAATCAGTTCTCCATCATCTACGCCATGCTGCAGCGCTGCCTGCGCACATTGCATTGCAGCTATGAGAGAACCGTCTATCTCATTGAGGTGGAGCAGAAGCGCTACGACTGTGTGGTGGCCAAGATAAATGACACGCTGGCCATGCGCACGGCCATCGACTCGGAGCTGATATTCGTAAGTGGAAAGCCTCCCCTCCTAAAGAGTCAGCTCACTTCTAACACCCCTCTGGGCATTCCCCCATTAGCCCCACTTTGTATACATCTCGGAGGTATGGAGCAATCTGAATAACTTCCTCAATCACATTGTCGAGCTAAACAAGTTGCGGGAGCAACTGGAACTGCTGGTGGGCCCTCAGATGAAGGATCTGGCAGAGGCCACAATTGCCGAGCTTAAGGCGTTGGACCGACGCATCCAGGAGCCGCAGACAACAAACTTTCTTGATCGCATGGCCGTGCTGACGGACTTCCACACGGACGGCAACTTTTGCAGCTTAGCTCAGGCGGATATCAAGGATTTTTGTGCACTGACCTTGACCATAACCAACGGGCTTTTGTTGCCGGCAAAGGTGACGCGGCAGCTTTGCATGAACGTGAACATAACATTTGGGCTGAGGGACCACATGTATGCCCGCTTCACGGAGCTCTGCTTCGAGCAGTTCATACCCGCCTTCAGGAAGGTGATCTTCAATAGTGCCAACCTGGCGCTGCTCTTCAAGCTGGACGAAGCGCTGATAGCCCAAGAGCTGCAGGACCTGATTGTGGAGCCTCCGAAGCAACAAGATTTCGCAGGTCAAACCGAAATGGTGGTCACCAACGACCTGTCGGCCCCGAACTGGATAAATGTGACATGGAATGCGTGGGACTACCACCGCGAGACCATCCACATGGCAGAGATACGCAAGCGACAGACCCACGATACCCAGACAAAGATCAGCTATGGCCAGCGCCATGCACAGAACCAGATGTACAACACACGGCAGCACAAATGAGAGGCAACGCGAGGCTGAGCAGAGCTTCTTCACTTACCGGCTTTTGGCTTGGTCACGTCCACGAGGTAAAGCTTGCGGTTCACCACGAAGTAGATGTAGTTATCCTGCCACACCAAACTGTAGATTTCTTTCTTTTGGGGACCTTGAATGGTTCTCTTCACCTTCATGCTCTCCACGTCAAGTATCGCCACCTATTGTTAAACGTTGATTCATTTTTCTGAAATAAAATCAAAGTAAAAACTTACAGTTCCATCGTAGGTGCCGCAGGCAAGTTGCAAGCAGTCGGGACTCCAGGCCAGGGAGTAGACGTTGCTGCCAACATGATAAGTGTTGATGGCCGCGCCGTTCGTCTGCAGTTTAGACAGATCAAAGAACGCCACGCGACGGTCAGAACATCCCAGTGCGATTCTGCACAACGAGGGAGGGAAAAGATGAAAATGGGCAAGGTATTGAGAAAATTCACGAGCTACTTACTTGTTCATATCATCCGGACACTCGACCATGGCCCGCACTCCAAATGCCAGTGAGCTATAGTGGGAGATTGTGAGGCCAGTGAGGGGATCCATCAGTGCAGTCGTGCGATTGGTTTTGCACACCCAAAGCTGCTGTTTGCTGCAATTAATGGCCACAGATAGTATGTCCCTTGTGCCGCACTTTTGTGCATTGTCCTTGCTGATCTTGTAGCGAAGCATTTTACGGTCATACACCAGCGACCAGAAGGACAACTGATGTCGACCCAGGGAGACAATGGTGCGGTCATTTAGCCACAGCACACTGCAGTACTGATCTAAAAAAATAGGGATCTAGGGATAAAGGCATGGTCCAGGGCTGTGTATTTTTCACATGGAGCTCACCTGTCGACTTGCCGTGACTGTAGTTCTTGCCGGCATGGGCGCCCGTGTTCGTATTCCAGATTATCACCACCTCTTCGGCATCAATGGAGACCAGGAGTACGTCTGGCCGAATGGGCGAGTTTATGGAAGCCGAAATGATGGACTCTGTGCTGCTCTCCTCGACCAATGAGATTATTGAATCCGGCACGGGATTCATTTGAATTTGGGGTGTCTCGGGTGCGTGCACTTCGGCCCGGTGATAGATGTGATGCAGCACCTCTCTTTTCGGCTTGGCTGCATCGCCATCGACGATCACGGCATCGTCGCTGGAGGAGCTGTATTGGATCACCTCCAGACTGCCTTCGGTCGAATCGCTGGGCAGGGCGGCATTCTGATTGTTGCTTGTTCGGCTGCCATTGTTACTTATGGTGCTCGCATCGCTGAGGGGACCAGTCGGCTTTGTAGGCTGGCAGTCGTCTAAGGTGACCTCCACATGCTGGTGGCCAGATTCGCCAGCTGCCTCCGAGCGAATTGCCATAATATCCGCCCTCATGCTCTCACAGGCCTCAACAAAATCCAGGGCAGCGGCCCCTGCCGGCTTCTCCAGGCCAACAAAGTCGTCGCCGCAATCGTCGAATGACTTGCGGCGAGCATCGACTGGGGCCCCGAATTCGCATTCCAGATGATCAAAGTTGTAAATGTCAAACGGATCGTCGGATTCGGCTGCCTTCGACTTGGCGAGCGGAGGGGGTTTCGGTTTTGGTTGGGAAGAGGCTGCGGCTTCGACCTTGACCTCGACTTTGGCTTCGGTTACCTCATCCTCGACTGCTTTGTTACTGCGCCACTGCTCAGCTCGCGAGGACAACTCATTCAACTTTTCCTCCTCATAGGGAATGGATACTTGCCGCCATGCCAATCCATTGATGCAGCTCTTGTGGCCAGTGAATTTGTAAAGGATGCTCATCTTGAGCAGGTCACACACTAAAACAGCTCCCAAGGCCGTGCCCACGGCAAATATGTTGTCGTTATAGGGAGAGCAGCGCAGGACTTCGAGGTGGTGAACGCGCGCCGGGATGAATAACGGACGACGGCAATAGGTGTTAGAGGCCACACAGTAGATAACCAAATCGCTGGCATCTATCGAAAGTATATTGCCGTTGCTCATGTAGCTCATCAGCACTGACGTTTCAAAGGAACGGTTTCCCCTGAAATTGCGTGCCTCGTGCTGATGTTGATGCGCTTTGTGTCCGGTAACAGCCCCACCCAGCATGCAGTCCCAGACTTGCACACTAAGATCGTCGCCAACTATGGCAAATGGCTGGCTCCGCTTGCCCCACAAGGGACTGACATCGAGTGCAATGATGTTGAAGCGCGTGGACATGATTTTCACCTGCGACTTCTCCGCGGCGTTTGCCGGGTCTGCTGATATGTAGTTTATGCTGCGTACGCCGGCATAAAGAAAGCCGCCGTCTGGTGCCGCAACCGCCAGCGGTATGTTTGTTGCCGGCGGCGTTGGAACATTGTGATAAATTAGCTGCAAATCCATTTTATTTTGATGAAATAACACTGTGCATTTGCAGAAATTGGAAGAATTTTCGCGCTAACATTTGGCGTCGAAATAGGGATGTAAGTAAATTGATATATTAAAATATCGATAGATCGATAGATGGAAAAGCGGTTATCGAAAACAGCTCCTCCTTGACACATAACAGCTCCTTTTCCTATTACGTTCCATCCCATCATTTTGTTGTAGTTGACGTTACGTTACTTACGTTATTTCAATATTAAATTCAAATGAGAATGTGTAGTCCGAACAATAGCAAAAATGCGTCGAAGCCAAAGCCAAGAGGCCAGCAGTAAGTCTACCAACAGATTATGAAATTTACTTAATTTAAGTAACAATGTAAAAATAAATTCTCCCTAAAGGCATGCAAATCGTCAGCCAGTATCATTTCAGGAATTTATTAAGCTTATAGAGAACCTGCCGAGCATTGCCTTCAAGATCCAATGCGACCATGCTGGGAATGGTGATGTTAACGGAGTGAAGGAAACGCTGGAAGAGTGCGCAATGTGGTATTACAAGGCATTCTACAAGGACGATGCTGTTCGCGAGCGGTACCCGTTCAGGATGCGCGCGTGTCCCCAACAAATCAAGGATAGGTTGCTAACTATGCCGGAAGCAGAAGAGGATCCATCGTCCGAAGAGTTTGAGCATGAATCGGCTGATGGTGTAACAGTGGAAATGGACAAGTGAGTACCACATTATTCCACATTTTTGGCTAATTCTCTTGACCATTGACAGGATGGGAAAGTTCCACTTTCCCGTGTCTTACTACACCTTTAAAAAGTACGTGGACAAGAAGAAGGTACGCCATTTTATGAAACACAATCATAAAAGCTCGCCAGCAGACCTGCCCGATGCCACTCGGAATCAAAATCGGTGTCGGAGATTCTACAACAACTTCTACATGTTTCCCAAAAACCGAAATTCCACCAATATATTCCCCAAGGCACCTGATGCTCTGATGCCGAAGTTGTTGGAATGTGCCCATCCCATGGATGAATCTGCAGTCAAGAGTTTGGCTGAGCATAACAAAAGCAGGTGAGTTCACGCTATATAAATGCGAGTGTGTCCGACCTACTGAACGATTTAACGCTTTGTACCTTTGACAGCGACACTTCGATTGTGAGCTATGAAGAATTCGGGGAATATATGGAAAACCTGCACAATATCGCGTCTCACCTGAAGCTAAGCGACCCCGAGTATGTGGCCATGGAATTTGAGGATTGTGCCTATGCCTATTACTTCGCATTTTATCTGACGCCAGAGATTCGGAAGCGATATAAGTATAGCCTGAAACCGTGTACGTCGGACATGAGCGCTCGCCTACTGACCATACCCAGTCGGAAGGAAGCTAAGAAGCTGAGGCGAGCCAGGGAATACTTCAGGCAGTTCTACAGCTCGCCAGAAATCCGAGAACGATTCCAGTTCAAATTAAAGCCATGTCCCGAATTGGTACGCGAAAAATTGCTAAGTCGACCGACCTGCTCAGTTATTGCCAACAGGCCTAACGAACCCAAGGAGCTCGAAGACCCACTGAGTCCACAGCTAATCAAACCAATTATAACTTTTGATGGCGTCACGCAGGAATATCCCGTACCCCCGCAATGCTTTTGTCTGTACATAAATTACAAGGACCTGATTTACCAGATCAGGACATCAGACGAAGAGAATATAAAGAAAGATGCAATGAATTTTACGGATGAACAGTTGATGCAAAGCTTCTACCACGCCTTCTACACAGATGAGGGCTTCCGGGAAAGGTACCACTACTCCTTTAGAGCTGCGCCCACCGAGCTGCGTGTGCGGCTTCTCCAGTTTGCTCAGCGTGTGCGCCAATCGGAGTCAGAAGGGTAAATGGAAATATGAATGCATTTTACGTGTCATTTTGAAATGGTTTCTTCATTGCAGGGCATCGGATGGAGTTGAAAAGGCAGCCGAACAGAATCGAACAGATCCACTAGAGGCAGCCCCGTAAGTCCCTCTGTTTTCGGGGTTTTTGTAGTTTTCGACTTTTTAATTGCGTTTCTATTTGTGCTTTTAGTGTGCCCCTTTCCAAGATACGCGAGATGCTGCGCGGCGATGTCCTGAGAGATCATCCACGAGAGCCGCCAGTATGCGAAGATGAAACGCCGGACCCTTTGGGAAGCACAGACGGTGACAAAACTAGCCAAAGTCAAAGCAAGTCGACTGTGATCACCTTCAAGGGCGTGTCTTTTGAATATCCGGTTACGCTGAACACATTCCTGATGTACATAAACCGCAAGGATTTAGCGAGGGAGCTGCAAAGCAAAGTGCATAGCACACGTAACTTAAGTGACAAGCAAATACTGCGCCGCTTCTATTACACCTTCTACCTGAAAAAAACTATTAGGAATTCTTTCAACTATAAGTTTAGTGAGAGGACCCCTCCTAAGTTGCTAGAAAAGCTATATGCATTTGCCATTCCCATTAAAAGAGAAAATAGTACTGAAAACATTGCCCTTACGGGTAAGAACAATCAAGCATTGTATTGAACGATAAATATTAAGCTCTCGAATTTGTAAAAATAACTTTTCTGGATATTTTGACGTCACATCAGTTTCATTAATTTATTAAATTTTCATTTACAAAATTTTCTGCTGTTTACCACAAGGTGTTCACCTGTTTATATAGAAGGGGGTTAAATGGGTTAAGTTCGTTTTTTTCTGGGTATATTTACGGTATATTTTCAGTATATTTCTGAGGGTCAGTCCCACAATAACAACGCAAAAACTCGGAGAAGAAAAATTTAGTTAAAAAGTTATTTATTCCTATTAAAAATGGAATCCAAGCGTGAAAGAAAGTCCTCGTTGGTATGTTGTTTCGAAATGCATTAAAAATGGGATAAAACCATATTTTGTATGACCTTTTCTAGCCACCACTTTCCCCGTGTCCCATTTCCGACATCACGGATGACGAGCTGGTCACCATTTCTGTGAGGGACTTGAATCGGACTCTGAAAATGCGTGGCCTCAACCGTGAGGAGATCGTGCGGATGAAGCAGCGAAGACGCACGTTGAAGAACCGCGGCTATGCTGCCAGTTGCCGCATCAAGAGAATCGAGCAGAAGGACGAGCTGGAGACGAAGAAATCGTGTGAATGGACCGAGCTGGAGCAAAGGCACGAAGACAACGAGCTGATACGCATCGAGGTCGGAAACTGGAAGAACAAATACAAGGCTCTGCTTCATTTTGCTCAACAAAACGATATTCCCATTCCGAGAGAGCTGGAGGGCTGCTGAGATCTGTCCAAGGACCAGTCAAACCCATTTCTTTTTCAATAAAAATTAAAATAAAACTTGGCCACATCACCTGTAACAATAGTACAATAGCTGGAAACTTCACTTTTACTTGCTTTCACTTGCTATAATACCTATAATCCTATAATAAATATTGTATTTGTATTTCTGTTCAGACACCCTGTTTACTGGCTCATAAACAACCGACTGTGCAGGTCGTTCGCTGTGAATGCCAAAAGGCTTGGGGCGACGAAACTCAGCCAAATGCTGGCTGGTTATGTATTAATTCTAGTGTTTTTGGTCCACTGTAACTAAGCGAAATCGAAAGGCTGGGGATCCGCAGCCCCAACCCGGTGTCAGGTGTCCAACAGAGAATTTGTAACTTCACGGACCCGCATCAGCTGCCCGTACCTGACACATGGCATTTCGTTTCTTTACCAAATCTGTACTCTACGGCCTGCCACTGGGGATTACCTTCCTCGACTGCGTGGGCTATGTAGCCAGGGTGGACGGTAAGTTGCCTGCTAGAGGGATTGCTTGTTAACTTGGACAGAATCACGCCACATCGCATCCTATACAGGTACCTCCATGCAGCCCGCACTCAATCCAGTGGCAGATGTGAGGGATTATGTGTTCCTGTTGCGTTGGGGCAATCACAACTGTGATGTGGAGAGAGGGGACATAATATCACTCGTCTCGCCGAAGGATCCCGCCCAGAAGATCATCAAACGTGTGGTCGGCCTGCAGGGCGATGTGGTTTCCACGATAGGCTACCGTGATGAGATAGTGAGCGTCCCACAGGGCCATTGTTGGGTGGAGGGTGATCACACGGGTCACTCCATGGACAGCAATACATTCGGACCGGTGGCACTGGGTCTGATGACGGCGAAGGCGGTGGCAATCGTATGGCCTCCAGAGCGCTGGCGACTGCTGGAGAACGAGCTGCCCAGACGACGTGCGCCCATTCAGGTGGCCAAGACTAGCCACTACAATTAGCCCGAGGCTAGAAGACTGACCAGTTAAGAGTCTTTTCGATGATAGTTCCAATTATGTACATCCACAGATTTACATATGTATATATTTTTTAATCCCATCATGTTGTCCCCTCACCCAAGCAAGACAAGGCAGGAGCTCAAAATTAAACCAAATAAAGTTATAGTTTATTAAAAGACTTGTCGGTGAACCGATCCTTCTATAGTATTTGAGCAATATCCTTGCGAGGCTTAATCCCATATTCCTCCACCAAGCGCAGGGTTTGCTTGAGGGCCACTCCAGCACGCACGATCTCATAGTATCCTGGTGTGGCCAAGTCAATCACAGTAGAGGCCAGGCGACGCTCCTCGGTGACACCAATCTGACCAGCATCGAAGACGGCGCCCAGCTGGGACCACAGCGAACGGAACTCGGTCACCTGGAGGCTGCTGGGGGCACTGGATCGATTGGCACTGGTCAGGGCAAGCGGCTGTTCGTGCCGCACGGAGCACAGATCGCGTATGAACTTGAAGTCTGGAATGCGGATGCCTATCTTGGAGGTGCTGGGATTCAGGAAACGATTGCTCAACTCTGGCGTCCGCTCAATCACAATGGTCAGAGGGCCCGGCAGCAAACGAGTTAGCAGCTCGTCGCTGAGGTGGGCAGCCTGACCATAGCGACGCAGCGCCTCAATATTGTTTACGCAGATAGCCACAGGCTTGTGTTCGTCTCTTCCCTTAATCTCGTACAAGCGCTGGATGGCATGCTCGTTGTTGGCATCGCATGCCAGCCCATAGACAGTGTCTGTGGGCAGTGCTATCACCTGACCGCCCAACAGGCATTGCCGAGCCACCTTCAGAGCGGCTCTATCTTCCACTTGACACACCGGTGTCTTCTTCTCCACTGTTCGGGGCTGCATTGTGCTGAATCTGGGGTGGGCTTGTTGCCCAAGGAGACTAGTGATAATCAGTGTCTTTAGGTGGCGCATTAGTCCCGCCAAGTGTGACCGCACTGGTGGTTGCAGCACTTGAAGAATGTGGTCATGGGCTCGTCAGCCGACCGGGTTTGAATTTGCATAAAATAGGCTCGCTTGTGGCTACACGACGGACAATCAGCGTCCGTCGAATCGACGTTCTCCCACGCCGCCTTGCCACCCAGAACGTGATCCACCTCCTGCGTGGACAGAAAGTCAAGCATTATTGTTGATGGAACTTACATTGCATCATCAAACTAATGGACTTACCTTGAGGCGGGGAAAGGTTTTCGTTGATATCTTACGCGTGATCTTCGATATGTATGGGCAGGTGTTACATGTGAAGCGGTGGCTATCTGTATCTTCCTCAATGATCAATATATTGCCGCACGATGGGCAGAAAAACAACATAATTTTTGCCTGTCTTGAGCACGTTAAATGCAACCAGTGTGACCACGGACTTACCCATAAAATATACCGTGTGATCCTCCGAAATATACTGCATATACAGAAAAATCGGTATTTTCCGAAGAGCAAACGTTAGATTTTCCGGTATCTCTTATACGGTCTCATTGTCAATTTGTATAGTTTTCGCGAAAAAAACAATATATATTTAAATCCTATTTATTAATAATTAACTAACAGTAAGAAGGCAAAATGTCGGCCGACGTACGTGACATTCTGGACATGGAGCGTGCCAATACGCCCGAAGTGACAAAGGATTCTTTTCTCGCAACAAAAAAGCGCAACTTCGAACGGTAAACAGTAATATATTGTTGAGTTAAATGAGCATTTTTTAGAAAAACTATAATTACCAGCACCAAACATGCCTCTCGGCGTCCCGAGGGCATGCACCGCGAGGTGTTCGCCCTGCTCTACACAGACAAGAAAGATGCCCCGCCGCTGCTGCCCACAGACACGGCACTGGGCATTGGAGGCGGCTACAAGCAGGCTAAGGCGCGGCTGGGGATGAAGAAGGTGCGCAAGTGGGAGTGGGCGCCGTTTGCCAACCCGGCGCGCACCGATTCAGCCGCCTTTCATCACTGGAAAAGGGTCAGCGATGATTCGGGAGAGTATCCCTTTGCCAATTTCAACGTACAGCTGGAAATCCCCTCCTACACCATGACAGAGTACAATGCGCACTTGAGGAACAACATAACCAACTGGAGCAAGGTGCAGACGGATCATCTGTTTGACTTGGCCAGACGGTAAATAATTGGAATTAGCTATTGGAAAAGTATTTCATGAACCATTCCTGTAACAGCTTTGATCTTCGCTTTATCGTGATGGCGGATCGTTGGAACCGTCAGCAGCACGGGGACAAAACTGTGGAGGAGCTCAAGGAGCGGTATTATGAGGTCGTGGCGCTGCTAGCCAAGGCCAAGAATCAGACCATCGAGAAGAAAATATATTCGTATGATCCGGAGCACGAGCGGCGCCGCAAGGAGCAGCTTGAGAAACTGTTCAAGCGCACCACCCTCCAGGTGGAGGAGGAGCAGATGCTCATTAATGAGATGAAGAAGATCGAGGCTCGCAAAAAGGAGCGTGAGCGCAAAACGCAGGATCTACAGAAACTCATCTCGCAGGCGGATCAGCAGAATGAGCATGCCTCCAGTACGCCCAGCACTCGCAAGTACGAAAAGAAACTGCACAAGAAGAAGGTGCACCATCAGCCGCGACCCTCGAAGGTGGACTCGGTGGTGAATGCAATCGAAATAGGCAGCAGCGGCATCAAGTTTGCCGATCTGCGCGGATCCGGGGTCTCGTTGCGCTCGCAGAAGATGAAGTTGCCTGCCAACATTGGCCAGCGTAAGGTGAAGGCTCTCGAGCAGGCCATACAGGAATTCAAAGTTGGTAAGTTGAGTAGCTGGGACATTGTCCTACATGTGCTAATTGTATTGTTCTTTACAGATCCCGCGCCACCGCCCACCGAGGATATATGCACATCCTTTAACGAGCTGCGTTCCGACATGGTGTTGCTTTGTGAGCTGCGCACGGCCCTGTCCACCTGCATCTACGAGATGGAGAGCCTAAAGCATCAGTACGAGGCTGCTTGTCCGGGCAAGGTGAGTAAATAATGCAAAATCGAATACATTTATGCAACCAATTTGTTTTTCCTAATAACTGCAGACGCTGAACATACCGCCCTCGATGGTGCCCCTCAAGACGGAAACCGTGGACAATAGCACAAATTAATTAAGTTAGCACTCTCCGTTACCACGTAGCTCTAGTGCTGCCCCAGTGGCTGGCTGCTCTTGCCACTGATGCCGCCGACCAAGCAGACGTAGCACTCGCAGCATACGTACCATACGCAGTTGACGTAGACGTGTGTGCGGCGTGCTAATCATTGTAACCCGTTTTCCACTGTCCATATTTGTGCATTGCGCTACTCCCAGTCCGCTTGGGGAATAAATGGATAAACAAGAAAATTGTTTTGCGGCACATTCAATGTGAAAATCAAATAGCCCACGGCCAGCGATGGTCATGCCAGATGCCATGTCGAGTGTGAGAACTTTTTCCGCTGCGTGATTTATTTTCCATCCAGCACTTCTTTGCAGCCCGACGATGGCCAGTCAGACGGCTAGTTAGTGGCCAGTATTTGGGTTAAGCCTGCAGTCGAATGAGGCTCTGGGCTCTGGCGATCTTTGGCAAGCGAAAAATGAGAATTAAGCTGAACCGCGTGGATATGTACTCTTACAATTCCATGCCTGCCCACACAGTGCCACACTGCAGGCGGAGGCGGAGGCGGCTCATTCAGCCGAAGTCAACAACAACAGCGAACAGGCCAGAGACCGGAGACCGGACCAGTATTTGTGAATGAATCGACCGAACGCGAAGGCAAACACCCAGGCACACACCCATACAGATGCACAGACCAGACAACGCATATGAAATCATTCTGGTGGCGGCTCGAGCCGCCTTACCTGAGCGTAGGCCGCTCAGTCGAGTTTCAGACGTGGTCGTGTTCAGTTCGTGGCATTTGATTGCGTGTGCTCTCCTCCGTTCTCCTCTCTGTCGATGTGCACCTTGTTGCCGCATGCAGCCAACGTTCGTCTAAAGCGGCAAATGTGAAAAATGCAAATTTGACAATACCCAAAGAACGGTCGTCGCCAGTGGTCAGTGGAGTTACGATCGCGAGTGGCACACAGCCTACCTGCGACAGCGTCTTTGTCCGCGTCATCATCCCTCAAAACTCTTGGAATCCTGGCGGGGGGCAAGACAAACATCAACAGCGTCGGATTCGCATCCGTTTCCGGTTCTTTCAGTTGACTATTATTCGACTTGCACTCCGAGTCGGTCGGTAGTTTTTCATGAATGAAATTTTAATTTCGACTGTGCCTCTGTGTGTCCGCGAGTGTGTGTGCGCGTGTGTGTGAGCCTTCTGTCCAGCTCCAGCGGTGTCAACTGACGACCCATTCCATCCATTTATTGCCGCTGTTGTCGCTCCCTGGGCGTCGGTGCACCGTAAAGATCTTTATCGCATTCTAAATACGTTCTGGAGCAGAAGGCAGAAGACAGCCGCTTTGTGCAAGTGTGTGTGTGTGTCAGGGCCCAAGTGCCAGTGCCAGAGCTAGATCCAGGTAGAGGCCAGGTTAATGCTGTTTATTGTTCTATGAACGTTGCCAGCGATCGCCTGCCTGCCTGCCTGCTCTCTGTTTAAGTTTCGCACGCTGATAAAGAACCATGCCACGCTATCTCCGGACTTTGGCAGCAACCAGCAAGATGTGTCCCAAGCTAAGGTGAGTCGCCACAAAAGGCAAATAAAAGAGACGCCCACAACATTTTATGTAGTAGAAATCGAGGTGGGACAGACAGCCTTGGAATGGCATACGAAAAGAGTCGTGAAATACATTTGGCTATTTTTTATTGCCTCTTCGTGTGCCGGAGAACTTAGCGGCTTTTAATCTAATAATAACACTCTAATCTAATTGACTGCGATTCGGCTTAGGCATAATCTGAGTCAGTCTTAATTCCGACGACGCGTCGTCGCCCGATGGCCGCTTCGTGTTGGAAATTATAATGTTTTTGCTATAAAGATTTCAATCAACCTAAAAGTCAACTCTTCCGTTGCGTTTCTCTCATCTTTCGTTATGTTTGATGGGCTAATATCTTTCAAATTTACATGCAGCAACGGAGGGGGAGTTTGTTCAGCCTACGCAACAGAGCAGACGCAGAAGAAATGGCAGTAAGGGCGGTGAGAGGAGGGAATTTAAAATAAACCCACACACGGAGGCGGCTGGGGCCTGGCCTCACATCTGGTGCTCGATTTTACGCTCAATTAGCGCTTTGTCGTTGCTATTCCTCCTCTCTAACCCTTTATATACTCTTCCCGATTTTCTCTAACTTATCATTTTCACAGCAGGCAGCTCTGGATCTTTCTACTTGAGTTACAGCTGAAGAAAATCTTTGTGTTTTCATTTCATTTTCGAACGCCTACAACAACAATGAAAACGGAACAAAGATTGTTGTTCATAATTAATGTTTATATAATTTTTTACTGCTTTACATGCTGCTCATTAGCCGCATGGGCTCCGTCTCCCTGTTCTTCTCCATTGCGTCGGTTTGTGTGTGTGGCTGTGTGTGTGTCGCCTATGGATATGGGCCGGCAAGTTCGTTGCCTAAGTCTTTTGTTTGCTCGTCTGTGGGCGTCCGTTTTGATGCGGGAATGAAACGACAGAAACACAGTGGAAAAAATAACCAAGAAAAAAGAGAGATAAATAAAAATACATTTGTGCCACTTACTTGGTTACTGCTGCTGCTGTTGCTGCGGCTGCTGCTGCGGCTGCTGCTGCCTCTTGGCTTTTAACTGTTGGCTGGTTGCTCCACAACAAGTTGCCAAATTTGGCAATGGGAGCGCAACAGCGGCAGCCAGCAAACAAGAGATATATATGCCTGCTGCTGCTGCCGCTACCTGCCCACTTACTTTTGTGTCCAAAGTGTGTCGCCGTCGAGGTAATAAAGTTAACAGTCAGATGATCTGCCCCGAAGATGATTCTAAACCGAAACTAAACACTGTCTTGGGGAATGAACATGTTGGGTATTTCCTTTCCCTTGGAATCTTCACCATGCATATGATCTGTGTAGATTTCTGGCAGTGCACATAAGGCATCCAGCATCCATTCACTTAGCATACTCCTCCGCAGCATCCAAGCAGCCGCAGCAGTTGGCGCTGTCTCTGGCATTTGCATTTGTGTGTGGGCTGCGGAGTGGAGCTCTTGGTGTGGGCCCGACAATTGTGTGTGTGTCTGTGTGTGTATTTGTATCTGCGCATGTGGCATGTCGTATGTTGTCGCATAATATCTTTAATTTAGTTCATTTTCAGACCCATTTCCGTGCCCAGACTCCAGTCAGCTTTCTTCTTGCTTAATATTTTCCTACCAAATTGATTCAATTTTTGACTGCCGAACAGCGATATCCATTTTATTGGATCTGTTGGAGACTCAGTGTGTGTGTGAGTGTGTGTGAGTTCGGCCTGACTTGACGGCTTTCGAAATGTCGCAATTAACAGTCGATTTAGCATTATGCACATGCGTTGGCGGTCTGCTCCTCCACTCGCTCTCCGGTGCCTGTGTGGGCTGTGAACTTGGCTTCTCTGTGTGGTTTATGGCCTGTGCTCTGGTTGTGCTGGTGTGCAGAGGGGCAGCAGGGGAATTCCTCATGCATCGTCATGAAATTCTAGCATTAAGGGACCAACTATATATCAGTCTGTGATCAGGGAAGTAGAACATAAAACCAATTATTCTCGGCTTTTAGAATAAGTCAGCGTTTCTTTTCACCAATGATTGTAATATTCTGAAACCTTGAGGCATCCTTCTGCTGGCAAATTCATTCCGATCGCAATCTGCCTGCTTCTGAGCTCTCTGGATCTGCGTGGACTCGCTTCTAGTCTCAAATTGTTGGTAATATTGTCACCGCAACTGCAAATCACTGGGCTGACAAACTTGTTTCTCCTCCGAACAAAAACCAGAGACAAAACAACAGCCACAGCAAGTCAAGTCGGAGAAATAAAATTAGTGAGTATTATTTTTTGAGAGTGGGCCGCGACAAGTCAGCGGAAGTGTGTGGGTGGCGGCTGCCTGTCGTCTCTGCCGAGGCACGGCCTGTTGGGGCTGCCAGTGTTTTTGCTGTTTGAATGGGATTTGGATTTGGCTCTGGCTTTGGCTTTTTGTTTGTTTTCAAGTTTTTCTGTTGGGCAAATTACTTTTTAATGGAACACTCACGTGGGCAGCTGCTCGAGCGGGCACCGGCACTCGAACAATTAACCAAATCGGAGACAAAGTAGCCCGTAAGTGACGGCAATTGCTGCAAAATCGAACTTCTGTCGGGTGTCTCTTGTTGTCTCCACACAAATCCCCGCACATGTGCTACTCTGGGATGAACAGTTGGCTGGCTGATCCCAACCAATACGATCCGATTAGCCCTGGGGCAAGGTAAATAAACCATTATTTGGTGGAACGGTCTTAAGCCGGCTTTTGTCCGCATGCATTTTTATTTTATTCACCAAATCTCGCACTTTACGAGCGCCTCAGCGTCAGTCCCTGTCCGAGCATGAATGAACCAGGGCCAGGCTGTGTTTCATTTAAATTAAATTGGATTTTCGTTGCTCGGAATCTGTGTGTTTGTCTGCCATTTGCATATTAATATGGCCGTCGCAACGGCAGCCACCGCGAACAACTAAAAGCAATTTGAGGTTCGAAATTTATGGGCATCCACATCGAACGTCTCCTCCTGTAGCTCATTTCACTTGCCCCGAGGGGTGAGTATGTATTCTGTATACATCCATACAAACACACGAGCATGTATGTATTTTCTGAAAATCAAGTGAATCTCATGCATTTTATTCGTGGCATCAGGCACTTGTCAACAAGAAAATATTGCAGCAGAGGCAGTTGCAAATTGTTTAATTAATCAATTAAATGTTAAATTATTATATTGATAATATAAAATGTAATATTCGGTAGCAGTTGATTACCAGATAAGCAAAGGAAATAACTTCAAGTCCATCCGTGAATAGCACTCCAAATGCATTGATTGATTGAATTATTATAGTACGAGAATTCGTGTGTATGTACATACATATGTAAATGTAAATACAATACACATTGACGTGGCTCTGCATTCAGACAAGGACCAGCATCCGGTTCCGTCTTGCCTCCACAGAGGAGCAAATGCGTCCCGTCATTCACACATCGAATTCTCACAGGGCTCAAGGAGGTAGGGACTGATGCCGGGGCCCAGGATGAGGATGGGCCACACAATTAAATCCCTTTTGCCTGTGTTTCCTGTCGCCTTTTGTCTTCTCCTCGTTTTCTTTTCTCTTTGTGTGTTTTTTTTTGGCATGCTAAATACTCACGCCAGACCACAATTGTTGCTGTGGCTACTTCAGTTTCGAAAGCAGCTGCTTCGATTTTATTTACCCTGTTGTGTGCAACACGTCTGTGGTTGCCACTTGCGTGACATTTCGACCTTTGGCTGGCCTGGCTGTTGCCGCAAACTTTTACTATTTTCATGCTAGGCATAAATTTCATTTGCCACACACACAGCGCCGAGCGAGGCAGCCACGACACGACACACATCTTAGAGCCACATTTCGTTGCGCTTTCAACGCGCCAACAATGCCACAGCAGGTTGATACTCAATATGGCAAACAAAAAAAAAAAACTATCAAACTACCAAAAGATATAGCAAATTGGTAATTTCGCCTTTAACCTATGCAACATGCTGCTGTCATTATGATTAGCAACATGTTGCCCAATTGGCTACTGCTGCGCTGCTGTTTTTGCTGCAATTCATGTCATTCGCTTGCGGTAACTAAACAACAACCAAAAAAGATACTTCAAGCCAGAGATTCTTTTAGCTTGAACTTGTAGTAAGTCGTTTCATTTATGCCAGAGAACTTCCAATAAAAAGGTAATATTTTCAGGTATGTGCAGTACTTATATTTGACATCTTAACTGGAAAAATTGTACCCTTTAATTGCTGCAAAAGTATACCTCTAGTTGTTCCTTTTTCATGCAATTAATTCGACTAGCTTCCGAAGAGAATTTGCACTTCGTTGTAAGCAATCGGCAATTATTGGGTTTTGGTTTTTTGTTTGTTGGTTGCCAAAGAAGGCAGGCCAGCAAAAAAAACGCGTTTTTAATTGTTCAATGGCTTATCGCATGTTTTGGCCATTTGGGGAGCGCAAACTAAACAGCAGAAAAACAACAAATAATAATAGTAATACATACATATATTAAGCTCGCCTGTGCTTGTGTGCCAGTTTAAGTTTTAACTTATGTGAGAAAAAAATAAGAAAAGCAAAAATAAACACCCGACTTTTACACGAATTGTTAATAGCAGCAGCAGCAGCAGCAGCCACAAATGATTGCATTTTGGAATTTTTCAATCAGTTTCGTATATTTCGTATTTTGCGGCAAGTTTGCAGAGTCAGCTGCACACACACACACACACAAACACACCCATTTTGTGGCATCATTATCATATCTTTGTATCTTTTGGTCTTCATCTGTGACTCGGCGTCGCCCCCTTGGCTCCAGCATCAACCGACTACAGGCGGCAGCCCAAGTCTCTTCTGTTCGCTTCGGTCTGTTCCACAGAAAACGTTGCAATGCCGTTACCAGCACAGCTCGAACCATTTGGCTCACACGGATACACACACACACACACACACACAGATGTATGTGCATATGTAGCACCAACACACGGATGCGTGCGCGAAGGTTTATTTCCGTTGACGTGCCTTAATTCCAGTCAGTTTCGGCTGGCCTGCCTGGCTTGGCTCCGGCTGACGATGATAATGATGATGGCGCTTGAACTGTGCGCCTACACACACACAGCGCGCGAAACAACCAACAGCCGCAGCACAGAGCCCTGGGCATTGGGTACAGAGGGTACGACGAGGAGTCCATTAGCTGTGAGACTCGCCTGGAGGCAGTCATAGATACTTAGATACAAATTTGAGTTAGCTAAGGATCGGTGGAGTAGCCCTGTAGCAGCAGAGAACCCCGAAAGAGTATTTCGAATTCGTTGCCATCTGCTGCACAGACGCAGCTCGCAGCTCCGGTGTGTGGGAGCTGGCTCTGAAGAATAATCAACCCAAACTAGCGTCTCCAGTCTGCCACACAGAGAGGAGGTGTCGCCGTCGACGGCTCCAGCTCTTTTCGGTTTTGTTTGGTACTCAGAGCGCCGACTGGTTGTCGATTGATTAGCAAGTCTGTGGCAAGTTTAAAGTCAAACAAAGCAGCCACCAAGGAGCAGCGGCTAGTTGGCCAAACCAAACAACTGCTATGTGGTTGAGTGTGCATCCCATCTGGCTGAGTCAGCGGTTGGATTCGAGCCGATCCCGTTCCCATTCCCATTACGACTTCGACTCCGATGAGATCCTTGGAGGTGTGAGGCGTGGCATTTTATGCATAATTAGCCACAATGTGGAGAGTGGGAGAGCGGGAGGGGGAGTCAGGGCGGAAATTAGAGGCACTCAAACGTTGCGAGCCGTTGACCAGTTAGCGTGACAGGGGAGGAGTCGTTGTCGGTGTCGGAGTCGGGGTCGGGCTATTCGTCTGAGCTGCATTTTAAATAATTTTTATTGTTGTTGAGGATGTTGCCAGACCCCAGTGCCCCTGCCCCTGTCCCTGAATCTGCCCCTATCCGTGCAGGCAATGGTCAACACAACACTTTTCTGTTCTACCAAGAACTGATTTATTTTGACCACGTACATATGCAAAGCGCATTCTAATGGAACCGCCGGGAGAGACAGGCCCCAGGCAGCCAGTCAGCCAGGCAACCGGACAGTTGGGGAGCCAGGGCCAGGCCAGTGCTTCCTCTTGGCCATGTCGGGCCATTGTGTCTCTCGTACAATTTGTATTGTAGTTACGCTCTGATTTTTGAGCTTCCACCTGTTACCATGGCTTTGCATGCTACGCTTCCCTGATCCGATGCCCTGCGGTGCGTTATAGAACACACACCACCACACACACACACACACACACTGGCACTCAATTGTTGCCCGGCAAACGGAAATGCCGCCTTTGTTGAACGGAAATACAAAATGATATTGTTCTGTGTGCGGTGTGCATGGCTCTGTGCCAAGAAGTAAGTCTGTGCGATTGACTTTGAATGGGAATCGAGTTGCAGCATGTTGCACCGCAGCTATCAATTACACGGGCCCCATCCCATCCCCAGTGAAGGTCTTAGTCGCAGTCTTGGTCCCCCACCAGTGGTCGGTCGCCCACTTGTAGACACACAAAATAGGACAGGGCCCTTCAGCCGCAGATCTGTGTCCCGTGTGTGCGTGTGCACCAAATGCAAAGTTGAGCAAGCAATTATGCAAAATGTATGTACATTAGTATCGTATTTTATACTATATATATCTGAAAAAAGGAATAAGTTGTCAGCCTGGGATGTAGTAGAAGCTGCGGGGTGTGCGCAAAGGCGACAGGCTACGCAGATTGCAGGCCACACGCAGATTGGGCAGATTCTGGGGATTGCGACAGAAGCGATCCCATCCCTTCCAGTACTTGAAGCCTTCGCGCTCCTGAATCATTCTGGCACAGGCAATATCATCGCCAATATCATCGTTGGAGAAGTCTAAAAACCGTAACACAGTAACCAGTGGGATATGTACATGGTACAGGGCTTAAATTAGTGAGTGGAATTACCTTCACATTTCATGTTGCATCGCCCGCCCTTGCGTCCCTCGGCGCAGTAGTCCTTGCTGTTGATCTGGAACAGGCCATAGTTTTTGCTGTCGTTCTCCTTGCGCGTTATCTTACTGGTGTCCAGGTTGCTCTCGTGCTCCACCAGGCAAATCCCTGCACGAGAAATACATCATACTCCGGGGTTAAGTCACACAACTTCCAGCCACTGCACCACTTACAATTGGAGAGGAAACTCTTGTCGAAGCTGTAATTTTCCACCAGCACGCGGGTGAGTTCACAGCGCAGATACTTCTTGGACTCTGCCCGCTCAGATCCCAACAGCAGCAGGACCAGCACGGGCATCAGACACACCCAAACAGTTTTCATCTTCAACTGCAAGAATGCGACATTAAAGTATTGCTGCAGGTACAAAGTATTTAACGAACTGTTCGGCGTATGTTGATAAGTCTGCTCTGGGTGTGCTGTTGTTGGCTTGCTAATCATTTATGGGCATACTTAATTAGTCAGACCAGCACACACACAGAACGAGTTCTTGGAATTTGTTTGCATAATCTTCGATTCTGCCATATGCACTATATTTTCTCCAATTACACTCGTATTTGGTTCATGCGAAAGTGAATCTGAATGATGGATAAACTGCTTGAAACACACAACAATTGTTGCCTTTGATTGATGCCTATCGAGCCTTTCTCTCCATGGAACTATCTTCCATTCTGTGGTCTTCTGGCTATCTAGAAGAAACTCTCTTTGAAACCTTCTCAAGGCACCCAAAAAGCATACAAACTATGATAGGTACTACTTGGATCATTAAGTACACGCACGTACACGTTTCACTTTTGTTTGATTTGCATACACGGATCAGCAAAGAATGAGAATGGGAATGAGAATGGGTATGGGTATGGGATCGAGTGAGTGAGTGACTTCTCCCCACAGATACTGCTGGCAGAGCAAACTGTTTGTTTACTTCATGTTGTTAACGAACGCTGAGGCAGAACAACACAACAGGAAACGAGTTTGTTTCGCGGAGTATCTGTATCTATGAGTAGGTATAATTATGAACTGCTGTGCCCGAGTAGCTTCTTACCGCGTTTCGTGGGCTTCGTACTCGATTGCGTGCTTTACAATCTCATTTGCACACGTCGTTCGCTCGCTCGCTGCCAGGTGCCAGGTGCGACGCTGCTGACCCGAGCTGAAGTACTAAAATCGAAAGCCAAATGCTCCAAGTATTGCTCCCATAGATTGGGGGGCGCTTAGGAAATTCTCTCACCAAATAACGAGCGCACCGATCACACCGATCGCACAGACGATCGTCGCCTCTGCCTCTCCCACACTCTCTCGCGCAGTGCGAATGCTCTCCGTTTTGGCTGATTAAGCTGATAAGACAAGGCAATCACTTGCACATTGAACGACATGAATGCCATGGTTGAGTGCTTTCCTCTCTGTGTATTTGTGGTCTGAGGGCTGGGATTCTCCCCATTCGGGGTGCATCTGGGCTGGTATCTGTCTGCATTTGCCAGTCATAGCTGTCGTAAGTTCCCCTGCTTTGGGCACTGTCTTATCAGTCGAATATGAGAAAAAGTTCACTAAAGTTCAAGCCAAGTATCAGCTTTTGGGATCGCATCGCCTCGGAGCTGATAGTGGAGATTCCTGGAAACGCTTGCGAAAAATTGCGCATTTGGCAGAATGAATACATTATCGTACGGGGCATCATGGCTTAAGCTGTATATTAATTAGTAGCTAGATTAATAGTAGAATACGTTTAAAGCTAGAGAGCAAGTCGGGGAAATTGTGGGCATGTCTGGAGCCCCGTCTTAGCAGCGGGAGACGTCGGGCAACGTGCGCCCACGACATTTGCTCATCCAGCCGGGCCAGGCCTGGAAGCCGTGGCGATTGAAGATCTGCATGGCGCAGCGTGAATCATCTGAGATCTCATCGTTCAGGAACTCTGTAATATACACAAGCAAAAATCTCTCATACTCTCTCCTTGTGCGCGTGGGTGGACCCACTCGACTCACCTTCGCATTTGATGTTGCAGATGCCACCGCGACGACCTTTGCGACACCAGTTTTTGCTGTTGATCTGTTGGTTTGTGGTTTGGGTCATTTACATAGACATGCACAGAGTGTAGATGAGATAACCCACCTGAAAGAGTCCATAGCTGACGCTCTGGTTGGGCAGCTGCATGGACTTGGACGTGCTGCGTCCGCTCTCCGACTCCACCAGGCAGACCCCTAGCAAATACAGAGCTCGGTTAAATCAACGCTTTGTCTGCGATTACGACTCACAGTTGGACAAATAGCTCCTGGGAAAGTCGTGGCGCAGCAGCTCTTTGGCCAGCTGGCAGCGTGTCAGCAGCTTGGCCTCCGTCTGCGACTGTGTCAGCAGCAACAGATTGAGGACCAGGACTAGGGCACCACTCTTGTGCATCTGATTGGCCATGGGTATGAGGAGAAGGAGCAGGAGGAGCAGCAGGATATAATGAGAGTGATAGTGAGAGTGTAGCTGGGACCACTGCTAATCCTGTTCTGTGTGTCTTTGAGGCTTCCACGGCAACTGCGAGCACTGGGCACTTTGCTGCGGAATTATTTCTATGGCACTGGATGCGTAGCGACCGAATTCTGGGTTTTTAAAGCCTCGCACGCAACTTAAGTGTGTCACTGGGAGGCGGAGGCGCAACAAGATGAGACGCGACGCTTGGGTGGGTCGGTGGGTGGTGGCCTGTTCGTTGAGCTGATCTCTTGGGGGTGCATGTGAAATGTGAAATTTTCATTGAGTTCCGCGCACACCCGCAAAACGCACCGATTATCTCACAGTGCATAAATCGCTCGAGTTTTGATTGCGTTAAGCTCTAAATTGGCAAATTGTCTTGCGGCGATCAGCTCGGATGCAGGCACAATGCAAATTTCAGCGTGAGACGCACCACTGGGCCGCCTTAACTCAAACAAACACCTACGGGTGGGTGGGTGTGAGGGTGCCACATATTGTGTCAGAGTGTCAGTGGCTGCTTGACCTAAAAACGCATAATCTGCTGTTGCTGCTGTTGTATCCAAGTGTTTTGTTGCTTTCAATATAATAATAATAATAATTTCCATGAAAATTTTTCCATTTACATTGCAGCCTATTTGTGCTGCTGCTCTGTCTGGTCTCTGCGCTGACAGAGGCCAATGAACTCAAGGATCTGCTGGAGGATACCACCACCACCACCACCACCACAGTGGCTGCCACGACTTCCACCAGTGTCCCCATGACATCAGCGAGCACCGCAACCACACCCACTGCCTATGTGGTGTCGGCGGCTGCCGTGCCCGCTACAGCCACCACAGGCAAGAGCAAGTCCAAGTCTTCGGCCGTAAAGTACTTCAACAAGAGCACGCCCAGGAAGAGGAAGGCCGAGCAGGTCTCCTCGCTGCCCCTGCCCGTGGACGATGGCCTCATGGAGTGGAAGTGCCCCAATATAACGGGCTCCCGGAATGCGGAACTCGAGTGCGGATGCGACTTGCCACACACCCTCAGATGCAACATAGATCTGCATGGACTGCTGGTAAGAATATCCACTGCGGATGCATTGCTAGACCCCTACTAACCCTGGACTCTGCTCGATGCGATCCACAGCTGCTGGCGGACAGGCTGCGCACCTCCCCGTACTCCATATCGCTGCTCGACTGCTCCTTGCGCAACGTGACCTTTCTGAGCGATGCGAAGATCTTCGACGGCGTCTCGCTGCACGGGCTGGTCATCTCCTCGGGTGAGATCAAGCGGGTGCACAAGTCCGCCTTCTTGGGCATCAAGGGTCCGCTGCAGGCCCTGGGGCTGCCCGGCAACGCTCTGCTCAGTGTGCCCTGGAATGCCCTGTCCACGCTGGGAGCCCTCGAACGCCTGGACCTGGCCAACAACAAAATCAAGGCCTTGGGCACGGCCGACTTTGTGGGCCTGACCAATCTGGTGTACCTGGAGCTGAGCAGCAACCAGATCTCGAGCATATCGCAGCGCACTTTCAGCAATCTGCGGAAGCTGGAGGTGCTCAAGTTGGGCGGCAATCGGCTGGGCGACTATGCCCAGAGCCTGCGCTCCTTGAGCCAGTGCCTGAGCTTGCGGCAGCTCGATCTGACGGCCAACAATCTGAATGGACCGCTCAGCGCACAGACGCTGGCTGGGATGAGGAACCTGGAGAGCCTGAATCTCAATCGGAACATGATCAAGAGCATTCAGAACAAGGCGCTGGCCAACTTCTCGCGGCTGGTGAGTCTCTCGCTGCGCCACAACCAGATCGATGTGCTGCAGGATCACGCCTTCTACGGACTGGGCGCTCTGGACAGCTTGGATCTGAGCTACAACGGCATTGTGGCCATCTCCAGCTCCTCGCTGCAGCATCTGAGCCGGTTGACTGTCCTGGACCTGACGCACAACTTCCTGCGCGCCCTTACCTCGGATCTGATAGCCCCGCTGCCATCGTTGAGGGAGCTGCGGCTGGCCGGGAACGACATCTCGATTGTGGCTAGGAACGCCATGGATGGAGCCCGCGAGCTGCAGAGCCTCCAGATGCAGGACAATCCGCTGTCCTGCGACTGCAGCATTCGTCCCTTCGCCGAGTGGCTGCAGGTCTCCCAGCTGCATTCCAGCCTCACAGCCTCCTGTGTGACCCCGCCGCGCCTGGAGGGCGCTCCGCTGCTGCAGGTGCCCGTGGAGACGCTCAGCTGCGACATGGACAATGTGGAGAAGGACAATGCCAACATCATGCAGCATCTGGAGACCCTGGCCAAGCCGAATCAGACGTCGCCCGTCAGGGATTTGTCCGAGGAGGTGAGTGGGGCAACTGGAGCAGTGCAGACCACAGCAGAGTAAAGTAAAACGTTTCCCGCCTTCCGCAGATTATTCTACACGATCTGCACTATTCGGCGGACTATGGCCTGATCCTCACCTGGCTGCTGAACCTCAGCAAGAAGGACTACATGTGCGACGCCATCTTTGTCTACAAGGAGGAGAACATTAATGAAATCCTCATCGACAACTCGCCGGTAAGTGGTAGAACGTCTACGCTTCCTGCCCCTGCCCATGCTTAAAGCCGATTTCCCATCTGCAGATCCATTGCGAGAGCAAGGTGGTGAATGGCCAGAACACGGTCAGCGTCATCGTTCCCGACAGCTCCTCCCTGGACATAGGCGAGAGGTAAGCAGTGCTTGATTTGCCCCATTTGCCCGATTGTCCACTCACCGATCCAATCGCTTCTCGATTCTACTCTCAGCTACCGATTCTGCCTGGTGATGGTGCAGGAGCAGAATCTGAAGGCGGACCTGACCATCGGATGCTCCAACATCACCCAGCTGCAGCTGAGCAGTCCGGGCTCCATTCCCGTGTCGCGCCAGTACCAGCGACGCCCCTACTACACGCCCAACGAGCTGAAGCCCGACTCCCAGGAGCAGGAGGCCAGCGAGGACTATCAGCACAACCAGCGACAGTTCAACACGATGGGGGGCAGCCAGCAGCAGCAGACGCATCCTCACCAGCAGTCGACACTGCTGCACAGCTACACGGTCATAGATTCGCTCAACAAGAGCTTTCTGCCCGGCCTGGGTCTGGGCGTTCTGGTCACCTCCGTGCTGGTGCTCATCTGGGGCGCCACGCGCCTCCGCCAGTCGGGCGGTGTCAATGGCAGCGGCGGCGGAGCGGATAGGAGCAGTGGCAGCGTTGGCAGCAGCAACAGCAGCAGCATACACAACAATAACAACAACAGCCGACCGGGCACTCCGACGGCGACCACCTGCTACGCCGCCTCGGATCACATAGCCCGCCTCGCCGACGCGGAGAGCGGAACGCGCTACCTAAAGCTGCAGGCGACGACGAGCCTGTGAGGAGAGCAGAGGAGGCAGCAGGACCAGGAGCCCCACTCAATAAATCATGTGATAGTACAGCAGAAACTGTACCGACTTGCGTAGTTGCATAGGATAATAGTCCGTAGCCCTAAGGACCCAATAACCACCTCCCACTGCACTAATCCAAATACTTGGCGCCACCACACTAACCTACTCGTGCCATAAGCTAATCGATACACATCCCAGAGCCACCTGACAGCGGCGGTCAAAGTAGTAGTAGAAGTAGCGCCAAAAAATGCAGAAATGAAGAATTAAAGCGACTCCACTCCAACTACTATGGTTTTCACCCGCCAGCGACAGCCCAGCCCTCTTGAGCTCATCTAGACTTAGTGTTAGCTAAGGGTACGCCTCCTTACAGTTAGGAGCAGAACCATAAGTCATGACCCTCTTAGTCGTAAGGCTTTAATAATTTATTAACCAATTTCAAGGCACCCAGCAAGCACACAATTGTGGAATGAGAAATAAAAGCCAATTGCAATCGAAGCAGCGTTTCGTTGTTCATAAGGGACAGTTGGGCCACTTGCGTGGGTCTATTGTTGGTTGGAACCTTACCAAATAGCCGCATAATGCTAAGTGGGCTGTTAACCTTATAGCCATGACGTCACAGCAACATCATCAGCGACAGTCAACACGAACTTTCCGCTAAATTAGTTCATTTTAGATGGAAATGAGCTCATATCTCATCCCAAGGGGAAACTCTGCGCCATGGAATGGGTGGGACTATAAATCCACATATGGTACGAGTACAGGGAGTTTCATTTATATACTGCTTTAGCTGCTTTGGCGTTAGTCTATCGACCAAATCGGACTTTTGAATGTTCATCCAGAAATCAAAAGGTGTCCAAAAATTTAACTGAACTGGACTTCATGCGTCTACGTGGTGGCCCTTGCTCTCGCACGGGAGTGTGTGGCACCCACCCACTGTTCCACTGCCGCTTTGTAGCTGCTCTGTTGTGGCCAGCCGCTGATATGGCGACGGCCAGCCCCCGTCTCGGTAACGGTCCCAGGTCCCGCCTTTCATGCTTGCTTGCTAGTTGGCTGTGTGCAGGGTTAGTTGCTCAGTGCCAGTCCGTCAGGCGACAACAATGACCACTCCACTGGACGCCGCCGCCAGCGTGACAGCATTTATCGATTTTGGATATACATTGGATTAGAGAGCTTGGCTCCAAGGAAAAGTTCCAGCTCCGGTCGCCGCTGGGCAACCAACCAACCACACAGTACGGCCTCTACATGAGTATGTTGGGGTTTGTCTATCTGGTTCTCATCTTGGGCTGGATACTGATCGTGCTCTTTCTCAAGTGCAAAAAGTCCTTGGCCGCACCGTTTCGCTTTGGCGAGAACTACACAGATGCCATTGCCGATACGGGTGAGTTCGTGCTGTGATTATTGTAACGTATTTTCTATCCTCTCCTCACCCGGTTGGCAGAACGTCGTCCTTCGGTGCATGTGATACAGTTGCAGCATGAGGATGTGGAGAGCGAGGACCACTATATGGATAGCTTTCACAGGAACACGGACAACCTGCAGCGGTACTCGCATCGCTCGCAGCGCTCCACCCTGGAAGAGCGAACAGTTGAGCGTGCCTATCCCACAGATGCCATCATTAATCCGGCCTACACGCACGACGAGGATTATGTGATCAATGGTAAGCAAGCTGACAGGTGTGGTGTCTGTGTGGGTAGTAATCTTCCTTGTCCCTCCATCCATTTGCAGCTCCGCCACCGACGTACGAGGAGGTGATGCGCCAGCCACAGGTCTATCCGCAGGTTCGCCACAATAATCACAAGATAAGCGATGCTAATATTTAGATATCTAGTCCACATGGCTAAGCATCGATTTGATCTGTACATACTGGTAGTTTGTCATTGTCCGCTGTGATTTACAGATAGATTTTAAGTTGGATCTTTTTATTTTAGTTGCACCTAAACGAAACAAAATCAATTCGATTGATTGAACTTAGGTGGCCTGCGCCCACTTGCACTGCGAATAATAACATTAATTACACCACTCATAGTACATACATAGCTTTACATAGAAAAATGTATAAATGATTCTACAGAGGTATGATTAATAATTATGGTTATGATTAATGGTTAACGATTAATGGTTAATGGTTACAAACAAACAGTCAGTCCAAGTACAGTCAAAGTTGTTGCAGATTGTAATTGTAAATAAATTAAGAATGGCGATTGATAAATAAAAAGTGTACAAAACTAAAACGTAAACGTTTCCCTTCTTCATTTTGGCTAAATTAAGTCGCTAAATTCGATATACACACACACGCGCATGGCTAGCTAATGGCTGCACATATGTATGTACATATTGTTGATACATTAAAGTAAATTGTGTTCGTTCCAACATGGCCCAGAATACACTCAGAGTTTACACAACCACACAGCTATAATGACTCAGTAATCCTGGCATATTTTGGCTATCTACGGGAGCACTTTGTGCACGCTGTGCATTTGGATGAACGCCTCCAGTTGCGTGGGTATCAGACCCTTGAAGTTCAGCCTGTGTGTGGCTATGGTACGCGCCGCCAGACACTTGAGGCTGGTGTGCGCATTCTGATGGCCGTGCAGTAGGTTGGCCAAGGTAACTGCAGAACGGAGGATATGCTTAGTGGATGATATGCACTGAATATGCAGTAATGGAACTTACCCTGCTTGCAGGCCGTGGCAGCTGTCTGTCCCGCGGCATTCACCGCATCCAAGTGGGCACCTGCCTCCACAAACAGCTGAAGGATGCGCGCCATCTCGCCCTGTCGGTCCTGCGAGGAATTCACTTTGGACACCAGTATGTGCAGAGGTGTGTTGCGAGCTCCATCGACGGCCACCACAGAGGCACCGCAGTGGACCAAAACCAGGGCAGTGGCATAGCAAGGGAACCTGGTAGCAGAGGCAAAGCAGGTGGCTATACGCACAGTCGGAGCTGGACATCTCATGGCTTACCTGCACATCTCGTTCGTGTAGAACTCATCCACCGGCATCACTCCATTGACAGCGATATGCAGCAGCGTCTGGCCGTCGTTGAGACGAGTGTCGTTCTGTATGAACTTGCGCACCACAATGAAAAGTTCCTGGATGTGCGCCTCGTTGATGTCCTGGTCCTTCTTGCGACGCGCCAGCTGAGTAACAATCTTGATTAAATACAAGGCAGTGATGCAGTTCTGGTTGTTCTGGTCCTGCAGCAGACTGGCACACGTGTTCGGCTTCGCTTGGCGTATCTTGAACTTGTTGTTCTCAATCTCCTGCTGGCACTTGGTCAGCACGGGCAGAACGTGATCGAGGGTGAGGCGGTGATTATCAGCGCGCAGAATCTGGGCAAACAGTTGCGCAAAGCGCAGCAGATCGCGATCCACAGAGACCTGCAAGCAGATGGATGGATGGATTTTCAATTAAATTTAAATACTTAATTGAGACGAGTCTCCGTTTCTACTTACATTGTTTCGCATGCGGAGATCGATGGCATAATTCCACAGCACCTGGCACTGGTCGAAGCGACCATGATCCGCCATCACAGCTCCGCGGTAGACAATGGCCTGGGGCACGTCCGGATTGTTGCGCCCCAGAATACGCTCCCGTATGGCCAGCGACTCCATGTGTATGGAGTGGTGGTTCAGCTTGATGGCGTTCAGCTCGGGCAGGTTCTCGGTCTCGAACCAACTGTCGTAGGCGGGCACTGGGGGCTGAACCTTCTTGCGGATCACGCCCCGGGGATCGCTATAACGCAACTGCATGGCCCGCAGCAGATAGCTATAGGCCCGATTGATGTCGTATTTGGTCTTGTCATTGGCATAGGTGGCCCCCAGCAGTTCCAGTGCTGTGATCCGCTCCTCCAGGCTCATCAGGTCCGGTCGCTGTATGAACGCCTCGACAACGTCGTCATTCAGACGCTCGGCTGCCTGCAGGGCGGGCGTTATGCCGATTTCGTTCTTCTTTAATGTGGCTCCATGATCCAGCAGGACCAGCACAACATCCAGATTGCTGCTCTCGGCCGCATAGTGCAGGGCAGTGGCTCCGCACAAGGCCTGATCGTTGGGACGCGAACCGTTCATCAGCAACGTTTTCACGACTAGATGGTGTCCCTTGTAGGCGGCAATCATCAATGTATTGTTGTTGAACAGATTTGTGGCATTCACATCAGCTCCGTGCTCTATCAGGAACTGGACAATGTCCAGGCGACCTAAAATGTGACGAAAAGTTATCAATGACGCTCGGTTGCTCATAGAAACACCAGTTTGTACCTTCATAGCAGGCTGCTCGCAGGGGCGATGATTGCGCCTTGGTATTGTGATTGATGGCCGCTCCTGCCTGGACCAGCATCTTTACGATCTGGAGATGACCCATGCCAGCAGCCACCCACAGGGCTGTGGCCCCATACACCACCAGGCCATCGAAGATGACATTGCACTCCCGCTCCAGATCCACGTCGTAGTGCGAGAGCAGGGTCTTCACAAACGTCACATTGCCCGACATGGCGGCCATTGTCAGCGGGGTCAGCGATTGTCCATCTGGCTGATCGAAATTCTACAGCGTAGCAAAAACAAAAGGAGACAGCATGAGAATTAGACGGGAAAGCTTATGATGTGCGTGCGCAGCCGTTTCACAGTCAAGGTTGGACGAAAATAGTGCGTCGGAAAATGTAAAACGAAATGTAAAGCATAAATCTGTGGGAAAAACCGTTCGGAGCACAACTATTGTCGCTTGGCCGGAACACAATGATCGCTCGGGTGGGGGGGCCAGGCGCTTTCTTTGTTCGCCTTTTGGCACGGCGAGTGTACAAAAATTACAAGCCAGCGCCATACGATTGCAGGCAATGCATACAGCGTCCAGGCTGGCCAAAGTCCAAGCACATGACAATTTTCGGCTGGCAATTGCGTGTTGGCCTTGCATTTAGAGAGAATTTGGGTCAAGAAACTGATGGCTGCAGGGGCCGGCACTCACCGCCGGATACGTTATGTAGCTGGTCACGGGCATGGTGTCGTTAGCTCCACGCCAGAAGCTCGGTCCTGGCCAGGCGGACTCGTACCACCGCTTCCGTGTGCTGCAACAATGTTATAGAGAGTTTGATGTGTGTAAGTCCCAGGTGATGGAGGAGGATATCTATTACCGATACAGATCCGCGTTCATGGCCTGGAATCTAATTTTTAACTGGCAGCTGCCAAGGCATAGAAGGTCCTGCCAGCCCGGACGAACACCGAAAAAATTCGATAAAACTTCGCCAGTGAAACGAGCGTTCGATTCCCAACCCTAAGTTTGCATATGAGAGACATGCTCGTGAAGGGAAGGGCCCAAGACTGCCCTGCGACTTTGGGGGTTGAATCGAACGGGAGAGAGCTGGCGGCCTGCGCACGAGCCCTCGGCCCAAACAGCTGTTCCCGGAGAGAGGTCCTTGCATTCTATCCAGGGGTTTGTTTACCGGCAGCAGCTGTTACCCTGCATTCCAGAGAGTCATCGAAAAGGAGGCAGAGTAAGCCAAGCCGCCGCATTCATTCGAATTTGGAAAGCGAATTTCAATCGTGTTTCTGACTCCATAAATATTGCATTATTTATGGGATTTGATTTGTGTTCGATTAGATTAAGGCGCAGCAGAGGCGCAATCTCTCGGTCCGATACCCTCTCCTGCCAAAAGGTGTGCAGAACATTTGGTTAGTAAACAAATTAATAAACGCACATTTCAGGAAACTGAAAATCATTCGATCTGGCACCAGGCCAAGTTCGTGTCCAGAGAGGGTGCCGACGCCGCCCCTCCCCCTGCGCCAGGCCATGAGTAATTGGTCAAAGATGGTACACCCAGAGTGCTGTATCCATCAGATATTTCAATGTGACAGTGACTGTTCAGGCCTTAAATAGAGTTTAGTGGGCCCCCCGCACATTGGGGAATCGATCATTAAGTTTGCAAATTAACACAATTACTGTTTACTTGTCTTTTTGGCAGGCAGTAAAGTTATAAACGAGTACAGTGAACGTCCGTTAAGCTAGACAGATGCTATGCCAATTCGATTTTTTAAATAAAGCTCCGTAAATTTTTGTGGCATGTTCTCAAGAACATTAGAAACTAAAACTATGTTACCATTCCCTTTGCATTTTCTTTTTTATCGAGTGTCTCCTGTATATTGGAAAGAGCATATGGATCGCTTCTCTTTCCCGTTCTATATCTCTCTCAGTTTCCCATAAACAATGACAAACCAAGTAAATACCCAAAAACCAGCAATGGATCGGATCGTATAAAATGCGCTCTACGCGGGCAGCAGACCATCAACTTTACATATAAACCGAATACATATATGTATACATATAGCAACGATTTTCATTAATGACGCAGTAGTAAATACAGGCAGCGCACACAGCTCAGCTCGTTTCCATGCCATAACATTGCTGCACCTGCCACACCACGATACTCACTGTATTGACCAGGTATGTCTGCACCGCCTTGCTGTTGGCGGTGTTGAGAGCCTCCACGAATCTCATCATCTGGCTGCTGCGAGCGGCCAGGTAAAGAGTGTTCAGTTGCTGCAACTTGAATTGTTCTTCATGGGGAAACTTTTCGCGCAGCTCCTCGCTAATATCCACGAGCATGCCGTGGGCCATGTTAAAGTACTCAAAGTCAAGTGGATAGCCATTGTAGAACGATGTATTCGCCTCCTGAGGCTCTTCCGGATCGACTTCCATTTAAAACCTTCACAAAAACAAATACCAAGAGGCACTGAACCAAACTAGCAATGGAAACGAAACGATCGCCAGGCGAATCATATGGTTCGTTCCAGTGGTATGCGGTCACACTTAGTGATGGTTGCCAATACAATCGGCTCAGAACATATCGATATTATTTCATTGATACCGATAACCTCGTTTCATTATTTCATCGATAATTTCATTGTTTTTTTCATTATTTCATTGATAATTTCATTGTTTTTTCTACAAGGGCGGAGGGGCGGAGGGGGCGGAGGAAATGCCCCAAAACCACAGTCGGCCAACACAATGAAGCCTCTGCTCCACGTCTGGCCCTTTCTCCAGATGGCGCGTACCTGGTAGTTGGAATACCAGGCCATCACCTGCCTGCGCTTCAACGACAATGGCGAGCATTTCATTAGCGCCGGCAAAGATGGAGCCGTACTGGTCTGGATCTCACCTTCTCAGTTGCACCGCTGGACAATGGCAGCCAGGAGGGCAGTGAGCCCCTGTACAGCTTTAGCGATCATGGACTGTCTGTAACAGATCTGCACACTGGAATTGGGGGCACAGTGTCCCTAGACCGCGGTGGCATCATGCTCCTCAGCATTGTGTTCCCAGTAGCACTGCACAGCGTGGTTGTCAATAGGATGAAGACTAGCATTTAGTTTAAAAAAATGAAATTTACCACGATATTAGTACTGTATTTGACATTTTACAGGTGATTTGAGCTTTAAGTTTCTTCTCGCTTCATTCTTAATTGATTTCATTGTGTGTGTGTGAATACAGAAGGGTTTGTGTTCTTGTTTTTTGTGTGTGTACTTAGGCTTTTAAGTGGAATTTTAAACATTGGGCACGGACCTGATACGGGTTTGCTTAATTATTAGTGTGTTTACGTCGGCCTGCCCAATGCAAAATTTTAATCGAGGCGTTTATTCGGATCATATTTTTCCAATAGCCCTTCGACAGTACAGTACAGTTGTATATCGTATCTTATTTGGAAAACTATGCCTAAACGCAACGATTTGTACGCTTTATTCGTAAGTGTGTGGTAGCGTAGCACAGAGCACTTCGCTTGGGACCTGGACGCACCATCCAAGTTACAATAATAGTTTCTAAACGTCTCGATTAAGCACTTCTCGACAGCAAGCAAGCTCCGGGCTGGCTGCGAGTGTTTTGTACAACATTCAGTCTTCAAGTAGTCTTTACGGGCCACGGGTCCACATATGTGTGTAGATTTGCATTGGAAATTTGTGTATACACTTAAAATTTTGACATTGTTTCTAATCTGTGTTTGGGGCCTTGAAAGGGGAAAAGTTCGCAGTGTTAATATTTCTTTCTCCATACTTCGTCCTTTTGTGGGGCTTTCAGTGTCTGTTTCTTTTAGTGGCTGCAAATTCAATATTTTTTATAAGAATCCAACAATACTGAACAACTACTGAAAGATCACGTTTCGATTCCATTCTCTTTCTCTCATTATATGTATGTATATGTACAAATTCAATAATATATTACAAGCATAGGCAATTCATAAAATTAATCAACAATCTACAATATGCAACCAAACCGAGAAGGTAAATCTCGGCATGGGGTGGATATCTTTGCTAAGGTTCTACCAAAGCAATAAAAGCAAAGCAAATTTATGCAACAATATAAAAAGAACTTAATTACTTGCACTGTTTCCCCTCTCCTAGGAGCTTTAGTTGGTGGCCGCAATGGCCACTTGTGTGGGCAGCGCCATTGGCGGCGGCTGTGTGGGCATTGCGTTGTCCACGGATACAGATGCCGGGGCCGATGTGTTCAATTCAGTCTTCTTGGGTCCCTTGGCATTGGCAAAGCTGTTGCGAGTGTTGTTGCGTTTGCGATGAGAACGTCCTCCCGTCTTGTTGGGCGAGGGCGACTTGGTGGTGGAGTCCGGCACAGAGGACTGACTTTGGGACTTGTCGCCACCTGCACCAAATTCGGTGCTGGTAGAGCGGGAGCTCATGGCTCCATTCTTCGATGATGCTGCACCGTTGGCCCGAGTGCGGCGACGAGTGCCATTGGGCTTGAAACTCGGCTTGATGGTCGGCTTGCTGGGGTCGTAGAAGCTGTCCAGAAGATCCAGCAGCTCAGTCTTTTCCTCGGGCTTCAGAGTAGAAATCGCTGTCAGAACCAGTTCCAAGCCCTCCTTCCGCTTCTCGGTCCAAATAGCTTTTAGGGAATCCAAAGTAAAACCATTTTCGGCCAGCACAATGCGAAACTTCACGGCACGCACACGATGGTACAGTGTGGTGCGGAAATAGTTCAAGAAGACCGGACGGAATGAGTTTTGGCGCCCCAGGTTCTCGTTTTGGGTTTGCAGCTCCATGACGTCTGAGCTGACAAGTTGGGCAAATGGTTTCACGGCATTGAAAAGGTTAACCACTTCATCCGAAGTCTCTGGCTCGGATTTGCTTTCAGAGTTGGTCAACTGCAGGGCCACGTTGTAGACCATTTTGGCCCGCACATTGGCGCTCCCCTCAAAACAGTCCTGATCGTGATTTAAGCCATTCTTGGGGCCTTTATCGTTGCTGCTGCCGTTCTTATTGACATTCTCGGAATCATTCTCCTTGTTGGAAATGTCATCCTTGGGCTTGGCCAAGAGCATCGAAAGCTTGCGTAGACCACAGTTCTTGATATTAGTGTCGCCAAGGGAGGCCTTGGCCATATTGAATGTGTTGGCAAAAGACTTGACCGTCCGATTGAATCTATCAATCAGACCGTACTTTTTGACCGCCTCCAATATCATGTAGGGTATAAATTTCCGCTCCTCGTGATATAGCATTACGATGCCATCTGTGTTGGCCTGTTTGGAGACCAGCATCTCAAGCCAGTTGAGAAAGTCCATGAGGGCAGCGACCTCCGACTTAGATTTGATTATCTGAGAGAAAAATATGTGCGAATTAGTGCATATTGTATGTTTGTATGTATCCGAGGAGTGCACAAAACGGAATGTATGCGTGTGTATGTATGTTACCTTGTAGGTCTGCATCGACTTCAGCATGCGATAAAAACCGATCGAAATAACACGAATTTGATGACGCTGACGAGCGGCTGGATTCAGATTCATATACGGCATGATGTACTGCTGAAAGTTGTCGTTTGGAGTGTAGGCAGCCAACTGGACAATCTGGAAAGGGGCAAAGGGTAGACGGAGAGAAAAGTTGGGTTATGTCCGAAGCAGGGGGTCAACGACCCTGCCCTCTGCCATAATACCAACCTCATCAATAAGACGACGTCCAGTGGTGTCTATATCAACGCCAACCAGGATGTAGTTGCCTGCCGGCAGCTGCTCCTTCATGTCCACGCACTGATCGGCAGCGGCAATGGTAACACAAGATTCAGAAATTTCGGCAACCATTTTGATTACAATCTGAGATGCACCAGGAAAATTCGGAAAAAAATTAGCCTACTGTTTTAACACAAATTAAAAGTTTTCACGCAAACGCAAATTTGTTCCCCAAAAAAACAAAAAAAATCGCGAACCGCTTGTGCCAAGCTTTGACTTTGGAATGTCGGATTGCAGGTGCCTGCAGCTGCACTACACCGCGGAATGGAAATGGAAAGCTACGGTTTACTTCCAGCCTTGTTCACTTTCAGCGCCATCTTGATTTTTCTTCTCTGCCTTCACACTATTTTCTTTGGCCTACCTTTTTTTTGTTGATTCCGCTTCGCGTTTTTTTTCGACCGGTTCTTTCGCGTTTTACGAACTTTTTCCTTTTTTTTTACAAAAGGCAAAAGCAAAATTGCTTTTTTCCGACGAGCTCTCACAAAAAAGAAACAATCCGTACGACAAAATAAAACGTAATGAATTTTTGTTAGACTTTTTCCGGCATCTCGAAAACGGCTGAGTTTGTTCGAAATCAAGGCCTGCTTTATGCGTGATTGGGTGTTAAGTACAATGGGGCAAAAACGTTTCGACTTCCATCAGATTTGTGAGCACAGTGGGATAGGTAGTATTGCAATAGAAACAAAAATTTTCGGTTTTGAGCTGAATGCGCCGGCAAAGAAGAACGCAAAGACAAAACATAGAGTTGCCAATGCGCCGCAGTGTCAGCTGTGAACAAACAATGTGTACGACAATTCGAAACCTGCATAATTATATTTAATTAACTGGTTAATTTTCTGTATTTTTATTTTATAAATAAAAGCGCGCCTAATTTGTATGAAAATGCCTATCGTCTATCGGAAATATGGTAGCGAGAGCGCTGCCACCCTGTTGAAAAGAGAAAGATGCTCTGTGCAGCCCTGGATATTACAAAAACAAAAATCAGCTGGTGAAGTGACAATTAATCAAAAATATTAAACAAAAAGCGGCGAAAAAATCGTTCTAGACCAATTGTGGTTTAAATTATGCTGCACTGACCACACACACATACCCACACCCATATCACCCTCATACAGTGGCAGCCGTTGTGATTCGTAATAGATTAAACCGTTTGATACCGATAAGAGAGCAGCTGCTCCACACGGCGTTCAAATATGCTGTCTTACATCAAACGCAAGCTCTCCGAGTCCGACGGAGGTTCTAGCGTCGTACCCGTGACGTCGTCGTGTGGCGGAGGCGTCAGCAGCAGCAATAGCAGCAGCAGCGGCACTACCAACAGCAGCAACAGCGATGGCGGCCGCACATCAGCGGACGATTTAGTGCGCAAAACGAGTCAGATGTCGATGGATAATGAAGCGATTGCCTACGGCGAGGACGCACTGCTGCAAGAGCTTGGCTACCGGAATGCCACGGACCTGCAGGAGACCATCTACGGTGCGGAGAATTACCCTTTTTTTTACATCCCCCCTCCAGAATTATATAATTTCATTGTGTCTTTTTCTTGCAGACTTGTTGCGCGGCATACGCGATCCGGAGAAGCCCTGCACTCTAGAGGATCTGAATGTGATCTACGAGGACGGCATATTCGTCCAGCCCCCCACACGCTCGAATGTGTCTGTTGTAGGTTACGCACGCCCCGCAGTCTGCACGAGTGTGATTTAATCGCGTGTTTTGTTTGATATTACGCTAGGTACGCATCGAGTTCAACCCAACGGTGCCGCACTGCTCCCTGGCCACTCTAATAGGGCTGTGTATACGCGTGAAGGTGGAGCGTGGTCTGCCGCACAACATCAAGCTGGACATTTACATCAAAAAAGGAGCTCATCAAACGGAAGACGAAAGTGAGATGGTCCTTCAATGAGATGCGTCCCTATGCACTCCCTAATTTGCTCTAATTTGTATCCATTTGTATTTTCCACCCTTTTTAAACAGTCAATAAGCAAATCAATGACAAGGAGCGCATTGCAGCGGCCATGGAGAATCCGAATCTGCGCGAACTGGTCGAGAACTGCATCAAGGATGAGGAGTAGCTCGACGCTTGCGACGGACTTTGTATATAATCATTTTTGTAGGAAGAGTTTCGAGTTTAGCGTTAAGTCTAGAAATAAGTTGCCTCTTGGACTGTTTGCATAGCATTAAAGCCCCATGGATCTGTTAATCAGTCGTAAAGTCGATCGCCCGAGCCCCATATCTCTTTTCTCCATTGTTTACCGATAAGCGACTAGCACATATTTCCATTTTCATTCGAGGCTTTCCCTATCGCGCATTGTTTACGTTCTGTGTTCTGTTTGTAGCCGGAACGATATCTCGGACCGAAGAAGACCGTGTGCACACCGCTGTCATGCGCCGCTGGCTAGTGAATGAAATCATTTTGTGGTACTCCATACGGCGGACAAAAAGCCCGCCATGTTGGGCGTGACAGGCGTAAAGTTATCAGCAGCACTCAAATTTTAAAGGGGGAAATATTCAAAAGCAGTGGGGGGCACTCACCTGCGGCTGACACACATTTGATTCTGAACAGACGAGCGGACTCTCCGAGCGACTCTTCCCCCTTAAGGGCTAGGAGCTTCTGCTCCAATTTGCATTTCCCGGTTTTCCATTTGTTAAATTGCGCTCCCGGCTGCTATGCTTCCCCCCCCTGGCAGCAATAAATATTATGCAATATCAATTAGATGCTTGTTCTCGCTCTCAAGTAAGCCTTTAAACTAATTCTCAAAGAATTGGCAAAAAACAAGCCAGGAAGCAATTAAAACCATCTGCCACTGCAAACTTTTTACCACGACACCAGGCCCAGCCAATGTGTCGTGGAAAGCAGGGCAGGGTCTTCTTCTTGGCGCCTCAAAGAGAACAAGAAATTCAATAAAAATGAGTACGCAGACAAAGGCATATTGCGAATATTACGCTAATTGGCGCCTGCAATCAGAGCGGACGTTGTGAAAAGCGGTCGTTGTCCGACTTCGACTCCAGTATGCCAAGAAAATCGTGCCTTCTGGCTGCTTTTATTGTCGTAGAAAGGTCCTGTCACCCATCACTTTGAATGCTCATTAGACGGCTGGCCAGGGGTCCTGGTGAGGCTTTAAGGACCAGTAATATAGGGTCTCTGTCTCTTCATTCTGACTGTAGTCTTCTGGGAAGAATCTCGTGGCCTACTCGTCCACGACAGAATTATATGGGAGAAAAATGCATAATTTATTTGCTTAATGCATCCGCATTTAAGACGGGCCAACAACTGCAACAATTCCCTGTAGATCCAGGAACCAGGGTCCAGACCTGCAATTGTCATTTGAACAGCGTTCAAAGTGGCCCATTTAACCGTACTGCAGCAGTCTGGGCCTCAGCCTCTGTGCCAACACCAGCGCCGCCTCTTCCAGCTTAAGTACATAAGTAGGCAAATGCAATGAGTCCAGGTCCAAGCGTCGGCACCAGCTCCAGTCCCAGCCACAAAAGGTGGCTGCCGCCTGAAGACGAGGTCCAGATTGCGGCCACTGAGATTTCCTTCCGATATGCAATGCTGTTAAATTGTATGCCATTATTATGATTGCCACCATGATGGGCCTGTGCCTCACACAACGGCTCGAAACAGGACAGAACAGAACGGACCGGAACGGAGTGATGTGGTGTGGAGCGAAGACCGGCACAGGATGCTGGAGCCACGACATGTTGTGGAGTTGCATTCACACATTGTACGGCTGCGCCGGGTTTCCCTGCCCATCTTCCATGTATTTCATTATGTTTCTGACGCTTTTACTCCTGCACCCGCACCCGCTCATCGTTGTGCCTCCTGCTTCGTTGTTTCTTCAGTTGCAATAAACGGAAGCGAGGGCATGAACCGTTCTGCGTTGCAAGGCGCGTCCATGCACATGGGCACTGAACGAATATTCTTTAATTTCAATAGGTTTTCAATAATTTAAGCAATCACACTTAATATTGCAATCTACGGGATACATTTTGAATTATTTTTAACCTTAAAAACTGAACTCAATAATTTCTAGTCTAGTCATAAATACTCACCAATTATAAAATTAGCTGGTAAAGATTTGTTCTTTTTATATATGGATTGGTATTGGATTGGTCGTAACGAAACCCCCTCAGCCTGGGAAATTTGTTAGTAATTTTTTGTTCACAGTTGGTTTGCTGTTCGTGTAGCTACAAGGCAATTGTTGTAATTGTTCTTGCCACAGGAGCCAGGGCCCTGCTCATTGGGGGCTCTTTGAAACCGGAAGTAACACTCAATGGCGAAATGCCGTCTGGGTGGCCGGGCGTCTGACCGACTGCCCGACTGGCTTACGCGGCGTATGCGCATTATGCAAAGTCCCTGCCAGAGGCAGCCGCAGCCACAGGAAGAGCAGTGGTGCAGGAGCCGTCAGCACTGCGGACTTGGCCATTCAGCAGATGACAACTTACGCATCAGCAGATGCGCACGGAGGCGGGGAACGGGACAGAGGTCCTCTGCCCAAGTGGGGTGTGGGCAATCCCCGTCTGATCCCAGGGCCTGGCTTTTGTTGTTTGCACTGCCATTAATTTCTGCTGCACTCCGGCCTGCCATTTATTTTGTGCGGAAAATGTGCCCACGTTATGAGTTCTTTCCCTGCTCTGCTGGGTCCTGGCGGGGAGGACACAGTGCCTGCCAAGCGGAAGTGGTCGCGTGCGTTGCATCCTGCCGGCAATTATGCTGCAGGGGCAACAACAATTACACTTACAGCTGTTACCGTTCCCGTTCAAGCTCCAGTTCCAGCACCAGCACCAGCTCCTCCTCCTGCCCTCCTCCAGTTCCTTGTCCTCGTTGTAAGCCCTTTTAATTGCTTGTCTCTTTTTAATTTTCAGCTCTTTTGTTATGCCTTCTGCAGTGTATCCCAGTCCACCTGGTATATGCACATCCTCGTATATCCCCACCCCTCCCTTAATACATATACTATACAACAAGTAAATACATACATTCATACATACATAGCAAATGCATTCGTCTGTGAGTCCTTTTAAATTTCCTACCTTGCTCTTCCCTGCCCTGACCTGCCGGCGCCTTAAGTTGACATTTTGCACCCTTTTGCCCGTTTGGCCGGACCAGAGGTCGCCGCTCTTAGGTCTCCATGAGGCCAGAGCTCAAGTGCCTTTCTTGCTGGCCCACTTGCTGGCCATTTGCTGCAGCTAACGAACTAATGTCGAATGCACATCAAGTGCCATTGGAGCTTCCGCCCGGCCAGCTCATTGACCAGAAGACGCTTCCAACTGCAATTAACAAAGGTAGAGGTACCTTTACGAAGACACAATTGTCCGGTGGACATGCAATCCCCGGAATCGGAATGACATTCGATGGCAGCTAAAACGTGTGCAATCAGAGCATAATTGTCTGCGAATACTCGTAGCTAGCTGGCCACTTGCTGTGAGCTTTGAAAAAGGGGAGAAAGTTCTTGCTTTGGGCGACACACTCGATAATCGATTAATATATCTTTGGAAGTGGAAACTCCTGACGGAACTAAGTTATTTGAGCAAGGACATTAATATCAGCAAGCGTTAAAGATGAAAACGAAGAGCAGTTCAATATTGCATTGAGGTGCACCTCCATTAAATCAATTCTTTTTAAATATCAACTTGATTCGTTGTGGATAAACACGAGCGAGGCACAAATATATTTAAATCGATTAGAAAATCTGCACCAGAGATTAATTGTTTGAGTTAAGTGCGGTAAACACCCGATCCAACCGATGGAGGGGGGCTTTAAGCGGCCCCAAAAAAAGAGCGCAATCCAATAAATAAAATAAAGCTGAACAAAACAATGCAACGAAATAAACAAAACGAAAACAAAGTACAACAAATTCCGCATACATTTTGCAAGAGGCGAAAAGCGCATTCAACCTGATGGCCAAATTGTTTAATCTAAATTCATAACGTGACTGGGCCTGTGTACACTGGCCAACACGGCACAGATTTGGCTGACATTTTGCGTGAATAAATGATCCAGGTGCGAAGCCGGGGAGCAGTGCTCTCCGGGGTGAATGTTGAATGCGGGCCACTAAGTGGCGTGGCAAATAAAATGATTTAAATATTCAAAACAGCAGCAAATGTTGTACGCATAATAAAAAAGCACGGCAGCAAGTTGAAATTCTTTTTACGGCCCGACCCGACTCTAATCCACTTTGGCCGACAATTTTTTGGCCCACCGCAGGCACAAAATAAATGAAATCATGAAATAATAAACTAAATTAGGTGCGAAACTGTTGGCCACTCCGCACAGTCCTCTCTCTGCCAACATACATATGTACATACACACATGCATACATATGTATGTACGTATATGTATGTATATATCTCTTCACTCCAAATATACATATGTGGCATATTTTTTTTTTATATTTTATTCATGTCACTTAAACGATTTCGGTTCTGGGCAAAAGACAAGCGCATAAAAGGAAACTTGAATTTCAGAATTCTGTCAAAAACATTCAATTGTTGCCGCTGCTATGTGCCTTTGAAGAGTGCAACATTTTCCACAATACCATGGAGCTGCTCGTTAGAGTTTTCCAACAAACATAATTTAATAATTAAATGTCAGAACTGTAAATGACTGAAACTGTCACAAGTCGTTGAAGTCTCTGACAAGGTGGGTAGCACTGCCACAGAACTATGGTCGCTATGTACTCCCTTTGTAATAGACTCTGTGCTAGTGGGAGTGTGGCTGTAGTGCGCAAAAAGGCAAGAAACAAAGAGAATGAAGCTTAGATACTCTCGGAAATCCATGGGTACTATGCACAATTAAATCATTATAATTTATTCATCTTTAGGTTCTAGCTTACAAGCTAACGCCGCTCGGGAGCCGTGTGGATTCCGAGCTCGCTCTCAGAGCGCGAATTTACCTTTATTTTATTGCAAATGTTTACTTCGTTGGCGGAATAAGCAGCTACTCAATATCATAATACCCGCTGCAAGGGTATGGAAAATTATTGTGGCATTTGTATGCCAACTCTCGGGGCTCGTACACAAGTTTGAGCATGTTATTCGGCACACACAGAAAAGTTTCATAATAATTTGCGCAACAAATTTGAAATTGTAATGCCGACTCATTAGAAAGTTTTTCATTCGAATTTGTTGTGGCTTCGTCTCTCTTTCTGATTTGTATGCTTTTCGTTGTTTTTCCTTTTATTTTGTATTCTCTTTTATTATTATTATATTTTTACTCTCTCACTCTATAAAATTGCCTACACTATGGAAATTGCAAATAACGAGACCATGGCAAGAGTCTGACTGTCTATGTATGTTTCTTTGCTTGTGTACAAGTTGTGAAACTGTGCCAGGATGCTCTACAGTAATCTGGTTTATCAGTTTGCCAAAGTTTCCACATAACGCACGGCCTGCATATGAATGGGCCGAGTGCATCTTAAACTTTCAACTGAAACCTTGAATTATTCTTACGGCCGCTACACTGACCCATATCTGGCGCCTGCCACAAGCCACATGCCCCATACGATATGGCCCACCCCCCCGTATGCTCGGGGAGCTGCACTTCATTGAATCTAAAGGAGAGCCTCGATAGACTTGTCAGACAGACTACAGTCTTTGAATTAGTAACGAGTGTTTCTCGTATTCTTGTAAGCCTGCTAATTGGGTACATAATGGTATGTACATTCATATGTTAGTAAGTGTTAGCAAATGTAGGGAAACATTTACAACAGTGCCACAGAATTTCATCAGACACTCCTTGGTATTGGTTTCTGTTCGACTGTCATTGGTAGCTGATCTTGGAAATCATTTTGTGTGTGGGGTTTTTATGGTTCTTTGTTGTTGATGATTCCAAAATACTCATGTTTCCCGGATCGCGAAGTAATATTACAAATTTTCGACAATTTTCATTATACATTCCAAGCAATCGCAATAGCCGATGCGAGTGGCGTAGGGCATCGGCTGGCATCGGGCTCATTGTTTTCCTTTTGCACTGGGATTATTGTCAAATTATGCATATGCAACTTTTCGATATTTGGCGAAATCCAAATGTGTCTGTTTGTTTGCCAGCAGGCTTGGCTTTGGCCTTGAAAATGTGTTTTGGTTTTCGGGTTTTGGGCTTTGGGACTTCCTATTTGCAATGTAGATTCGCTCTGACATGGCTTATATGTGCTTAATGTGAATAATATTCAGCAAGCAAACTGTTTGCTTGGCTGTCGAGTCGAACCGAATCGAATCGAATCGGCAATGGCCATTCGTATGTTTGAGTTTATTTAAGGGAAGGAAATCTATCCTCAGCACATGCCGAGCTGCAATCTGCCCATTTTCTAGTTAATAAAACTCTAATTAGTTGAAATTGCATCAAAGCTGCAAGGATTCCATTGCATTGCCTGTCTGTGTGTGTGTGTGTTTTTTTCCGTGCTTTCATGTGTGTGTGTGTGTTGCATGTGGGATTTTAATTACAGAGGGGCTCATTAGCATTTTTCGTACTCCTCTGCTTGTTGATTTTCGGTGGCTGGCGGTGGGACAAACTCTCCACTTATGGAGAATGGCTGCTGTTGTTGGAAGGAGGCCAGATCCGCGGATCCACGTCAGCTTTCCAGCTGCTCCTCTCTATCGGGGGGAGTGATGGATGCAGCCAACCCCCGACGTGGCCTACCATCATGAAAGTTCAAATAAACAAAATGTTATTACAAAGCGAAGCATTCCGCAGTGCAGTGGCAGCGGTACCGCGGATGTGGAATAGAGCGGGGAGGGGTGGTGTACTTTTGCAGTTGGCATACAAAAAGTTAACAACTTTTTTGCTGCGGCAGTTGTTATGGAGAGAGAAAGAGAGAGAGAGCGAGAGGGAGACAGAACAAGGGCATAGTTTTAATATGAATTTGCATGTAAGATTAACGATGGTAGCGCAGAATTCTCGAGGGAACTTCTTGGGAGAGTCGTCTCTCTGGCGCGCCCTTACAATCTCCGCCTCCATCTCCGTCTCCGTCTCTTTCTTTGCAGCCACACCATCTCTATCGCTATCTCGCTCATCTTAATTGAGTTCTTGAACTTGGCTGCGTCTTGTGTTTGGGCCGTTGTTTACGGCATTACCAACCCGCTTATTACGGCATTGAGTTGCTCCAAATGGCAGCCCCACATGCGACAACTCATGAATAATGCAATTATTGTTGCAGGTGCCGGGATGTTGCAGCCAAAAGCGGCAACAACGCGAGGAAGGCAGACAGAAGTAGCACCAGTCGCAGTGGCACTTGCTGCTTAATTAACTATTAATGTGTTTGTGTGTGTGTTACGTGTGTGTGTGTGTGTGTCTGAGCCTGGCTTTGACAAATGGCCATGTCACGGGTCTCTGGGCCAACTCTGTTTCAGGCTCTGGTTTGAGCTCCATGAGAAATGGCAAATTCATTTACGCGGCGCTGCATTTCCCACTCGCCACTAAACGGAAAATGCAAAATGAAAGGGTGTTCACAACAGAGAAATGGCGAGAAGCAAGAGAGAGAGAGAGAGAGAGAAGGAGTGAGGGTGGTACAGGGGGGCACCGAGGCATAGAGGAAGTGGCTGGGCATGTACGTGAGGCAACAGCAGCTCTAACAAGTGACAGGCCCTCCAGCATCTCTCCTCTGAAAGTGCAGCAGCACCGAAAAAGAAGAGGAAATGCCTGGAAAATTGCATTTTGAGTGCAAATATTAATTTCAGATGCCGCCACAGCAACACCACGCACCCACAACAAGGGCGGCGGAGGAGGCAACACCACGAGAAGTCCGTCCACACATTTCCGAAACGAAACGTTTTTCCCCGACTGCAGCGACATCTCCTGCTGTTTGTGTTGTGTAATTTTGAAAACGTGGCCAACATTTGCTAAAATGCATTCCACAGTGACAAATGCATTGCATATCCTGCAGGCAGCGTCCACCGAGCACCGAGCACTGAGCACTGAGTACCAGGATCCTGCTCCATCACACGGCACTTAGCGTAATGGAGCAGCTCTGATGCTGATGTGGAGACTGAGGCTCGGACATTTAGGGGCTGAAGTGGGTGTCGGTCCGTCCCTCCGGGTGTGGCATGCATCTTCAGCATAAACGAATTAAAATGAAATGCGCCACAGCACAAGTCAAACGCAAGGCTTGACCAAATGGGCGCACATATGTAAGTCAGCAGGAGCAGAAATGGGCGCAAGGACAACGCAGAAAAAACAGATACCAACTAGATATTCAACCCACTTCTCGGTCTGCAATTTCATGATCATCTGCAGTACTCTTTAGGTGATTCTTTTGTGAAGGAGAAGGATCCGTGGAGCAGTAATTATGGTAATCGATGGCTATATGGCGCACATGAAGAATCTCCCTTACAGTCTCATATCTGAAATGGTTTTGTACTCTCCCAGTGCCTTTGTAATCTTCCATTTACTTGCGGGGTGGGTGGAGTATGGCTAATCCGCTCAGATCTGGAACTGTTTCCCGTTGATGCCATCAACAATCCAAATTTCATTAGCTGAACCTGGTGCAACCTGCACGCATTTGCCCCATATGGCAGCATCTTGGCTGGATTCAATTAAAGTTGACTCAAACGACAAACACCCACACATGGGCACACACACACACACAGTCGCACTCCCCGCATGGCAGACACAAAAATGTCGGTGGGCATGCTGCAAATTGCATGTTAGTCGCATTGCCACAGATTTCCCTTCCCACGACACAGGACAAAACATTTTCACTTTCAAGAGAGCTCAATGTTGCGCATCCGCAATGTATGCCAGATGTTGCAACAACAGTTGAAGGGAGGCGCAAAGAAGGAGCTGAAGGGTAGCTGAAGGGGAGCTGCACTCGTTAGACGTTGATACAAAATGTTATTTCACTTCAATTAAATGGATGCGCGAGGGTCGACCACTTCTGAGTGCGGCAGGAGGCTGGGGCCAAAGGGGAAGGCGGCGGGCGCACCATTATGAGAACATTGTGTAGAAGGATACAGTCGCGAATTGCACTACAAGCATGTAAGTATATGCTTGTATATATGTACCTATGTCTTGTCTGTCAATTTGGTGGAATTTGGGCACCGCGAAACTTTCTTAACGCGTTTTGCAGCTTGTTGCTGTGTTTATTTTCATAGGAAGAGAGGAAACAGAGGAGAGACAGTAAGTGGGTGGGTGTAAAGGTGGGTGGGGGTAGGGTGGATTTACCCATCAGCCTTCCGTTTGTAATTACGAAACCCCGGCAAAGCCTCGCTGTCTGTGGCAGGGCGAAAAGTGGAAAAGGCAGCGGCTTGCGGCTCCCAGCATGCGCTTTCAATTTCCGCATTCCGAAATTGTTTGCCAAAATCAAATTCAAATTACAAACCGATTTCGGCTGCTGTTCCTGGCATCTATTTTCTATCTCCGTCTGCGTCTGCGTCTCTCTCTCTCTCTCTCTATCGCTATATTTCCCGTATCTACTCTGTATCCGTCTCTTTCCATCCCTACATCCATTCCTACATTGAACCTGCATCGGTTTTTTGTCCCAGACATCCGGTGGATGTGCTTGTCTCAGATTCAGCGCTGCAAGTGGCTGAAAAAGTGCTTTAAATTATCACCAAATGGAGATCCGAATATTGTGCAGGAATATTTAAGAATCCGCCCAAAGGCACCAGAACCCTCCACCCAGAAGCCAAATACAAATGGGCGTGGAAATGGGCCAGGCAGCGGGAAGGGGCCGCGACTGAATGGCTCAATGGAATTAGCGTCGCTGACTTGTCGCTTTGTCGACTCTGATCGCATTTTGTGCCAAACACGCATGACAGACTGCACTGACAATTTGCCGGCCATGGGGGAGGGTGGTCGGGGGCTTTGGAGTGGAAGCGGAGCCTAATGCCTAGATTTGTGGGGCCATATGTGCCAGAGATAGAATGCAATCGGCCGTTCTCTCTCCATGGGGTAAATATTATAAAATACACAGCGAAAAAATGTCTCAATTTAATGGTCTCGATTCAGAAGAACAGACGAACAGGTACAGCCCCTCATGCGTTGGCAAACGAAGCTTTGATTGCACATCTACATATATACAACATCGTATGTAAATATGCATATGACTCGAATCCCCACTGTAGGGATAGTTAAGATCTCGGCTTGGCTTGAGTTCCATATAAATATTTAGGTTTCAGCTCATGATTGTATGCGCACTTCGTTCTCAGTGTATTTTATATGAGTTCTCGTTCCATGCCCAGCAAAGCTGTTGATGTTTGGCAATTTACGCTGCATTTTAGGTTGATGGGGGATGGGGAGAGGGTGGCATGGTCTGGTTTCCCGCTGTCTGTCTCCCACGGGGTGTTTGCTTTATGGCTTGGGATTTGGTTCGGTTGGGGTAGGGCTGTGTGGCTTGACCACCGCAAAGCCTTTTGATTTTTGGTGTACGTGTGTGTGGGATTTCAATTGATTTGGTGTGGAAGAAATCGAATTTGCAAATTATAATGCGAATTCGCAGTCGAAGGGCTGTTGCATGGCTCGATCATTATGGTGTCATCAGATGTGTGAGTGCACGTCCGACTGGGATGGAATGTTTTCAGAGCCCCTGTGGGCTGTGCATTAAATTACAGATTGTCAGATTGTCCATTGTGGCAAGAGTGAACACATTAAAAGCTTTCGCCTAAGTGGCCTTAACCTTTGCCCTTTCGTTGGCTCTTTTTTGCCTAGGCAGCTTGCACAAAATGCTTGTAATTTGCTTGTTTCTCTGCACTTGAATTAGATGAGCACACAAATGCAGCTGTGCAGCTGTGGAATTACACCCAGGCAATCGTTGGGCTCCAGGATATATTCCATTCACGGCATTGCATGACAGAATGCCAATACATAAAGGGACCCTTTTCCCATCCAACTTGTGCCTGATTTCTTGTATTTCTGGATCTCAATTATGGGAGCTAAAGCAAACCATTTCGATGTCTCAGCGGCAGAGTTGCTTGAACCGTTGCCAACTAGTGGGTGTCTTGTAGTCGGTATGTTGAATTTTTCGTGTTTTTTGAAATGGTTCTCCTCTGTCCCCATGTCCTTGCAGCTGCCACACTTGTAAAGTCGTTTGCTTGGACTGTGCAAACAAAATGAGCGAGGAGCCTCGCAAACGAGGAAGACTAGTGAATGCATTAATGGATGCCGCCACCGTCTTCGCCAGATGCTGCTCCTTCTTCTCCTTCTCCGCAACCATAGGTGTGTGTCTAGTGTGTGTGTGTGTGTGTGTATGACGCTCTTGACATTGCCCTGGGTGCAAGGGGGCTTTAGTGTTTATGCCGTGACATGGTGAATCCTTCAACCTGAAGGGTTCTCGCTGTCGCTTTCGCCGTCTTTGATTGCGCGCTCTCTCGGTCCCGTCCCAGCCTCCGTCTTGGGCTCGTTAAGTGCCGCCTCCTTATGGCATTTCATGCTATTTTAGATGCATTTGAATAAATAAACAGCCATAAGCCAGCGGCAGCCATAAAATGCTTATGTCGTGGGCAAATGTTTGTGTCTGGCCTCATTAGGAATTGAAGTTGGGAAAGCACATTGATGTGTACGAGGGGGACCAGGGACAATGAAACTACATACATTAGTCGGTTAATGCATTTTTAATTCAAAATCCCACACCGCACCACCCGCAGCTGTTAAAATGGCAGTGAAATTGCCTTAATTGAGTGGATTTGCATTCGAAATTCGACACAAACAAATGGAACAGAACCCCTGAACTCCAGGCCCTCCCCAAGGTGATTGCCACAAGGTGTTGATCAAATCAAATTCCCTTTTATTTTCTAGTTAGAATAACACAAACAGAGGGAGAGAGAGAGAGAATTTTAATTGATTGCCTATCAATTATACTACGTAATTCAAGGGTTTACTGGGAAGCTGCAGTCATACATGTGGTATGCGTAATATTTCACTTGCACTTTGATTCCATTTATGAAAATCAGCCTAAATGCTTGCCTGCACCCCAATCTAACCCCCGCCACCCCCAAAGAGTGGCATAACTATAATATTTGCATGTGAATTGGCTTTCGCTCAGGGAGGGACACTCTCAATGTGTTTCAGTCTCCACATATATTTCTCTCCATTTCTCTGTTTGACTGTCAAATGCTGAGCAAACATGGCCAGAACTCATCTGACAAGGAAACAAGTGCCAGGCTCACACTCGACTCTAGCTTTGACACATTGAGTGGAAGTTATGCAAATAAATAAATGTAGATTGACTTGACAGCCAGAATATTTACATACGAGTAGGTAAGGGCTGCGTGTGTACCACAAGGAGAAAGGCTGACAGCAGACAGAGTGAGGGCAGGTGAGGGCAAACAGACAAAACTAATTAATGGAAATATGCCCATCTCATTGACAAATGCCAGAGTCGGAGATACGAGTGCACACATACACACTCGTATACATATATCACTTTGGACTCTATCTGTGGCTGTGGCGCTGCTTTGCCGGTCCGCTGAGTCGCATAATTATAATGAATCCTTTTTGACAGCTAACTTAACCCTAATTTGTGCCCCTAACTTGCATTATCTCTGACTGTAAACACACCTTGTCTCCCATTGTGCTCCGCATGCAGGTGCGAATGCAAAAAGTCGGAATGTCTGCGCCAGCTAATTAAGCTCCAAAATGGAAGCGAGCCGCCTAGCAAAAACGCGACTATTGCTGCATTGTTGCTGCAACTTTTGTGCATAAACTGAAGCAGATGGTGTCTCCGCCTCCGCCTCCTTCTTCTTCTCCTGCCCCTGCCTTAACCTCAGCCACTGAGTCTGCTGCTCTGCCTCAACTTTTGAATCCTCATACTCATTCTCACACTTGGAAGCTCCTGCTTCGCCTCCTGATGCGGGCAACTCTCGCGCGCCGTAAAAGCTTCAGCCCTGACCACATTTTAATTGGGCTAAGCACACGCCATGTGCTCGGTCCTGGCCATGTGTGACATGCTATTAGTGAAACTTTTAAATGAGTTAGTTAAGTAAAGCGGGTTACGTTATTATGCGTTTTCGGCTCGGACATTACAAAAGCTTGTCGTCCTCAGTTCTGCTCGCGCAGGCTGCGACGAGTACGGGTATAGCAAGTATAGCAGAGAGTATATATATGTATATATATTTATGTACATATGTACATACCATACCATCGCTGTTGCTGTGAGCAGTATACCCAATAAGATTGGTTTAAGATTTTTTATGGATACAGAAACAAATGGATTTAAGCCTAGTTTTTGTGGGAAATAATGGAAGCAAACGTTAGAAATTACAGTTAAGCAGCAATGGATATTCTAGGGTATCTAAGGTATCTAGGAGGTTAGGTGATGGAATAGTTTCACACATTTCCTGTGAAAGTCCAAGGTAAATACGTTGGGTATACTCACATATGTGTCTATAAGAGAGTATCTACATAGTTTATTTTAGGTACAATCGTATAAACATGTTACGAATTAGATTATAAACATACTCGTAGTTTCATTATCTAAAGCAAACATTAGTTGGAAAAAACTGTTTCGACCACAAAAACTGTTTCGTGCCTATGCTTTGTTTTCCCAATTAATGATGAAATTAGTTCGGTTTTTTTATAGATATCATTTGCACATATGTTTGTTAGGGGGTATGTAATCGTTTTGTCCATTATTACAATCGCCTTTTGCTGCCGTCCAATGGAATTCCAAATTTACTGCAACATTTTCTATGGCTTTGCCCTGGGATATTTTACTTTATTGGGTCAAACATTATTCCGGTAATTATTTGGGCAGAGTGGGCGCAATCAATTTTCAATTAGTCGCATGCAATACGACTCGTAATTTTATACACATTCCTTGGGACAAAAAGTAGGAGGCTGTCATTGGTAATTATTGCAAATTATATGTCGCTCGTATATACCTCGTACCCGTATGGTATTTGCTTGCAGTAATGCCAATCGAAAATACTTGAATGAAACAAAGGAAGGAGTGAGAGAGAGATCGAGAAAATAATATTCAATTACGATTCATGTCTCCCTGGACAATGGTAACGTAACGATGGGCATAACTGCCGCCTTCCCATAAATATTCCACGACTCCCTTTCAGCCAGCCCGTAAATTGAAGCAATAACAATCACGTGGCATGTGGCCCTGTGGCACTGTGGGCGGGATAATACGAGTAGTGGCTGTCCTTATGTGTATGCTTCAACATTGATTTCGAAATTAAACGGAAATACGTATAAACTGTGGACAAGGAAAGGAATTGGAATTCCTTCCTTGTGCTCTTTGTGCTTTCTTTGGGCATTCCCGATCGATCTGTTTGTCTTGGAAGTTTGCTTCCCGTCAGCTTCTGTGGTGCTTGCTCGAAAAATCAATGGACATTTCATTATTTCCCCCCTCCCCACCCACACAATTAGCAAAGAGCTGGCCTGGCCCTTGGGGGCTGCCACCTGGGCATGGCCTGCATTGATAAAGTGTCCGCCAGTGTCCCACCCAGCCGGTTTCCGGCAGGAAATTTGCATAAAATTCAAATAAAATAAAACGACAAGCCTTATAATCATTAGCCAGCATCCATGTCGGCTCTCCTGGGTGCAGTGAGGCTGGTCCCTGGGCCTGGACAGTGGACGCGAGATGCCTGCAGCAGGGAGCTTCCCTTCCACCTGAGAGGTGACTTATTTATGGAGTTTCCATGTTAACGAGGCGCAGCCAGTAAATTAATTTAGCCCATGAAAAATATACACACATACATAACATACTTAGTGCCCTCGTACACTGCGTTTCATAATTGTTAGGAGACTTTCATCTGTATTACGAGTCGGAGGCGCTCCTGTCCACTAGATACCGATCCAATCCTGCAGGGCCACCTTCTGCAGCTCAATCTGTTCGCCCATCTTCTGGGTCATGGCGAACTGGATGAGAATGAGCAGATAGTTGACCAAAATCGCGACGAACTGGAAGCAGAAGCAGACGAAATTATACTGTGAATCGGGGAAGGCAATCCAACGGGTCCCCTACCAGAGTCAAGACCGTTCGATTGAGGGGAATGTCCAGGCCGATGGTGAACTGCTGACGAAACTGCAGGCGCCAGCTCGTCACAGAGTTAACCAGCTGCCGGATCGCAGGACTGCTGGGGTACCAGTTGTCCAGCTGGTCGATGAGGCGCAGGCACCGCCTGGGCCTCGAGGATCGTGCGCTCGCAGTAGAAGGGTGCGATGAGCAGCTTGTAGAGAGGAACGGCCATGCAGAGGGCCACGTAGCCCAGCAGAACGCGACTGCCGTTCTGCTGCTCCATTTCCTCGTCTTCGAGGGCCTCCTCCATGCTGGCCATACCCATGCCGAAGATGATGTAGAGCTCGCTGGTGCCAATGGCCAGATCATGGGCCATCGACATCCACAGACTGATGGCGTATACACGATTGATCTCCACGACGAGCTGATGGAGCTCCTGGACCATTGCCACGGCCTGACGGATGCGCTGCTCTCTAAGCTGTCGCTGCGGGAACCGCCACTCGAGAAACTTGGGACTGAGGATCTTCTGGAGCAGTCGGAAGCGAATGGAGAGCAGCTCGACGAGACTCATGTAGACGTAGCCGGTGAAGTGAGGACCGCACGTCACGAAGACATAACAGTAGGCGGACAGCAGGAACAAGGTGCGTTGACCGGTGGCCATCTGGACCACGGCGCTCGTGACGGCCCCCAGATAGAGCACGGTGCACGACACCAGCACCAAAATGTTCTTCCTTAGCAGCTTCCTGTAGTTAAGGTTGGCCCCAAAGTCCCGCATCAGCAGCGCATCCATCGCGGACAGGCGCACATAGATGCCCAAGTGGCGGTGGCCGGCCGCCTGCAGGGACACCACCGTGCCCACGAACACCAGAGTAGACATGACCACCTCCAGAGCAGCAATGCTCAGCACCATCTTGTCGGAGGCCGCCATCCGCTTGCGGATCTCCTCGCTACCCAACAGGGCGCTGAGCGAGACGATCAGAACGAGGACCGTCAGCCCTGCCACGCCCAGTGAATAGATCCTTCTGCCGCGGGTAATCGCGAAACTGGAGCCCCCTCCTCTGAACCCGTTGCAACACATCACGAACTGAATGCCGCAGATGATGCCGGCACAGTCATAGAGGGTCTTCGGTTCCCGAAAAAGTACAGCACCGCCATAGCGTTGAACGGAGGAAAACGAACTGAGCTTTGAGTCCTTGGAGGTGGTCGCATCAGTGATGGAACCCATTGGCCTGTGTAGTTGGTGCCATAAATAGCCATTAAGTAATTGCTTTGATTTATTTGTTGTGATACAATAATCTGACTAAACTCACGAACGTACCAAGTGTTTGGGTAATGGAGGGACTGGAGGAGACTCACAACTAAAGGAAAATGTCATAGTAAAAATAAACAAACGTATATTTAAATGGAAAAAAAAACTTTAAAATAAATATAACATATCAAATTTGGAAGGGAAGATATGTATGTATTTAATTATGAAAAAATGAAAATATATTCAATATAAATACGTAATATTTATATCAATTAGTTCCATTCTCGGAGCAAATGTATTGAAATTAATTTTTAAATTTAAGTGTAAATACTAAAATAGACATCATTATAGTTTCTGGGATAGATTTCCTTGTAATTAAAACAGATAAAGGATGCAGCAGCTGCAGGCTATTGAAACTGTTTTACTATTGTATGGTACGTATTGATTATTATTGTTAAATAAAACAAATAAATAAATGTTGAAAAATGAATTAGAATGTAGGCAATAATTAAATAATGAAATTGTATCTCCAATTAAATTCATGAAAATAGTCTCACAGTAACTAAAGTCTGAAAAAGTCTCGACTCTAGAACAAAGAATCGATTTGTGGCTGCAACTTGTCATATGTTTGTCACTTTTCAATAAATGAAAATGTGATATTATATTTTTGCAGCTTTTGACACAGACATCGAAAAATAAACGAGAAAATAAATTCAGAATAAATGTCAGTAGCCAGGGGATTTTGGCTAAGCTGGAAAAAGTACCTGGTGACAGACCTCAAAAGCGTTTGTTTAACTGCCTCTGGGAGGGAGGGAATGTCGGATTTAATTAATAAAACTTGATTAACGAAAATTTTATGATTGTCAAAATAGCAACGGGAGGCAATCAATCATTGCCCTCGTCCGTTCGCCCATCGCTCCTGTTAATTATTTTGCATTAAGTATTTATGAAATTCCCAAAAGAAACCGTCCATAAGGGACAGCTGCGGTGAAAAAAGGGTAAAATTAATTAGGGCGGACGGACAGATGAACGGCCGGACTGTCAAATTGTTGCAAATGACCAAATGAGGTGGGCCAGTTAATAAATTGTTTGCTGCACATTTGTGGTTGAATGCACATTGAAATGTAAATGGATATGGACACATTAATTATGCGCAACTGTTGATTTTCTGGCTGATTAACCTCTGGAAGCTTAGTTGGGAAACAAATGTTATAAATAAAATATATAAACAAAAGCCATTGACTGTTGGGAATACTCTGCCCTAATGCTATGGGTAACGGCTTTATTTTTCCCTTAGTTTCTGATCATTTAGGGCAGGGACTTTCCATGCCCATTACCAATTAATTCGAATGCATATTTAATTTATTACTATTTATGGCTTTGCGTATCACTGCATTTCGGGTAACATATGCGCAACACTCTCTCGCTGAAAATATATAAGCCCGAGCCAAATCCAATCGAATGCGATTCATGGAAGGGCCTTAGCCAGGGAATTTCCCATCCACTTTCATGGCCATCTCCGCCTCTACACTACACACACACACGTACACAGCTCTGACAGCTTGCTAACTGAGTGATGGAGCGACTGATTGACTGGCTGACATGTCCAAGAGCACAGCAAGACAGAAACACAAAAAAGGAAATCAAATCTCCGCCCAGATGGATTCAATTAACGCTAATTTAAAATGCCAACATACATAAGTGGGTAGGCAGCTTCCAAGCAAGCCAGAAAAGGGAAAATTCCCAGCCAATTTTCCACATGACCCCCATCAAAACTTCGCTGTCAGCGGTTCAAGTCCTGACAATTGAAAGGACAACAACTTCTGACTGTCGTCCAAACAAGCTTTGATTGGGGGACAATAACTGAATCACATCGAATGGGAAAAGTGTTGGAAATGCTTACGCACAAAAAAGGTCAAAGTTTACCATATAGGAAAAATAATGGAAATAAATATGTACATATTTATTCTAGTGCTAGCATTCAGAAGAACAGAAGAAATATCTCTTTCTGCTCGGCTTGCAGGCGGAGAAACAGAAACCCATTTGCAGACACCTTTAACCATCGCGGGTGTGGAGTGCCTGGGCCTGCTAATGCCGCACACAATTAAATAAAATAACACCATAATTAATTACAGGCCCCAGAAACACTCGGACCAAGCACGAGACTTGATTTGCTGGCCACCAGGAAGGTGCTAGCTAATGTCCAGCCCCATACATTATGCAAGCGATGCGATGGGGGGATGTTGTTGGGTATGTGCGTGAGTGTGAGCGAAATAAAGAATGATTTATGGCGCTAAGCTAACTAAAGTTTCGCTCCGTTTTGTTTCGTTCTACGCATGTTCTTGTTCTCACAATTAGACATTGGCCCCCAGCAGCGGAGTGGATGAGTGTGAGTTTCAGTTGCCCAGCCAGGCGCATAAATCGCATCGTAAATAAAGAGTAACCATCACAATGGAGCCATCAACTTTTGATGCAACTTATAACCATATTTGGCCGTAAGCGCGCTAATGGGCCAGCATTGATTGGATATATCGAACACACTTAAGTGGCGACGACCCATCAACTGCCCGAATGCCCGCTCATCAAAGCAAAGTGTTATCACAGGAGTACGAGTATCTGCGCAGTCAGTATCAGTGGCAGCGACAACGGATGCGGCTGTGGCAATGTCTCGTAATGCACAAAAGGCGTTTAATGTTAACGAGCAAATGGTCCTCAAGTAACTGCACTCCTGGCCGTTGCCCTATATAAATTGTGTTATCCATAAAGTTGATAAGTGTATATATGCAGTTTATGTATATTGAAATACACTCGCGGAAAATAATCATAACTAGCCTGAGAATAACTTCTTCTTAGATGGAGTGAATATTTGTGGAATTTATTATAATTTTATTTACGGCAGAGCAATGTGAGGGCTCAGACTTTTTCGCTGAGTGTACAGTTGAGGTTTATCATCGCGTCTGCTTTATCTCGCGCAGCTGCTGAAATATGCCCACGTCCGCCGCTCCTGCCGCCCCTGCCAGGGACTATTGGTGCTCGTTGCTCCATGCTCTGTGCTCTGTGCTGGCTGACCCTGCTATCGCCGCATCTTTCCGGCCACGCTGCTGCTACTGAAGGTTGCATGTTCATTTGGCTGTTCCCGCTGCTGTTGCACAGCATAAAATCCAGTCAGCCATGCCACATAAAACCCGCAAAAAAGGCGATGAAATTATGGTGCCTGCTCATTGTGTTGCTGGAGGTGTAGGAGCGTGGCGAACAGGGAACCACGAACATTGGCCCAAAGCTGCACAGATGCCCAGCATTCCACGGAAGAGTCGATGGCCAGGGAGAGCTATGCGAGACATGTCTATTTAACCCTAATAACAATCCTGAGGTACTCCCTCTGCTGCTTATAAGCCAACATTAATGATGTAATGGATAGTATGCACCAAAACTACTGCATCCGAAGCTGGAGCCATGTGAAGGGAGATTATGGTGCATGCAGCATAGCTGCAGAATTCAAGTCTTGCCACATGCTAGGCATGTTTTTGGTGCTCGGTTCTTGCCTCTGGGAGCTCTTCCAGACCCCGGCAACGTCACAACTGATTAACGAGCTGCAAATGATGTTATGCGAAACGGCCGCTGCCACAGCGTAAATCACAAGCAATCGGGCGTGCCACAGGAGCGCAAAATGCGCTCCATAATGATGCTAATGATTCTGTTGATGTGGCATTGTTCGCGTGCGCAGACAGCTCGGCATCCATTTCACTTGTTGCCCCATTGCAGCTGTTGCACAAATGTTTGACACTTAAGTACCCGCAAAAAAAAAAATATAACAGCGAGAAACGGATAATAGGAAAGGGGCGATAGTTGCCAGTCCCAAGAGGACGCCAAAAACTTCCCAGGCAATTGGCAGATGTCAGCTTTAAGCCATTTTAAAAAGCAAATGTCTGACAAAGCTGCAAGTAAAACTTTTTATGCGCCACTTTGCCCGGCCATTCACAACTTGTACGTGGCAAATAAAACTGCAACCGGAGACTACTGCTGTCGCCTTCAAGGAGTACGCCCCACCCCACCCACAAACCCGTACAATATTCCCCAGCTCTGGTTTGCTCTTAAGTATGCAGTTGCAAGCTATCAAATCCGGTTAATACTTCCGCCCCAGACGCAGATTTTGAATTTATAGTCAAAACAGGCGAAGCTTCGAATGGCTTACTGGAAAAAGATTATCTGGAAATAACTTAAATAAATCTGAAATACATTACATACATTCTTATGCGTTCTATAGTTCTGCTCTACTCGGTGGCTTGATCAGCGATTGAACCAGAAATCCAGGCAGATGCAAGCTGATAAAGCTGATGGATGAGCAGACCGCGGCTGACACTTGAAACTCAAGAATGCAGAAATAGAACGGACCGCGGCTGGATATCTGTGTAAGCGTGTTCCTAATTAGTGACGGAAAAACCGAGGATGAGCCAGATATGATGATGGACAGATGGATGGAGTGACGAGTGGACTCACACACTGACTTAGATGCTCAACTGACAGGCGCAGACTTTGGATGCTTCCACAAGGGCATTAACAAGCAAAAGATTCAGAAATGTTAACGAGGAGAAATGTTTTGGCACTGTCGCCGACTGAGTTACATAAGACTCGTGGCTAGGGGACCAACACGTTTTGGTTCACCTTGTGACATGGTTCGATTTGCAGGTCATCTGCCGCCGAGAATATTTTGTGTGTTGTTTCCAGCCGAATTTCTGAGAGAAATGCAAATCTCTGAGACCTCACAGTTGCTTTCGCCTTCAGCGGTGCTCATTTGTCAGGTTTCCATATTCATATCTGGCAAAGTGAAAGTGCTTGATTAGGAAAAAGAAACATACGAAATTCGCTGCCTATAATGGGAATATATATGTATGGGGTCTGGGATGAGTGATTACCAGCCTCGTCAGTGATTAGTGGATATGCAAATGGATGCTCGGGACTGGCCCCGGCCATATAAATCAAAGTGGAGGATAGGCACAGTCACTGATGCTGAAGATGAACAGCAGCCACACGTTAATGAGGATTCTCTTGCTCGCCCTGCTGCTCCTTGGCGACACATCAGGTTGTGATAGGACGGAGTCCTGAGTCCACCAAGTCCATCAACTAATTGGTTTCGCCCTGTTCTGATAGCGCGCCATCTGACACTTCGACCACTGAGTCGCGCAGAGATACACGAATTGGAGAGTACTCAGCCTCTGGCACGATCTGTATCTAGTGGGCTTGCTGCCGTGACTGGCTTTGCCATAGGCCTGGGAAAGGCCCTGACCGGGGTCTTTATCTACGACGTGATCACCGCCAACGTAACCGACATCGAAGAGAGCGAAAGTACGGCAAGTGAGGCCTCCGTCAGGGAGTTCTGCTTCGACACGGGATCGAGATCAGCTAACGATCTAGCACCTTACTACGATGCTGATGACGATGGCGATGGCGATGTGGAGGAGGAATTATCTTTCAAGAGTTCTAATGCGATGACTACCTGTATTGTTTACTATAAAAACGACCGATGACTGTAATCTGTTCAAACTGGTTGGGTGGGGGGCTGCGCTCTGCCTACTGTCAGAGGTCAGAGTGTTTTTGTTTTGTTTGGAATTTGCATATGCAAAACGATCGGCTGAACTTTCTTTGTCTTCTCTCTGTGGGCCATAAAAGTCGGGCAGAACTTGCCGAATGTTTCAGTTGGATTTCTACGCGACCGAGCGAAAGATCATCGACAAAATGAAATCTTTTGGGAATTTCGGGGCATTCTGCTTAGCCATTATCCTCGTCGCGGGCCTCAGTGCAGGAGTTGAAGGTAATAGACATCGACAGAGAGAGAGAGAGAGAGAGAGAGAGAGACGAAGTGGAGCCGATTAATTTTCTCGCTTGGTCTGTAGCTCGTCGATTGGCCCTGCGTCCGTTGTCGGTGCGGGAGCTGCGTGCTGCCCTGCGGGAGACTGGCCTGGATGAAAATTCGGAGGCTGGGAGATCGCTTGCCTCGGCTCTGTCCGGAATCACAGGGTTCGCCCTGGGCATCACCAAGGGCGTGGGCGGCTCCATACTCTTCGACGTGATCACCTCGAACGCCACCATTCAGTATGTGTCCAATCTGCTGAACTCCACCTCCTCCTCAACGACAGGCAGCAGTGGCACCGCCCAGGAGATCTGCTTCAATAGCCGCAGTGCCGATGGCGAGGCCATTAGTGGTCGCAGCAGCAGCAGCAGCAGCAGAGATTCAACTGATGATTTAATCAATAGCGATGAAATTAGCTCAGCGCCGTCTGGCGAGGAGCGAGCGTCGGGCACTGGCACGGGTACGGGCTCTGGCACGGGCACTGTGTCATCCGGTGGCGTCACCTGCATTGTCCTCAACTCAGGAGTCCGGCGGCGGCGTCAGGTGGAGGTAAGACCTGCTGCGACCACAAAAACATACAACCGCAATCGATCCCGCCGCCAGTCGAAGCGGCGAGTCGACCAGAGGGTTCACTGAGCCCAGGCTTAGGGCTTAACCGACCCGTAACCTACTTTAAGCTATCACTTATTTATTGATTTCGATAAGTTTATTAAATTTTAATTGTTCCTCACGGGTGCGCTCTGTTATAAATGGTCGGATGACACGGGCAAATTCTGCATTGACATATTTTATGATTTGCTGACATGCACTCTGACGACATTCTACACTGCACGAAAAAGAGTCTACCTTAGCTTAAAGCTGTGGCTGTGGGCGTTTTCCTGTTGTCTCATTCTTGGTGCCAGTAAAGGAGATTGGTCATCACAGTCAGCCATAGGTTCCAGATAAATATATATTTTAAGATTGAAAATCGAATGAGTTTATTTCACAGTGCAAGGAATGTGGCAGTGCGTGGGCGTTCCTTGATTTCTTCTCCAATGCATATATGTGCCCACACACCCACACACACACACACTACTGTCACACAGTGACATTTGCAGCGTCACGCACATCGAAGTGCCAGAATGGTTATTAATACAAAAAGCCACGCACGAAGCATTCCTCACACACACACACACACACACACTAAGCTTGCCGCATGCCCCTTGCCAAATTGTCTCTGTCTTTGCCTATGGTTTGCTTTTGGGCCTTATGTAAACATTGAAATGTCATTGCCGTCGAGGGCAGTGGCCCAGGCACATAAATCCTACTTGGGCACAATTTATTAACTTTAACACAAGCCAATGTCAACGGCTTCCGCTGGCTTCCCCAGCTTCAGTGTTTTGGGTTTCTCTTATTGATTTGGATGCGAAATTTATGTGGTTAAAGGACCTCCACGCTGGTCTTTGTTTAGCAAACTATTAACGTTCTCCCAGCTGAAGCTTCTCGTTCGTCAGATCTCCAGTTGGCCAAATGCAATGTTTATGTTATTGTCTGCCCTTAGCCTGAACCGAACCGCCTTAGCCCAAACAGGAATTGCATTAGGGATCATTTATTATTTATGTTAATGCCTTGAAAGTTCTGTCAGAGTCGGAAAGAGTGGTTGATGTGATTAAACTGTGTAGACTATTAGGAAGGGATAGAGGGTGGGAGGGTGGTAGGAAGGTAGCGAAGCAGAGAAAACCATCACCGAAAAGAAAACCAAACTCAAATTACCATATCTCTGATTCGCCCAAACTACCGTTGAGAGTATACTCGCATCTGATTGTTCGCACACATACTCGTGTGCAGCACACACTGAGGAAAAATGTCGAATACTCTCCAAATAGAAAATACGTAACAGAAGGTACTCGATGTAACACGATTACAGATTCCCGGGCGGCACTGTTGATTGATTTCTGTGTAGCTGTGACAACGTTTTTTCAGTGTACCAGCATACATAATTACATACATATGTACCTATATTCACGAAGAAAAACTACAATTATTTTGTAGTGGTAGCTTAATGACCAAGGCCATGACCATGACACACCCCCCTCCCCCAGTGGAGCAGCTGCCCGGTCCGGTCCCCAATCTTAGTTATAATCCTAGTGCTGGTCCCCCGCTTCAAACGGAGCCCTCTTAGAGCAGAAATTGCGTACTAAATGCGCTAAATTACTAACTAAATGCTTCAAGTGCCGCCCCAGGGCATGGCTAGAATTTCACAAATGAACGCCCTTTTGCGAGTCCAGGCAGAAGATGGTGGAGCTCGGCGTGGGAGGGGCAGCCAAAGGCAAAGCTAAAGTCAAAGCAAAAGCGAAAGCCAAAAACTGCCGACAGTCGATGACATTTGAGCGATAAGAAAAACTGTTGTTGTGTGGCTGGCTGGCTGGCTCTCAGCCCTCCCTTTCTCAACCCGCTATGCGACTGGCAGTAAGGGAGTGAGTGGGCAATAGGACAGGGTCGAGGGCAAGTGCTCCCCTGCAGCTGTTTACTCTGCTTGCGGTTGTTCGTTCCATACCCTTGCGGACACTTCTATGCGTTCTCTCAGACGTTTGGACCGGCTGAGGATTAATCATTTTCGATGCCATAATACAGATACGTAATTTTAAATAAAACTACACGTGTGTATCCTGAACGAGTAGCTTCCAAAGTGGTAACGGACATGCAAGGGTATGCAACGCTTCGGCTGTCGATGCTGTCATTTCTTCCTGGATATTGTAGTTGCTTTTGGTGTTAAGTATGTTGGCGAGGCGTGTGAATTGTGAGGGAAGTGAAAATACAAATACAAATACACATAGTAAATGCTTTTGTTTTTTTTTTGCTTCTTGCTTCTGGCTCCCCCTTCTTTCTCTCACTCTCTCCTCTGCTCCTTTGGCCTTTGCAAGCATTTTTACAGTTATTTTTACTACATTGAAAATTGTTTTAAATGTTAATGTTGCTGTTGTCGCTGGGCTGATAATAAAATAAGGCGCTCTCGAAGAATACGGTGCGTGTGAGGAGGGGGTGTGTATGTAGGGTAGGTCCCCCCGAGCACACAAATAATTGAGATGTTTTGCACCCATCCTCTCCTTTGGGTTCCTAAGTGTCGTCACACACGCAGCCATCATTCCCCTGCCCGACCCAACCCCACCGAGTCAGCTGTGAAGAGAGCGCGCGCACTCGTGTTAAATTATGCGGGTTTGATTTTTATTGCAGTGCCGCTCATTTCTTTTCCCTTTTGCGTTTGTTTGCTCTGCTTTGGTTTGCTTTTTTTTTTGCTTTGGTTGGGTTTGGTCCCCTTTGTTTTATGAGATCTCTTGAGAACAGGGGGGGGAATATAGAGAGAGAGAGAGAGAGATAGCAGGTGGAACACTCGGGCACTCTCAAAATCAAAACAATCTGTTGGGAGCGAAGATAAGCCGAATGAAGAGTACCCTTTGCAAGCGAATCTTATGAGAGGCAGTGGAAGAACACTAGAACCATATTTTGGCTATAAAAACGAAATCTATCTCTTAGATAACGAGACGCGCAAAAGTATCGCGGAAATCGGCATCTGTGGCATTATTTTCTGATCGTTAAAATGTTTGCAAACGACTGAAACGGGTAACGGGTATAATCATTTGAAAAGTCTTCTTGTCCAAAGTGTAAACAAGTTGGGGGGCGTGATACTCGTCGAAAGGGAAAAGGACGTGAGAGCGTGTGTGCGGCTGTAATTTGGGCCTGGCTCATTGCCTTGACAAGCTGTTGCCTGGCATTTGAATTAATGGCACTTTCCACCCTTGCGCCAGTCCCACCAAAGGGTCATCACTTTCACCGCTGCACTCCTAATGAAGCCATCTCTCTCCAGAAGCCCCCAAACGCCGAGCGAAACGGGATCCGGAAGTGTTCGGCGTTTTCGCATGGATGCCAAGAGGCAGCACGAGATACGAGTATCATTGCAGCTCCGTGGTGACACGTGACCGCAAGGAAATCGGCTCAGACGGGGTCCCGGTCCCCCGAGAGGCTTAATAGATTTTTGATTTGTTTGTTCACCCCTAACCGGCACGCCGCACCAGCACCAAGCACCCGGCACCCGGCACCCAGATCCATATCCAAAGCCGAATCCGAATCCAATTGTGAGTCGCGCGTGCGTCTCTGATTGGAATAATGATGTGCCAGAGGAAATCCGCGTAGAAAACGAAACAGATTCGCCGCATTTATGGGAAGCGACTGTGTTGTGTGTTTGTCAATATAGAAAATCAATACAGAATATTATTTTTACCACTACCCTCCCATGTTAAAGCAGCCGAATAATTCAATAAAGAAATCACCCAAAGGCCGAGACGGACCGAGGGTCCTGGAGTCTGTCCTGGTTCTGGTTCTGGTCGTGGGCCTGTTAGGTAAGTGGATCGCTCAAGGCTCTTAATAACGAACATTGAAAGCAAAACCTGAAAGTTTGTCTGCTCTTTTTTGCTTTCATGGGGGTTGTTTTGGGCAAAATTTGTACAAATTGTTTCAATTAAAAAGTTTACAAATTTTGCTTTTTTGCCTTTTACTTGATCTATAATCGGCTTGCGATTGACATGTCTGCCAGCTACATTATTTGCCCATTTAATGCGTTTTCACTGTGTTCATATTGAATATGGGGTGGTGGGGGCGCTGTGTGTGTGTCCCTAATTACGACGACCTTGAAGGATTTATAAGTTAAAAACTTGATTGCATAAGACAGTGGCGTCGCCAGTGTGACAGCAGGAATGCCAAAAGGCGCGGGCCAATTAATTAAATATAATCAGCTGGAAAAGTTTTGGCCAATCTGCAAATACATTTGACATTCTCTCTAATTAATTTAATTGATTTAATCGTTTCGGCTTGACCTGTGTGTCCGTCGAGGTGCATTTGATCTGTTTGTTTGCACAAAATGAAATTGACTTGTAATTAAAAGTTTCGCAAATTGATTGAAAATTTCTCCTCTCTACATACACACTCGTGTGTATGAGCTGTGTGTACTTGCCACTGTGACTGTTTGTCTGCGACTGTGTGTGTGGTGTGGTGTGACCAGATCCCAACAATAAAACCACGAAAGGGATGCTACAGAAAAAAAAGGCTAATTACGGGCATTAATTAAAAATGCATTTTTTTGTTGACCAATTGAATGGAGAAGAACTTCGAGGAGAGCAGAAAAACCAACAGTTTGTTTTCAGCCAACGCTCATTGCGGGGGAAATTCTCTCTTAGCCATCGGGCGGTATAAGAGTCGGTACTATCTCTTATACGTGTGCTAGTCGTGCTGCTTAACTGACCTACGGCATGACATAAGTTTGAGAGTTTGTGGGTTTTTGAATATTGTCCGTAGAACTTGTTGGCCTACTGAGGCGATTGTTCTACCATTCATAATGTTATACGATTGTTTATTTCAATAAATAGGCATTGAGCATCAGAAGAACAGGCAAAAGAGAATGGACAGAATCTAATAGTACAGATTCAATTAGATTTAGACTATGAACGTCTTTAGTTTTTGCACTAAATATTAAATTAAATTAAATAATATTAAATATTATTATTATTAAATATATACATATATATATAATTAAATATATAAAAATTCCCCAAAGAAGAATACATTTTATAATTTAATAAAGTTTTACATTTACATATGTTTAATAAAACAACAACAGAATTCTAATTCCTGGTCGTATATATCTGAAATGTAACCCAACGAATGATCACGAATACCGATTACACTACTCGACAAAACCGACCTTTTTTTTCCTCAAGGATCCAAACCGACTGCGGGCCCAACTGCCAATTGGGAACAAAGCAAACGAAAAAGGGTTGTACATTTGGTACCTGATCGCGATCGCAATTCCCGATGGGCAGTTGGGCCCGCAACCTTCAAAAAGGTATTTTTTGTTCATTTTTTCCATTTTTTAGGTTTGGTTAACGAATTTTAGCTCCAAAGTCTCTCCATAGATTTTAATGAACGATACCTTAAACGACGCCAAATTAATGCACCTCTACACAAAAAAATAGAGAACAGAAGATATAATTTTTTTCGACTTTTCCTGAGTTTTTTAAAGTCAAAATTTCGTATATAATACCGCACAAAAATCATCATTTTTGCATTTCAATGCTTTATATTTCCCAGACGGTGAGCTGAAATCACAAAGTGTTTGGGCTTATCTTCTAGCTGTTTTAATTATCTTTTCAAAATATTAAAGTTCTTAACTACCAGATGAAAGATACTAGAGTTATGTGAAAAAAACAAGCGCTACCTCTGAAAAAAGTTAGAAAAAAAATACCAGACTTCAAAAATTCTTCAAAAAAAAGTTCTGCCATAGAAAAAAAACCATAATTCTTTAAAAAATTTTAAAGCCCCATATCTATCAGAAAAAGTCGGTTTGGATCCTTGAGGAAAAATCGTGTTGACTAGTGTTACTTGTATTCTATACAAATTATTTCATTTATATGCCAGACTGTAAAGATATATTATAAATTATTTGCAGGCAGACCTGGGTACAACAATCGAGTGCATAGGCAGTAATGCCCTTAAAACAAACAAAACAACAGAAAAATAAAATGTAAATAGCTTCACTTCAAAGTTGGCTCGCAATTTCGTGCTCCAATAATCTGAGTTCTAAGAGTTCCGTGGCTCTCTTCGGGGCTCTCTTATTGGGGCAAAGCCGAGTGGGGCACGACGACGAGTGGCGCGTGGCTGGCAGCATTCGTTATGCCGCATGGGGCACACGACCACGACCGCCACTCGCCTTTCAGTTCCATCCTGCGACTCGGAAGCGAAGCACGCGTCTCTTGATTTATGGTGCGCGGTCAGTTCTGGCTAGATTCAGATTCAGATTCAGTACTACCGAGTGCCAAGTGTTCCGTAGGCCTAATGAGCCCCTTTGCGTGTTAATGGCGAATTAATGACCGGCGATTAAAATGCAATAATCGCCTGCATAGTACCCTATGAATGAGCCTCTGTGGTTCGCTTACTTTCCAGTGAAACAGTGCTGTCTATAGTATATAGTTCTGAGATCTACAGAGTTCCCTTCGATATAACATAGACATTGTGCCCCGAAAATGTTGTGGAAAACTTCAACCGCAGAAGATTAAAAAAAAACAGTGCGACAAAACGGAAAAAGGAAAAACCCCGACGAAACAAAAAAAAAAAAAAAACACTTTCATTGCTCCCCAGGCAGAGCTTAGTAGAGAGTGCTTCCCGGGTCTAATTTGACGGAATCGTTAGTTGACCAGACACCCCGACATCTCCTGTACCCCGCACCGTGTTTTGCAAGGGGATCGCGTGACGAGAGTACAACCATAATAACAATAAACTTGCGGATAACAACTACAGAAACAGCAGTAGAATGTCCGCCCGCCCGACATCGTTGTCCCCCCCGTTGGCATCATCCATGCTCCTGGCCAGAGCCAATTTCGGATTACTCAACTGGCTCATCAGTTGGCTGCTGCTGTCGATGGCGCTGCTTAGAGGTGAGACCTTACCCTCCTCTCGGCGCGGCCTTTTTAATTAAATAATCCAATTTATTTTCATTTAATTTCAAATTAAATTTAATTTGTTTTGCGCCAAGCGCTGGCTGCTCTAATTGTTGCCACCTCCACCTCCAACCTCCAGCAACACAACACTCCTCCTTCCCACCAAAAGGTTTTCCTTTGTCGCCCTGGATTTCCCTTCCAATTTCCGGGGTGGGGGCGAGCACAAACGAGGAAGTTTGCCAATTGAAATTCTTGAATTTTTGTGCTAAGAATTTTAATTCAACTGCGGGGAGACAGAAGAAAGGTTTCCCTTTTTTTTGTGGCAAGTCAAAAGGTGAAAGCATTTAATGTGTGACCCTGTGAGGAGAGGGTGGAAGTAGGCGCTCGGTCACATTCCATGGTCCTAATCCGAATCCTAGTCCTGGTGCGTGTCCTACAGCCGTCAAGGTTAGTGCAGCAATCATTTGAAGAGTTGCCGCTGCTGTCTGAGAATGAATGGCAGACCATGCAGAGCCCAGCACTTGTGGCAGATAGAGAGAGTCACAGAGAGAGTGTGTGCGTGTGCCCTACCACATGCAACGGCATGCGTGTCATACATTTTTATATAATATGTACTCTCTGCTACATTGAGGCAGAAAAATCTCACTTTCAATGCTTCACCAGCACCAGAACTAGATAGAAATGTGGAAATGGAAAAAACAAAAACTAACGAGCGGCAGACACTTGGAAAATGCTGTTGATGCTTGGTCAGGGTCGTTGCAGCTCTCTTTACTCCTCCTACACTCTGCTGCCCTTGTGCTGCTGCTGCTTCTGATGCTTTGTTGCATGTGGCAGTTGACACAAGAAACTGTTGCCATTGGGTTTGGCCTCTGGCTTTTGGTTACAGTGTTTGCTTTATTCAGCTTTCAGTGTCCCATTTCCCTTCACTATTTCTCATTCTTTGGTTTTGTTTTGTCCAGTCAGAGCGGAAACAACAGCAGCCATCAACATGCATTTTAACATAATTTTAAATCATTTTCCATGGCAATTGTTCTCGTCCATCGTCTATCGTCTTGACTCGACTCGACTGGACTCGATTAGTCTCGTTTCGTCTCTCTTTTTGTAATTTTCGAATGAAATACTCGTACTTTCAAAATGCAATTCACTTTTGCGCAAATTGTTTCATTTCCTTTCCTTTGACTTGCTCTCCGTCTGACATTTCATTTGGCTAAAAGCTACTTGAAGCTGGGCTAAGCGCAGACAAACAGAATTCCCTCATTCTGGCATTTGAGGACGTCTTAAAGAGGACGGGACTGGACGGACCTGCAAAAAGGCAAAAAGCAATCAAAGCAAATTCCATGCGAATCTTCCTTGAGTTTGTTGTCGTGTGTGCTCTCTACTTATGCAATTAAAAATGTATTTGCTTAATGGGCGAGGCGATGAGACACTCCGTATACTTAACTATCACATGATAGAATCGAATCGTAGCGCCAACCAAATCTGTCGAAAAAGTCAGAATGGTATTCAGACTCTGCAGTCTGCAAATAAGAAAAAATTAATTTAAAAAGGGATATGGCATGGAGTACTCCCTGCAAATAAATCGACTATAAAACGCAGTTTTCTGATCGATAACTGTTTGTCAGATACTTTTCCACCTCTTAATTGATGGGTAAAAACCTGATAAATAAATGCGCATATTTCCCGTAATGAATTCATAAAAGCCAGCGTTCGTTTCCCCTCCTGATCTCCCTTGTTGTTTGGTTTCCTGGTTTATTAATAAATAAATTTCGAACTTGCGGTATGCAGTATGCAAAATTGCAGTTATTTGCACAGCTGTTTGCCATTGAACAACAAACAAACGGTTTACCTTTCCTTTTTCTCCTTTTTACCACGTGTCATATGTTTTTTTCCCTATGTCACGGTAAAATATTTTCCACGAAACCACAAAAAAGAGTTGGTAAATTATTATTGTCAAAAGCAATAATGGGAGACGTGATTTTCAGTTGAGTCCAGTTAATGCAAACACAATGCGACCGATTTATTAAAATATCATATATCGACGCTGACTAAAGGTTCCGTTTTATTTACTGAATGCTTAAAGCAGTGCACAGTTTTTGAAAAATTTCACACAGACACAGAATTGTGTGCCTATGATGATGATGATGATGATGATAATGATCAGGAATACATATATCATATAGTAAAGGGATAATTAATGGTAAGAAAGAGGGGAAGAATTTGCAATGGCAAGAAAGATATAGAGCGTGCTCTGCTTGAGGCCGCTTCTCCTGCGGCCCTTGGCAATCAGTGGGGCACATCATTCAGCGGTGTCAGACTGATGAATGAAGCCACGCATTGGCCCAGACAAGTGCCAGGCATCACGCACACAGTCACCCACTCAGCCATTCACCCACTCCCACTTTCGCCCCATAAATACAGTCAAATCGATGAGTTCTTTCAAGGCGCCCCAAAGTATGCAAAGCACATACTCAACTGTCTGATGAGGAGAGGCAAGTAGAGCGAGAGAAGAGATGAGATCTATTGGCCGTGGGGCCCAGGTTATTCACACAAACTGTGAGGCGAGTCAGTCCCAGGCCCCGACGGGCCCAGGCTTCAAGGCCAGCGCACATTATCAATAAGGCGTGGGCAGCAGACCTGATTTCTCCTCCATATAGATACAAGCAGATACTGGAGTACACAAATTTTTTATTCCCACAAGATGCTTGAGAAAACAAACTTTGCGGTGTTGTTGATTTTTAATGGCATATGGTTTCACTGGAATTTACGTTGAATGATGAATGCCGGGTTACAAGCTCAGCCGGGACAGAGATGGAGTGGCGTGCGGGTGTGTGTAGACCCCCGCTGAGCATACATACATATGTGTTTCCCAACAGTATGGAAATCTTGGGCTTGCATTTTGTCGTGACCATGCCACGGCCAAAGTCACTGAAAAGTCGTTCGAATCTTTGACTTAGGTCTTTAGGACTCCAACAATATAGATTTAGCGAACCGAAATTTTCTTTTTCTTTTTTTTAAGTTTCATTCTCTACACAGGTCAACCGCAAGCATTTCTTTACTGCCGTTGCTTTCGTAACACTTATGGATCTGACATTTATATGACAGCTACGGCTTGTGTGGCGGGGCTATGCAGTGGATGGATGCTTCCGCTTCCTCTGGGCTCCTGAGTGTGGGTGGTCTTGTTTTTGTTTTGTTTTGTTCGTCAAATTTTTCTATTTTTATTTTTGTGTTTTTGTTGAATGCCAGAAAGAGGGAGGGAAGTAGTAGGAAAGGGGGCTGCAGCACGTGCGTCTGTATGTGGATATTATTTTTTGACTCACTTGGCACACAATTTCCACAGACACAAAACGGAATCATTTCGGTCACGTACCAGAGAGACGGAAAAACAGAAATTTATGCATTTGATTTCAACTAATTTTCAGAGCCCAACCATGGCTCGAGAATTGTTTTGTTTATTGTCGGCCAAATTAGATGCTGCTGCTATCATAAATTAGCCCTAAAGTGGAGCAGTTCAGTGGAGCCGCCTTCTGTACCCAATCCATTGTGTGGTCGGTCCGCGTCCCCGGACCACCCGGCCTTACGACCTTTCCAACAGCCTTGAGCCTGGGCGTGGCTATTAAAAAGCACTCCACCAGCGGGAACTCTCGAGCAGCTGGCATGCCTCCCAGCCAGCTCGATTTTAAAGCCTTTAGCCAAAAGTGCTAACCCAAATTGAACTAAAACACAGATACACACAGAGACAGATACTACTGACAGGCACACACACACACACAGCTACGGGCAGACAAACAGATACTCGTACTGGCACTCGACACGCAGATAGAGACAGACAAGTGTCGTCAAATGGATATTGTCGCTCTTAGTTTCTGAGGGTACAACCGAAAGAGGTGAGCCGTACGGGTGTCCTGTCGATAAATCCACAAGAGCAACATAAACCAGTTGCGCGGCTCCAAAAAGTCGTATAGGCACCAATGATTCCCCAAGTAAAATTTGGTTTTATTAACACAGAGACTCCGCCACACGTGCCAGGGACCAAGTTCCCGTTGCTGTTGCTGCTGCATGCCACGGGGCGTGACGGTAACCTACATGAGATGTTGCTTTGAGCCGACTACCCTCGAGCTTGTCTGAGCCGTTTTTATTAAAAATTCCACACAAAAACAAAGAGTGGAGAGGAGAGGAGAGGAGGGGCAAGCCAAGGGCTATGGAAGTGATGGAGCTGGAACTAAGGGAAGCTGTGTCGCTGTGCCTGGAGATGGAGCTGGAGATGTAGATGGAAGAGATGCCGAAATAAGCATGTTTAAGGCCCCCAACTAGCAGGAAACAACCAACAATTGTCTATGCTGTTGCTGTGTGTGCGTGTCCCCCCCCCTCCCCGCCCATGATGTAGCAGTTTTATTGCTCTGTCATTCCGAAATATTTCACACAGACACATCAGCGGCAGCGACAGTAGCAACAAAGGGTGGCCTCCCTGCCATAGCTGAGCCGCATTGGATCCTTATCCTTTCGTCGCTGTCTTTTTTGGTGTTACCTCTTACGGATTGCGTGTTTTGGGCATCTGTGGTTCCCCGCAGATCCTCAATCCTTTTATTGGATTATTTTTTGTAATTTTAATCGTCAATAAATACCTTTCTTAGATTCCAGATTGGCTTTCAAGTTATTTAATTGAGCATTTCTAGAAATCCCTTTAGCATTATTGTGAAACAATTCAATTCGCTGAGCCGAATGATTTGTTTTACTTTTAAAGCAGATTGTTGCATGTTTGCACAAGCAACTTTGCTAGAGTATTTTGTATTTCTTACAATGGGGATTATGAAGTGATTTAAACTATTTAGTTTGCCAAAGAAATGTCTGAGAAATGTAGACTTACTTCATAAACTAAATGGTTGTCAATATTGGCATAGAAGAGTGATTTATTTTGAAAGGTTTTGGAAACGGAATTTATTTTTGGGTACTGTTTTATTTATGACTGTATTCATTTGGGACCTACCTCAAAAATAATATTTGTGTTCGAAGGACAGGAAATTAGACAGCTAGTATGTATTTGTGTATATATCTGAGAGTGTTTTAAAAATATCCTTTTGTCTTACGAGGAGTCTATGACTTGATTAGAGATACAGACATTTCTGCAGGAGCTTAGTTCGGTTAGTTTCCTTGTAGTGGGTATCTTTGGGCCGCAAGACCACACCATGGCACTTTCACTTGTTTCGTATTTATTTGTTGTACATGTTTGCCTCACAGCGCTGTTATTGTTGCCGCAGTTTCTGCTGCTGTCGCAGTTGCTGCCTCTGGCTCTGCCTCCGATGCTGGTGTATTGTCAGCAGAGTTTGGCGCCTGGGGGGCTGACGCATTTCTCATGCGCTCGCGCGTGTCATATTTATTTATTTCGCCTTGGTTCGTCCCTTTGCCCCACGCCCACCCACTCAAGGGTCTATATTTTTTTTATTCGTATGAGTGAGAATGCGAGTTTACTTGTGTACGTGTGCATGTGCGGCACATACAAACCGTTTGCAATTGTGTTGATGTGTCATTTCCGCTTTGCAGCTCTTATACAGTCAAAGCGTTTTTCATTTCCCGTTTCCTTAGCCCTTGTTGGCCGAAAGTTGGGGGCCAAACTTTCGAGCAGAGTCCTTTGATATGCACAGTGAGAGGAGAAGGCGGCAACATCCTTTTGCCACTTTGCATTGATTGGAAGATTTCAAAAGCACGGACTGAGTAGGGAGGGTGCTAAGGAACAGTTAGTTATGCCGAGCCTCACTCGTTTATCAAGTTGCGAACAAGAATTGACAGCCAACTAACATTTATGGGAGCTTGTCGTGTTCTACATTTTTATGGTTCGCGCTCGACAATTATGCACATTTGTTTTCTCTGAAAAAAGGGGAGCACACACACACACACACATCCTCGCATATATACACTAAAAAAAAAGCAGTAAAATAATGAAAATACAAGCGGGAGAGCAGCCACCAACTGTTCCACATTTGGTTCACTGAACTCAAGCATTTGCCTTAATTTTGTGGTGTCCTTTCGTGAAAAAAGAGCAGCACCACAAGGCTGGCTGTGCGATACATTGAAGAATGCCGCAAGTCGAGGCTTCAAATACCCTTGCCCAATCATACACTTATGATCAATACGAAGGAAATGTCTGACTAGGTCCGAATTTTCCCACAACAAATTGCTACGAAATGGAAGTTCCCGCTTTGGGGGATTCCCATATACCAATCAGCAGCTGATTTTCTTTGTCTTTGTCTGGCCTGTGCCAAAATGTCAATGCCCGTCAGTAGGGTAATATTACGAGGCGCCTCGGAATATGCAACAGCGGCCGTAATGCAACTGTTTGTGTGCACTGGCAAGTGGCCAACAGCGGCAGCAACTACAACAATATACACAATTGGTTTGGGCCGTTAAAAACAGCAGAAAGCAATTAAACTTGGTCACGAAAAAAACGAGACCGGAAGACGCTGAGTATACGTAATGTGCATGAGGCCCGGAACTAGGCAAAGGTCCTCGTTTCTATCTCTTTCTCTCTCTCTGTGTGCTCTCCCTCGCTTTTCTCAGTGAGATGCATAACGCTATGACGAAGTGAGCAAGCATATTCATGTCCAGTTAGGGTAATTACAACTTCTGTTTGCACTGAAAGATTGAGCGGAAAACTTTCGCTGACCCTGAAAATGCGACCAATTTGCTACACCCAAAAAGAGCAGCAACGGCCCCATTAACATTTCAATTCCATTTCATATTTATTCCGATCCCCCCCACCTCTACGACCCGCCCTCATTGACATTCATGGGAGAGACTGAAAGAGAGAGAGGCGTTGCCGTCTATTGAACTTTTTATGGCCGGTCGCAAATTTCACTTTTATGTTTGTGGCCAGCAGCTCCTGCAGCTGGCCATTTGGTCGGCTGTTTGCCCACACAGCGCTGCCTGTTCGCAGTAATTAAGTCGCCTCAATGGCTGATCAAAATGGCATCGCTCCCAGGCATTTTCAGATGGGCGAGACAATTTGTTTGGGTGTTTTTTTCGCCGGTTGTGTGCGTTGTGCCAAATGTTGCTGTTGGGACCGCATCTCCCCTGCCATTTTGGTTGTTGTTGTTGTTGTGTGGTGGCCCCTCCCAATGAATATTAAGCCAGAGGACGTGGTTGCTTTGTTATCTGAACGCGTTGTGTTTTGACAGTTCTTTGAATTTCCCCTAAAAAAGAGTCGAAAAGCACATTAAAAAGAAATGTAAACCCTTGACTCATTTTTTCTCAGCCTGATGCCGGAATGTAATTAAAACTGTGCTACGGAGATACAGTGAATACAACCCACGAACACTGGAAGCAATTTTTTGCAGCCTTGCATCAGTAATCGATAAATGAAGAGCAAAAAAATGCAAAGCTCGTAGATTAAAAAGTACCACAAAAGTACTTGATTTAAACCCATCTCACAGATGATTTAAACAAACAGAAAAACTTCGAATAACATTTAGATTTAAAAATTGGTTAGCATGAGTGCCAGCCACAGCCTCTACATACATATCTGTCCAGATTGGTATTGGTAGTTAAATAAAGACGTATCTGTGGCCACAGTCACAGTCGGGCGGCATCTGCAAATAATTTAAGCAAATGTTGGACGCTGATTGGACGTTGATTGTTTTGGGGCCTGCCTGGGCAAATGTGTACTGACTTTTCACAATAATTGCTATGGCAGGGCAAGACTTCTTGGCTTAGAATCTGGTGCAAGATTCAGGGACTTAGTTTCAATTTGTATGAACTGTGTAGGCGCTGCATCTTTTCGGGAGCTGCTATAATAAATTACGGCATTAAATAAAGTTTGTCAAAAGGAACAACGAATATTTGCTGCTCTCAGCTCCTCCTTCAGCTGCGCTCAATCTGATTATCCCTTGGGCCAGCTGTGGCGGGGGGCCGGAGGAGGCCTGAAAAATTGCACAATTCTCGAATACACAGGACACACTTACAAATTGGGGCACATATGTTAAATTTCACAGGGATCGGGAAAGCGAGAGAAAGAGAGGAGAGAGGGAGAGAGAGTGGGAGAGAGAGTGGACGAGGGATTGGACGACCCTGACTACGTGCGGACATTAGATGGCTCTCTGTGGCGCAGTGGGCTCTGGGCCTGGACAATCCCCAATGCGACTCTGCTGTGCGTAGGATGGATTTGATAATTTGCTGGCCGAGCCATAAGCAAAGCTTAGCTAAAGGCCGAGTGAATGTCCCTGGCCTATGATGTACGACATGTCCTGTTTCCGGTTCTTTTTCCCTCTGCCCCTCTTTGAACGGCAATCTAAAATAATTTGAGAAATGTCGCACTGCTTAATGGTTGTTCCAGTTCCATGTAGCACTTAAGCCACATTCCATTATCAGAACACGAAACACACAGAGAGAGAGAGAGAGAGCTGTGTGCACATGTCTCCCCTATGTAAGGAAGTTTAATTAGAATATCGTTTGCTTTCCGAACATTTGATTAAAAGTTCTGCAATGTCATAAGTCGCAACTCAATACGAGCTGCTGTGAAATGATTAGATTGGATGTAATCATGGTCATGGACTTGCCTTCACTTCGAACCACGGTGCTCCGTCTGTGAAGAAACCAGTGCCGTACACTATGGCTGAAAATGGTGTAAATAGCTGATACGAAATGGAAATCTCCATGGAAATGCTGTGATGGCTAGCCTTTAGCCCGTTCGTAGATGTATGAGTGGTTATTAATTTTACGACTGGCATTACGACTGTCATTGGCACAGAGACGGATTTCTGCAAAGTAATTGCAACTTCATATCCCCTGCAGCTGCAATATCCTAAGTTGGCTTCAGCTTTTTCTCATGCTGCTGCTGCCGCCACTGCTGCTGGTGCTGGTGCTGTTGCTATGGTCGTAATTATTTTTAATTATTTCTGTTGCAACCACAAGTTTGCTGCAGGTGCAGTTTCTAGTTTTGCCTTCCTGCCGGCAGCATTCTGCTTGTTTTTCCTCGTTGGCTCTGTGGACGGCGCTGCAGATGCAGCTGCTGCTGCTGCTGTTGCGGCTCTGATATATGCTGGGGAAGGAAAGTTGTCAGGCAGTTAATAAGCCGACTCTTTTGTGGGCTCCTGGAGCTGTTGTTGCGGCTGCCACAGAGGCAATTTGCAGTTGGCTTAACATGCCTCGTTGGCTGTTAGTTTGATGTTCTTTCTGCCTTAAAGCTGATTCGAGTGCGGGCAAAAGTTCCAAAGCAAATGTTGACAGCCTAAGTACACAGCCTCATACACTCCCAAAGGAAACTCTCAGCCTCCATCTCTCTCTCTCTCTGTCTCTGTCTCTGTATTTCTATGTGGTTATGTCTCTGCTGGGTAGATCATTTAATAACCATCCGAATCCGAAATAAAAGTCCAATATGGGACCGTACTCTAATCCCTCTTTGGCTTTTAGCTGCCACAAAACTCGCTTAATGTGCGGGCCGGGAGTCGAGTTTGTTGACAGGTCCTGGCAGCCAGAAAAAAAAGTGGCAACGTAAAGTTTTGCATACTTTTTTGGCGCATTATATATTAATGATACATTTGCCATCTGTCTGGCTGGTTGCTTCCCACCCAGGATGGGTGGTGGTGGGGCAAGCGGCGGCTACTCTCCTGCTGACTTGTGTCCCTGCCGCCAGCTCTCTTTGCATTCCTGCAGCAGTCAGTCAGTGGCACATTTTATAATCCACAATGATTGATATGGGAGTGGAGTGTGTGTCTTTGGATGGTCACATTATGTGCACTCACTTGACGGCAGGCAGCGGCAGCGCCAGCGCCAGCGGGACAAACGAGAAAACAAAGAGGCATTGCGCCTAAAAGCCAGCCAGCTACACGGAAAATATCGCCACAGTTAAAAATGTCACAGTAAATTCATATTCATTCATTATGTTGAAATCCCCCGCGGGACATGAGCACGGCACACAAAGGCTCCATGGGAAAGTGCACAAAAACAGAGAGCCCGCGAGCTCGTGATGGGCAGGGGCCCACACATGGCACACTGTGGCACAAAGAGAGAGAGTGTGTGTGTGTGTGTGGCAGAGTCGGAAGCGGGAATCTGCCAGTGTAGCATTCATTTTCATTAACCCCTTTTTAGGCCCCTTTTCTCTAGTCCCAGTCACAGTCCCATTCTCATTCCCCATCTCCTTTCAGCTGATGTATCACTTACCTAAATCTCCGACGCTTCTGGCTTTTGTTATACTGTGTAAGGCACAGGGGTTTATGGTTATGTAGCCTCTGTCTGAATGGCAGGATGTCGGAGCCTTGCCGCAACTACACTTCTCAGAAAGACATCCACAATAAGCACATTTATTCTGATATAATATCCAGAAATGATCGTGATTGCAATTAATTCAGTAGAGAACAGCCTGTTTGATACACAAACCTATTTCTGAGCGCTGAGCTCTGTTCGATATTGAGTAAGCTTTTCCTTGGAAATGTTGCCTGTCTCTGGGGCTTGGAATTCCAAGAATTCCAAGAAGTACTTAAGAGATTATTGTTCCGAGTTCAGACAGAATTCGATATTCAAAGGGAGTCTCCAACGGTGTACTATGCATCTATTTTATTGATCGATTCCGGGAGCCCTGAATCGCTTCTCCCGAGGCCCGAGCTCGAGCTCCAGCCCAAATAATTGAAATGCAGTGAAGCAGTCAAAACGTCTATTTGTGTGAATGTTTGCCAAGCTTAATCATCTGTCATCTGTGTTGGTGTGTGGGTGTATCTGTGTATACTTATGGCTTAGGCACACACGTAATTGCTAAGCAGCTACGCAGGCAAACGGGCAAAGAGACAGAGGGAGAAAGAGAGAGTGAAGCGGATACAGGTTAGTCGCAGTTGCAGACGCTATTAACCAATCGAGCGCAAATTTGCCAAACAACACCAGCATTGGGGTTCTCTATCGAACTGTGTGCAGACGCCAGGTGGCGGCATTAATTAAATCACTCAGACAGAAAATTAAAGCAACAGATGGAATGTGTGGCGTGTCCTTAAAGCGAATCCAAACTTGAGGAGGCATTGCAGCTAATTAACATTTTATGTTGCACATAAGAGGCAAATGAAACACCCGTCAACCTTGTTTCCTTGACTCTTGTTTATCTGCGACTCTTATTGAAGTACGTGTTGGGGCCACAATCGCCTGGCCTTCCCTCCGACTGCCAGCTTAAATATTTAATATCCTAATAAACATCCATATGGCATTTCATTAAATACATTATCATAAAAAAGTAAGCCCGCCTACACACGCCCAGCAGCCACGCCAGCACCCACAACCCACACCTAAATTCACACGCACTCGCACACTCATAATTTGATTAGCACTGTTGGTGCTTTTCGCTTGGGGAAATTCTGCTTAAAACTGGGAAAGCAGAAACCAGAAGAAGAAAGAACAAAGAAGAAAGAGAGCAGAGCCAGTCAAGAATGGAAAAGAAGTGTGGGACCACATCACCAATTTCATTTTCTTAATATGGTTGAATGACAACGAGCGAAAGAGACGCTCCAGCAGTGAAGAGGAGAGACATGGCATAGGGGAAAATAATTTTTTTATTTATTTTTTGTTAGCATAGCCAAGAATTAGCATAGATTGTTCGTTCCAACTGCGATTGATTAAGGCAGCATGTCCCAACACATACATCACGGACACGGACACATCCAAAGGACACACAAAGAGTGTGAGTAACCACAGAGTTCCGCTGCCACTTCGACAGCACACACATTTTCATCTCTATGCGCTCTGCGCTCTGCTCTCTGTTGCGGCAGATATATGCAAATAATAAGCACGAGCTGCGGAAAAAGTTGTGGGGGACGGAGGTGGGAAAAGGAAAAGAAAAGCCTCTCAGCGGCGGCTTTAAACAGCATTTACAAATAATTTCCAAGGACGAGGGACAAGCGGAGAGGAGATCAGATCCCTTTACACATCCTACACTTGTAATCATTTTTTTTCATATCTCGCTCCGGCTCCGGCTCCAGTTCCTCCTGCTCCTACTCCTGGCTGGGGCAAAAAGGATTTATTCTCGTGCTTAACTTGGCTTAGCCGACGGTTTTAAATGTAATTAGTATGCATGTTTGCATTTCGTTAGCACTGAAACCGGCGACGCGACAGCCAACTTTTCATTATAAATCACTGAGCAGAAGCAGAAGCAGCGCCAGGAAGCGCAGGCTTTTCCTTGCAAGCATAATAATTGCCGAAAAAAAAATGTATTTATATAAATTTTAATTAAAGCCTGTACGCAATATAAAATAAATAAATAAATGAGATGAAACTGAGACTCTTACTGAAAATTGCCATTGGTGCAGAGGAGAGGCAGTGGCAGTGGCAGTAACCGTGGCTGTAGCTGTGGCAGTGGTTTCGCTGTTGTTCTTCTTACTTTGACTGATGAAGATTTATGCGGCAAAGTCGAGGTTATTGCTGCGGTTGCTAAGGTGCACGAACCAGACGAGTCGCTCCACGCCATCCGACGCAACATCCTGAATGTGGATGTGGCAATTTGTTTCGAGTGCCGCTCCGTGTCTCATTGGCAACCACGGGCACGGGTCGGGACGGGACGGACAGCCAGTTGGAGCAGAGAGATGTCAGCCACTTACTGCCAACAAACCGCGACAGTGACAAATTCAAAATAATTTCATTTTCTCTTTATTTGCCGTCGATTATTCATGGGTCCCGGCCGAAAATGGCGTTTAATTAAATTTGACAACATCTACAAATTTCCATTTGCCAGTTATGACTTTACAGAAACAGCTGTTGCAACTGCAGACAAGTATATATTCATAATTTAACGGGGGCTACGAGTACGAGTATATACCCTGAAAATCACAGCTTTCGTTAGCTCACGCTCTTCCCACCGAACCCAGTAGGGCCTACTACCTAGAAATTATCTTAATTACCGAGGGATTTGTTACAGAGACACAAGAATCATAGGTTAGGTTATTATTATTATTATTGGTTATTATAAAGACCTATTTAAAATGTTTTAAATTTTTGAAACATTCATTAACTTGTTAGCACAAAATTACCTATATTTTTGTGTATTGCTGTACGGAAATGAAAGATGTTCCCTGTAAGGGAAACTCTTACATTGGGACCGTGTGTGGAATGGAAATATTGCCTCCACAGAGAGTATTCTGTTGCAAAGTATGAACATCGTTCTACACCACACCACACCCCATTCTCACTTGCTGGTCAGCCTGCTATTAGCGAAAAGCGCACTTTGGAGCGGCAAAGTGTTGGCCAAGCAATTTGGCATTTAGGTTCGGCTATTTCAAGCCCTTTTTCTGCCCTTTTTCTGCCGATTTCAGCTCGGCCACTGCAATTTGCAATTTGTTTGCTTTTCCTTGTTTCGGGTTATGTATACGTATCTTTCAGCTCAGTCTCTCTCTCTCTCTCTTTCTCTGGGGCAGTGGCAGGCCTTAATGAATCTGGATTATTAATGTGCGCTCGTATTTCTTCACTTGATTATACATGTAATTTGCGCCAAGTTTTTGCTTTGTCCGCCTCAGTCCCTTTTGCCTTTTGCTTCGGATCCTGCACCGTTTGCTCCTTTTCCTTTGCTGTTGTTTGCTGATGTTTTCCTTTGGTTTACATTTCATCATTTCCCATTGTCGGTATCCGTATCCGCAGCCTCTCTCTAGGCCTGTCTTGTCCTGTCCTGTCCCGTCCTGTCGTGTCTTGTCCCGTCCAGTCCTGTAAACAAAAACTCGGCATCAGGAACACAGAGGACAGAGGACAGAGACAGAGGCAGAGGCTTATAAATTAGTGACTGACTCAATTAATGAACGGGCCAAATTAATGGAACCTCTGCGATGCTGAGGCAGCAAACAAATACGAAATGCGAAACGGAGATCCTTTGGGGCGAACAAAAAAATATGAAACAGGTAGAACTGCCTGAGTGCGGAACAATTTCACATTAAAGCAGTTCCGAGAATTATTTAATTGACTTCAGAAAAGGGCGCGCTTTCAGCGTAGACTTTTCAACGAGTGCCTCGGGTAATGGGAAATGGAATTTCATGGAAATATGTTTTGTAAATCACTTCGGGGACTAACTCGGGGCAAAGTTTGCTGCACTCAGCAAGCACAACAAGATAGTTAATCATTTAAATTGCATCAAGAGGCAGCCATCCAAATGTATTTAGCCGCAGAAAGTATGCCACAGCCACAGCGCATTCCGTCCGCTGGCCATAAAAAGCATAGTACAATTCTAATGGCCAGAGGCAATGGAGATAGAAAGTACGAGTACCAGAGAAAAGTAAATCATGCAACAAGAGGAAGAGGTCTGCAACAGAGAAAACAAGTGCTGAATAGGAGGCGAAAATATATGTAAATAAGCTTCGTATTAATCATGGAAAATACTCGTTGCCGTAGCCGTAGCTCTAGCTACAAAGTGCCGCCTCTTAATGGCCGACAAAGAATGCAACATTTAAATGCGAAAAAGGGAATACAGAAAGGTGTTTTAAATGCATTTTGCTCATGGCTAAAATTGGTTACAGCATTTTATGCTCGAAAAGCAAAAGTAATTAGTTGTGATATTCAGTTCTTGCGAGGGTACTCGTATTTCCTGGAACACCAGGCGATCTTTAAGGGCTTCCGCGCACTGTCCTTTCTGGCCGGGCCTAATGAATAGGAATGTGTCTGCTGCCTGCCAAGGCGATAAACGTTTGTTGTGATTATTTGATTGGAAAGCCATAAAAAGCAAAGACAAGGAAACAACAGTTCCGCATGTGGATGTGTCCGCATGTGAACACATCCATTACACACACGCACACACGGGCCGACATGCGGACAAGGAGAATACGTTGTCCGAGGTCCCTGGTCTGGTATTTAATGGTCACTTTTATGGATGCGCACTGCAATGCCTGTCATTGATCGCCCTTTTCGTCAGTCATTAAAATGTTTATGCTTCGGTTTCTCAGTCGACCAGTCCACCAGTCTCCTCTCTGTTCTTGGCCTAATTGAAGAACTCTTGAGCCAGCCTTCATATACAGTTCGGTACGGTACAGTTCGGCAACGGTTCGCTGGCCTTAATTAGGTTGTAAAACTTTAATTACAACTCCGGGCAATCAGCGCAAATCATTTGGAATTTATGCCTATGCACAATCCCAGTGCCTGTCACTGACCCTCAACGAATGTTGTGTGTGTGTGTGTGTGTGTGTGTGTGTGTGTGGTTGTGTGGGTGAATCTCATTTGAATCGTCACCGACTGAGTGACAATCATCTGTCCCTGTCTGCGCATTAATGGAATATTCAATTCCACAGCCAAGGCGGTGGTCAAGACACAGCTTAAGGCCAGGAAAAACTGTCCATGCTTTATGGACTCCTTGCTTGACTGATGAGATGTGCTTAAAGCTTAAAGTCCATTAAAGCTGTCTGTGTGGGGAGGGGGCCGGGAGGACAGGAGTCCAGGAGGCCAGAAGTGCAGGAGCGGGTCAGCTCAGACAGGCGGAGACGAGGCTTCATCTGTGCGTAAAATCGATTTTGTGATATATTAGTAGACACACAGGCATTAACATAAACACGCACAGATATGGACACATGTGTATCCTTCTGATAGTAGGCGGCAGACAGAAAAAGCCGTGGGCATAAATTGGATGTGCGCCAGCCATCGCATGGTAGTATAGCTCATCAAAATGCAAAACAAAATGGCCAAAAGTAATTCCCCTACATATCAAGTTATTTATTTTCTAATATTGCCACAAGATGCTCCATTCCCCTTCCCATTTTCATTCCCATTCCGAGCATCATTTACTCTAATTGTGTGAGTGTCTGGGCGATGGGAGAGGCAGTGGGAGCAGCAGGGACCAGAAAACTTATTTCATCAAGGTTGTCTCCATTTATGAGAATTTCGCTACATTTCGATGTGGAAAGTGCGTGACATCCACAATTCCATGGGATTTGCGAATTTTCAACCTCACTTTCATGTGGCTTTCCGTCAATTTGGTGCTTGACAACGCTGCACAGAGCTGTGCTGACAGTAGTGACAGCGCAGTGGAAACCGCAAAACGTTTTTGCCCCACATATAATTAAGCAAACTATTCAAATATGACGCATACGCCATGTGGCAGAGCATCAATTAGCGAAACTGGGCACACATAAATCTGGTGTTGCGCATACGCCACGTTGTCGTGACTGATTCATGTTTGCCTGTCGGTCAGTTGGGCGGCTTATCCAACAAACAATGAAATAGTTGACAAAATTAATTGAATTGGCTTTACTCTACAGGAATTTTATGGCGGCTACAGCGTACAAGTAATCGGCAGTAGATTGCGGTTCCTGAGGTGCATAATATTGAAAATATAATTGGAAATTGGATATGGATTGGATGTGCATTAGTGGGTATCGTTTAGTCGAAATAAACTCACAGAGGGTTTTTTTTTAGTTGCTTTGACTCAAGGCCGTTTGTCGGTTTCAATTGACTGAATAATTGGTTAAATCCGACTTTAATCCCCCACCTGCGCTCAATTACTTTGGCCAAGTTGCCATGGACTTAAACAGAGCGCTCAAGTGTGTGTCCAATTCGTTGCTGTTTAATTGGTGACGTTTTTGTGGCTTCGACCATTTGCCTGGACATTTGATATGCAGAGCAAGGGACGAACAATGGTTACAATCAGTTATTAAATATGCATTTGATGTGCGTGTCATTCGGGTGTGCATTAATAATTCTCAAATGCGAATTGATTAACTCATAATTAGTGCACTTAGCGCGTGTTTGATTAGCATTTAAGCGCACAACGGTTCGAATTCGTCGGACAATTTGTAAATTATTAAACTAATTGCCAGTCGCTGGAGAGCTGAATATCGCCGATTCTTAGGTACTGCCGCATTGTCTCATTTCGAAATTGTTTCTCCTATCTTTCTTAATCTCATTTTGGGTTCTCACTATCGCCGAAATGTGCTGAGTGGAGCTAACCTAAAACAATACCAGGCATCTGGTGGATAGTTTCGGGTCAATTACTTTGAGCCAGCGAAGGTATCAACAATGCCATGGCAACTGCTGTAAGTTCATACAATGAGGTTTAGGCCTTATGTCGAACCAGGCCCATGCCCATGTCCACGCCCCACAAGCCCCAGAGGGTTAAATGAGGCATGCCATCTTGGCAGTGTTTGTGGCAAGCGAGATGGAGTTCAATTAGTGGCCTGAACAAAGCCAAGTGGCAAATGAGCTGCACTTGTGCTTCTAGACGTTGTTCTTGTTCTAGTTTCTGTAGTGTTGCGCCTCTCGCTGTCGCCTCTCGCTGTCGCTGTCGCTGTCCGGCTCGAAGGACCAATGATTGAGCGTAGAGGCGTGCGAAGTTCCACCGATGTTTCCCAAAGATAAATACGAGGCACTTTCTTCAAAATATGTTTCGTGGTTTATTCGTAATATAAGTATGCGTATGCGAGCAAAAGCCGGCCGTTTTGCTTAGGGTGGAAGTAACGACTGTTAGCCTGTGTAGACGTTACGCTCAAGCTGCTGAGGGCTGCTGGGAGCGAGAGCAGGAGCGGGAGCAAAAGCCGGCCGTTTTGCTTAGGGTGGAAGTAACGACTGTTGCGTAAGTTTTCGGCTGGGGAAACTGGAGAGGTGGCGGGAGGGAGGGTGAGCTTGGGTTTCCTGCTAATTTTCAACTCCCGTGGCATATTAGTTGACATTGGCTGGGAAATGATGTGGAAAATTATGCGGAGCATGCCCCATGCAAATTATGATTGTGTTGATTATGAGGCATTAAAGCTAAACGAAGCATAGACTTTACTTTGTTTTCCAGCAGCAGGCTGAAGGCAGGAATTAGCATACAGATTCCCAATGGCGACTGGAGACTGTAGACCTGCGACTGGTGACTGGTGACGTGCCACACGTAGCCACATTTGAGGACTTAAAGTTTTCCGTTTCCTTTTGTCGCTGCCAGGCTGCCTGGCCGCCTGGCTGCTTTCGGTGTTGCTTTCGTTGGGCATAAAATTACAAAGGCCTCCTGGAATGGCGTACTCTTAGGCGCTTTTATGAGTGCTAACAAGCTCATAGAGGCCAAACCCTCAGACCAGGTCAGACCATGCTGCCACACCACACAACATCAGCCAGCAGCCCCATTCCACTCCACTCCATTCCATTCCAGAGTGAAGACATTAGCAGTGAGCCGGGGCAAAGTAACCCAAACATGAAGTAGAGCCCCGGCACAAAGGAATCTAAGGGCAACGAAAATGAAAATGGCAAAAATCCAGCAAAAGTAACAGCACCAGCCACATTCCACTCCACCCAGGGGCTGGGGCTGAACGAAAAATGCCGTCATTTGCATGCATTGTCAGGCCCGGGACTAGGTCGGGGGCCGCATGAAAACACAGGAGCTACGACTACTACTACTACTACTACATAAAAAAAGGTCAACTTGGTCCCCAAATTGGCACAATATGTAGTTGCGTAGGTGTCGAATTTGTGACCGGACTATGAATAAGCGTTCGTTCGTTCGTTCTGGCTGATGGAGGCTGACAGTTTTCTTGGCTTTTTTTCGACTGTTTTTCCCCTCAGCAAACATATTTATTTGCACACTTCCATTCGGTCCAGTCGTTAAGCGTTCATTGTGCCCTGTCCAGCAGCAGCAGCAACAACCCACAACAATGATACTCAATGCAAATTGAATAGGAGACGGGGCGGGGCGGGGTGGACAGCCCGTGGACCCAGGAATCTTACAAGGTAGCGGGATGAACTGTGGCGCAACTTGTTGACTTCTGAGCACCAATAGAGTCTGGGAGTCGGCCATTAATTTGAGAGTTTTGTAAGCAGATATATTTACGTGGCAGCCTTTAAAGTGCCAGCTCACTGGGGCGGCATATTAAACAGAATGACGAGGCGCCGCCGAGAGCATAAATTCCAGCGAACACGAAATCCCTTCCCCCATCAATGCCATCAAAACATATGGAAAACGAAATATGTAAAGCAGCCCAAGTGGAAGATGAAGAGACAATCAATTTGCATTTACATACGACTGATTTCCATGGAAGGTTTAACCTCAACATTGGCAACCAATGAAGAAATCATGCATTGAGATTCACATGTTTCCCAGGGACTCTGCCTTGTCTCTGCCTCGCGCGGCTTCATGTGAAAATATGCATAGAACTGTTGCAAAAATGTAATGAAAACTTATTGACAAGATGACATACCCAAAAATTGGAGCAAGCAAAGACATACAAAAGTAATTTGTCATTCTTTTTGACTTTTTACAGCAGATTCATCATGGGTGGAGCTTTAATATGCGCACAGGTTTAATTTCATATATTGAACACCCATGGATGCGCTAGATATATAGATAGATATTGAATAAAAATAGATCCAATCATATAGAAGAAAGCAATTTAAGCATTTGGGGGGCATGCCTAATCGCTGATTGTATGGACTTTAAGTCCCAAGCAAAGGTTAGCACAAAGGTCGATCCCTGTGCGAGACGCCTCTCCTTTGCCCTTGGCCATCATACTTTGGTCTGCAACATAATGTGGATTGCCCGGTTCTTGGTCCTGTACAAAACCATTAAATTGGAAATCATTTCTGTCATTTACAAAGACTTCACCCAGCGACAATTTTTAACTTAATCCCATTTTCCCCTGTAAACTTATTTCGTTTTCATTCAGGGCAAATGTCGCGAACATTTTTCAATAAATGTTGGTGCCATTCGTTACATTTTCCACCGACGGAATTACGGTTTACAGAGACCCACCAGAAGGTGCAGCAGAATAAGGTTGGAAGCAGCTTGTTTGCCTTTTTTTTTGGGCCGGGCAGGGGCAGGGACTTATCCTGTCAGCTGTCAGACATTCAGCATGTGCAAATTCATACCCCACAATAAACGAATCAGTTACGTGGCCACAAGGATACTGCCAGCTCCTTCGAGTCTGAGCCACAGTCGTGAGTCGAGTCTATTGTTTCGCAGAGGGAATGTCTGCGACAGCAACGGCGAACTGCAGATGCAGTAAATCCACTTTTAAGGCTCGTGTTGGGCTCAACCAAAGAAGAAACGCAAGAAAGACAAAAGTCAGCGAAAGATTTGCGGCAATGGGATGGAAATGGGATCGGAATGAGGTTTGGGGAGGGCGATGCGGACTGTGGCAGCTTCCCTTGCTGCTGCTGCTGGCACTTGCAGTTGAATATTATACGCACTGATTAAAGCAAACGAAACTTTGCCATTTGCATTCGCTTCCATTCGGGGCGAGAGTTTTCCTTGCACGTGCATATTAAATGAGATTCTTATCTGGTTTTTCCTTGCTGCTGACTCTGCATTTTCTTGTAAGTTGTTTACTTTGTCGACGAAAACTTTTGCAGTGTTAATGTGCTCCATCCAGCTGCCTGCGAAGGGGAGTGGCGTGGCGTGGCGTGCGGAGTGCGGGAAAAGGCTTCATAAATATCGGAGGCTAATGAGCAGCAGCCGTCGCTGTAGGACGTCTAGACAAGGCTTAGGCCGAGCGGGACAATAAGCTGCAGTCTCCTGGCTCAAATAAAAATCCCATAAAAATCACTCATACGCATTGCGCGTACCCCGCTAACCTAATTTGATGCGAACGCCTTTCAGGCGACACCAACAAAAACGACCTACGCTAGATCTCCTGGCAGTGGGTAAGGACTGTCTCCAGCGCTGTCCCCTCTTATCGACCAACGGCAAAAACGGCCAATAAAATGTCCTAAATTATGAGAGAAAGAGATACCGCACTCGCATAGAAATTGACCAAATGGCAATGGCCTAGAGGGCAAAGTTCTTAGCTGCCGGCATTTTGTTAAATTAAATCAGAGCTGCTGGCAAAAAAAAACCCAACCCTCTCTGCGAGTATTCCCTCTCTGAAATGAGGGACATAATCATGAAAAAGTCGGCCATAAGAACAGCAACAACATACACAGATAGCCATAAAAGCGACGCCCAGAAGTCTGCAGCAGTTTTTCTGTGCATAGGTGTATGTGTGTGTGTGTGTGTTTCTACCCGTTACTCGAAGCACACTCGAGGGTATATTGTGTCTGAGTAAAAGTGTGAAAACAGGCAGAAGAAAGCGTTTCCGCAATAGCAAAGTACCAAAAATCCAGCGATCGAATAATAATTACTGCAGCGAAAATAAATCAAAGTTCTCTTAGCAAGAGCGCCGTTTCTTAGGTAGGAGTGTGTCCCACGAATAGCGGGTATCCCATAGTCGGAATCCCAGTGATAGCTCTCTTACTTGTTTGTTTTCAGCATGGCCCACTGCCTTAACTTTTGCCCTCACACACAGCCGCATTCTCATTCCCAGTAACAGTTACAGTCACATCTATATCTGTATCTATGTATAGCTACATGCGAGTGTGGCGGGGGGTATACATACGTACGAGGACGAGTGCCAGTACTAGTATTGTTTCCTCGTTTCTAGTTTCACTTGGGGGAAAGTTCAATGCCTGCCACACAATACAATTTGGTATTGGCTCTCGACGAGCCACCGCCCCAGCAGTTTTTGCACATTTTCCGGCACTTCTAAATGTCATTTTTGCATTTCTGCTTTGAAGTCAGGCGGAAAATTTTCAAGGCAGCGTCGCACTTTGGCAAACTTAAAGGAAATTCAAACAATGCCAGGCGAGTGGACAAATAGAAAGTTTTGCCAAGATAAAAATCAATGCCAGGACTTGTTTGTTGTTCAGTCAGCTTTGCTCACTCGAGTTGATTTCCCTTTAGTTAAGAAACACACACAAAACTATGTCAGTGGTTGGCGGTGGAATATCTTTAAGTGGTTCGGGATCTGTGCACAACTCAATGCTGATTGCTTTGTGCTCAATCTGTGGATTCAATCAGCACGCAATTAGCTTGCTGCCATGTAACAGAACCCATCACCAGTCACGCCTGACCAGCCCTAACTGTGTGGGTGTGTATCGGCATTTCAGCGGGTAATTAATCAACACTAGGTACAGCATTGCCAGAGGGCCACTCGATAAGTTGTGGGTATCCTGCGATCCTAATACTTGTATCGTTTTACGCTCCTACTGTTTCTGTCTCTCGTGTCTGTGGCAACTCTCGTTGCTCATACTCGTACTCATACGCCCTGTTCTCCATTCGCATTCCCGCATTCTCATTGGCATTCGCGGGCATAATTTATGGGTTGGCAGGACGTCTAGGCCATAAATTAATTGTCGCGCCTAAGTGCGCACAATGTCTGAGAGGGCTCGCATCGGCAGAACGGAGGCAAACTTAATAGAAAATTGCTAGCGCAGGACTCTTGCTGTTGCCGCTCCTGTAGAAAGAGAAAGCACGACAACGACCGAGAGAGAGAGAGGGAGTGACAGAGAGGGAAGTGAAATATGGCCACAGGCCAAATGCTGGCGAATGGCCTGCAATATGCCAATGATAATTGCTCGAACATTACACATACGCGCCGTGTGGTCGGTACTTTACAGTTTCAGCTGCGCCATTAAGTGTAATCAATTTTTCGAAAGGAAAAAGCCAGCGGTAGCTAGAGAGAGAGAGAGAGAGACACACAGAGAGAGAGAGGGCGACTTTTATTTGCCGGTTAACCAATATAGGATTGCATTTACAAACAATAAAGCAGCTGAAATTGTTTTCTCAATTGCAGTTTCAGGGCGGATGGATCGGACGGTGGATTGTCGAGGTCAAATCGATTTCGATGATGAAGTACTCCCAATGTGTGTGTGAGGAATGCCAACAGCTAGAAAATAAGATTCCCTGCTCCGATTAATGTCTGTATTTAAGTGAAGCGCACTTTGTGGTGTGGCCCGCACTGAGAACCCTCTGGAGCTGGTGAGGCAGCTGCTGAGCTCAGCTGGAATGCCGCCCCGATGTGGGAACTTGCCAACGCCAGCAGTTGTGCCACTAGACAATAATTGTACGTGTGTGTGTGTGTGTGTGTGCTGGTGGCAGTGTCAACACACTCAAGCCTTCAGCATGTGGCTCGCACAAGGAGCTATAGATATGCGGAGCATCGCATCTCCTTGATGATATCACCTCTGTTCTGGGGATGGTGGCATCTCTTTCTCGCACCTCTGATTGTGCAAGAGCGTGAGCGTGGGCTTAAACCGATTTCAGATAATTTCTGAGCTTTATTTTCCATCTGTGAAACGATCTCGACGAAGCGTTTACGAGACACATCCGTCACTTGTAGCAGCATTCAGCAGTCGTTTATCTGATTTCGTTTCCGATTTTTTGTTCATTTTTTTGGTTGATTTTTATTCGGAATTCGCCCCCACCCACTGCCTGACATGTGAGGCGCATGCAAATGTATGCGGGGGGCGGTTTTTAAATGAGGGAGTGCTGGCATGGCGCTAGCGGTTCATCTTTGCAACATTTTCATGGGTTGGTATGCTCGTTGAATGTCGCTGGGCGCTGTGTAACGACAGTTTCTGGGATGTCAAGAATCGCAGCTTGAATCATTTGATTGCCCAAGTTGTCGCCTCATTGTGAGTCATGGCTGCCTAGTTTTAATAGTTTCGCCCGATTTGTATGCGTATTTGTATTTAAGCATTCATGGAGGGGCCACATTACAGCCAGAATCCAACAAGAAAATAATCATAAATTCCAAATGTGCCACTAATAATGCCAACTGAGTGATGGAATGAAAGCGGAGCAGGCCAGGGTCGGGCAGGGCAGGGCAGACATTGTTGGTCATAAAAATGGCGACGCTCGAAAAGGAAAGTTTCGCTCACCCAGACCTTAGAGAAGAGAAAGATTGCTTTGTGGCTTACTCGACTGGCATAAAAAATACACCCCAAACACCAAAAAGAAAGGACACAAGTGTAAGCCAAATTAACTTTTTCCCCGTTGGCTCAGTTTCAGATTACTTTGGGCATATTCAATTGGAACTTTGCTGATTGCATAGCTGTGGCGATGGATTACAAAAACTATTGAAAATATCGAAAGATACTCGCTAATTGCATGGGAGCAATTTTCCGAGCTCAAGGGATGATTTCTTAGACTTATAGTCACGTACATTTGCTAATTTTCCTCTTGATCAACGTTTTCATTTCCAATTTAGAGTTTGATTGAATTTTCCCGAGCACAGAGAGCAAGTGCAATTCGCTAAGCAAATATTTATAGATGTTGGCCACTAAAGGAGGCTGGGGGAAGACGGAAAGACCCGTTCGACGCCAAAGCGGAAACACTTTCAAGCATAATCGATAGCTCAGCATATATTTAAGGAAGCTCAAGCTGGCTCTGGCTCAATCACTCTCTCTGTAGCCCTCCCCGCCACTGACGTCTAGACTGTTTTGCGCCAAGTCAAGCAAGACGAAGGAAGCCCCTGCTGGGTGCATCGTCCCTGGTGCCACTCTGCCACTCAATGCCTCAGTGCGATGTCAGTGCAACTAAACCTTAAGTGCACGGGATCATGAGCAATCCAAAGGGGTCTCGACGTTCCACTTGGCTTCAGCAAATATGCTTTCAGTGGAGACTCAATAGAGATTAACCAGCGAACAAATATTCACCTTCGACTGCATTTCACGCTCAATTGATATGCCCGTCGACACTAAACAGTCAGCCATTCGTTTGTTGGGGGGCATTTGAGTTGGGGCCGTTCAATGTGGATTACCTCCATAAATATTCATATGCTCGCCTCCCCAGAACCGCAGCATTTTCCACCACATTTGCTAATTTTCGGGTTGAAAAGTCGACAAATATTTTTGGTCCTTCGACCGCAGACGAAGCTTTGTTGTGATGGCGAGGGGGGAGGGTTTTTGGCCATGCATCATGCCAGTTAGCGCTCGCGTACGTGTTGAACACTTTTGATTAAGCGGCCGTCCAGGACCCAGGCCACCATACGACAGCTTCCAGCTGCTGTTCTGCCGTTCTGCCGCTCTAGTGCTCTGCCGTTATCAAATGTCACAGTGGGCCCACGACAAACAAGCATACAGGCAACCAGCAAATTGGAGGCATCGACAGGCTGTTGGCGACGCCAGCCGGATCGTTAATTTTCACAGCATGAGCCAATTTTCCATGCATAAACTTAAAATTAGCACAAACTTCCCCCATCGCACACACAGACACAGAAAGCCGGGCAAGCCGGAGCGGGAGTCCGCGAGTTTAGGGATACATTTTTGGATCAAAATCTTTCCCGCTTTGGGCATAAATTGCATGCTTGCTGATAAACAATAAATTAAGTTCCGTTTCATGCCACCCTGTTCCCGCTCAGTGAATTTCGCATTGCCACGCGGGGAACACTGTTTATGCGCCTCGCACGCATACGTGCAACATGGCTAAGCTAATTTTCGGTGGCCTGTGATAGCCTGTTGTAGGTATCTGTCTGGCGGTAGAGTGTAGAGTGTCAACGGGTCCTGACTGTAGGTAGCTCTATTAGGCTGCTGAAATAGTATTGATGCGACCTTCACTCACCTGTAGTAATAATCACATGGCAATATTGGGTTGTTACTTTGGTTAATATTGCCCAGCAGTTGACACTATCATAAGAAATAAGTTCCTTCCTATCGTATATGATATTCCATTCTATTCACGCGCAAGGTAAGAGCATCACCCATTCGTCAGAAGCTGCCAACTTTTTGCCGATGCTCCTCTTACATTATTATCTATGCCGAAATGTTTTGCATATTGGCAGGCGATGGAACGCCGCACGTACGAAAATGTTGCGGGCGCGCATTAAATCTAACTTTGTGTTAGAAATTTTTCACAAAAAGAACGAAAGTAAATCGCAAAATTTGTCATGTCTCCAGAACCCGCCACCCACATTTCCATTGTGGCCCAACCACCACTAACGCCCCGGCCACTCCCACCCACGCTGTGGTGGCGTCGATTCATGTTTTCACGTTTCTACGCATGTGGAAAAAGTTTGCGTATGTTTTCCCAGCTGTCTGTGTGTGCATGTGCCCTGTGCGTGTGCCCGGGAAAAGTTTTCACTTCTTTTTTTTTTTTTTTGGCGCGTGCGGAAACGGAAATGTGCAACAGCAGTTTTTCTCCTTCGGCAGGCGGGGGACCGTTTGATTCCTTACTGCCAGTCGGAGCTTAGCACGGAGTTCGATAAACTGACGCCACGCCAGCCAGCAGCAATTCGAAACTCGTCTCGTATCGCCTCATTCAATTATTCCTATTCCAGTTGGTTGCTTGTGATCTACGACGATTGGTTCCTTGCTTTGATGTGCGCAAAGTTTTCGCCGCCCCACTTTCTGCCCTGAGCCCCATCTGCTCCCATCTGCCCGTATTGATGAACTTATTTCACCCTGTTTCCTCTGCTTCTTGGCCTTTATCTACAGCAACTTGGCTCCTACTGACTGCTGCAGCCAACTTTTCGGCTCTGCATGGACAACTTTTCCCCACCCATGAACATGTGCGACAAGCGTTGATGGCCGGAAAACCTCTTTGCTGTCATAATTAGTCCCCGTCCCTCGCACGCTTTGGTTCACTAATAATAAAGTAAAGATAAGTATTCATCTGTTCGATTGCCAACAAAGCTCGGAAATCGAATAAATATACTTGGATTAAAAAAGTAGCCTGAAATGTATCGGAATATGTAACTTAAACGTCACGGCTTGATATCGGCTGTTCGGCTTTTCTTACCCAAACTTTGTCTTTTTTTGGAGCGACTTCTGCTGAGCGCTTTAAATGATGAAAATTCGGATATTATTGTGTTCAAATGGCATTTAGAAAATGCACAACACTGCCTTTGGTGTCTTCTGGAACATTTTTCCACAAGCACTCGTTATTAAATAAGACAAAAACCATCCATGAGTATGGTTAAACAAAGGACTTGAACGATTTTCAAGTATTTTCCAGTGATAACTCAGCACTTAGGTACCAGTCTGGCTTCGCCAAACAAATGCCAAAGAAATAAAAAGCGAAATATAATTGTTTGTTGAGGATTTGTTGTGCCATATACTCGCACACACAGACCCACAAATATGCCCCCACTTATGCCCCGCTACATCCGTTTGTTGGTTTTCTGTTTATGTGTGTTTTTTTGAGCCGAGTTTTTATGCGAATTTTATTACTTTTCAGTTTCAGTTAGGACTTTGGCTGCCACCAAAAGTTGTGGCCAGGCCTTTTGGGGTCGGGGCATTTGAATGCTCTGAATGCTCTGCTAAAACCAACAATACAATACGTTGCCCCGCACATACACACATATGTGTGAATGAAAATGGAAATAAATTTCCATTTGGCACAAGCTTTTATGCCGCAATGTGTGCTACATCCCCTCCCTCTCGATCTGCTCTTCTTTCCAGGCTACAGTGCTGCGATTGCCCCCACGCCGCCCACGACCACGACCACTACCATCTCGCCCTCGAATCTGCTGCCCTACTTCGACTTTGACGTGCCGCGCAACTTGACCGTAACCGTCGGCCAGACCGGATTCCTTCACTGCCGCGTGGAGCGGCTGGGCGATAAGGACGTAAGTACGCTTTAACAAAAAATAATCTAGCACGAAAATAAATCGTAAAAATACATATTTTAAGATCAACGCTGTCCAAACATGTCTCTTTCCGAATTTGTATAAGAAAGAACTTTGATGGATCCCGTAGATAATACCCACGTGTATATGCAATATTCGAATCAACTCTTTTTTTTTTTTTTTTTAAAGCAACAGCAAGTAGCCACAAAAATGTTATTCTTCAATAATGAACTTTTTTGGTCATCGTATTTTCAGCATAGGAAATATTTTAGAAAAACTGCAATTTTTACAAAAAGGACAATCGATATTTAATTGCTTCGTGGGCCTTAGAGGAGCAAATACCCTGGAGTATTTGGCTAATTTCCAGTGGCTGACTTTCTTGAACTCTGTCTTTAGGTGGGAAAATATTAGAGGGAGTGCATTAATATGTTGTACACATTTTATTTTAACAGTTCCAACTCAAAATTCAAACAGTTAAGAAACAATTTGTACACTTTTTCATCATTTCAATGGAGGTGAGAGAAACGAGCAGACTCGCGGAAAGGGTATGAGCCAGCCAATAAAGGAATGGAAAAAAGAGCATATGGAAACTGTGCCAGATACTCGGAGATGGAAATTGCGCTTGGGATTTGCAGGCACTCAATCATTCGGGCCGTGATTGCCTAAACATTGGGTTGGTCCACAGGCAAATGATTGAAGGTCGCTGTGGGTTGTTAACCCTTCAGAACGAGCACTGACGTTGCCAGGGACTAATATGCCAAAATGGCCAGCACGTTAGGTGCCCAACGCCCAACTCCGGCTCAGTCCAACTCGGCCCCGTACTTAGCCAGGCTTAGCCGTAGCCCCCGGCCAGAGCATACCAGCCGTCGACACACAGTGGTCCGAAGTGGTGACTGTGCGTCTAATCATTCAAAATTCAAACACTGCACGGAGGTTGCCTTGACTAAATCCGGCTCTTGAACCAGTGTACATTGGCAACCAGGACTCGTGCTGTTATTAGATAATATCAGAGTGATAGCATGGGTGATACGGGGGTGGAAAGAGAGAGGGAGAGAGAGAGGCTTAGACTAAATTACTGGGTGATTTGGAGGCTGCACTCGAGGTGGGAGAAAAATGGCCAAACAAGACAGGCGACAACTGAGCAACGTCCTGTGGGTGTTGCCCCGTCACAGGCATAGGGGTGTTCCCGGCCTTAACGAGTTGCCCCCCCACCACCATGCACACACCCACACACCGGCACACCGGCTAAGGGAAAATGACTAATTTATGAGCCATCAATCACGTGACTGCCTCTGCCATCAGCCATTTTGTGCCAGCAGCACCAGTCTCTCCTGGCTCGTGCCTCGTGCTTTAATTTCCTCGCTTTTGGGCGGCTGGGGTATGAAGGGGAGAGACAGGAAACGGAAGTTAAGCGGCTCGAAGGGAAGGAAGCCGTCAAAGGCAAAGTGCAGGCACCGACACGCACCACGCACCACACAGGACACAGCCACGAACCGAAGCCGGAAGAGGAACTAGAACAGCAGCATCATCAGGCCCGGACTTAATTGAAGTCCGCTCATTGGGAAAGTTCATTAAAAGCATTGAAACTACATTAAACAAATGACACGCAAACACCGCCATGCCCCCGCCATGCCACTTGCTCCTTTCCGTCTCCAATGTCCGCCTGACTGCGTGGCTCTTGTCATTGCCCTTTTAGTTGCCGGTGCCTTCCGATGGCTGCTCGGTACGGTGCTGCTCTTGACCGTGCTCCTGCTCGGCCTTGCTCTCGCTCACCCGGGCACTAGCGTCAGCAATCGATTCCACTGTGGCTGCAATGGCCGCAGCCAGCATAGCGCTCTCCATACGCTTGCCCCACTGACGGCCGGCCTTGCTACCCAGGTGCTCCTCCTCGCTGGAGCTTGACGGCACAGAGGTCACGGCCACGGGTGGCGGCAGCTCTAGCTGATCGTGATGGGTGATCATGGAGGCTGAAAGCGAGCCGGCGTCCACGGGCAGGTGCTTCAGGCGACTCGGGTTCGGAAAGGGTCGCCGATTCTCCAGAATCAGTTTGATGTCTCTCGCAGACTGCCACCAGCTGGCGGAAAGAGGGGGAAGAATATGCGGTAGATGTTTCAAGAGTTGCTTACGGATCTACCTACCGATACCAAGGCGTCAGTTGGGACTTGACCAGCATGAAAATATTGGCAAAGTACACTGTTATCTGTGGAAGGCAGGGGCCGATTAGAGGCTGAGATTAGTGCTGGGAGGAATCACTCTCACCGTCATGAACAGAAAGAAGAGCATCCATGACTTGGTCCAGAGCTTGCTCATGGCCCAGGACTGGTTGTTCATGGCATAGTACTGGATGCCCACCAGCAGGGTGCCAATGATCCCAAAGGCCACCAGAGTGAGCAGCGAGAACATCTGGCAGTCCTCCTGCAGGGCCCGGCGGCTCATGGCACGCGAATACCAAATTCGCAGCGACTGCAGACAGGAGTACCTACATCACAGGGGGAGAACGCGATGCACAATCACAATCACAATCAGAAACAGGAACAGAGACTGAATCAGAGTCGGAGTCGGAGAGGGAATCAGAGTCCCAGTAAACCACCGACAAAGCCAGGGCGTGCAATTAGCAGGCAGCAAAAAGGAGAAGCCGACTCAGCGGCAGCTCAGCTGATTAAAAAGGTGTGGAGCTGTGAGCCGAGGGCGTCTTTGATCTCCAGCTGCCTGTTGCCTGCTTCCTGCTTCCTGCTGCCTGCTTCTTTCACTTACCGCAGCGTCTGCTCCGTGTTGTAGTGGAACTGGCAAAGTTCGCATATCGTGCAGTGCGAGGTGCTAATCCAGCGCTCCAGGCAGTGCACATGGACATATGTCAGCGAGCCCTTGCACAAACAGGGCGACACCAGTCTGCAAACAAATCGGAATGAAAACATCAGCAAAGTAGCGGGGAGCTTACTCTAAGTGAAGCCAGAAAAGAAAGTGAGGCGTAGCAGTGTGAATGGGTGTGGGTGGGTGTGGGTGGTTGTGGGTTACGTAAACAGCGCCAACAATGAAAAATCAGGGGATTAAAAGACGGCGAACCAACCAACCAGCGAGATAAGCGGCTGCCAAGAGAGAGAGAGACAGATGGAGAGACAGAGAGAGATAGAGTGGCAGGAAGAGCTTCGTGCAGTGTTAATTTTAATAATTAAAATAAATTCACATTTGCTCGTAGGTCCCACGCTAAATGCATTAAATGCCATGCAATTAATTCTTTGCACAATTTGCGGCTGCTCAAACGTAATTAAATGGAATTGAAGCTACCCTGTAATTGCACAGCGCAGGTGGGGCATAACACGCACACCACCTCGATTAAAATCATGCGACAGAGTCAATAGTCTCCCGAGAGCCCATCTGGCATTCAAACAGCCAAACAATATCCCCCAAAGGTCAGAGCGCCCGCCCTGCAGGGTATACCCCATTATCTCTGCCCTGGCATACGTAATTGATAGATAAATAAATAGATAGGCCTATATGACCAAGGGGCTACTCACTGTTCGGGATTATCGGCGTTATGACAAATACGACAGACGAGCGACCCCAGCGAGGTCATTGACTCACTGGAGGCGGACACATCGTTGCCCAGATTGTTGCACTGCGTGGCCTCGTCGACGACGTGACGCAATGTGGAGAACGGTTCCGGAATCGCGGACATGGGTGTGGCGTAGGCCGAGCTATTGGCGGCTGCCAGGGCAGCCTCGGTGCTGGCCAGGAGGCGGCCAACGCACTCGTGTGGCACCCGCTGGAACTGGACGTGTGGCTTGAAGCCGAGGGACATGGAGCAGGCTGGCTGCTGCTCCCGTGTCAGTTCAACATCCTTCTGGAAATCCTTTTGCCTATCCTTGTCCGCGCCGCCTGGTTCCATTAGCTCCTCCCTGCCGCTGATGCGGCTTCCCACAATGATCATGCCCGGCGGCGTATCATCGGCACTGCTCGAGGACAGGGCACCCTCGAGCTCCTGCTCCAGGGTCGTGTCCTGTTTGTGGTCACCAGCAATGCCGGTGGCCTCTACTGCAGAGAGAGCGAACGGGTATCTCGAGTAGTGTATCTCATATCGGGCAGTATCCCCCACTCACCAATCTTCTCGCACTCCATAACTGTCTGTAATTCCTTTGGTGGATAGACCTTTGGGTAGTTCGTTCCAAAAAAAATATACCAAAAATTTTAACACATTTTCTGTTTAAAATTGAGAATGCTTTAGCTATCGCTTCTATGCCTTTGCTATGTGATGTTTCCTGCTGCTGAAGTGTAGCTCAAGGAGTGCTTCCTGCTTCCCGATATTCATTTGCAACTGCAGAAGGTTTCACAGCATTGAAATATCGATCCTTGTGCCACAATCGATTAATAGTGCACATGTGTGTAAATTTGCAGCGGCATCCCTTTGTCGGACGGCCCCTAATGGAGGCAGTTAAGCATGCGCTGGCTGAAAAACAAACTTGTCGCCGGGCTAAGTTGCAGACATTAATTGTAATTGACAGACTGGAACCGCGCCCTGTCAGTGCCCACGAAGACATGCCAGAGCAGCGTTGCTCTTCCCCTTCGCGGAACTGGCACTGGCACCCAGTCCTGTCCCCAGCTCGCTGGCCTTGGACGTGGCTGCAGCCATAAACTCAAAATTGAAAGTGTAACAGTTACGGCAAATAACTTTGCCGGCGCTTGGCTTCCATTACGCGCCAATCCGCTCCAAGGCGGAGTGTAATTTATGCCCGTGCCGCTAGTTCGTTAGCCGAGGCCCTCTCCATTCGCCCCCGGCCCCTTTTGGCCGTGTGGGCGGTAGTCCGACATTACAATATCAAGCTGGGTGCCCCACTTCCCCCGTCAGTGATGGGCCTTCGCTGGTTCGGGTTTTTTTCGACATTTTTCGCCTGCCCTTGGCGGAAGCTGCCGCGGAATCCGCTTGTTCAACTTGACTTCACAGGATTGTCCGTTCACTGTTGATTTATTACGCACCGAGTGCCGCCAACATTTTCATAAACGCTCCATTCATGGCGAACATGAGCACGTGTAATACCAACAACAGTAGCAGCAGCAGCACCAACAAAGCAAAAACGTATATTAAACAAAGTTTTAGGCCCTCTGGCAAGGCAGCGAACCCTTTTTAATGCCAGTTCGGCAGACAACCAAACTTCTTTCCCCACCGAAACAAAAAAAAAAAAAACAAAGGGAAGGCTCTGAAAGAAAAACCAAATTTTAAATCTGTTTACAACTCTGTTTACAAACAGCTCCCAAAGCAAAGTTCCCATTGAAGTCTTCATCTGGCAACTGTCGCCCTTGGTGGAAGGGAAATATTTAATTTGTATCGAGTTCATTAAATGGATGCGAAGTAATTTGCCAATTGGAATCTCCTTCGGGAGAAACGAGTTCGAGTCGCTTTTCCGTTCATTTTCACGCCATTTTCTAAGCTCGGACAAAGCCAGTGGCTGGCTGGCAGTGCTGCAACAAACTTACAACTGCAACTGCAACTGGAAGTGTAACTATTTTTTGGCTCTGTCGAGTGGGGTCCGGGTCTAAAGTCTCTCTTGGCTAGAGACGCAGAAAATGCGTCAGCAAAGTTTTTAATGTATTTTCGCCAAGTTTTCCACACGCTCGCCCAAACCAACACTCACAGACACTCACAGAGACATACATACAAACAGCGGAAACTTCTTTCATTTTACTGTTCGCGTAGATGACAGAAAAACAAAAGGAAAGTAAGAGTCAGAGTCAGAGTAGTCAACGAAGGAAGAGGAGAAGTAAGAGGCAAACAAAGCGAAAGTTTTTGGCCGCACAGCGCTCAGCCACAACGAACACAAAGTGTTAAATAATATAAAACTATGCTTGTGGTATTTATTTAAACCTAAAAACATTACGAAAATTACACCCAGAGCAAAGTTTTCCACCACTCTAGGGGATTCAGCAAACTCTGAGATTGAGGACTCAGATCCAGCTTGACAGAGGATCTGGCCATACCTGAGCAGGGCTTTAGCCGTCTCCCGTCTGGAGCTTGGAAAACTTTTCACTTTTGATTTCTGCAGTTTTCAGCGACGAAATGAAATATTTAAGTGCGGGCCAGGGCCAGGACTAGGGCCAGGCCAACTGGCCTGGAATATCAAATCATGGCAGGACCTTTGCTTAGTAGGGCTTTGTTTGGACAGAACTGAAACTGCACCTATTGAGTTCCCATTCGAATAGTTATTTAGTGTGTGCCACATCCCTTTTTAGCAGTTCATTTCGAGCTGACTTTATGGCATTGCTCATACGCTGTGTGTGCCGGCGACAATTGTCCGACGAAACGCAATGAAATGAAAATGGGTAAATCTGTGTGCAGGGCTTGGCACAACAATGATAGCCTGGATAGCCAGGATTTGAGCGATTTAATTTACATCTGGCCAGACCAGGCCAGGCCAGGCCACACCAGGCCAGGACATCGCCTATGGGCATAAAAGCGACAGCGCATAAAAGTTTTACAGGCGAATGATTTTTATTTTTACGTATTACGTGACCCGCCCGCAATGGCTGCGTGATGCCGAATCGAATGAATTTATTAGATGGCCAATCCTTTGGGCCCAGCCCCCGAGTCCGAATTTGGCACATAGTTCAATGGTTTACGCTTAAGATGACTTTTGGTTTCGGTAAAAGCCCAAGGGGCCCAGCAATTAACTTTTTTAATGAGGCAGCACAGCATATTTTCAACTTTAATGTTGACAGCCAGCAAACACTTAAAGTTCACGGGGACAGAGGGCCAGCGGGTCGGAGCGGCGAGGCTGTGGAAAAAACTTTTGCAATGTAATTAAAATTGAGTATCACAATAGCCGGGAACAACGGGAACAAGAACTAAGGTCATCAAATAAATTGGCAACAATGTGCCAAAAAGGGCACACAAAAGTGTGCCAGGGCTCAATGCCGATGCCGATGCCCATGCCGACGCCGGGCCGCACAAAACAAAATCTCGGCCCAGTCCGGGGAGAGACACACAAAATCATGGTTAATGGCTTTCCCCAAAAGATTTTCCAGCTAAGGGCAAAGACGATGGCGAAGGCCAAGGCGCTGGGCAATCAAATGAAAATGTAATTCAAGGAATAATAAAAATGCTCTCAAATAAAGGCTGAAAATGGCGCCAAAGCTGTCTCATTGCTTGCCCTTCTTTCGATTTTCCCCATTTCCACCATTTTGCCAACCAACCGATTCCATTTGGGCCCAAAGGATTGAAGGCTATTTGAAACAATTGGAAATTGCGCTGAGGCAGGCAGCTTCGGCGACATCCTACTGACTCAACGAGTGACCTTTCAACTAGCCATCTGTCTGGCTTAAAGAGCCGCCAATTGTTAGGGCCAATTTATATGACGTTCTCTGAGAGCGTTTTTCATTTCCGGGCGACGGGCGCATACGCTCTGGCGCTGGTCCTTTCACGCTCTAATGTACACGGATTATGCTCGGTAACTTTTCGTGGCTGCTCTCCTCCCCCTCTCCTTTGTCACTCCTTTGGTGCCTGTGTTTTCTTTAGCTGAGCGTTGTTTGTTTGTTGATTAAATGCTAGAAACAAACAGCAAAATGTTAAAGATTAACCAGCGCCACGAGCAGGCGGCAGGCGGCAAGCGGAAACCGGCAACAAGAAAAAATGAACGGAAAAGAAAACTTTGCGCTTTGTTTTTCATTTTACCCACCTCATCCTCGTCCTCTTGCTGTCTCTCCGGCTCTCCCGCTCCTTTAAGTGGTGTGAAAGCAACAGCGGCAGACACAAGCCGCAAAGAAAAAAAATAAAACACATGGGTGGGGAAAAACTTTTAAGTGCGGAATTTGTAATGCTCCCCAAGCGCGGAACTTTCGTTTCTCCGAGGCGTAAGCAATGTAACTGAGGAAAGCACTTCATAGCAATTTTCTGCTGTTTCTGCTCCCGTTCTAGGTCTCCTGGATACGAAAACGTGATCTGCATATACTCACCGCCGGCGGCGCCACCTACACCTCCGATCAGCGTTTCCAGGTGAGCGTTTCCACACGGTCTTACTTAATATTGGATTACACATGTTTTCTCGTCTCCGTACACATATCTACACAGGTGCTGCGACCCGATGGCTCGGCCAATTGGACACTGCAAATAAAGTATCCCCAGCCACGCGACTCGGGGGTGTACGAGTGCCAAATCAACACAGAGCCCAAGATGTCCTTGTCGTACAGCTTCAATGTTGTGGGTAAGTTGAAGTTCCCTCTCCCCACTTTCCATTGCTGACTGATGATCGTGGAAATTGCATTAGAGCATATCTTTTCCCCCTAGCTTTGTCTTGGAGTCCCACGGGGCGGCATAATAGGTGCATGGGTATCCTTTAGGCACAAATTGGTTGCATAATATTATACTTGCTGTGTGTGTGTCAGCCTTTGGTTATAATCAGAACTTTGCCCATTACCAAACACCCAATCGAAAGGGTTGTGAAAGAGAGTCACAAGCCACCGAAGTGATTACTTTTATGTGTTACGACAGAGAGAGAGAGAGAATGCTTCATCCCGACAACTATAACATGTACTTTGGAAGTACCAGCTTGCCAGGCACATTTAAGGAGCGCAGCTTAAGGAAGCCATACAATATGCATGTTATATGCCCCATAACGCCCCTAGTAGTTTCGTTTCCCCTCACTATCTCCCTCTCACTCTCGCATACGCAATCTGCACGTGTGGGGCCCACATTGGACTGGGCTCTGGGGCGTCATCTTCAGCTTGTGATTATAAAATTTTCAATTCGATTATGTGCAAATTGGCTTGCCAGGCAGTTGAAGATGTTGCAGTTGCTGTTGCTGTTGCTGTTAAGGGGATATGCGATTATATAGAAGCTCTTTATAAACATTGCTTACCTCTGGGTATTGTAATTAGTTTGCACTCAGCCCCTCAGAGCCTTCCCACACAGCGTGCCTTGCCGTTGCCCCGTCAGCAGTTCTGCATGGATGCATGATTGTATGGCCATTCGGAAGATCCTTGGGAGTAGCCAACATAACAGCAGCTGTGGGCCAAACCTTTGTGGCATGTTGGTGCATTTTTATCGAAATTCGTATTAGCAAAATGCATTTAGCTAAAAGCTTCTGGTGCGGAAGAGTGCCCTCAATGAGCTGATTTGATCTCTGATTTCGCACTCCCACTACCCGTTGTGTCTGTGTCTGTCTGTGTGTGTGTTTGGATGTGGTTTTAGCCACATGGACAAGCGACTTTGGGGCAGCATAAAATGCTTTGGTCAGCCCCGACTCGGTTATGAATCTTTTAGTGGCGGCAGAAATACGAAAGAGAGCTTTGCATATAAGTTTACACGCATACTAAGCCAACAGAAGACCCTTGACAGACTGACAAACCCAGCATCAAGCTAGACCCACTCATGGGTACAGACACATAGAAGTCATAAATATTACATTTGCGGAAATGCAAATGACTGCCAAACTGGTGCATACATACGTGTGTATATATAGTACGTATACACGTATACAGTATGTATGTACACAACTGTGCCCATGCCAGAGCTCCCAGAGCTTCCTTCCATGTTCGCACTCATCTGAATGCCCGAAAAGAAGTGTGCATATAGTCGTGCGAGTAAAATATTCGACATGCCACTCATGCGGAAACAGCAAACAGCAGGTCAGGGTATGCACAGTGGAGAGCAAACCACCAGATCAAGTGCAGTCCTCGCCACAAGGAAGCAATTTGGGTGAAACTCCATCGATGGCAGGCCAAAATGTACACTTAATGGAAGCCGCTGTTAACGTTAACGGTCTTGTAGCAGTGCGACATACTCCCAGAGTTGGAAACCATTCAAATACTTAACCACTAACGTCGAATTATTTATCTAGCAACTAGGGCTGTCTGGTGGTTCCACTGTGCGCTGTCTGCTGCCATTGTCGCGCTGCAAACAAGTTTGTTGTTATGGCAGAAATTTTTTATGCGCTTATGCAAATAAAAAATTGCACTAAAAATTCCATAAATTTGTGTTTTTTTCACCCCCCACTCCGTTTCTTGTGCTTCTTTTCGACGCCACTGAAATTCTATTACACGCCAGTCAGCCAGGGAGGAGGTCGGAAAGACAGGGTGTAGGGTGTAGGAGGGGAGACAGTGGCGCAGGACCAAGACTCCGCAGAATGATACACAAAATAGCGCCAGGCTGACCAGCGCATCATAAACATAAATCGCCTCCGTCTCCGCCAGCACCACCAACCCCACAGCCGCCATCAGTTCGGTGCTGGGCCTCCTCTTCCGCCCAGGCAGCCATATTTTTGACATTTTAATGCAACAGCAGCCGCTCCAATTGCTTAAATTACCAACTTTATGTTCTCGACTCGACTCTGAGACTCTCCGGCCCTCGGAGTGTGAAGCGGGGGGCAAGTACCACCTAGGTGCTACAGTGGAGGTCATGTTTATATGCAGCCAGATAACTGGAGACGACGCTGAGTTGTCGCTCCGTCCTCGATTTAATTTTGAATTTAAGGCAAATTACCAAACGCGCTGATAAAGTGAGCAAATTGTAAATTAAATTATGTGTCCCTGTCCCTGTTCCAGTCCCGTTCGAACTGAGCGACAGCGGCTGGCAGAGTGACAGTACCAGGACAAGGACAAGGAAAAATATAGGGAGAAAGCAAGCGCAGAGAGTGGAGGAAACCGAAGCTTTTGATGCTCTTGCAGATTACAGTTTACCCCTACAGACACAAACCATATGAGTAGTCAGATTTTAAATAACTTTTTATGCTGAGTTTTAGCCAGGCCTCGTTGAAGCTTGGCCACAAAATCATCATACTCCCTGGCAGAGTATACTCGTATTAAGAAAAAGAAAGGTGTTGTTGGGTTTCTGGAAAAATTTGTTTACCAGCGCGAATGTAATCAAGCGTAAGCGCCACCTTCCTTAGTTAAGGGTGATTTGGAAGGGGGAAGGGTTGGGGCTTGGCTGAGAGTTTCTGTATGAGGAGAGAGAGAGAGAGACTGGGGGGAAAAAGTGGAAAACAAATTGCAAAGACAGGGAAGAGACGAAAAGCTGCAGTTGTCAGCCATAGAGAGAGAGAGAGCGGACGGGGTATTGAAGGCAATTTGAATACGTGGCTGACAAGATGGAGATGCCAAGTAGATGGCTCATTTCGGGCTCCATGAAGCAACACTCTGCTGGTGCTGGTGCTGTTACTCCTGCTCCTGCTCCTTTTGTTGCTCCTCAGATGTCCTAAGACGCTTCTGCTATGCTGTTGACATTAGCAGCCGGAAAATTGCATGCAATCAAGCGCAAATAATAATCCAGAGGAGGGGCAGAGCAGTACCATAGCCCCAGCTACGACCAGAGGTAGCTGTATTCTTCATTTCTCTTATCTCCTGCATGCCAGCATATAAAATAGCAGTAGAATAGGGCCAATCACTGGTAAAGCTCGTAAGATTAATGCTATTCGAACTCCCATTACACCCACCCAGAATTTCTATATTGGCAAAGACTTGCGATCCCATGAAAGAACTCTTGATTCCGGGTAACTGAAATGCATTTAGTGACATTGCCAAAACAAAGGATTCTTGCACTATTTTGTGAGAGGCCTATTCTGTGGGTAAGATGTGATGCAGAAGGATTTGTGCCTGCATGCAAACGATGCAAGGCCCATCCACAAACTGGAAAATACCTGAAATTAATTGAAAAGCTTTAGGCGAGACGAGACCATTTCTATTTGTGTATACTTGAGATTGAAATGATCCGAAGGGGGTGTAATGAGTTTTTATGAATACTTGTGCTGCGTAATCCAAGAGGCAGAAAGCCGGGGAAGCGGCAGGTCCGGACAATTTGCTCGGCAATCAAATGTTTTACTTCCCATTTCGTTCATTTGCTCCTCAAATTACATTCTCTGGCGAATGCCTAGACCAAAAAATGCCCCAATGATAAATTACTGAGATATTGCACAACCGAATGGCAGAGGCAGATACGAAGAGAGAGAGAGAGAGAGAGAGAGAGAGAGAGAGAGAGGGGGAAAGAGGGAAAGGAAATGATTAATGTCTCTGCAGCATCGTCGAATTATTAATAATAATAATAATCACAACAATGGGGGATACTGAGTAGGCCCGGAACGGGACTCGGCCCATGATGATGATGTTTTGGGCATTTTCATTTTGCCATTGCTGGAATGGGCGGCAATGTGAGTGGCACTGGGACTGGCACTGGGACTGGCAGCCAGATCTGTACAGGCAAATAAGAACTGAATGGAATGGAGTGGATTCGTCTTAAGAGGAGGAGCAGGAGGAGGGAAGACACACAAATACTCCATCAATTGTGCTGCTGGCAATGCGGCTGACTTTTACAAATTGAATTTGTTTATTTGATTTGACAATTAGTTCCAAGCAATTGGAGCGCCACAAATAATCGCTTCCGATTAATTGTGCTACAGAATTTAAAGACTTTAATGCCGGAAGATGCCCTGCGCCCCAGTTCGGAATGGTTATTCGGGCAATAAATACTCAGATGTTGTTACATGTGTGCAAACATGCATCAACATAGCCGAAGGGTAATAAATTTTTACAGCCCCTACACAGGCGGTCCCTGTGGCCCACAGCAGCGAGAGTAAGAGAGTAAGGATACCCGAGAGCAAGGCTGCAATAGTAATGGTCCTCGGTCTGGCCCCAAAAAGTATGCCATGTCGGGGGCTGGGTGTGGGCACGATGCTGGCTTGTGCAAAGTTCATTGCTCTAAATGTTTATGGCCATATAGGCTTATGCGCATTTTATGCGCGAAATCAAGAAAAATGAAAATGCATTCTCCTCCTCCATTTCCTTCTGCTCATCTCTCCAAGTTCCCATTTTCCGCTTTATGCTGCGGCTGCACAAAAAAATATTCCAGGCCCCTGCTACTGGGCCTGTACATCGTCCCGACTCGTGTGCAAACATGACTCAGTAAGGACTTTGTTTGCCCTGAGATCCAGGAACAGGAACAGGAACACACACAGACACTTTGCACTTTCTCGGTCTGACTTTGGCATGCGGCCAGCAGAAGAGTTTGCAACTTTTTTCGGCCTGGGTCAACGTCAACTGTGGCCAAGTCTAATGAAAACCTCAAACAGCTGTCGGTTTAGCTCGGGCCTAGCAGCATCGGCTGGGCTGGCCATTCCTCATTCCTCATTCATAATGCAGCTCGCCAATTGCCAGGAACACTTAATCTAATTATAGTTAAATAAGCAATTTCCTCGGGGAGATCCACGCCACTGCACGTCGTGGCCGTGCAGCAAACATCTCGCATTTGTATTCCCTGTCAGCAGGTAGGGCATTAGGCAGCAGGAGGCGTCGTAGCCAGAGCTGGAGCCAGAGCCAGAGTCGAGAGTCGAGGGATGGAGCCATATCTGCCTCTGCCTCTGCCGCATGCGGGCTTCCACATACATTCACACCTGACCCAACCACACCCTGCCACAGCACCCGTGCTTCTCGTGGGAACCACAGGCGCGTTGTCAGCTGCATGTGTGCGGCAATAATTTTCCCAGCCATTCTAGTCCTGTCCGCCTTTCGTTGGGGCTCCCGTTGCCGTTGCCTTTGCCAGAAGTCATAGACGGTTAGCTTTCGCTGCCACAATTGTTTTGCCAGGTACAACAACCATCAGCAGCAGCAGTTGCCACGAGGTTGGGGCAGCAACAACAACAATGTGCCATTCTCAGCGCTTTTCTCTAGAGTGGAGCGAAGCGACTCCTGTGCGGGTCTATAAAACAGCCAGATAATCGTCCAGCGTGTTCGAATTCCATTTGGGGTTTGTTCTCCCCTCCATTTTATTCCGCCTTTGTTCGCCCTTCTTTGTTTTGAGGATGTGTATTACTTTTTCCACTTGGCATTTCATTTAGATTAACATTTTTGGGATCCTACCAGTCTGATCTACCATTTCCCCGCACACACACACACATACACACCCCTGATTTAAAGGCGAGAGTTCAGTACAAATTTAATGTGAAGCCATAGAGCACGGCTATAGGGATACCTGCCAATCGGACTTTACTTTATCCTTGGTCGAGATGAAAATGGAGGAATGTGCACCTTGTCTTCTACAGTTCAGTTCTTGAACGTATGCCTGCTATTCTGGATCCAGCTGGGCAGCTGGGTATCGACACAGCAATTCTCTAGCTACACTGAATCGTCTGTTAGTACAAATTCCATATACCCTTCGGCAGACTCCATGGGAGGCGGCTTTTTTTTGAGTTCATGCAAAGTATGAAACACTTTTGCAACATACTCCTCCGCCAAAGGGGTTTTTCGAGCTTTCAGAATTCGTTTTTTCACTCGGTTTTGCAACACGATTGAATGGCAGCCCTCACAGCAAAGCTTAGCCACATCAATGCGTGTGTTTATGCCGCAACTGTATCCTGTGTACAGATGTTCCAGTTGCAATCCCAGTTCCCCCCGCACTGCCCTCTCTCTCACTCCACTCCTCTCCCCACCCATCCTTTGCTGCAATTTATTTCCACGGGCTTTGCGGTTGTTTAGGACCTGCGAAAGTTTTTCCTCCTGCCAGTTTACGAGCCAAGCAAGAGTGAAAGTGGAACAGCAATGGAAGAGTTGCTGTTTGTTCCCCATTCGGCGTTTTCTCTTCGCTCTTATTTAGCACTTGCATTAGTGGTAGAGGGGGGACTGGGATGTGATGGAGGGAACGTCGATGGCAGAGACGTTTTCCATTAAGGCAACTGTCAGCAGTCATAAGCTTTAAGAGAAAATCGCATTTCACAGCCGTCCACGAGAATATTTCTCAATTGAAATCATTGACGCTGGGAACAACAAAAGGCACTTCAATGTTGACATTTTGATTTTGGCTCCAGATGGCATAGAAAGCAGCTAGCGCAATTCATCGTACTTTCTCGTAGACGAATTCCACGGAGAGAACAGAAGGCCAAAGGCAACAGAAGGCAACGAAGTGCAGGTAGTACGAGCACGGGGCGTATGACTGTCTTTTATATGGCATAACAAAAGCTTATCGCCAGCATAATAGAGACACGCGTCTGTGTAATAAAGTAGGGCCCATCCCCATCCCCATCTCCCACTCCTTTCTCTCTCTCTCTCTCACATATACACATTTACAGTCAGAAAAACGCGCACTTGGACGTTATCATTAACATTATTATTATTATCATTGTTACGAGACGGAAGCTGCCTTTGTCTGTTGGCAACTTAAGTGACTTTTTGTTCTCTGTCGCTTTGGCTTTTCTTTTTGTTGTTGTTGCAGAACTCAAGGCGGAAATCTTCGGGCCCAGCGATCTGATGGTGAAGACTGGCAGCGACATTAACCTAACCTGTAAAATTATGCAGGGACCCCATGAGCTGGGCAACATATTCTGGTACAAAGGTGCGTATGCGTAATGAACCTCTGTCGCAGCAGCATAATGTGGCATCCGCACCTCATTCGCACAATTCAATTTGCCCTCACTCCGCATTCCAGGCACCGAAATGCTCGATGGCAAGGGCGAAAATGAAATCGACAGCTCCATGGCCCGCATCCGCGTCGAGGATGATTGGTCGGACGGCCTGACTTCGAGGTATGTAACGACTCTCCCATCATTACATTACATACGACGAGCATTTCAGTTATTTTGCATTAAAATGCCGCCTCACTTAATTAAGGCCAGAGCCGGAACAGCCCAGAACAAGCCAGAAACCAGCCATCCAGTCAGTCGGAGCAGGCATTTAAGGCCAACCTGGCCTGCAGCCGGGGGAGACACGGACTCCGACTTTGAATGACATTTTAAGGCCAAAGCGAAGGACAAGTCTGGGCAGGAGAGACTCTCCTCTCTCGTTCTCTCTCTCTCACTGACTGTCTTCCTATGTCTGTGTAAGCTGGGGGGCTTTTTTTTTTTTTAGAGCTAAACTGTGTTAGACCTGGGCCTGTCAGCAGTGTCTACAAAAGGGGATACTATTCGTACTACCACTTACTCACCAGCCAGACCAGAAAGCAGAAGTCTCGAATAAAGTGATGAAACTGAAGTCTCGAGAGATTAGAGATTCGATTGGTTAACATATCTCCGGAGGTGGAGCTGTTGTAGCATCTGAACAAGCTGCAACGAACACCTAATTGCAATTAAATTCCTTTCCTGAGAGTTACTATTTAGTTACCATCTGGGACCCTTCTAATGGATAAACGAGAAAGAGTTTTTCTTTTGCTGTGTGTCTTGCTAAGTCATTTTGCTACTGAGCTCCACTTGGCAGGGTATTATCGGAGCACGGCAGTTGGGTTTCCATTCCATGCCATCCTCACCGGAGGATGCTCGAGTTAGCCGTGTGTGACTTTTAATTTGGTTTGGTGAAAGTCAGAGCAGTAGCCAGAGATGCAGTCAGAGGAGGAGGCGGTGATTGACTCACAGACGGAGTCAGAGTCAGAGTCGGAGTAGGAGCAGGAGTCGGGGCCGCAGTAGTTAGTTCCTCGGCTCTCGTTGCAGGGCCCCTGATCATTGCCCATTTATGCTGTTAACTAACGGCCCAGACGACCATAAAATGCAGGTGCGGATGACAGAGATGGAAGGACTTAAAAAAAAAAAATAGAAAGCGAAAGAGAGAGGGAGAGGGAGTGGAAGATGGGGGTTACTCGGAATTAGAGCCAGTCCTGGCGATGGCGGCAGCTCGACACACATTATGCAGTCGCATAAAGTAGCAAAAGTTTTTTGTATTTTTTTTGCAGCCCCTTAACGTTTATTCCAACTGCATTCCCTCGCTGACATTCATTTTCTCCATGTTTCTCTGATCTTTTCGTTTTCGTTTTCCTTTCTCCGTTTCTATTTTTCCCCTTCTCTGTTTCTCTCCGCGAAGCAGATTAAAAATCAAGCACGCCATGCCCGGCGATACTGGCAACTACACCTGTGTGCCCACGGTGGCGAAAACCTCGAGCGTCTATGTGCACGTAATTATTGGTAAGTGTAGTGCATCCCCCCACACTTTGTGTGCATCTGTGTGCCTGTGCCGTCAGAGAGTTTTGCATGTTTATGACGGAAAGTGGAAGTAGCCTGCCAGCAGCAAGGGCTGAAAATTCGCCATTTGCTATGCCAATTGCAGGGCACGGTATGGTTCGGGGCAGTGCAGTGCAGTAATTGCATTGCAGTAAAGGCAGCAGGAAATTTTCCTGGAGAGCGGTACAGTGGGAAGGGAAACAGTTGAGACCCCCGTCCGCATATACTTAGACACGGGCTTCTGCCTGTCCGTCTCCTAAGACGATAGCTTGCGACTCGGCGTACGAGTCGCTCTTTTATAAAGGCAGATCGTTGATTTATGTTTATAACTTTATTGATTCAATTGATCCATTCTGCTAAGTTTCATCTACATCGGATGACTTTATCGATAATATATGTATGTCCCCAGGCCTTTGGCTACCACACATATATATGTGTACATACATATGTACATGGTATGTGTTTTAAAATATAATACGGCTGCAGCAATTGAAAGGCAAAACCGGCATAAACGAGTTGAGGGTTCGGTGCGCTGGAGCCATCTCGATGTATATTTTTCGTTCCGATTCGTCCGTATTTGTTTGTATTTGTGCAGCAGAGCGGAAATTATTTCTAGCTGTAGCTTGCAGCTTTAACTAAACTAAAAGTTTGCAGCAAGTGCTCGGGCCAATAACATGTGATGTTCTCAGGGCAGGACGAGGAGGGAGGCCCGTCAGGTTTATTGGAGCAACTTGCGTGCTCAAGAGCTCATCGAAAACTGTAACAACTTGAGCAGCCTCATGTGGATCTTTGGGGCAAGCAAGAGCTGCATGCATGCAAGCTGAAGCCTTTGGATACAAATATATACATTCTCACCAATATATAGAGAAGTGGAGGTATGTGGTATGTGTGTGTGTGTGCCACTGTCAGTGGCAATCAGCGAGCCGGAAGCGGCATTTGCTTTGTGCCTGGCCTTTTGCATTACCAATTAACCGATGAACTAAAAAGCATTTCCCTCTCAATTGTACCCATGTGTCTATTTCCTTGTTTGTTTTTCGCGCAGGCGAACACCCGGCGGCTATGCAACACAACTCGAGCAGCAACAGCAACAGCTTCTACTGCGGCATCTGCTGCATGCTGCTCAGCATTGTCTCCTGCTGCCTGCAGCAGTGGTACGAGTCCGGAAGTGGATGTGTCTCTACAACGGCAAACACAGGTATGGGTACGGCGCTCAAACTCCGCCGGCGTGCAGCGCTGAAAACAAGAGGAGCACTAGGAGTCACGGCGCAAACTGAAACAGAAGCTGCTTCTGCCGCTGCGGTAGCTGCAGCTGCAGCAACTGGAAATATGTTGCGCGCACGCCCCGCGGCTGATCAGTGCATGAGATGAAGGAATAATCAACACGCCGATGAGGCAAAGCAGGAATCAGCAGAACACTATTAAGGCAAACACACATACCTACACCAGGCCCACATTCGAGGTGATTTAAGTTTGGTTTGGGGCGCGGCAAGGTCTGTGTTGGCTCACGAGAAAGTATTTATTAATGTCTAAGATGATGAGTGCACGTAGTGGAAAAGAAAACATATTATCCGATAACATACAAGGGGAAAGGGACTGCGAAGGGTAGGGCTTTGGAAGCCAAAGGCTGAGGAAACCTGAGCCTGAGCCTGAGCCCAGCGTCTGGCACGAGGAAAACCTATGCATTTTCCGTGGATTATCATAATCTAGTTTAATGTTTACAGAGAATAAACCAGAGTCGATGCAATACTTATTAATCTTTGTGTGATTTGTGATGATTTTGTTGGCAAGTGATCGATATCCGCAGCGATCGATAATTCGTGTTCGACTAAGGCATCGATACCGATAGACAGTAATAAATACCAGTATAATAAATTAGAGAAAAATCCATTTCAAATTTCTGAAAATTTGTTTTTGTTGTCCCTTTTCGATAACCGTTAATCAGCTACCGATAAGCTGATCGATGAATGTTAATATTTGCCGAGTATCTAAATGTGATTTGTAAACGTTAGCGTATAATCAGCACTTGATAAACGATCAACAATTACCGATTACAGACCATCGATAGCTGTTCCGATTCCGAATCCGATCACTGCTAACAGATCATCGATGGCACACCCATAGCTAAGCTTTCCTACACACACTCTCATTACGAAATAAGACTTACTAGCTATAAATATGCTTCGAGCCCGAACCCTAACCCGAACCAGAACACAAACCCTAACCCCTCCGCGTAGAGCTCTTCCATTGAGCCTCCACCTCCTTCTATGGAGGACACACACTCCTGTAGACCACGGCACCGAGCTAACCGATTAAAAACCTGCTGTAAATAATTGCCATTCCAGAGAGTTACTCAAGGGTACTTCAAAGCAACATTCATCCGATTATTTCCTTTTCAAATATTTCCCTCAGTTGCTTTGCACATTTATCAGTTTTAGGTATTAGCTATGGATAAGTACTCGTAATCGTACTGTATTGTATGTATGTTTGTGTGTGTGTATAGCCGGTAAGCCAATAAGCCACGAGTGGGGAAACATTTAATTCCACTCGTCCAGCAGTCGAACATTATGGGCAAACGCCTAGTTTATGACGGATCCAATTGTTGTAGAGACTCGTTTAAGTGTATATATTTAGTTTTGGATAAAATAGAAACATAATGAAAAAAAAGAGTACTAAACAGGAGAAGATATTTAAAAACAAAACAAAAAGCCAAGGGATAATTGTGTTTATCGATTGATAATTGATACAAATACGAATTCGATGCAAATTGGCCAGGAAGGGCCGGGGGCAGTGTAAATAAATTGATTAGTAGAAAACAACTGTAATTTTAATTAACTATTAACCGAAAAATACGAGTACGATTCGAGTAGTCTGTAAGCGGCACATCAGTAAACCCAAATTGTCATAAACCACACACATAACATACAAATAACTTAATTATCCAGCGAACCCGAGAATCCAGAGAAAAACCACACAGAGTTCATATAACACGTGAAAAGAGAATTAGCTAAATTGAATACGGCTGCCACATACCGTCGTACATACATATTGTATATAGAGTGAATGGATTTTGCATTATCAGAGCTGGCATTGAACTTATCTAAAGACACGGACTCCCTGCACTCCCCGGGGGTCCCGTGCCCATAGATGTTTAGGCTAAGGTCTGTCCCCGAGTGAAAACAATAACGAAACGAATCCCTAGCAAAATACGAAATGCATTGCAGCTACATATAAGTACATACATACCATATATCTACATATAAACCAGGTACTCTATATACCCGTACATACCGTATATGCGTGTGTGTGTGTGTCATCTACAGATAGAAATGTTTAACACAGCCACACAACCCCACAAAGACGAAATCAAATGAAATAAAATTATGATTTAGAAAATTTAATAAATTTTGGCGCTTGTCTTTTTCTGGGTCTGCTCTCCACTAATGGGGTTTTTAACGACTTGACTTTAATCATTCAGTTCTGTGTTTCTCAGCTGAACAACAGAACCGGTTCACCTCATCTACTTACTGATAGTCGATTGGGAAATAACGCGTTCATTGACTCGACTTTGTATAAATGTGTCTCGAACTTGATTAAATTATTCAAATCAATGCGACGGGACGGCTGACAGTTGCTAGTCGCCACGATTCTCAAGAGTCTGATGTCTGTCCGTCAAAAATTTATTTAATTGCAATTTTTCACCCAGTCCATATGAGGGGCGATTTTTTGTTTGTTTTACCGTTCTTGCCATATGTATAAATAAAACCAGAGACTAGTGAACCCATTTTAGTCCGTTTTAGGTCCAGATCTTAGAACATGCTGCAGCTTTCAGTGGATCGGGGCTTAGCACTGCTGCTGCTGCTGCTTATGCTGTTGCTGGGTCTTTTCGCCAGTCTAGACGCAGGTGCGTGATCTCCTCTGAAAATTCTGCCACGTGGATAAACCTCTCATTTCACAGCACCATCTCCGTCGACTAGAGAAAGTAAGAAGAGCCGGCCGGAGGAGCTAGTTCGTGTCTACAGCATCGACCGGAAGCAGTACGAGAGGGTTCTCCAGCTGACGCAGGGCAAGAATGTCATCTCCGAGGCGCGTCTGATCAACGGTGGCTTCGCCACGGTCAGCGATAGCCTCAGCTCCGGCTGGCACTCTCTGCTGCGGATCGTGGGGCTCACAACGCTGAGCAGGGCCGACGAGGGGACCAAGGTCGATTTCGATGGCCAGCCCCTGTGCGTGATCAAGACGAGGGAGGACGCGCCCAGGGAGGAGGGCTCTGCCCGGAGCTCAGCCACCGATACCCCAGATGAGGAGGAGGCCATTAACTGCATTGTGGTGCTGAAGAAGGAAACGGACATTGAGCTGCCTACTCACGATCAAAACCAATATTGGTACCCACAATCGGCCGAAGTCCCCTTAGGGGAAGAAGCAGCCGTAAAAGAGCAAGCGGAGGAAGTTGAGGAGCAAGCGGAGGAGCAAACGGAGGCTGAGATAACCACCGAGACTCCTCAGAGATCTAGGTCCAAGTCCAAGAAACAGAATATTAGCAGTGAATCCACGGCTGATAGCGCCGAGGATCACTCCGACCTGCCCCGCCAATATGGAGCTGGCTATCCACCACCACCACCACCACCACCTCCGCAATACGGCGCCTATTCACCTTATGGTGGTTATCCGTACAGTTCCTACAGCCCCCTGCAGTCTTATGGCTCACAGTCCTATCCCCCCTATGGCCAGTCGCTGTCTCCCTTTCCGCCACAGCTGCCCTTTGGTGCGCAGCAACCGTTCGGTCCGCAGCCACCCTTTGGTCAGCCACAACCATTCGGTGGGCAGTCGCCGATCGGCAGTCCTTACTACCCTCAGCCATACTATGGACAGCCCTCGCCCAATCCCTATGGTCCCTACTCCTACTTCGAACAGGCCCAAGCCACGAATGAGAGGCCGGAGGCCGATGATGATCAGGACGAAGGCGAGGACTCCTATGAGGCGGAAGATGAAGATAGCCTATACGGCTATGATAAGAAATCGATGATCTATTATAAAAAAGTGTATGCTAATTAGCTATTTTTAAATAAAATTGTTTACATTTAAACGAAATATGTTTTGGAGTCGTTTTTGGCAGTTACATGGGGAATGAAGCCGACTGAAAGAATCTTCGAGCCACAGACTGATTGACGGTATGTATCTGTTCTATTTATCGATCGAGATCATGATGGACTATGACTCATTGCTGTGGACGATCTGTCTTCAGTTTGACCAAGCCATAAAAGAAGAATATTATCATACAAACGGCTGAAACGAGTGAAACAATTAATGTTTTGGTCGAAGAAGCCATTAATAAAACGAGTCTGATTATGGCCATGTTCTGGGAGAATTGGGTCAGAGCATAAATTATGGAGATTCGCAGTCGATTGGGGCGTTGGCCTAGCTGTTGATGAGCATCTGTTCTGATGAACATACGATTTGAATGACAAAGACGTGAGGAAAGTCGTCAACTTTCAAAATATATAAGCGAGGGAGCAGAGCTAGTCCAGCTTATTCGCGATCGCAATGAAGATCTTTCCAGTTCTGGCAGTTTTCGTGCTCTGCCTCGCGGCGGCACAGGCTGGTGAGTGTCCCTTGAACAGAGCCTTCAGAGGCAGCGTGCAGGTTCCATCGAATAAACATCTCCTTTGGCAGGCACGAGTCGTCCCCATGTGGTGCGCCTCCATCAGGTGACGCGCGCCGAGTACAACGAGCTCCTGCGCCTCACCCAGGGCAAGGAGATGGTCTCCGAGGCCCGGCTGCTCAGCAGCTCGATTGCTGGCATCAAGGGTCTGGCTGCCGGCGTTACGGGCAGCCTTGCCGCTGCCAATTTCATTCCCGCGCTCTTCAGCTCCAGCCCCAGGGAGGTGATCACCAAGAAAGGCCAGCCCCTGTGCGTGATCTCCAACAAAAACGTGGACGACGACGATGAGGAAAGCAAACGGTCGATTAGCGTGGCGTACGAGCCGAACAGTGCTTCTAGCTCCTCTTCGGGCGGCTCCGGCAGCTCCAGCGGCAGCAGTGGCCACGGAAGTGGACACGGAAGTGGAGGCAGCAGTGGACACGGTAGTGGACACGGTAGCGGACACGGTAGTGGACACGGTAGTGGCAGTGGTAGTGACAACGATGACGAGGGTACACCCACTGTCAATTGCATACTGATCATCAACGGCACCGACACCACTACGAAGCCAAGCTCTGGCGGTTCTGGAAAGCCACCCGGACACACTCCACCGCCCAACTATGGGGGATACCCGCCCTATCGCCCACCCTACGGATACCCCTACCCCGGATATTATCCCCCTTACCCCTTCCCACCACCACCACCACCACCACCAAAACACAAGACTCGATCGTTCGATCGAGCGATCGAAGCACCCGTGGACGTGAGTCGCCTGATCGATGCCTACAACGGCTACTATTATCAGCCGCAGGAGTTCACGCCCACATATCGCAAGCGGTCTCGGGCCAGCCAAGAGAGTTCCTCTGCGTACCAGCCAGCCAGCTACCCGCAGCAGGAGTACGCCTCCAACTACCCAAAGGTTGTCCGTAACTACGGTCTGACCCATCCGGCTCCCGTTTACGTGCGGACGCCACAGTTTGACCAAGAGCAGTAGCGACTCGACACCACAAGACAAACCATTCAAATAAAGAATTTTAAACAGATCGTACCTACGGAGAATACTTTACTTCGAGCAGGTTTTACGACAATGATCGTCCAATTACGACAGCTGCATGAGTCTGTGGGACTCAGAAGGAATTAAAATAGGAAAATTTGTAATACAAACAGTTCTTATTTTCGTTTCTATTTAATGCTGTGGGATGAATGGCTTTAGATACCATGAGCCGAGCATCCTCCATCCTGGCTAAACTATATATTTTCTTGATTTATTAAAGGCCGCGCCGTACTTACGAGTATGTATGCTACATTCCAGAGAGCGGCAAATCATTCCAGCTGCACCAGGCGCAACAGCCATTTATAATTGGACTTGAAATTGAATGGCAGAATCGCTCATGTGTGTGTGTGTGCCCGTAGGCGGTTGTACGTGAGTATGCGAGAGTTTGATCGAAAGTGTTACAAGGTCCCGCGACTAACAATGCAACAACGAGCAGAAAGAAACGTTGATCTAGGCAACAGAGAACACGGACCAAACACGGCTTGTAAACAAGCAGCATTACACTTCCACCTCCCATTTACGCACACATGGAAGCACAACACACACACACACAACACACAGACGCATACGCAGCACAGGCTGGAAATATTGAGAGACAACGACAATTGGAATTGTAACACATCGCTGGCTTTTGTAGAGCCTGCCTCTTCGGTGCTGTTGTTCTCCACAGTGTGGATACTGGATACAGAGACACACTAGCACACATCCAGTTGCAAGGACAACGAACGAGCAGGCATAAAAGAGAATAAATTAAAGAACAACTCGAAATAACCGCGGGGCAATTTGCAGTGGTGCAGTGCATATGGGGCATAGGCGTGGGGCGTGGGAGTGGGCGTGTGCGTTTGGTACGCCCCTTTGCTGTTAAGTGCAAGTGCATCGATGCCAAAACACACACGCGAATGAGACAGAAGTAGGTTCGCCTTTGGCCTCATTGCGTTTTTAGCCTAAGCCTCTCTGCCACACTGTCACTGCGCCCCTGCCACTTCACTCTACCACTCTGCGACTCTCCACCGGCTGTGTTGTGTCTATGCACTGCAAAATAATTACTTTCATATCCTTCGGCCATTAAATTCATTTAGTTTGGCACCAATTTTCCTTTTACCCCGTGCAACGTCCAACGCCCAACGCCCACTGATCCAACGGAAAGGATGGGGAGAAAGCTACACACTCTGATTAAGACATTCATTCCATGTCGCATTCAACGGCTTACGCTTGTGGCTGTTGAACCCAAGCCGAGAGCATTCTCCCTGCCGGTCGAGAGCCCGGCCACCCACGTACACCCACGCCCAGCCACGTCCACCCACGTCGTACCCATGCTATCCGTCTGGCCAGGCAACTCTAAACTATGTCAACTGTTAACTTTTCCTTTTTATTTCAGTTATTTGTTGCGCTCGTTGTTGTTTCTGCAGCCGCTGGCATTCCGCCTCTATGGCCTGCATGTTTTTCAAGGACTCTGCATAGTTTATCCAACAACATCAGGCACACGCACACTGGCTGACATACGCGACGAACACGGACTCGGACACGAAGGAGAGCTTGTTGTAGTGGCAAGCAAGTGTAGGCCATTTTGGACATGGCTGAGTTGAATTTTATCAAATTGCTGAGGGCATTACCAGCACAAATCTGTCGCTCAGACAGAAGCACCCACAAAAAAGTGCACCACTTAAAAAGTTCTCTTAAACGAACGTATTATTGAAGGATGAACGAAAAGTCAATCCCCAAATTGCTCTCCACAAAGTTCGATATGTACATATATAGAATTGAAAAGTGAATTTCTAAAAGGGGTGATTAAACTGATGCGAGATAAAACTGTTGGATGGCAATGAAAGGGCCATGAATACAGCTATATTTTCACCACACTAGTCAAGTGATTGTGGTCAGGAAAACATTCACAAAAACGGGCTGAATAATGCCCATACTCTCCATATAACGGGCGATAATTAGGAAATATATTTTTGCAATATTTTGCCATCCAATCAAAACTACATTAAGCACTTGAGTTGTGCTTTTGTCTTTGATTTGCTCAAGTACTCAATGCTCTGATGAAGATAAATTACATACATAACCGTATGTAGATCTTGAATTATTTTCCGGGGGGAGAAGTCAGGCAAGCGTTTAGAACACACACGTCATCAGCCTCATCTTCATCATGTAAATGTCAATTTAACGGAATATTAATACACGCACACCAATGAGAAGACACCCACCCACACAGACGCATGTCTCTGATATCAACGGAAGTGCGTACACGACTACACGCTTGAGTGCCATTTTGTAAAGGCGCAAAAATTGATAAGTGCCTTGTGGTTCTTGCGGTCTTTAGCGTCCCATTAACAGAAGCACGCGGCAGGCAAAGAGGAGTGCAGAGAGTTAGCTGCGGAAAGAGAAAGACAGACAGAGAGAGGAAGAGAGAGAGAGAGTGAGAGAGAGAGGGCATAATAAAATGTACACAATGAGAGCGTGGCAGGGAGCACCAGAACCAGCAGCCGATGCACGTCAATCAAACATGGCGTCAAATAATCATTAACAAAACACACACACTGCCCAAAAATACCCATGAGTGGCGCGAAAAGGGACATCTAGCTGAAGAAATAATCTGGTAGAAGGGAAATAAAGGGCCGCTAACACTCTTATTATCCGAGCGCATACCGTTCAATATTTCCATGAGTTTTTGTTTCAGTGCAGTCAGACGAACGTGATTTTAAATGGAAGAGGTTTGGAAATGTATAAACGGGGCTGTTCTTGTGTTGTCTGTCATGTTTGTAGCTGCCTCTGTAGCTCCCTTTGCTCGTTGTTGGTTTGGTGGATAAACTGATTTGCGGTTGCTGAAGCATCATCGGCAGCAACCACTTCGAATTGCTTAGGCTGTGAAAACTCCCGGCATAAGTGATGAATGGTAAGTGCGATGAACGGAGGTAGTTAGTGTAAGTCCCTTTAAAAGTGTACAGTTTGCTCTTACTGTGCCATGCAGCTGGTTTTAACGCAAGCATTTAATAATCCGCTAACTGAAAACCTGGCAATTTCGCATCAATGCTGTACCTGAGACCGGTCCTTCTTCGAGCCACCCATCCATCCATCCATCCATCCATCCATCTGTATCCTGTAATGTATGTTCACAACACTAACGAGCTGTGATTTTTCTTGCCATCAGCAGGGGGCAGGAGATGAGGCAGAGAGTGCAAGTCAATGCGATTGGCGTCAATTAAGTACCATAAGCGACACAACAAGCCGTCAGTTGGTCTGTCTGTTCCTCTGAACCACTGGCCGTCCGCTCCTCCATCCAGCACGGAGTTTAACGCTCTCGGTCTCTCTTTCTCTCCGACTCAGAGGGGGAATGCTTTTGACACACTTTTCCGTAGCAGCAACGTCAACGGCAACGGCAGCGGCACTAGGATTGATTGGCGCCACTCAATTGGCAACCTTTTTGGCCTGGTCTCGGCTTTGGTTTACCGTTGACTCCATGTGCAGCATCGTTACACGCATCGCTGGGCCTCCAGCCTCTCCGGCCTCTAGCCACTCCGGTCTCAGTCTCTTTTTTTGTTCGACAAGCGATTAGAATAAATTGCAACATGCTGGCAAAACGACAGGCCTCAGCCTCCGTTCGGTTCGGTTCAGTTCAGTTCAGTTCAGTTCAGTTGAGCACCAGGCATGGGTTTCAGTTTGCAGACTGGTATTGAGCTCAACGTTATGCATTTGACACGAGTGCCGATTTCTGCTTCAATAATTTTCTCAATATCTCAATCTGCGTGTATCTCAAAACTTTTCGAGCATCGGTCGCTCTCTGAGTGCGTGTGGCTGTGCATGTGGATGTGGCTGGGTCTGTGGCTGTGGACGGGTGAGTGTAATCAATTTTAGTGGCAACTCAAAGTTTTTCAATGCGCTGCCATTCAATTAAAAATTTGTGCTCAACTTTATTTTGCTGTTAAGTGGCAATCTACATGCATCCATTCATTCAGCCCACCATTCTCCTCTTCCCATCGTCCTTCAGTAAATTTATATATGTATATTCGTTTTATTTCGTTGGTTGCATCGCGCACACATCTGTGAATACAACTATAAATGGCTTTGAAGAGTTTTTCCCCATTTCGGTTGCTTTTTATGGGTTTGTTTGGGCTGAGTTGATTTATGTGCACATGCCAGTCAAATTGATGAATTGCCTTTCAAAGACTATCAAATAAAATCAAGAACAGAGGGAAATATTTTCACTCCGCCTTTGCGACCGGTGCAAAATGGAGCGTTGTGAAAACATCTTCTTCAGGTCAAAGGTGACTTCGGTCCAAGTCCATTTCAATTTTAATTTTTGAGGAGTGTTTTTGCACCCGAGAATGTTCGAGAATTCAAACATGGAAAAAGTGCCGGGCATCTTACGAATTCCTTCCACACTAAATAATCTCCACCTTGAGCCACCTCCTTTCTTACTAGTAGCTTGTTATTTAAAAATTCTTAGTATCGCACCACTCGAATGGAGTGTTTTAGTTGATTGTCTCGAATCGAAAAAAAAGGCATTACGACTCTTCTCATATGTGCAATAATCCCTGTACTGTACTCGAATTCTGTTTTCCTGGGACACTTGAGATATTCCAATATTCTTTTTGTTCTTCTAAGCCACACAGAATGTAGACTCTATGGTAAACTTAATCAAATATTGTTTAGCACACACATTCGCACACAAACACACACACTCGCACTCATCCCAACATAAGGAACTTGAAAAATGATATCAAGTCTGAAAAGAAGTCTGGAAAAGAACAAGAAGAACACAGAGAAATTGAAAAATAATAACAAAAAGTCACCTTGACAGCCGTTGTTGTTGTCTTTGTGGGGTGTACTGCTACTGCTGCTGTTCTCTCTCTAATTTAATGCGATGAGTTTTCCCCTGCTTCTTGGTATTTTTTTGTTTTTAATTTATCTACTAGCCAGCATCACTTGCCATTCCCCCAACCTGCTACAGCACCTGTCCCGATTCTGAGCCAGGGCACTGCCTTTGCCATTATTCAATCTGTTGGTATCCTGGCTGTCATAGTTGCTGATGTTCATGATTCTGGTAAACTACCCTTTCAGAGTGTAGGTGTAGTGTTACTTCAACCAGATACTTCTCACACAGACACTTTTGTGCCTTGCTGAGGGGTTCAACTGAAGGTGTAACCGCCAAGATCGGATATCCATATTTTGCGGGAAAAATGTCTCTGATACTCAAGATATTCTGAGTAGATCGTATTCCAATGGAAAGGGTATCAGAAGGTGGGCTTAATAACAGGCTTTTGATGTTGTCGCTGGGATTTTGTTTGTGTTTATGTTTTAATAAAACATTGTGGGATGCCGCCAGAGCCCCACACTGCCGTCCAGAGATCTACTCTCATACCCCACCCATTTGCTGGCAGAGTCAAGAGCAAGTCATGAGTAAATCTTATTATTTTATCCTTTGTTATTGCATTCTGGATGGCTTTTCCTGCCCAGGCTTGGGCCTTGCCTGGTTCTGGCCCCCTGACTCCCCCATGTAGCCGATGTTATCATAAATCTGCATGCTGCTGTGGTATGTTTCGACTGCTCCGTTACTGATTTGAGCCTGAGTCGGGTATGAATCCTTGGGCTGGGGCTGCTTCTGGGGATTGGGCTCCGGTTCGTTCCGCTCCGCCTGGTGTCCCGCACAACGTCATATGTCAACTGCATCAATATTTGCATTTTGATTGAAACTTACAAGGAGGCAAAAGGCTGTCTGTCCCAATTTGCATATCCTTCCTTCTGCCAATGCCACTCGCATCCTAATCCCTGGCAAACATACGGCTTAAATGGCTTTAAGATATTGGTGACAGTTTGGGGCTGTCTTGTTGGCTATTTATGTCTAAATTGGCAAATGGAAAATGACAATTGGTAAGGGACAAATGCAGTTTTGCTGTTAATTTCACTTACAAGCCACATTAACTGCAGACACTGCAACAGCAGCAGGATCAGCAACATCCTAGGCACCCCAGCAGAAGCCAATAAAATTCTGTTTGTCCATAATCAGTGCAAAGTGCAGTTCCATTTGCAGTTGCAGTTACAGTTGGATTCGACTTGACTTTTGGGGCGCTGGCAGGCGTGCTGCCTTTTTCCTCTGTAAATTAGGTCAAAATGCGTTCAATTCCACACAAAATGTCAAAATAAACAAGTTAGCTAACGACCAACCAACAACTTCCACAGCCTGCTCTACTCGGAGATGCGCAGGTCTGTCCATCTGTATGGGAAATCAGCGCTTAGCTCTTCGAGCTGCTATACTAAAAGTCCACTATTAAACTTTGTAGATCAGATAGATATTATTGGGCATATCCATAGATATGTTTCCGTTGTACACAAAGTGCTCCATCTCAATTATAGTCGGTTGTACTGGACGCATCTGAAATCAAAGAGGGGCCGGCCGGACTCCAGTGGGTACACTCATGTGGCAGGAGACATGCAATTTAATTGGCACTTGCAAATGGCAGGGATTCAAGTGCCACACGCAGGCAGATAGGAGGGGATGCATTAGAGCCAAACAATAGAGCGATAATTTTCCTTAATTAAGCAAAGGATGAGTACGGGCCCTGTGGATGGGTTATGTAAGCCAAGTTTGTCGGTAGGAGAGGGAAAAGGTGGCTCCCACTCCCGCCTAAACAGCAGCTGCATTTGATTATTATACAATTTTTCAATTACTATTAACTTGATGTGGACTCATTACAAGACTCGGGGACTCCATCCCAACGCTCGACGGTTCCCTTTGGATGGTTTATCGTAATTAATTTTGCGGCTCTGGCTTGTTTACCCCTCCGTCGCTCTGTCGTCCTGTCGCTTTGTCGTTCTCCGGTTATCCTCTCCCTTTCGCTTGTTCGCCCCCTTAGGCAGACATTTCATTAGGAAAATTGTTTATTAAAAAATAAATAGAATTAAACAATAAGCAAGAAGCAAATGGCCAGGGCGCTGTCGCTGTCGCTGTCACTGTCGCTCTGTCGTCGTTCATACTCTCCTCTGGGGTCTTTATCAAGTTTTTCCCTCGGAATACACCACTACAGAGTAGAAACCCTGTAAGTTGCGCTTATCACGCAGCATAATCATAAAAAGTTATGCGCTCGCTAATTTGATTAATGGCATTTCCTTGGCCGCAATCCAAATTCATAATGACTCGCGCAGGCTAGGAAATTATTATTACTTCTAATTACAACGAGACAACTTCATTAAGCCAGCCGCCAGCCGCCGTACTTCGTCCTCCATACCGCTCCGATCTTGTTGGCCAACAAAAACGGAAACTTGGCTCCGGCCGTAAAACAATCGCATCTGGCAATCAAATGACGTAAATTATAAAATCTAATTATTGTCTGGCCATGCCTTTTCAACAGCTGTAAAAATCCAATTCAACTTTTCCCCGCCTTGATTGTTCAAGCGTCCACGGCGCTGCGTGGCCATACGAAAGTTTCACTCAAAACACAGCCATATACAAATCGTATTTTGTATTGAATTTTCCAAACTTTTATTCGATGGCATCAAACCATTTAAAGCTTTTAAAATGATCTATTAATAAAAAGTTTACCAGCTTACTAACGAAATAATGATAAAGGAACTTGAAGTAAATCATTCAACGCTTAAATACCCTTTTAATAAAGCGCAACTATATTTTTCTATGCTTTTTCTCTTAGAGAAACATAATAGATCTTAAATGACATTACTTTCAGTAACATTTCCTTGCTGAACCTTCCAGGTCACACATCAATTGTGGGTGGGGTGGGCGTTCTCTTTTAAAAGCACCAAAGCGCTGCTTTCTTGGAAATAGCACATCGATCTTTTAATGAATGGAATGTACGATAATTGATTGGATTTTCATGGGAAAAACCTCTTAGGAGATGTTAATTATGATAGCTTCTCTTTTCCTAATTGAGACCACCCCCTCCCGACAGCGCGCTCACGGAACTCAATCGGAGCAAAGTGGTGTGGCAAACAGTTGCTAAGTTTTGTGTCATCTCCAGCGATTGGATCAGCAAATATTTGCATGCGAGCGAGGACAAACCCGTGACAAGCAACATGTCCACACAACGATAGTCCATGCCGCATGCCCCATTCCCCATTCCCCACTCCGCTTCATGTTTTATGAGGCAAACAACAAAGAGGGGGAGACAGCGACAGAGAGAGGAGCAGTGGCAGTGGCAGAAAACTGAATCCTGGCCACTGTGCTGACAAAAGCTGATTATTATGGCAATGACAAGCATATTGGTCACGTTAGCACGGCATGGCATGGCATGGCCAGTGTCCAAATGGCTCGTGGCATGCACTTTACAAGCAGCCAGATCCCGAGCCCCTGCCGCTGAGGCATTCCCAGCACAGCTCCAGTCCCAGCTCCAGTCCGACTCCCAGACCCGTTAATAACTGAAACGTGCCTCAAATTGGCCGTTCAGCATTAACGCCCAGATATTTCTGGTTCTATTTGCCTGCTGATTCCGACAGTCTGCGATTGTCACAGCGATTCTGGCTGCTGCTGGCTCTGCAGGGGGCAGGGGGGAAATGGCATGCAAACAGGAAACTCTATTTGGTGGAACCATTCTTTTTGCTCCCTTGCTGGCGTGCAAATTTCTAGTCCCAAGTCTTGGGCTCCACTCACGTTTCCCCGCTTATTGCGCAGGCCCGGGGCTTTGAATGACTCGTCCAGATTTCGTCCCTTAGACAGCCTTTAAATTGTCGTCCAACCTTCTTCGACTGCCGCTAATTGCACGCACGACTATTGTATCAATACCATCGATGGCAACTCAGTTGATGCTGATGGATGCGTCGGAGAAGCCCCAGTGGAGCACATAATAGCTCCAGGCACAAACCCCAAAGCCAGCTGCAAGGGACAAGCGGAACCAGCGATGGCAAAATTGCATAATTAATCATGCGCGCATTAAAATGTCAACTGAAATGAAAGGAGGCGAAGGAGTGTGCTGGGAAGCAAGAAAAACGGCAACATGTTGCTGCTGTCCTGCCATGCTCTCGCCAATCCACTTCCTAGCATCAGCAGGAGCAGCAGTTGCAACACACAGATAGAATAAAACAGAAACAGACAGAGAGAGAGATAGAAATAGCGATAGAGGGAGAGAGGAATGTTTGGCTCTGCCACATCCCTGCCACCTCTCCTATGGAGCAGCAGTGCAACGTCGAACATTTACAAACAAATCAAATTTGCATCAGAATTTCATTTATCTTGTTTTGCTACTATTGTGTGGATTTTCTACACACAGCCAGAAAGAGTGGGCGAGAGGGGGGTGAGGCAGAGAGCAAGGAACGAGATATATAGAGGGAAGAAGAGGGCGAGGAGAACTGAGTGCAGCATAATAGTGAAATTGCATTTGGCCAGTTGCAAAATCACGAATAACTAGCACGAGTAAAATAGCTTTGTTCTTCAACCGTGAAATACGAAATTTTCTATAAAATTATGGAGAAAATCTGCACGCAAAATCGTTTGAACCTTTCTTTAGAGTAGATCGCTGAACAAAATACTCCAAACGCTAATCTGCTGTGGATTCTTTCCTTCGCTTTTCTGCCCCGCTCGCTAGTTCCACATTTTTTCTCATTTATTAACGCCAACTGCCAAATGCAATATCTTTGCATGGCGGATAAAGGAAACAGCGACACCCCCGAAACCCCGATGCAAAGGAAAAAACATAATAAATTGAGCGAGGCAGTGTCCAAGAAATGACTTGAATGAAATAAAACATTGTAAGTACGCTATGTAGCCGTGGTCTTTTTTGTGGTTTTCGGGGTGTGTGTGCGCAACAAAGTTAATAACCGTTTTATGAGTCTATTAAAAAGGGATAATCGCCGGGTCCAGGATGATGTCTAGGCTGTCCTGGGCATGGCACTTATGTAAATGTTTCCCCCAAAAAACACAGCCTGACACGATACAAGGAAAAACTCCCATCAGGAGCGGCAAACTAGGGCCAAAACTCTAATCGCTTGCCACTGCTCAAACACACATACAAACACATGTACAAATGTGCATATATATTTGGGGCGGGGATCGTATATTATTCAGCCAAAGCGACCTTTCGGCTGGCCCCAGCCGCAGCCCTATTCTATACACCTCAAATAAATAAACAAGTTCAGGGGTCAAACCCCATAGAGAAGGGCAACTTAAAAATTGTTTTTTATTTGCCGGCCCTCTCTTTTTAATGACTATGCACAGTGCGTAAATCAAACCGCTTGTGAAAGGGGCCAAAAATTATGTAGATTAAGCATCATCCAACAGCCAAACCACATAAAAAAAAGGGTTCCACTATGTGTATATGAATGTAGTATATATATTTCCACATCCATATCTATGTACGAGCATGTGTCTGGGCGGGATAGATATTATTTATGGTGATATGAGCCCGACAAGCTGGCAGCATAATAAATTATGAAAATGCCACAAAATCTACAGAGTTTTCGTTCGCATTCTGTTTTTATTTTGTTTTTGCCAGTTACAGGTGGAGCTTGTTGTGGTTTAGGCCAGGACAGCCACCCATACATACCCAGATAGCTTTTCCCGCTGTTAAGTGGGGCAGAAATCAATAGTCCTTTCAGGCAGAGCCACACAGCCACCAAGGGAGGGAATTGATATAATTAATTGTTTGGCTAATAAATTGTTCTCTAAACGTTGCCAGCGGCAGCCACTGCGGCAAATAGTGGGCCGTTTAAGTGCATGTGCAACATGCCGGTATGCGTGGCATGGACGGAGAACTTCGCCAGCGGAAAACTTCTTAAATCTAATGCATACGAAGCCAACTTCCCCATTTCCGTTGGGCATAAATAACAACAAAAGTGGTTATCCTGCCCTATACACTGACGGAAATATTCAAATTAAACTTGAGGAATAGCTGACATAGTTTTACACATCCCAATTATATTTCTTGGGGCTAAAAATAATACTTGAAAATGGTAAATAGTTTTCGGTGCAATGCCGCATAACATAAGGGCATTTCTCTGAGTGTAATTTCATACTTCCTGAACCACAGGCAATTGAGCAACACTCATACGCAGCGTACGCCCAAAACTTCGCAGCAGCTGCCACTTAATATTAAACACATATATATTATAAGCCATATCTTTGTGGCCCTGCATCTGCATATGCACAGTGTTGCCAGATTCCAAGTCCTGTCTTGGCCAAGGGAGAGGAGAGAGCGGGACCAGTAAGCAAACGGGTTCCAGACACTTCCGGCATCAGCACCAACAGCAACAGCAAGCCCTGGCCCAAGTTGGCAGCCCCTTGGACTGTGCTAGAGAGGAGTGCCACAAAGAATGGCCACATTCGCCCACATCTATGCGCATATGGTGGGGCTTATCTGCTCCTGCTGGACCACAACATATGCTGATATAAAAAATATTACTTCCGGCATTTCATTTGGGCTTCTTCTTGCCTTCCCATGCCCACTCCAGAGGCAGAGCCAAAACCACTTGATTCCAGGAAATAAGGACTTCGGGCAGCTTTCATTAAAAGCCAAAGCGAACGGCTGTGAAGCAGCAAGTGAGGGCAGTGGATAAGCGGCTTGAACCCTTACAGCCTCAAGGCAGATCCCATCCTTTACTTAACAGGAATTCCCTGCTCCACAACCTAGAGCTGCAGCAGAGGCCTGGGCCGGAAAATGCGTAATTAACAAATGTTCGACACTGTACTGTCGGGTGTCTATTTACCATTATACTGCTTTCCCATTTCGCCTTTCTGCGTCAGTTTCAGGGGCAGTTGCAGTTGCAGGGGCAACAGCTGCAGCTGCAGCAGCAGCATCGTTTCCATCTACTCATTTGGCAAATTACCGCTTTTGGCTTGTTGATGTTTGCCTTGGCCAAAGCCACAGCAAAATCCAGACCTATGACCATGCCTGGGCCAAATACTGCAGTGCGAAATCGTAAAGTGGCTAGCATTGGTTCCCAACCTAACTGGAGCACTCCTCAAAATGGCTGGGAATCCATAATGCAAGTGAATGAAATCCAGGCTCTGCCTACCTGCCTGCCTGCCTGCCAGTCCCTGCCACAATCATTCAACCGGCAGAGCACATTGACGGCTATGTCCATTTCCATGTCCAGGTCCAATTTTACAATTTCCCTTCGCATTTCGATATTCGACCGATTGAATTATATGTTTATGGATGATCAATTGGAATGTAGGAAACGCATCAAATTGCCGTCTGTTTAATTTGGGGCACTCTCTGCGGTTGTACCATCCACAATGCGGCAGCTTGTTAAATATTTGCAAAATACATGTATGTACGTGCATAGATAGATGCACACAAATACACACTATGGCAATGTTGCACGCACTAAACTGCTAATTGACATGTAAACGCATCGATTGCCCATCAGCAGTGACAGAAAAATTTATAAAATAGCAACAACTTCAACCATAACGACAACATCGAACAAACAATAACCATGAAACATGCATAGATATCGATAATGGCAGAATTCAATTGTTGTGCAAATTGATTTCAAATGTCACATAAACGTCAAACTTTTGCGCTGCATGGCTACTTTTTGCCTCCATCTATCTCTGCACCTCTGGGTATATACGAGTATCTATCCATCCATCCATCCATCCATCCATCCAGCTATCCAGCTATCTATCGTTCTGCCCAACCGCACAGCCTCGCTTCCTGCTTCCTTTTTTCGTCCTCTGCTTTGGCCACACACTAACAAGCTCTTGACTTTTGGCTATGCTCACAGTTAGATAAATGATGCAACTGGATGTGAGGGGCGATGCCATGAATTTAGGTGAGAACCAATCAATAATCACGTTCGCTTTGGTCGGCCGCTTCCTCTTTCCACTCCTGGCCACTGACTCCTGGCAAACATGAAAAATGACAGATGTCCGGCAGGGAGCAATAGCAGTGCCAGAGCGGGCGAGTGCCAGGTGGCGCGGGAGCAGGCAGAGGACTTTGATTTACTTGACGGCGAGCTGGCCAGTATCGACAGTTTGACACAAATCACAGCTGAGAGGCATTTTAAATGTCAGCCCATTTCAAGAGTGAAAGTTTGCTCCATTTTTCGGGGAGTTGGTCCGAAACCAAAACCACACTCTGCGGCGGTGAAGAGCAAGAGTCCCGGACAGGAGCGAAAATATTTCTCATAGCACACTTTTTTGCGGCTGGGAAAACTTTCACTTGAAATTCCATTCCGGCTTATGCTCCGGCATTGGTCCTGGGACTGCGCTGCCATCTGAGGTCAAGTCTAATGTGTTGGCCGTCTACCTGTTGGGAATACACAAAAGCCAAAGGCACATACCCTGCTCTGTCCCCAGGCGCATTTAATCGTTATTAACGGGAACTTTTTGCGCACACGTGTGTGAAAAAAATCATAATAAATATGTGTACATTGGAGGAGAGAATTATGGTGGAAAGAGCCGGCATAAAGCAAAGTCCAAATTGAAACAGAAACGAGGCGGCACCGCAGATGAGCGGAATCACGTGCCGTAGATTTTCTCAGCCCCAGCCCCAGTCCCCAGTCTCAGTGACAGTTTAGCCGGAATCCGGGGACCTGGGACCTGAACGGAACCCAATTTTGTTTTGTTTGTGCTGATATCTTGGGAGACAGCTAAGCAGCAATTGGGTTTCATTAGGCCCGCTGGATGCTGACAGGATTTGTCAGACATTTGTCAAGTTCGGAGCACATCAAACTTTTCTCAGCTTTTCATTCTTTTCCTTTCTTTTGTTTGCATTTTCGGGCTTTTGTCAGAGCAAATCCAAATTCGCGATATATCAGAGTTGCACATACACATACACAGGAGAATGGATGCATATGCGTGTGAGTGTGGTCGAACTGCAAGGCGGTCATGAGAGTGAATCAACTGCCAGCGCACAGTGGTTCGGAAACATGCAGAACCTTTGAGGCAGTAGTCAACTATCTCTCTCGCCACAGAAAGAGATACATAATTACGTAATTAATTGTTTCATTTTTGCTGACACGTGCCCCACTGTGCAGGGATTTGTGGTTGACTTTAGTTGGCTTTTCTGTCACTGCGAGTATCTGTAGCTGGTAGTGTCTGTGTGTGTGTGTGTGTTTGGCGCGATTGTGTGTGAGCCATGGCGACAACTTCATCACTCAATGGCCGCGGTCGCTGCTTGCGCTGACAGATACAAATTATGATTGATTGGGGACAAACTTAACCACTCCCTCCTGCTCACCACTCAGCACTCTCTCTTTTTGTCTTTCTCTGTGTAAGAAAGTCCATATACTTTCTTTTGAGCCAGCACTGCTCTTGCATTGGCCAATAAATTCGCATTAATGTTAACTTGCACAAATACATCATAGGGAAATCTCTTGGAATTTATTGCAAGTGTTTTAAATAAATTTAGAGCATCACTTCATAAATAACTCCACTCCCACTGTCTCCTCTCGCTGGCGAGACTATTAAAATTTAATGTCCGAAACAGGGCATTTATTGAAACGAAACTGCTTGTTCCCTTTGCAGCTCCTCCTATGGCCAAGCCAAGCCAAGCCAACCAATCATAAATCATCTGGTCAGCTTCAATACAGGACAGGACAAAAGAGGACAGGACAGGACACAAAACAGAAAAATGAAAAAAAAATCAGTAACCGGACACATTACACGCTCACTTGCTTAGATAATTGCTGATGGGCAGGACTGCCAGGGGGAACTCGAAGAAATGCTTTCATTTAAATAGCCAAATCCACAAATCCACAACCGACAGACATTCCATTGCAGCCACAGGACCCACGATAATTCTCAATAATTAAAAGCATTCAAGTTTAAGAAATCCTTTTAACTGACTTAACAGTGAAGCGGGGTGTGGCTGTGGGTCTGGTCTCGGGGCAAAAATTGAGCTTTTCTGCTAGTTAATAAATCATAAATTGCCCTGGCCTCTCCATGGCTATGTCTCGTGTTCTGCCTCCGGATGGCTGGCTCTGCCTTCCTGCTGATCGAAAAAGTTAAATGAACTTAAAGTTTAGTGTCTTTCGTGTTCTTTGTATTTTAAGCGGCTTAGCAGGGCGCTTTGACTGTGCTACTTGTGCCCGAAACTTGTTCGGCTTTGCATATTGATGCGGCATTAGGTGGCAAAAGTTGTGGATCTGTTGTAGCAACAAGTCCCGCTGTCGCAACTATGGATGAAGAGCTGTGGCAGGGCGATAAATTCTGCCTCGCACACGCACTGTATGCCGCCTTGAGGCAGGCTGCACATTGACATTCAGATGGCATCCGCATCCGCCACAGATACAGATGGGCGGCCAAAGATACAGAGTGAGATATTGATAGAGGGGGTGGGATGTGGATGTGGCTGTGTCTGTGGATGTGGCTGTGGGAATGGCACTTTTATACCAGCCATAAAATTGCCGCCTGCATATCGGTTTCGCTCTGTTTGGCCATTAGCTTTTGTTTTATTTTATTATGCCCGGCACTCTCCTCGCTTCTGTGTCACTTGGCCATTTTGGCCATTTTTGCCACTGCTTTGTGTACTCTACATTGTTATTTTTGTTGTTGCACTAAATCAAAGTGTCGTTTGGTTGCGGCATGCAAAGGCGAGGCAAGCAAATCAAACATTCTGCCACCCCCTCTGCCAAAAAGCCAAAGGATAGAGAAAGTTTATTGGCATTCCCGATTTTTATGGCCTCATTTTGGCCTCTTGCATAACAATTAGCCGGCCTGATTCGATTTCGTTTCATTTATTTCGCTCGTGCAGTGGCTGTAGCTTTTTGCTCGCTTTAGACTACGGAAAACGTTTGAAAGAAAATAATCAGAGCCAAACGAGGACACAAATGCGAGGGAGAAACTATCCCTGTACATAAGCGAACTGCGAGAGCCCTGATTAAAAATATATGAACTAAGCTAAATAAATATTGGTCGGGTTAAGGATTTTATTTGTACGAGTATCCTCCACAGCGTTGATCGGGACCGGCATCTGCTCCATAGCTTTGTGAAGCTTTCTTACTATGGCCAAATATTTTCTACAACGCAATTCGTTGGACCACATGCGACGACAGTCTCTCTCATCGTCGCACTTCTATGATCCTCTCTCTGAGCGAGTCTCTCAGAACTCATAGCAGAGCAGCGAAGTAACGGAGACAAGACACAGAAGAAAAGAGTATACACAGCCATCAGAATATCCTACACAGAGAATAATCTCGTAGTCAATTCATTCGCAGCCACATGAAAGTACTCTTGGGATCCAGCATACATATAGATATACGATATTACTGCATAAATTTTATGCAAAAAACAACAGCATGGCCTGTATCTTCTCATCTTCCATAGTTTGCCAATACTCAATGGACAGACCCAGACACAGACCTCGTCATATGCACAGCTTAACTCCCTTATCGGGGGGTATACATACATATGTACATATTTATATCCAAACAAAAACAGGAATACTTGTGCAAATATCAAATAAACGACAGCGCAGTGAACCGCGAGAGCTGGAAATTTTGCAAAAGTACACAAAGAAATTGGAATAACAATTTGGTGCAGACGAAAAAAAACGGATAAAAAATGTGTTGCAAAATAAAATAGAAATATTTAACGGAAAAACAGTCAAATTTGCGGGGATTTTTGTGCTTTTTAGGGTTTTTTTTTGGCCCGTTGCACGGCATTTGCATAGAAAGATTCAAATTAAGCGAAAATGTGCAAAACGCTGTGAATGGAGCCCACCCGCCAAACCATTTCTATCTCACTTGCTTTATCTGTCTGTCTCCTGCCTCTTTTTGGGGCCAACTCTCGTCTCCCCAGCCATATTTGGCTCTGGCTAGTGCAACAAATGAAATGGTCAAATAAAAGCAGGACAAAGAAATCGCTAGCTGAAAATGAGCAACCAAAGCAGTTGACAGAGATAACAAAGAGAAAGAGACGAACAGACACGACCAGAGCGAGAGCGACAGAGAGAGAGAGTGGGGTGATGGAGAGTGCAATCGAGTGCTTAAAGTGTTCGTCTAATGACAAAGCAAATTGTGTGTATTTGCACAAGAAGAACAGCAACAACAGAAACAGAAGCAGCAGCAGCAGCAGCAGCAACAACGACGACTGGCTGAACAACAGTCAAACAAACAATCATCCAGGAGCAATCATTGGAAAAGTTTTAAAGTTTTCTGCAATTTCCCTGAGCCATGAGCTGGCGTTGCAATTGAATTAATCATGGGATATTCCCCTGCTCCGTGCTCTCTGCCAACCCAACCACAAGTGGAAGCATCTCAACCGGAACTTAACTTTTCAGCAGTCTATCCTACTTTCTCTCCGCTCCAAGCATCTTGCAGTTTTTCCTCCTCTCTTTCTCCAGTGGATGTTCCTGGCGGCCTTGCTTTCCCACTGAGCTCCGTTCATTCGACGGCATGCAACAATAGCAATCAACTACGGTTAATTGTTGTTGTTGTTTCTGTTGATTAATTAAGACATAGTCGACAGTTTGCTCGACTGCTCGACTGCTCTCTTTCACTCTGCCCCTGCCCGTCTCTCTCTCTCTTTCTCTTCCTCTGTTTATTTCATTTGCATCTCTGGCCTTTCGGCCATAGCTTATTTTTATTTGCACCTTCAACTCTGCTGACAGCTTCACACTCTTCACCTCAACGGCTTTAGCTCCGCAATCAGCTTATTTACTTATCAGTCCGCCCTCCAACAGAATGGACATGTCAACGTCAGTTTGCATGCGGATTCCTACGCTTTATAAGCCAAATACTCGTAATCGCATTAAAGCCTCAGATTAATAAAATAATGGATCAAATACCTTGTTGGTTTTGTTTTAATCGATATTCACATAAAATTCGATTCGATTACATTCAAATTCCATTCGTGGAAAAGAGCAGACGAGAGCTGTCTTCAATACTGATGCCATGATGCCATCGACTTGATGTGCTGTTTTCTTCTGAATTTCCTTGCATGCCACTGCCACTGCCGTACCCCTGCTTTTGTCCGACTTCGAAGGCTGTCATCTGCATTTTTCCCATCTCACAATTTGATGTCCTTACTGCGGGTCCTCTTTTGATCTCTTTTACATTCTTTTCCGTTACTACCGCCGCTTGCATTGCCAGAATGGAAATTTCAATCCCCTGTTGCCTGGTGGCTCGTCTTCGATCCGTGTTTACGCTTCGAAGAACTAAATGTCAACAGTTTTCATAAATCTGCCACTGGACGACCTCCTCAGCTTCACTCTGCTGAGCGCTCGGAATCCCTGCTCCATCTCTTGGGCCAGGCTTTCCACGAGGTTATCTTAAGTGCTCCGAGTACGGACGACTGTCAGTCGTCCTGCTCTTTCTAGGCCAGGATTGTTTGCTTGCTGCCCGTTTGCTGACTCTTGCCTCTTGCCGCTTGCTCAACTGTTTCTGACATGGTCTTAAAGATAAACAATTTCCTCAAATGGTTATTTGAATTAAATTGTCCCTCCGCTCTGGCGCAATATATCATCCTTGGACACAATACCATACAGTGCTTCCGCATACAACATTGGAGGAAAGTCAACTGTTGCGATGCATTCGGGCAATGTTTCTCCATAAAACATTTAGACGGAGTTAAATTTTATAGCCGATTTTGTAATGGATGATAGAACTTGTCTTAAGCTGCAGATGACAGTCTTAAGACGCACTGCATCCCCATCAGAACTATCTCAGGCATATCGTTGGAAAACGAAGCTTGATTTTGTTTTGCATTCGTAGGAATTTTATGGCAATTACTTTCCATTAGCATTCCATTGTGATGCTAAGCACAACTTTCAACTTTCGCTGCTTTTGGCACAACATCACAACAGAAAGCAGCCAGATTGGCCAAGGCTCTGGCTGAGAGGTGGCCATACAATCATATTTTATGGCACGGCATTAGCGTGGCCAATGCCAGAGCCATTGTGTTAGCTGCTACCAAAAGTGCCGTTCGGAATGCTCGGAATCGAATTGGGGGAAACGAGTTCTCCGAGACAGTGGACTGTCCACAATAACCGATGATGATCTTCAATGCTGGCAAAGCAGGTTCACCCGAACCGGGTCGCACTGTGTTTTCACATTCCCAGAACACTGTCAATGCAAATTAGTTGTGGACTGACCCAAATTGGATGGCCATAAAATTGGTTGAGAGGTCCGAAATCGGTTTAGTCGTGGACAGAGCAGGGCCAACGCCTAAAATATGTATTCGCAAGCATGAGGCTGCCACTGCTGCTATTGCTAATCCAGTTATTGGCCCTCGGGGTCAGAGGTAAGTCTTTGCTAGCCTTCCCCTGCCATTCCCTTGGAGTCCCAGTAATTAGATTTGTTCGTCCATTCCAGGAACTGCTGCCAAGCACTGGCGCCGTGCCCCAACCCATGGGGTGTTCAATGTGGATCTCTATGCGTACAACAAGCCCAGGACGAACCTGGCAGGCCATCAGTCCCGATCGGGTCTGTCTCCGCCCATGGGTCAGCTACTGGAGCAACTGTCCCAGCACAGTCGCAGATCCGTTGCCCAGAGCACCCACTATAGAAACCTCGATGATGCCGGAGAGGCTTATCCCCAGTCTATGCTGAACGGAATGCAGCAGGAGGAGAGGGAGCAGCACAAACAGCCGGGCAGAACAATAGAATCCCGGGCCGTAAACAAGCAATTAACGCCGCTGCAAATGGATTGGAGTCCAAGCAAAGCGCACGCACATGAAAATTTATATTCGAGCGAGTTCCATGTGCAGAGTATAGGGGCCAAGAAAATTGTGCAATTGAATACCCTGTCTGCCGGCGATGAACGTAAACCAGTCCGAGAGCAAGTTATGGGCCAGGAACAGGAGGAACATCCATTGAAGGTAGAACTAGCACTGCCACAGCTGCCCGAGCAAGCAGAGGAAGAGCAGAGAGAGGGGCAAGTGAAGCCACACCACAATGGTGGGGCACAAGAGGCCGACAGACCCAAAGAAGAAGAACAAACTGCCTCCAGCTCGACGACAACGGAAGCCTCGAGAGATGTGACAGCACCTGCAGGGCAATCCCTGGCAAGTGCAAAGAAAACACTGACCAAGCCGCCGAGCGAGACAATTATCGATATGGAATCGAATGGAATGCTGGAGATTGTCAGCCAGCTGACAGCGCAGAGTGCCGATGACATACACACAAAGGGTCATCTGGGCACCGAGCTGGTCCATCATTCCAGGAGAAACGAGACCGTTGCTAAGCGGGCCCGACTGAAGGCCAAGCGAAAGCAAGCACACAAAGGAACAGCAACAAGAACAAAAGCACCTAATGAAATTGATACAAAGATGACAGCAAGTCCAGCCGTCACTCTTGCTCCAGCTCCAGCTTCTCCGATTGCAGCTCCGCCACATCCCAGTACAAGCTCGTCGATTGACAAGCAGCAGCCAGTGAAGGAATTGGAAACACAATCACCGGAAATCACCACGCAAAGTCCTCCTGTGGGCACCAAGAGCAAAGGAAAAGGAAAAGGCAAGGGTAAGCGTCGACCGGGCTCCCAGCGGCGTCCATCGACCACTGGCATGCAGGAGGAAATTGAAACTACGACAAATTGGTGGCAGATACTCCCATATGCGGAAATTAGAACATTTTTGAATACGATTTATGATACCATCACCGACAACGATGACGATGAACGAGCCACGGGCGCTGCTTTATACCCGCGCGACGGGTTTCAGGGCGGCTAGTGTTTGTGGAGGGTCCGGCAGGAGGTCGAATTGAATTTCCGCCGGGGCGTCCGCAGACACTTTGTGTTTAACTTTGTGCAGCGATCAACTCGCGAGTAAGTCTGCAATGGGATTTGATTACAGTTTAATGGCGACAACAATTTGCAATAAAACCGAATATGAAGATTGATGAAACTTTTATTGAATCTGTGTGCTTCCCATAGGCGTGCAAATTCTTGCGCATTGGTACGTACTGAGAGACCTCGCTCAGAAAGGATCATAGCAGCACAGACGACAGAGAAAGACCCGATAGCGATTAAGAGGCAGTCGAAGTTGGGCTCTGTGTCTATGGACCAAACTACAAATTGAAAATCTGACAAATAGCAATAGAAACCCGACACTAACATACATACTATGAACATATTATGGCGTGGCGTCATCAATCATCCGAATCATAATGATGTGCATATAAATTTCATTGGCGATGAGATGTGACAATGGAGATGACGACTTAATTAAATTGCCGCTGTTTAAAAAGCCATCTATAAATATTTAAATAATAAAATAGATAATGCGATAACCGTGACGGCTTATTTAACGCCGAATAAAGTTCTTACAGACAGCTTAATGGGCATTAGACGACCCCTGCCCATCCCACCTGCCCCGCGCAGGTTAAAGTTGAAAGTGGTCGAGCAGCTTCCAGATTGGGCTAAACAGGTCACGCTGTGCTGGCCGTCAGGTGAAGCCTAACTTGAACCGACATTAATGAGCTGGGAATTTCGTTTATGGCTGCCGAATGATTGCCGATTTCATACGGCAAGAGCTCGCAGTAATTCTCTGTCCACTGATTTATTGGCCTTTATGAGAGATGATTATGTGAATGATTAAAATATATCTTCTTGTTGTTGTTCGGGTATTAATTCCAAATTTATTCTGAACTTATGAACTCTTTCATTGAAAGCAAAGCCAAACAAATCGCTTTTTACTTAAGCAGCTGAAAGTTGGTCGTCGCCGGAGCTTTCTTTTCCTGCGCTTCACCCGCCGCGGCTTGGGTTCGACTTGGGCCACAAGCAGCAGTGACGGCAGCGAAAATAGCTCTTCTGTGGTCGTGGCAGCAGTAACAACATCTTTGGGCGATTGGGTGGTGGTGCTGACCGTAGACTCGCCGAAGGATAATGCAACACTAAAAGGGTGGCCCGAGTACAGATGTAGCTGCCAGTCGCACAGCTCCGGAAGGAGGCTGCACCTGAGGCTGTCGTTGTTCGCTATGAGCTGCACTTGCGTCAGATTCAGCTTCGGTATCTGCTGCAGTGCCCCTTCCAGGGCTGCAGCCGTGGCCCAGCTGGAGCGTGCCACAAGCCAAAAGAATGGCAGCAGTGGCCACAGGGAAGCGGCTTGGACGGAGCACATTTAATTTCACCTACCAGCAGCTCATGGAGCTCGACTGCGACTGGCTGGGTCGAGGTGCGAGAGTCCATGACCGCATGGAGATGGAGTGGGGCAACTGAAACCAGTTTGGATGAATAGATCACAATTTGTGCTGGCACGCCAAAAGAATTTCGCTTGACATTCCGTTGGCCCGCAATGTGTGGGGTATATTGGACCATAACAACAGCATAAAATATGCTTTCGAAGCCCTGGTTCACACTATTTATTCGTCAGATTCGGTTTTATTTACGGTTTGGTCCTTTGTTTACTGAGCACTTTCCTGGGCAATCTCTACCAGGAAGGCCTTCGAGTGCGCCTTGACCTAAGTCTGAGGGTTTTACGTAAATCAAGCGGATACTCTGATCCCGTAGCCGGATATATCAGCAGCATTGGCTTGCCACGTCTATCGGTGAGACGCACGAACTGCGCCTCATCCGGGTTCCTGCACAGCCGGGCATAGTAGACGCAAAGCGACGACAATAAATGGGCCTCTGATGTGATCGTTAGCTTCTGGAGCTCCTGCAGCTGCAGCGTATGATCAGACCCGAATTCATGGCTCTCACTCAGTACTGTCGGAATCCTATTATCATTCTCTTCCAGATTCACAGATTGAATTTCCTGGCATATCGAAATGCTCGGATATATTTCGCACAGCGAAGGCTCTAGAGGATTTATTCTTGTTGGTTCACTCGGACTTGTTGTTGGAGCTGCTGTTGTTGTTGTTGTTGTTGTTTTTGGCGGCTTTGGCCACATATATGGGTATGGTGGATAATAGTAGTACGGAGGCGGATCCTGAGGCTTGATCTCTTCTTTCTTTTGGTCTTGTGTATCGCCACCATTCACATATTGGAAAAATCGCGTTATAACGTGTCCTACTTTCCATACAGGTAATTGAGCTGGAGCCTCGTGTCCATTTGCCTCCAGTGCGAACCAATCGGATCCGGCAAAGAGAAGCCAAATAAACGCGTTCCCCAGCAGCAGCATGACCAAACTGATGCAGAACTGCGATTAGTTCCTTTATATATATTCACGGGCAAAGTTTAAAAGAGAAGCTAAATTTGCAAATTGGATCGCTAAGAAGAAAAAGAGAAATACCTAAGCGCTAAAAAAATCAGCGGCTAATAGGTTAATCAGTGAACCCGTTTCCTAGTGGGCCAGAGTTCCAGCTCTGCAAGAAATAACTCTGTAAATAATAACACGATTATTGCCAAAATTTATTCATGGGGGTGACATAATTTTAATTTATGGAAATGCCTCTCTTTGATGCTTTCTTTGGTTGTTGCACTGTCCTTTAATTTTTGACGCTCTCGAAGATGTGAATATATCTTCGTTACTATCTCTAACCAAAAACCAGACAGATATCTGCGACATTTCACCAGTTCAAAGTCCTCTTTTGGATATGGAAATGGGCCCAGCTATAACCAGCCAATTAATCGCTTTCCCCAGCAGCAACATGCTCCTAAATTTAATCCCTGATCGAAACAAAAACAAAACAGCTAATAATTGATATATTTGTGAGCCTCTGCTCGGTGAATCATTGTTGGAAATTTAAATTAATCTTGAATACCCTCATTCCAATCGACACAGCCATTCGTTTTATGAGCCCCCAATCGGTGATAATCTATAAATTTGATAACTAGTTGCCAATGGTATTCCATTCATTATTTTATAGATCCATCGATATATTGCAAAATAGGATTGTGACTCCCTCATGACAGTGTTAATTGATATATCTATGTAAATGTAAATCACTGGCTCCGGCTCTTTTTAATTAGACGAAAAACATATTTCCTGTCATGCGGCCTCTGCCACTCTGGTCGTCGGGTAGGCCTCAAACTATGCAGTTGCATTCCGTAGGCCCTTTTTGAGGCTTCCGTGGGTGCTGGAGGCACGTTATCCCCGCCTGGGAATATAAGAAGCATCGGCATCCCATGGCCATCGGTTAGACGGACATACTGCGCCTCCTCTGGCTGGGCACAGAGGCGTGGATAGTTGTGGCACAGTGAGGTCATGGACTGGGGTGGGGACTGCACTGTTAACTTCTGTTCAGGTTGCAGATCCACATCCGATGCCGCCGGTCCATCCACACTGAGCACTGTCGGGGCTCGCAGTGCAGAGCTCTGGGAGGGCGAAGATACACGGCAGGTTGACAGATGTGGGAAAAAGGAGCAGATTGGATGAGTAGTCGACGATTCCGACGATACAGTTGGTTTTCTAAGTCGGCTGGATACAGCAATTCCCGTTGTCGAAGTTCCTGTGGCGGATCCTGTTGTTGTAGATCCTGTTATTATTGGGATCGAACTTGTGGTGCTTGTTGTAGGAGGGATTGTTGTACTGGTACTGGTGGATGCCTCGGTCGTTGTTGAAGCTTTACTTGTTGTTGAAGTCGAGGGGGCTACAGTCGTTGATGTTGAGGTTGATGTGGATGTTGAGGTTGATGTTGATGTTGATGTGGATGTTGATGTGGATGTTGATGTGGATGTTGATGTGGATGTTGACGTTGATGGTCTTATAGTTGTAGATGTCCTAGTCGTTCTTCTTGGCCTTCTTGTTGTTGTTGTCCTTCTAGTAGGCCTTCGGGTTGGCTTGGGTCTTGGTCGATTCGGTCGATGGGGTCTCAGTGGCCGCAGGGGTCGCAAAGGACGCGGAGGCAGCGGCTGAGGAATCGGATCTACTGGTACCAGGTCACTTGTTGAATATAATCCAAGCTCCTGTTTCTTGTTGCGGTATTTCCTGAGCATCGCATTGTAATAATCATCCCACGAAGCAGGAGCTCCTGGAGCCTCCGTGGTGCTTGGTGGACTGAAAGAGTTTGAGAGTCGAGAGTACAGGTCAGACACATCCCAGAGAGGAACAAGCGATCTTAGAGTTCCGTCAGAACTTTCGCTCCATACTGGAGAACTGAGAGCCAAAAGCAAAAGAAAAGCACGCATCTTGATGCCTAGATCCCAACTGAAACCAGAGCCAAATGGAAGAAATGCTTTTATAGAGGCCTCTGCAAACTAACAATAATGCCCATGATGAGGCCCTTGGGCCATCTACAACACAAGAGCTCTTAAGTTAACACAATTGTCTAACTAACTAGAAGTCTGTGTGGCTGCAAACAATACCGATTATTAGAATTTCATTCAAGTTGCAAGCCATAAGAAACGATTTATCTAAATTTTATGATATGTATATTTAAAGATTCCAACATTAAGTGTGTTAATTGGTCACGGACGAGAAGCTGTTTGTCTGCTGTGTCTTCTTATGGCACGCCACAATGTTGGATGATCCTGTGAGGATGGTTTTCCTGCGATGGTGGGGGAAATTAGCAAGAGCGGCTTTCCTGTCCCATCCGACAAGCGCACGAACTGCGCCTGCTCGGGCTTCAAACACAGACGGGGATAGTAAAAACAAAGCGAAGTCACAGAGTGAGGCTCCGATATGATGGACAACTGCTGATCCGGTTTCAACTCTGCGATACCCGATCCAATATTACCACTTTCCAAGTCAACAGTTTTTGCTCCTTGGCACACAGGAAGATGAGGAAACGTTATGCAAAGGGAAGATTCAGTTGTCGTTTCTACATCTTCTGCGGTGCTACTAGAACTAGGCAACGCTGTGGATGTTGTTAAACTTCCAGATGTTGTGGAATCTGTCGGTGGAATCGCTGTGGATGTTGTTGAGCTTCCAGATGTAGTGGAATCTGTTGATGGAATTGCTGTGGATGTTGTTAAGCTTCCAGATGTTGTGGAATCTGTTGATGGAATTGCTGTGGATGTCGTTAAGCTTCCAGATGTTGTGGAATCTGTCGTTGGAATCGCTGTTGATGTTGTTAAGCTTCCAGATGTTGTGGAATCTGTTGATGGAATTGCTGTGGATGTCGTTAAGCTTCCAGATGTTGTGGAATCTGTCGTTGGAATCGCTGTTGATGTTGTTAAGCTTCCAGATGTTGTGGAATCTGTTGATGGAATTGCTGTGGATGTTGTTAAGCTTCCAGATGTTGTGGAATCTGTTGGTGGAATTGCTGTGGATGTTGTTGAGCTTCCAGATGTGGTGGAATCTGTTGGTGGAATCGCTGTGGATGTTGTTGAGCTTCCAGATGTGGTGGAATCTGTCGTTGGAATCGCTGTTGATGTTGTTGAGCTTGCAGATGTTGTGGAATCTGTTGATGGAATTGCTGTGGATGTTGTTAAGCTTCCAGATGTGGTGGAATCTGTCGTTGGAATCGCTGTTGATGTTGTTAAGCTTCCAGATGTTGTGGAATCTGTTGGTGGAATTGCTGTGGATGTCGTTGAGCTTCCAGATGTTGTGGTATCTGTTGGTGGAATTGCTGTGGATGTCGTTGAGCTCCCAGCTGTTGTGGAATCTGTCGTTGGAATCGCTGTTGATGTTGTCAAGCTTCCAGATGTTGTAGAATCTGTTGGCGGAATCGCTGTAGATGTTGTCGAAACTTCAGTTGTGGTCGATATTTGGCACACTGGGAGATGGGGAAAAACTGTACAAAGCGACTCCGTTGTGGTTGATTGTGGTGTTGCGGTGGTTGGAATCGTAGCAGGAGCTTCGGTGCTGGTTGCGTAATCAGGAAAGAATTGTCCAAAGTCTCCGTATGCGCCATATTCCGCTTGACTCTGGTAAAAGTTCTCCCAGTAGTTGCTATAATAGTCACTCAGATATTGGTTGTATTCGTTCGCCTGGTTGTTCTCATTGCTTGACCCTGCGACAGATGTTGATCCAGAATTGGTTGAGGTTGATCCCGTACCCGTAAGACGAGAGAACACATCCACAACATTCCACACGGGAATCCGTATGCTCAACGACTGGCCCCACGCCTGGCCAGAGAGTAAGAACAGCAAACCGACGGTATTCAATATCATTCCAAGACACAGATTGTTCAGCGCTCCGGCTAGCCTAGAACTGAAGAGGTAACCGCAAGATACCTAGAGCTTTATACAGCCCACTGACGTCGTTAAAATAACATATCGCTCCATCAGAACAAAAGAGTGGAGCGCGCCTATTCTTATTCAATACTCATAAATTTCGAATGTTTATGGATGGCGTGGACTATTCAAAGTCTCGACAGGAGAGCGAGCACACGTGCAAGGGCCTTAGAAAGTCTGAACGACAGGCAATAACATTTTATGTCGAATGCTTCTTTCGTTTTTATTCAATAAGTCAATAAGTCGTTTCAAACGCACAATATACATAAGTCACCTCTCTATTTCTTTCCCTCCAGCTCAAAGTAAGGACTTGGCCGCGATCGGCGATGCAGAACGGAGTCGTATGGGATATAGACTGCTTCGTCTGATTCGTCTGTTGTCGATGCTGCTGAGGCTGCACCGTGCACATTGTTTTGGTGGGCGTTAATGCGGTACAGATCATAGGGACTGATGAGAGTGCCTGGCACGTAGTGGAATGGTAGGGGAGTGGTGCGGAACCTCCTCCGTCCCACTGCGTTCACGGTCGTGTCCGTGTTTACAGATGGTAGAGCTGTCGAAGTTGTGACCGGGTCCACAGTGGGAGCTGGAGTGGGAGTTGTAGCCGTTGGGTCCACAATGGGTATAACTGCGGTGGACGTTGTGATCGGTGTCGAAGTGGGTATAACTGCGGTGGAAGTTGTGATCGGTGTCGAGGTGGGTATAACGGCGGTGGATGTTGTGATTGGTGCTGATGTTGGGGCAGATGTTGGGGCTGATGTTGGCGCTGATGTTGGGGCTGATGTTGGCGCTGATGTTGGGGCTGATGTTGGTGGTCCTGTTGGTCTTCCTCCATATGGTCCTGTTGGTCTTCCTCCATATGTTCCATATGGCCCATAGGGTCCGTAGAGTTGATTTAACGCCTGATTCTGGTAGAAGTTCTGCCAGTAATTGCTGTAGTATTCACTCAGGTATGCATCGTATTCGGCCTGAGCATCGTCGCTGCTGCTGCTGCTGCTGCTGCTACCAGATGATCCTGAACTTGTGCCAGAATTAGAGCTGCCTCCCGTCCCAGTGAGAGCGGAGAAGATGTTATTCAAGCTGTATATGGGGATTCCAAAACTGAACGACTGGCCATAGACTTGACCAGCCAACAGGAAGAGCAGACCCACAGTCTTGATGATCATTTCGATTCGAGGGGGATTCTACGGCGCTCCGGTTTGTTCAGAACTAATGTGCCACTGGCCAGACACGAAGAGTTTTATACAGTTTTTCAGGGTGTCGTAAATTTGAATTGTGCTTGCGACCAACAAAAGATCGAACTCACGATTGGACTGAAAGGGGTATGCCACTGGGAACGAGATCCATTTTAGTGATTTGAATATTTATCGTCTTGATGGGCGAAATTCCAGAAGAGAAATAACAAGACCAGCGCATATCTTAGCAGACTGATGACCCGGGATGAGCCCTTCCATTACAAAACATCTCTAATTTGCCAATCATCTTTAACTTATGAATAAATTATCTTTATTGGTTGGGTCTCAGCCCCCTCGGTAGTAATACGAGGTGTAGGGTCTATAGTAGAGGTAGGGCTGGGGCTGGGGCTGGGGCTGAGGCTGAGGCTGTGGACGGGGACGAGCCATTGCTGGACGTCGTGTGGTCTGCTGGAGAATCTTATTCACCGGCTTTTGCTCTCCGTCCAGTTCGTACTTGATGCGGGAACCATTCTTGAAGTCTATGTAGTCATAGTTCTCATCGCTCTCCGCCTCGTTGGCATCTTTTTCAATCGCCGGCAGTCGTGTGGTGCTCGTGCTGGTGACGCTGGCTTGGGAGAGAAAGTCTGCTAGCAGAGCGGGGGAAACGGCAGGTCCGCCAGCACCGCCGGCCGACTGCTGAAGGCCCTGCAGAATTCCCTGCAGAAACTGCTCGCGTATCAGATTGTTCTGCGTGCTCGGCACTTCGTCGGACAGCGGCGAGGCTTGGGTGTTGGGGCTGCTGAGGGGCGTCTCGTCTTGGGGCCTCCTCATGGGGATCCCGGGCAATGCACCACCACCACCGAGCTGTTGCAGGGCCGCCGGATAGGCCAGCAAATAGAGTAAAGGGCCAGCTGTGCGGGACTGTTCCGCCTCCAAGCGGCTGGCCCACGCCTGACCTGCGCGCAGACAGCTGCAGGCCAGCAGTCCCAGCAGATACTCGATTAGATTCATATCGAAACGCGTTCAGCGACCAACTAAGGCTGCCTGGCCATTGGGTTTGCATATTTAGCAATCAGCGATACGCAAATGCTAATTTCGGTTCATTAATAAGTGCGGCCGTGGTGAAATCGATTGAGTCTCTCTCTTCAGTTTCCTCCCTTTCACACTTTTGTTTGCTCATTTAATTACGTATACGTATACCAGTGAGAGAAAGAAGGAGAGAGTGAGATCGCTCTCACTTGCCTGGTAGCAGCACCATCAGCTTCGACATCGAATGATAATCAAAAATAAAGCAAAAACACACAAAACAAAGAGGGAGAAGTGCCTCCCACAGATGCTGTTTTGCGTATATTTCTCTGCATATAGTTTTTGTAGCTATTTATTCACTATGAAGACAATCTACATATGTATATGTATATCTATGTGTCTCAGAGCTTTCCCAGTTAACTCTAAACTCGAATGTTTTCGCACATCTGTAAATCATTTATTTCATATTCAGATATTGGTAGTTGTCAAATATTAGTTGAAACTTTCAGCCAGAATAACGGGTCCCGATCTGAAATGCAGATTGCTTTAGCATATGTTTTGTTGATAATTTGTTAATATTTGCAGCCGCTTACCTCCCAGTCATCCTCATAGAAGGGCATTCTTAGGCTATCTGCGTTCATCAGCACGGCCTGACCGGATTTAAGGTTCCTCATCACAATGCGACGCTGCTGATGCCGCCTTCCGGTGGTCGCCCGCCTTCGAGGCAGCAGCACTTGAGTGGGACTCCAGTCATCCCAGTAGCGCTGCTCGCCTAGGCTCCGACCGCCGAGGCTTACCACTTGGAAATTGGGCTGGGCTGGGCTGGGTCGGAAGAACCAGTTCCTTAGCAGCGTGCGCAGCGGTGTGTTTTCGTAGCTCTGAGTGGGTGTCGGGTTTAGCTGAAAGGTGCCGTTCCCCAACGAACTGATCACCTGCACGTTCTCGGTGGTTCTCTTTGCTGTGATGTTAAGGTTATTCAACATCTCATACAGCCAGGGATAGGGACGGACTTGCTCGGTCGAGCCCAAGACCTGCACTTGGCCCCCGTACGGGCTTATTATCTGAACGTTGCCATTCCCGGGTATCCTTGAGATTTGATAGATTTGTCCAGGAATCGAACTGGCCTGGAGCAGCAGAATGAGACAAAGTGATGCGGCCAACATGTTAAAAACTAGTCCCACAGTGCCAGAGTTCAAGTCCCAACTAACCGTAGACCAGCCGGTAGCTTGAACTTTTATATAGTCAGAACTCTACGACTAATCTGTGCTGTAATTAATGGATCAGTGTTTCAGGCAAAGATACCATCCATCCATCCACTTGGAGTATTTATAAATGGGTGTCGGCCTCTGGGCGACTTGTCAGTGTCTAAAAGTGGATTCTCGGTATTAGTTTGTTTTTGAAGTGTACCTGTTCATACATACATACCTGTATATTGTATGGGGAGTTGCATATTTGTAGCTGGGAAAGTCTTCACTTTATTTTTTTTTGCATTCGGCTCTCCTGGACTTTGCCTGTTCTGATGCCAAGAACTGCTTTGCTTCTGTCATTGTCGCTCCTGTTGTCACATGAATTCGCATGATCGATCGTGACAAGTTCACTTCTCAATTGCCATACAATTTAATACGAAACATTGTTCGTTTCATCTGCATCTTCGCTGAGGAGTGAAAACCAGATGGGCACTCAGCTATCGGCCAATAAAAAAATGCAAAAATCAACCAAAACTTAACCGTTAGTTTGGGACTAGTCGCCAACGCTGGCTTGAGCAAATAAAGCCGCAGCTACGAATTTATTGTGGGGCGTGTTCTGTGCTGATTTTAAAAGCGGAATTAATTTGCATGCAAACTTGGGGGGCACGGTGATGGGACAGTTTCTATGAGGTATGAGGTCTTTTGAAAATGCTCTCGAATTGGGTTAATGTGTTCAGTGGATCAATGCGATTGTTACTGTGTCTGGAAGATAACTCAGTGGTGGCGCTGGACGGATTCTTTGGCTGATGGGATGGTCAGGTATAAATAGCTCTTGGGATGGGATCTATCAATCAGTTCGCAGCGAACCTTTCACACCATGCGCACCAAGTTGGCTCTGTGCCTCTGCCTGGCGCTCTGCGGAGCCCTGGCCCTGGCCCACGTCCAGGACGAGTCTGTCGTCGAGAAGGAGGAGAACAGCGCGGAGGTGAGCAGCATCGAGGAGAACGTCGTTGGGCCTGATCCGTCCCTGTGGAGGAAGCTGTTCAGCACCGGCGACAGCAGCGGCAACCTGGTGTTCACCTTCCCGGGCACCACCACGTCCACCAAGAAGCCCAGGACAACGACAACGACAAGGAAGCCGCACGATTCCTATCCCCCCAAGTATCCTCACCACCAGTACCCTCCGTACTATCCCCCGTACTATCCACCACCGCCGTATCATGGCTATCCCTATCCCGGCTGGGGGCATGGCGGCCACGGTTCTGGCAGCCCGGGCGGTCAAAGTCATGGCGGCAATGGCAATGGCAACGGCAACGGCGGCAACGGCAACAACGGCAACAACGGCAATGGCAACGGCAACGGCAACGGCGGCAATGGCAACGGCAACAACGGCAACGGCAATGGCAACGGCAACGGCAACGGCAATGGCAACGGCGGTCAGGGCTCTGGCGGCAACAACGGTCACGGTTCTGGTGGCAACGGTGGTCAGGGTTCTGGCAGCAATGGCGGTAATGGTTCTGGTAGCAACGGCGGTAATGGTTCTGGTGGCAACAATCATTCCACCCCGCCTGAAAATCACTATCCGCATTATCCTTATCCACACTATCCACCACCGCAATACTATCCCCCCTACCCATTCTACCCACCACCCCCACCACCACCACCGCGTCCACCACCAAGCAAAGACTCTGACGAGAGCACCGAAGCCCCTCCGAATATTTGCAAGCCTACGCCCTTCGGCTTGCTATGCGTGACGGCCTAAGCGCCCAACTCTCTTCCGGGACATTCCCTGCGGAATGACAGACGAAAAAAAACGAGTAGTTAATTCCATATTTATTTCTAATTTATTAAATGAATAAAAAAATTGGCACATAATCCTCACAGTATTTGATTCTTTAACCGAAACGAGTTTTTCAGCATACTATTTCTATTTTGTTTTTACACTTTCGAATAGCATTTTAATTGGATTGTAGCACTGGCCTAGAGCGCTTCGATTTTAAATTTCAATAAAATGTTTCTCAGTCCAAAAACCGAACAAAATTGATTGGATGAGTCTTTAACGCCGCTTTCGGCATTTAATGTCGCCATGGGGCGCTCTGAAAATTCATCTCTAATTGACATTGACAGCGTCATTAACATGATTGTCAGAACCAGACTCGCGAGTGGAGTGCAAAGGCAAATGTAACCGAATTTAAGCTTTTGTGCTCGCTTTTGGTTAACATTTCAAATCAGTTTGAGACGCACGTTAAACATTCGCATTTATGATTATTCTCGAATGACAAAGGAATGTTTTGGCAGGTGAGGATGCTGGGGGACTGCAAGCATTTCCCATTATAAGGATAAAGTTTGTACAATAGTTGATGTCTGTAGGCCTATTTATCGGACTCTTTCTGTGCGCCAGACATTCTGGCGACACTAATTAAATGCCCGCCCGCCATTAGTAAATCAAAACAATTCCAAAGCAAGACAAACAACAAACCAAGGATGCAGATACAGATACAAGTACGAGGTACGGACGAGACAGGACCAGTTAACTGTTTCCCTCTGCCCTGAGGAATCGGCTCGGGGTCCTGTGTGCGTGTTCCGAAAATCGTAAATTCTGGATGTTGTTAAAAAACTTTTGGCAGAGGCATACATAAATCTGCGGCCAGCGGACAACAACAGCGAACAGAAGCAGTGCTGAGAAGTCAGTTCACTAACGAGCCAAAATCGTTGACTGGAAATCCTTGAGCAGCAATAATGCCTATAAATATGCTAGGGAATTGTCTGTGCCCCTTTGTGGGATTCAATTGAGTCGGAGGCAAAACTTTTACCCAACCAGCAACGGGGGAGGTCAGCATCGTAATTTGTTTGTGCCGAATATGTGGGTGGGTTCGGTGGTCGGTGGTCGGTGGTCTGTGTAGGGTTCTTCAAAGCCAAGCGAGGCTCACAATTACCACTGTTTGTGCGCGCTCGAGGCGATGCTGGATCTGGCAAATCGATGAAGAAATATTTAGGTATTGCCTCGGCAGCTCCGGCTGATTGTTTAAACAAAGAAGGTAATTACGCATTGCCATCGGGGGGCACGGCACGGGGCAATTACACGCAGATTACCACGTAATTTATGAATTATGCAAAGGCCAAATAAAATACTATAAAACAGGGCCCCAGACCAGGTCCCTCCCATAAATATGCCAACCGGCTTAGCCGGCTGCCCATAAACTATATATTACGAGTATATTCTGTTCAAATGTAAATACGAGCATCCCTGCCCCATGCTGGCTCTGCCACAGCCAGCCGCCTCTTCTCCACTTGACTCTACACTCCAGAAGTGGTCCCGTTTTGGACTGCGAGCCACTCCCATTCCGGAGCCGGGCAACCGTCGCGTTGCTTTGCAGCGGCGGAAGTACTTGGAGCGGCGGAAATACAAATGAAGTTAGTCATATCAGTGGAACTTACTTAGCAAACATTTTTATGGTATTTCGCATTGTTAGTAGAACTTTTCGGCTTTGTCCAAACAACAACAAACGTTGGCTTGATGCGGCCTTTTTGTGTGCTTCGGGACACAGTTATTAAAAATTTGATCTTGCAGAAAGCCCGCAAAAGTACATACATTAAATTGGAATTCCCCTTAACTGTTTTGGCATTTCCACCGATTCGCGGGTAAAAGAAAAGAAAATCATCAAAATCAGCAAAATGAAAAAAAAATATTACACTTGATTCGTTTGTGGTTTTGTTAAAGCAATTTGTTCGGCAATTTTTGATTTTTTTCGTATATTTTTCGTGTACGGTTTTTAAATATAATTTGCACTCAACAAATAAATCGTCTGACTCTCCTTCAGTCGACCCTCGTCGCTTACCCGTCTCCATTTAGCCATTGTTCACGACAATGGACGTCTGCGTATGGCTTTTCACTTTAATTGTGTGAAATTATTTTGAAAAAGTGTTCGCTCTTACCATCGCTTTCCTTCTCTTTTTGTTTGTTAACGATTCGTTTAGCACAAGACCATTTTTATTTGAATGGCAAGCAGCCTTTTAATGTCGATTTGTATTGTGCGCGCTATAGTAGACACAAATTGCCTAGACATATGCGACAGAAAGAAAACGAAAACCATTTATTGATATACATACATACATATATAAAAGTATATATATACTGATGTTTATATTAAATGAATTTATTTTGATGAAAAGGCTCTTTGAGCTCGTCTTGAATACAAATTCTATTTTGTTGGCCCTTGAAGTTTTAATTATTGTATGAGAAAAAACTCATAATAGGTGAACATTAATTAACTTCCCGGAAGTTCCCTGTGGCCGTTTAAGTGTACTTACGTCAAAAGTGATTTTAATGAGCTTTTGATATTCCTTCGTCCATGTGAACCATCCCCAGACGCTTGGCTCTTTCCTGTTCCTGTCAATTCGCAAATGGATTCGGATATGTCAGGCTTGGACAGAGTTTGCTGTCGAACCATAAACAGACACACAGAAATCTGTATGTCCATGGCATTTGCTGTCAAAGTAATCAGAGTGTGGTCGGACAAATCAAAACATCCTGAATAAATACAGAATAGAGTGTAGCTGTGAGAAAACACGTACACATATATACATGCATATATGCTCTACTTTAAAAGGTGGTTTCAGGTCTGGCCATTTACCCGTTGCTCCTATTAGGTCTCCCCCTCCTTGGGCAGCGTTTAGCGAAGACGAGCGAAAAGTTTAGGGAACACAGCGAATTGGGTTTTGTTTTCGTTTTCGTTCAGGGCCCAAGGCGTCATCAGCGAAAACAAAAGTCGTCTACGGCGGAGGCGCCAAAGCGTAAGACACACACACACATACAGCATGGCACCCTCAAACACAGAGCGAGACCTTCAAGGTCCTTGCTACCTCGCTGCTGTTCCTTTCTTTTTCTTTTTCGTTTTTTTTTTAATTTCTTTAAGAGCTAAGCAGAAATGGCGAAATAAGCATAATTCCAGGCGCCATAAAAACAAAGGCACAAGGAACCGCACGAACAAAATAAATTCACACAATTTGAAAAACGCAAACACTCAACACGCTGCCAGCCAAGGCCCAGGGCCAGACTACATCTGCTGCTGCTGCTGCTGCCGATGCTGCTCCTGCCCTTCCTGAAGCTGTTTAATGGCTTCCCCACTCCCTCAATGGACGTGGGTGGTGGTTGAAGGGCCCTTCCTGCCCTCGCACTTCCAGTGCCCCGCATGAGAATGAATTAAAAAAATGTTTACGACTCGACCGCTTGATTTTCAGCACATTGGTAAAATGGCCCCACCAAAGAAGAGCTGAAAGAGGGCCATAACCAAAAGAATGTGCCGGAGCACACCTTCCCATTGCACGTACTGCGGCTGTATCCGAACCAGAACCAAACCAAAACCCCGAACCGAACCGAACCAAGTGTGTAAGTGTTTGTGGTGACGGCTTTTGGGGTTCGCTTACATCCCTCCCTGGAGATGAGGCCAGTGTCCAGCCACGGGGGAATTTTATTGAATTTTCTACATATACAGGTAATAGTTAATTTCAACCTGAAAAAGTGATTAGGGTCATTAAAGCTATCTGTACTAAAAACAAAAACACAATACCCATCATTAGTTACAGTTTTTTGCTTCGAATTAATATATGTATAATTGTTGGAAAATATATATTAACGCTTTCGATCGATATGTATTGGATTATATTCTTCTTGTAGTGGTTCAAGAACTTTTTCAACTTTCAACATCTGTAATTCCCAAGAGGTACTCAAAAGACTCAGCCATTTCTTTTGTTTCATGTTTATCTCTCAATTTGTGAGATTTCAGGGGGATTCAGTGAAACGAATGGAGTCAAGTGCTTGGGCAACCGTCAGTCAGCTCGGACTCACTTTTATATCTTTTACGCTTTTCCTTTTGCCTTTTCAGTGGGCCCTAAAGTTTTAATTATTTCATGGCACACTTGAGGGCCCTCCTCCTGACCACTCAATGGTCAGCATGTGCGCTAAATGAGGCTAGAATTCGCAGCTAAGAAAACAATTCAATAATTGGCAATCAGAGGGAGAGACAGTAGGTGGTGCGAGGGGGGCTTCAGTCAGAGAGAGCCACGGAATAAGCCTGAAAATTAATATCGAGTAACTTCGATGGCTGCCACGCGAACTCGATAAACAACCTAATTACTTTCTTGTGCCGCAGCCCGTGCCAGTACCACTGCCATTGCCACTACCACCGTTCCATTCCACTGCTATTGTTCTTTGGCCAGAGGATAATTAGCGGTCAGATGAACTGCGGCCCTGCAAATGAATAAATTGCTACAGCGACTATTGCAGGGGCAGTGCTGTAGGTAGTGATACTCAGCGAAAGTACCCGCAACCAATTAACGGTCACATAAGCTGGCCCTGTCCACCGAATAGCTGCCGCGTCGTGTTGCAATTGCAGTTTAATTGATCAGAAATGACCGCCACAACGGGGGCTGCCAGGGACAGAAACGATTGGGACATGGGACGTTGGTGTTCCCAACGAAATGAGATAAAATGAGACAAAATGTTCGAAGGCATAAGCACCTCAATAAATTCCATGTGAATTCCGGTGGCGCCTACCACATCTGACAAATTATTAGCGACTTTTGGAGTGGAGCAGCGTGTGGCTGTGACTGTGGCTTGAATTTATGCGTCAGACCCCGCCAGCCATATTACAGGTGCGAATGGGAAGTGTGGCGGAGCACTCTTCAGCGCTCAGTCTATTAAATCAGTTGGCAAAATGAACTGAACGAATTATTTATGGCCCGCATTTAGGCAGTGATAAAATATGATAAATGCTCAAGAATCTGCCAAGATCTCTGGTACACAAATGCACCAGTATCACTCCCCGAAGAGGCTCCGCGCCAACCCTGCTGCCAGCCACATGCATAATTTAAGACAAATTGACTATAAATCAGAGTGCTGTGGTTGTACCTTGGACAAATAACGGTGCCGAAAGAGCACCAAATTCGACTGCACACGCTTCCATCTGGACCCAGGTGCGACAACAACAGCACAGCAAAAGCAGCATCATCATCCAAGGGAGCCGCATGCCACATTTTGATGGCCGCGAACAATCGCAGGCAGAGAACTGAGCACAGGGACAAAGCCAACCATTTATTTTAAAATGTTTTATAATTGGGATGCCCTGGAGCTAAACGCGGGGTTCGTCAGGCAGTGGCCTGCCAGGGGTTCCATATGTTTTATATGCTAGTTAAACTGTTTTCGGCAGGAAATACACCAATAACACTTGCGTATCGGGCTATGTAGATCGATGTATAACAATGCACCGATGGGCGATGGGCGACGGGCGATGGACGGTGCAGAGTTAGATTTATTTTTACACAATTTGATGGGGCCATAGTAGGTTTTATTGTTCTTTGCTGGCAATAAGCCTTGTTTTTGGTTGGAATTGTTTCAGGAAAACATATAAATCGCTGGGTAAAATACGTGGAAATGAGTTTTCAGTGTGAAGCACGTGCCCCAGCAGTAGAAGTGGCGTGGCCGTGGCTGCAGTCCACCTGCAGCAGATGCGGTTCCAAACCCTGAATGCAATTAATCACCATGGCAACCATGCCGCGGACCAAAATTCAATTTTCAAAACTAAACAGCCACAGTGGTACTGCTCCTCTTGCCTTCACCTGGTCGAGGACCATCAGCTTGCCTCGTTTGCCTCTCACGAGTCAGGCAAATGTCTAAAGCCGCTAAATATGAACGCAGTTCCTCTTTTCCGTCCTCCTGCTCTGGTCGGCCCTGCTCTGCTCCTCTTCTCACGCACTTGAGTGGGTGAAGCACCTTTTAGACAGCGCCATGGCACTTCATTTTGCGCACTTTTTAGCAGTCGCAAAAGCCAGGCCAAAACCAAGCCAAACCCGGCCAAAAAGCAAATCCAACCCAACCCAGCCCAAGCCAGACCAGACCAGACCAGAGACCGAGCCGGGCCAAGATGGTGGCGCGTCAGTCAAAGTGCAAGTGGCACTTGTTGCCACTCCAACCGTGCGGGCACGGAAAACGGAAGTTGCAGCAGAGCAGAGCAGAACTAACGTTCCTGTGGCCCTGCCACAAGTCACTCCCCACTTTATGCAGATTGTTTGAGCTTTTCATTCTTGCTCCTCCTACGCCAACTCCTCCTACTCCTTATCGGTGAAGAGCTAAACCCTAATTGCATCTGTGTACGAATTTTTGTCTAGAACCCATTTATATCCAACAGAGTTGGATGTTGTATTCCCCTAGGTAAATTTGGAGTTGGCCAAACAAACAGAAAAACATCTCCTATGTCCGTCCCAATCGGTCTCTGCCTCTGTCTATTTCTCTGTGACTCTGCTCAAAGGAATTTTCGGAGAAAATTGCATGTGCATTCTGCTGACAACAAATGAAAAGCCAAAGCGATACCCGAGACACTTGACTGAAGTCTGGCTCTGGGTTTACGTTTACTCTACAAATTAAAAGTTCGGCCTCCTCGAAAAACGGCCCCAAAGAAGCTATAAATCCTACTCGAATATACGAGTATAAATAGAATGTCAGATGGCCGGCATACCCATACGGATATGGGGGGAACGGGAACCGCTATGGTTCTGACTAGCCCAAGGATGAGGCCACAAGGCCATGGAGGGATATAGGCCCTCGTTTGCCTCCCTTATTTATTCTGCATTCCGTATATTTTTGCAATTTCCCTGGGGAAATTCATGCAAATAAAATAAGGAAATAAAATTTACAATTTCAAGTGCACAACATTTTTTTGGCATGCATTCAGTCAGCCTCTCATTCACTCATTCGTACATTTATTCGTTCAGTTGATTTGGTTACATACGGATGAACAGTGCCTCCATCCACATCCTCCGAGAAGTAGTTGGCCCATGTGAAGCAAGCGTGGAAAATCCTATGCCAAGGCCAACCAGAACCTCCCTCCGCTTCCACAACTGCCTGTCAATAGCATTAAAATTCTTGAGAAATGAAGACAAAAAACTACATATACATTTCACATATACTAGTGGGCTCGTCTAGACTGTGACCTTTACACTTCAGAACAATACTACAGTTATGCAATCGGTTGGATGGCCCTTAAGAACAAAACTTTAATTGCTTCGAGGCATGGAAAAGTTTTTTAATCATGAATTTGCGCATTTTGCAGATGGGCGGCTTCGTTTAGGTGTGGGTATTTTTACACCCTACACACAAGCATTACGTTCATTCTACACTCAACTAAACGTACGAGTACGTTGCCTGGGACCTTGATATCCATCGAAATGGATTAGAAACAACTTTGTCTGCGCCAGAGAGTATGCAAAATTATTGAAATTGAGCATTCAATTTATTTGCAAATGGCTCGGCCATATATATTCATCCGAACGAACAGCTTTTGCCTTGTTTTTCCGTTTTCCGTTTTTAGGATTTTGTTTTTTATGCCACAAACACACACACACACACAAACACAAGCGTATGTGGTGGCTGAGGGCAGAAGGAGCGCAAAAGTTTAAGGATAACTGAAATGTACGCACGAAGGCGCCAACATCTATTAAGCTCCAATGGAGAATATAATACGTTATACATATCCAATATATATACACACACACATAGATATATTCGAGCATAACTCTCACCATCATGGGGCAGCTCTTGTTTGTTTGCATGTGTGTGTGTGTGTGTGTGTGAGTGTGTGTGGGCAACACAATCAATAATTATTTCCATATCATTAGATGCCAGATCGGAAAATGAAATGCAAGAGAAAAACAAAAAGTCGTAGATTGCTATACTGCTAGCTATGCTGCTGTATTGGTTTATGAATCACACACACCCACCCACCCACACACCCACACTCCCATACCGTATCCATCAACTCTAAATTGGAAAATTTTTGTTTTCCGTTTTGCTGGTTCCGCCAGCTGTTCCTTCAAGTTGGCTAAAAACAATCACAGGAATTTGTTTTGCCCGAAATTTGATTCTATTAATTTAGCAGAAAGTGCCAGTTTTCCAAGGGAACAGAAAACTGCGTGGGTCGTGGACTTCCGATGAAGCCGTCTACGATATGAGTTTTGGAATATTCATAGGAATTCAAGGCTTAACTAAATTCCCCCAGCCACATGTGAGCTGCTGCGTGCCCCATTCAAGAGTTCAAAATATTTGTGAACCGACCAAAATTAAGTTCATTTCCAATTAAGTCAAATGCTGCAAGAAAAGCGAAAAGAAAGCGTATAAATAAGAGCGAAATGGAAAGTAAACCACAGCACAGACAGGGGTTAATCCAGATTATAAAATACTGTGTAACGAAGGTTTGAAACGAATCATAATCATAGGTTTAAGCCACCAACTGCCCCCCTTCGGCTTCGTCTTTGGCTTCTGTCTGTTTGATTTTAACACTTCATTAATTTGCCTTATTTTTCACTCGCTACTCTACTTTTAAGACCCAAATACTGTTTATATCTTGGATCATCAAAGCGGATACAAAAACGGACAGGTCTTGACCAACTTGTCTGATCGGGAGTCCAGCATACCGTATTAACCTGCGAGTACCCTGTAAAAAGAAACAAAAAAAAGGAAGCCCAGGGAAAAGCCATAAAAACAAGTGAGGAAAACACGTGGCAGCTGCTAGCGAGCAAAAACAACCTTCGGCAAAGGTGAGAATGTTCGGCGGGGCTGCAAATCTGCGTGTGTGCGTGTGTGAAGCGCTCTCAAGAGGCGACAAATATGCACAGACACAACTCCCACCGACACGGCGGCACACCTGTCCACACATTAAAGCTGATTTGGCAGCTGATTAAAAATGAATGGCCAATAGAAGCGGCGAAGACAACAAACGGGAGACAATACGGCGCATACGTAATGTCATACATTGTTCATTGAGGATACTCCTTGCAGTGGGTGGATATATTGCAATTGTACTCGCAACAGAGGACACGAACACTGGTGACAGTAACAGGAGGGACTGGACTACTCTATGACTAATAAACGGGCGCCCTATTGCCATGGGTGTGGTGCACTTTGGCCCCAATTAATCAAGCTTGATTTATGAAAGAGCTGCGAGAGCTGCAGTTGGCGTTGCCTGGCACCCGACCCAAGTCCCTATCCCAGTCCCAGTCCCAGCCCCAGTCACACAAGAGTCACCTTTAATTGGGCCAGGGCAGGAGAGCCATTCGTTTGGCAAGAAAAACATTCAGCGAGAACGGCAGGAGGAAGCAGAATAAGAGGTAGGGAGACAGCGGGCAATTGCACTCTGCTCTTCAGCCCCGATTAAGGTGTATTGGTGGCAGGGTACGAGTATACGAGGATACAGAGGCGAAGGTAAAAGAATAATTGTATGTATAAATAATTGATGGCAATAAACGGAAGGAAGCAAAAGCTCACTGAGTGAGAGAGGTTGGCAAACGGAGCAAGGGAAACCGCAAATGAGCGTCAATGAGTGTCGATGTAACAATTGTTTCGCATTTGCTTTAGTGGCCCCCAAACAAAAGGTTGCCTATTAAGAAGCGAATGAAACAGTGGAGACTCGCCCCGAGCGGCTCATCTGGATGTGATTTGGCAAGCAGTTATCCATGGAGTAGACGGCCACACTGTGCCGCATTAATGTGACTATATAAGCAATGCATTGATTCGCTTATTGCTTTAATTGACAACATCGTTTGCAGCTCGTATACGCCATCATTTATGCATGTGCCAATTTTCTCCCGTTGTAATTACATTGTTTACTTCGCCCCACAGGAGGGGTAACAATGCACACACATTCAACAGCCACCAGGCAACAGAAACAGCAAACGAACACCTCTCCTCGCCGCCACTTGACTCGACTCGACTCGACTCGTAAGAAGCTGCTGGCGACAAGCTTGTAAAACTGTAGATACTTACACCGATGTAATAGAAAACAACACACACAAAAGACACACATGGAGCGAGCAGCACAGAGAGCAGCTACTGTATGTGGGCGTGGCCATGTCATTAGAGGCGCCCGCCTCACACAAGCTCCTCGACTGGCATTGTGTTTGCTCGCGTAAGACAAAACACAAACACTCTGATTCAATTGCAACTCTGGCAACTCTGCCAATGGAACGGCAGCCGCATTGGCATGCATCTATGTTGCACCACCCACGGCCCACTTGCCATTTGCAGCACGGAAAAACTTTCGGCAGAATTTAAGAGAGCATAAAAGGCCATGGCAACGGCACGCACAAGTTAACAATCATTTAATTTGCATGTTTCAAAAAACAATTTCGCCCGCTGGTACTACTGTCCGCTGATAAACGGCTATTGCCAGCAAGTTCTAAATGCGAATCGAGAATAATGAGTCCCGAGTGGAATGGCAACTAAGTATATATATTTGAACTGGTTGGAGAATGATCGAATTTGCATTCCCAAAAAATAAAGAAGTTATTCCGTGAACTACACCTGAAAGTTTCCCAAACAAACGACTGCTGCAATTAGTTTCTGGGGTAATTAGTGGAGTTTCGACTCACAGTAATTAGTTCAGTGTGGCCCGAAACGATTAAACAGTTCACTAAATTGTAAGCTACATTCTAAACAAATTGCCTCGTAGAAATAGACAATCCACAGATCAGAGGGACACTACATATGTCTTATAGCTCTTGAAATTGTGGACGTTGGATCGGCTGCAGACTGCAGAGGTAACATGGTGTTCCCCATTTGTTTCTAGAACTATGGAAGATAATAGTTAAGAGGCAGTACTTAACAGCTACAATAACAAAATAATATAGGCTATCAGCCAGGAATATCACTGCTCCAAAAACATATATGAGTACACATATAGCTATATATATAGTCCGCATTGATTCTCTCAATACTCGTCGATGGGATCTGTCCCAGAATACCCTCTCTATTAAATGGGCAATGGTAATGTCCCGAAAAACGCTTTCCATCTCCATGTAATTGCATTGAATACTCAGCACTTTATTTACTCGATGCCATGCCCATGCAGCCCGCTCTTCAGACCTTCAGTTGATTATGGGACCCAATGTGAATTTCCCATTGGCCCGGCACTATTTTTCGATTTTGTACTGGTTGGTGCCCTCTACGGGGGGCGCGTAGAGGAACTGCATTCAGTTCATTTTGATGTGGCCAGGGTGCGGTGGTTTTATGAAGGGTTTTGGAGCAGATTCCTATACATGTAGTATGTATATAATAGGAGTAGATTGAATTAACGCAACAACAGCTGCAGCGTTTTTGACATTCCCAGAAAACCAACGAATTCCGTGCACATCCTCAGAGTCCGAACAGCAGAGCAACCTCCACTCGAATTTCCATTTTCATTTAATTTTCATTATAATTGCATGATGAATGGGACAAGTGCGACTGGCGTTGTTATTGTGGCAAAGGCTGACCACTTTTTTTTGCATCCGACACGGCAGGGTGCTGGTGCTTCTGTTGAATTTCGATAGAATTGTGGTTAGCAGAGGCATAATTAATGGCCATTCAATGGTCATCGCATTCCTATTAATTAGGGCACCGCTTAAACAGATCGCTTTCAAATATCAAGCACATCAATAGCACATATATGTATTTCTTACTTGTAATATTATTATTATTATTATTATTGGTATGGTTATGGGGGTCATCGGCAGAACATGCTACACATCCAAATGGGATGGAATTGGATGCTTCAAACTTCTGTTCCAGTTTTTTGGTATTTGAATTTAGTAACTGATACGCACAACAACGGTTGGTGGGGCGGGGTCCAGCAACAGGAGATGGAGCATATCCAGAGAAAGCCATTAGAGGGAAGGAGAGGCCAAGTGTTGGGGCAAGAGTGAGTGGGAGGATGGCATCGTTTGTTGGCGAAATTGCCACAATAAATGCCAAAATGGGACTGTGCTTTAATAGTGCCGCTTCGACTTCGCCATCGACATCGACTTTGGCTTTGACTGCCACAAGAAACACTCACATCAACTCACACACATCCACTCGTATGTGTCTGAACATTTATCCAAATGTGCGTGGGTGCTGGCCATATGGGTGCCTGCACTAGACGGCACGTGCCAGTAGCAAAAAAAAAAGGTCCGAGGCCCTGGCTTTCTGGGTAGCAACAAAAACTTGTCTGACTCCTTTGACGCCGCTTTGGCCTTGTCAGTGACCGAAATGGTGGCGCCTACATCTCCAACATCTTTGCTCCACATTTTGTCGACTTTAAATGGAAGCGTATGTGTGATTGTGCGGACGTGTGTGTGCTATGTGTGTGTGCATGCAATAGACCTTCTGTCTAAAGGAATTCGCATCCAACATGCAGCCCGTACTCGGGACAGCCGTTCTTCAGAGTTAGCTGCGACAGAGAACTGTTCATCCGTAGAGAAAGAAATATGCACACTGAGCGAAGAGACAACACATTCAAGACAAAAGATGGTTCCTTTTCTTCGGGGTGTGTGCTTTACCCACAGCTCTCAGTTTGACTGATACTGACTGACAGCATAAGGTTTCTGTAACAATTCACAGAGTTACGCGAAAGAGCATCCATCCTTCGTTTTTGATCCACTGCATTTATGGCCAGCAGTCATTTTCTTCTCCATGTACGAATGTCGGCTGTCAATATCCATTGTGGTGCTCATATGTACATGGCTCTTGTCTAGCAAATTGGTTCAGTGGATTAGTGGTGCGGGTCTATGTGCGTTTCTCTCTATCTTTCTCTGTGTGTGTCCATGTGTGCCTCGCATTGTGTTGGTAAACGCGCCAGTCACATGACTTTGACAGCAACAAAATGGCGATCCACTCTACACAACTCGCTCGCTCCCAAAAACGTTCAGTGTGTCCGCTCGTTCTTTAAGTGGCAAGGCGCAACAAAAAAATAACGGAAATAATTGGACAAGCCACTGGCCCCGCATCTATCACAATCGAAATCTATCAAAATCTCGCTCGTGTGCCCAATGAATCAAGCTGACTTTGGCTTTAAAGGGCTTTTGCTCGAATGAAACGAAATGAAATCGAGGCTCCACTTCACGCTCCATTCCCTCTGCACAATTCACACACAGCCGTGTTAATCCGCACTAATTTGTTGGCCATAATTCACTCCACTCCCAGCAGCCGCAGTCGAAGTCAGAACCAGAACGAGAACCAGAGTCAAAGCCATTGGCAGGGCCAGGACCGGGGCCAAGAGCAGGTCTACAATATTTTCAAGCTCCATCCTTCGTCCCTTTTTCCCTTTTTCGTTTTGGACCGAACGCCTCGGTTAGTTTTCCCATTTGCAGTGTGATGGATATCATGGAAATTATCCTTTTTAATTGACAGCTGTTATGTGGATTTGGCCAGCCTCAGCATTAAGCCCTGATTACGCGCTAAATTTATTTCTTGGCCCCCCCCTCAGCAAAGGAAACAACACCAGCGACGGGGAATGTCCGCAACCACTGACAAATCAGAGAAGGATGGCATGATTGAGATTCAGAGAGGACGAGAGAGAGAGAGAGAGCCGCTTTTTATGGTCGTAAGTTCTTGTTCTTGAATTTCGGTTGGCAGCCGTCGCGAATGCTCTCCTTCGAGCAGCATTAGGCCGGCCATTCCTCTGGGTCTGTCTTCTTTTTTGAGGCGATTCTATCGCTGGCATAATGAGGGACCACCCCCCAAACTTCATGGCGAAATCCGCATAAATAAGGGGGCAGCGGGAAAGCGGAACGGGTGGAGGCAGCAGGCGAACAACAATGGGGACAATGCCAGGCGAGCGGGGATAACTAAGCCAGCCGGCCTTACGTGCGCAGGATTTAATCGATGGACTTAGTTTATTGTTTTCAAATTGAAATTGCAAATTCAAAGCCCCTCCCCACGACACTTGCCCCCTGCAAGACCATACACCATCCCCTCGGGGAAGGGAAATAAATTTGGGGCCCCACACCAGCCTCTCATAAATATTTCACATTTTCCTCGTGTTTCGGTTATTAAATTCTGCATAAAGAAGCCGTAAGAAGTATCTTCAAGTTTTGAAATTTAACCTTTTAATAAATGGCCAGAGAGGGGGCGGCACGAGAGAGGGAGGGAGAAGTCACAGCAAGAAGCAGGAAGCAACAGCAACAGCTCAAAGTAATTCGAATCAAATTGCAAATCCAGAATCCCAGCCGGATTCTGTTTTTATGGTAAGCCTTGCAGCTCGGGCACACCTTTTGCTTTTATGGCAAACCGGGAAACTTTGGTGCCTTACGAGCAAGAATATTTTTGGCACAAATTTCGAATGCTGTATAAAAACTTTTGCTATTAAATGGAAATAGAAATTGCCTGCCTGCCAGCCTGCCAGAACAGGCAAGTTTTTTAGGGGAATTCATTTAGTAACAACATGTTGTACGGAGTAACTGGAATTCCAGCACCAAGCAACTAAAAATATGGGCAAACGAAACTCCAAAAAACTTACTTTGGCAGCAGGGCATGGATTTGAAGGTAGCTGACCCCAAGGACTGGAAGAAGATGATATCTCAAAATAATTGGAAAAAATAACCTATGCAGATTCTCTGCAACTTCTAAGAGCAAAAACTGAAATAATTACTGCTCATCTGCGAACAAGGCAATCAAAAAAAGTTTTAACCTTAACTATTAAACGAAAAAATAAACTTTTTCTGCTCATTTTCGGATAGTACGAGCATAAACTCTGTCAGAACTTTTTAAAGGGTCGTCGCAACTTTCTAAACATCCATTAAATATATATTAAGCAACAGCCATACTTCTCCATATACATATGTACCTGACTGTGCATGAAGTGTCTTGCTTATGCTTTATTCTTCGTTACTTTTCTTCACAGGAAGGCAAATACAACACTCAGATTAGTAGCTTCGTAAGTTTCACCCAGTAAATTCGAAATTAGTACACAGAATAAGCCATCGAATTCAGCATATGTATAAATGTTTCGTGTACTCAATGAATCTGCCATTATGGGAAGGTCCACTGACCATTGATGCGATTAACATTTGTCTTGCTGGCTTCCTGCATCAGGTGTGGGCTTAAGAGACTAATGCAGTGAGTCGAAACATTTCCCTCGAACGCAGAGAAAGGATGTGAAAGGAATTTAATTAGAAATTTGTGATCAAGTCATATTTCAATTTGCCAAAATGTATGCGATGATATTAATTTATTTGATTTTTGATTTTTTATTCAATTATCACATATCGAAAGAACGAACCTTAGGGAAAAACAGTCTCAGATGGAGGGGTGCTGACACAGTGACAAAATACCGTAAGAGAAAATATCCCTTGCTTTAGAGATTCTTTTGCTCTCTGTGCGGCTGCGCAATGGACACGGATGGAGCTCTTTCTTGACTGTGGCCAAATGAGTTAAACTAATTTCAATGCACATTTATTACCTGCCTCGAGGTAATTAGAAATACCAAGGGTGTCGTTCGAGTCCGCGTTCCGTAGCTGTTCTGTGTCCTTGAAAGTCCTGTCATCCTGCCATCCTCCATCCGCTGGCAGATTCTCTCACCTCCGCAGTTCCTGAAGTAAAAACCCGATGAAAACTTTTACATTTTTCTATCAATTTTTGTGGGCAAAGTCCCAGGGAAAGATGGGAGTGTATGGGGAATATATGAGTGTGCTTCTATGTGCAGCAGCTTCAGGGCTACATTGACGACGAAAGTTTTACCAAAACGAAGAAAAAATAAAACAAAAAAAAAAGACAAGTGGAGAGGAGACTTACTGCCGAGTTCGGTTCGCCTTGAAGGCTCTCGGTCGGTCCCCGAACAGAGGACGGACCTAACAAGCATACGCAACGTTGCCCACAACACCTTGGAGGTTACGTGTGCAAAATTAAGAGCTTAGTCCAACATGACCTTAAGTGTCAATTCATTGAAAATTTATAATCGCACGCGTATGTGTGTGCTCTTGTTTGACCAAGTTCTTTGTGGGCTTTCCGCCTTTTGTTTGCAGCCATTGTGAATGGATCCCAATTGACTTTATTCACATGTTTATTTTCTGTGGTTTTCGGTCAGTTCTGTTCGGCCTTTTTCGGACCTTGGTTCAAAGATTCAAAGGTTCAATTGAATATACTTAAGCATGCATTTTTATTCGTTGTGGTCACTGAGAGATGCAAATATTGGTTGAAAGTTTGGTTAAACAGAAGTGTTCGACGCTCAGAGCTGCTCTTGATTTTTCACAGAAATGAAATGTGCATTTCTCCGCCAGAGAAGGGAATAAAGTAAAAATATTATTCCATAGACCATAGACCTACCCACCAGCACTAAACGCTCTGATGCAGCAACGACAACAACTGCCAGCTCGACGACCATGAAGCACCAAAGAAGTTGCCACTCGACTGTCGCCTCGCCCACCTGACGAGCCCACAACTATGCCTCGGAGCACACTCCAGCACAAAGGCCCAGAGCTCAACGACGACGACGAAGATAGCAAGAAAAAGTTGTGGAAAACTAATAAAAATGCAGCAGCCAGCACGGCCAGCTCAGCCGCCTCTGCCGATGCAACTTATGCAAATTTATTGGAAAATGGTTCGTTATTTTTTTGTACCCAGCTTGCCTTTGCCTCTGCGTCAGCAGGAGGTATTTCCTTTTTTTCGGAATGCCTTTGAATACCCTTGATTACCGACGGGCATCTATCGAACGTTGACGGACTTTGTCAAGTCTCGGCGCAAGCATTAAACAGAAAAATCTCTAATCCTTTGCTCAAGTCATGTATGCATCCTTGATCTACAGGGCATTTCTCTCTCCCTTGTCTAGGTATGTTTGCCCCACTGCCATTCTGCATTTTATTGGTACATACCCAACGTATTTTATTGTGTCGGTCCCCAACTGTGAGCGTTCTGGAGAGGAAGGGATGAGCAGTGCCTGCTCCAAAAATATTCACAGGTGAAAATGAATTGCGGCGGAAATAAGAAACCCACCCGTGAGAAATGCAAAGTTTTCACGCTGACTTTTTGCGCTTTCGGAAATGCAGCTGCAGCAGTGCTCTGCATGAAAATCCGCCTTTGAGCCAGGAGAAAGGCAATTAATCAATATGTAAGCTGCGAAGAACCAGAGTCAGGACCAGAGACAACAGTATTTCGCTCCTCATTTGCTCGGTTCATTGTTCCATGTTGTGCCATCATTAATTTGTTGGCCAATTGTTGGCTATGGCTTCGGTTTCATTTGCTATCCAACAACGAAAATGTTTACAGCATTTTGGCTTTTGTCATTCCAACCATATTGCAGACTAGAGCTCAAACTATACGTGTTAGTGCGGCACTTTTCTTCCACTTTCTAATATGAATGGTTTTGCCTCAGGGGGAATCTCTGACACTTCAGCTTCTGCGTAATTAATTATAACGAAATTAATTTATTTTGCTCTTTTACAAGGCAGCGTCTTGAAGATACTGTCAACGTTTTCTGCTACAAAGCCCCGCCAGTAACGAGAGAGATGTGCACAAGGTCTCCACTTCACAGGGTCTGGGTCTGGGTCTGTACCCTGGGTCTTCTTACAGCAGAACTCATCCTCTCTTAGCGAGACTTTCAGTACACAAATTCAAGACAAATCGGAGTCTTCTTTTATTTGATTTTCTCCTATATATCCTGCCAATTTGGATCCAATCAAATTATCGCATTCTGAGATGGGGTCAGATGGGGTCTGTTGGGGGACACGTGGAATCGTTGGTAACTTTGACCTACAGCTAGATGGGTTGGTTGTGTGAGACGCATCCGACATGGACATAGCCATAGACAATTTGCATAGAGCTCACACACAGATACAGAGAACCGAAGTGAATGTTGTAATTTAATTAGCTGCCAGTTACAGGACCAGTGCCACTGCCACTTCACTCAGCGGTTGGTATCAGTTGTTGCTGCCTAATTGAAATTACCTGCACTAATAAACATTGGCGGGGGCAAAGGAGAGTCGCAGCCAACTGCATTTGTCTGCCATAGTTCCCAGATTAAAATTGCACAATAGAGGTGCTGCAACAGGACTCATCGTCATCCCAGGGCGTTTCAGCAGAAACCTGGGGAATGTATTTGGCTGGACCGAGAATTTTGGCAAGAGGGGGCATCAATCAAGCCTTCAGCGAGTCAATCAATTGCGTCTAGTCAATTTTGGATGTCTGTTCCGAGCCCAACAATGAATAGATCACGTATACGCTTCCCTGCCCACCGCTCCGCAACTATTCATCAAAGGCAGTTCCAGATGCTGATTCCTTGCTGAATTAGTTCCTCGTCAGAGCACCGCTCCGAGTGTTTAGCTGCCCATTAAATTAGAACAGAAATTCAATTATTCGCTAGCATAGAGAGATGCCAGGGAGGGCTCTCATCGGACCATCATATTTTTGTTACAAAGGGGAATGGGCTGCATGGATGGGGGAAATATTTTTTAATGGCACGCTCGTAAAAATTTCAGGCATTCTTTCCAGGTATGCAATCGATCATAATACAATTTTTGATATCGCTGTTAAGCCCGCGGCGAGCATAAAACTCACATTATACTAAATATCTAATGACCAAAAAGTATGCAAACCGAAATTTATACGGCTGTCGTCCTGGCTGCAAATGGCAATGGCTGCAGCGTGCTCCATTACCAGTACCATTACCATCGGCTCGGCTCGGTTCGGCTCTGCTCTGCTCTACATAGATGGATATGGATGCAATGCCATTCTCTGACTGTGCTTTCATCGCTCTTCCCGCGCAGCTCTTCTCTGGGGGTAGTATGCTATTAAAATTATACCTTGCTAAGAGGCGAAATTACAAGCAAAGTTAACAAGAGCGACTGGGCTCATAAAAGTTTTCCATATTAATGAGTTTTTCCCTGCCAGCCCTGCCTCTTCCATCCATCCATTGAGCACATTAAAATTGTTCAAATGGATGGGAGTTTTGGATGCTTTCCTTCGGCTGGTGACCAACATTTGAGAGTGTCATTGACTGCGCGGCAGACACTGGAGTTGAGTGAGTTTTCATAAGCCATTTAACGGTCTACAAAGCTGCTGTTAGTGGAAAATTGACTGCAGAGACAAAGAGAACGTGAGAGAGCTGCTGGCCATCAACATATTGAGCAAGAGTAAAGTTTAGGCTGATTACTTATCATAATGAATGTGGGTAAAGGCAAGTGATAATTGGGTGATTGGTGTGGTCTTGGAACAGTGGAAGGAGTGGCAGAACATATCAGGCCGCACAGTCCAGTGTAATGATGCGCTCTAAAGGCTGTTAAACCTCTCTTTTACTCTACTGCACTATTTACCCTTTCAGCCATCAACATATTTGTTTGTGTTTCGGGTAACAAAAAGTACACGTGATGGTAGCTTAAAAAATTGATTTTCGTTTGGTTTGCAATTGCAGCGTTCGCTGGCAAATTAAGGCATTCGAATATGTGTGTGTGCACATGAACTCATATTGCTTCTATATGCATGTAATACGTACGTATATACGTATATGTACATTTTCAATATAAAAAGCCAACAAGGTTACCATCTATCGTACTGGGAACCAGAGGGAGGCAGCAGCTCCCTCATACGTTGGCTGCTATTTAAGCAACGTAACTTAAAATAATCGCACTCATATATAATCCGGGGCATGCAACTTTCAGCTCCTGTGCCAATGCCACACCACACACATCCTTCGTGTATATATGTGGATATATATATATATATATATATATATATGTCTACTGCTCCTTAGCATAAGTAATAAATGTACTACGCCGCATGAGAGAAATCGCTTGGAATGGCAGGAAAATAAATTATCGAACTTCGATTTCACTAGTTCGTCCTTTCAGGCATTCTGCCATACTGCCGTACTGCCATCCAGCACCACCCGCCCGACGCTCTAGTTTCAGTTTGTATTTTATGATTTTGTGCGCTGCTTCGTCTGTGTCTGTGTCTGGCTCTGGCTCTGGCTCTGGGGCTATATACTCGTGCAACTTATATGTGAAAAGACAGAGGACCCTCCCGCTGCATCCAGACGGATTCTGTCGGGTTGTCTCTCCTTTCAGTTGATAGTTTCAACTAAATTTAACTTAAATAACATACATATTAGTGTATTTAATGTGTATCTCTGCCCGTAAGTGTTTTTCTGTGCGTGTGTGTGTGCTTGGGTAACCTGAACCTATGAAGGGGTGGCTGAAAGGGATTTGATTGTTGGCTTTTGGGGCTTTTGAGGTTAGGCAAATATTATTATTTGTCTACGTATTAGATTTCGATTCCAGTTCGGGTCCAGCAAGGTCATATCGCTAAGCGCTTCGTCACACGCACACACTCATACACTTTTATCAACGGTATTCTTGGAGCTCAGAGGTATATTCGCCAATCCGTACTCTCAGTTCTAAGGTATCCATCAAGGCTGTGGCTCTTAATAGTGGGTATCCTATAGTCGGCAGGTTCGTGCTAGATTCAGTCTTTTGTTTTTTTTTTACAAATTGAACAATTGAACAGCCAGCCAGCCATCCAGCCAGCCAGCCAGCTCTCAAGGCTAACAAATTGAGCGATGTCGCATGCAGTCGAGTCGAATTCAATTTGTGCTGCATACTTAGGGGGATGCAGAGCTACTTTGTGTATGTGTGTGAGTGTCTCTCTGTGTCTGTGTCGTCTGTATGTGGTTGGGTCCTTGTCAGGCAAACGTTCAACACCGTCTCATTAATCATGCTGGCCACACACGCACACACTCACAGAGACAACATGTGACCTCTTTCTTTTTGCGTGTGTGTGTGTGTGTGTATGTGTCCCTCTGTGGATTGCAGCTTTATTCTCTGTTTTTTTTTGTTTTCTCTTCTTTCCTTTTTTTTTCTTTGATTAAAATTCAACTTTTGACTCGTGCATTGTAATGGCTGACATCATTTGCTTGCCGCTGCTGACCACCTGTGCCACAAGCTCAGACAGAAGAAGGGAGGCCACAGCTTTGTGTAACTTTCTCAGTTTAGTAATCTTTCAACAAAAAACAAACGTGCTATTTTGTTGGTCGAATTCCGGCATACACTTCCATGGGCGAAACTCGTCTAGAGTTTCTCTCTTCCCCTCTATTCCCTCTGGCAATTAAAACTGTATTATTTACAGTCTGGTTTAATCTTCAATTCAGATCCATAAATATTTTATGCACTCGAATAAATTCAAAAATATTTCACAGTTTCAAAGTTATATTCAGAAATTGTATTTGCTTTGATTGATATTTATTTATGAGTGATTTTCGTGCTGACACAATAATGTTTGAATATCAGTTTCCAATTCAGCTGGAAGCTTTAACTTGAGTTGGTAATGAAAAATGTGTTATTTCGTCTTTTTGGGGCTTCAGCACACGAATATCCGTATATAATCCATGTGACCATAATCTGTTAGTGAATAAACTCCATTGAGTGTGTACTTATTTTCATGAGGCACATGCATACATACATACATATATACGTATGGAAAACGGTCTGGCAAAAGTTCTCCATTTGATACATTCCATTTGGTTGGCGTTTTTGTTGGGGACTCAGCTTGGCTACAATTTTGAACTTTTCGTCGGCGGTGTGATATTCGGGCTATTCATTTGTTTAAAAAAGAGAACGAACCTTTATTTATAAAGAATTCATTTTGGCCGCCTGCTCTTTGGGTTCGTGGCGGGGTCTCCGGCATTGTTCAGCTGTCACGTCCGTCATCAGCATCAGCTGTCGGCCTCTGGACCGGGACCCAGACCTGGACCTGGACCTGGACCCCGCCTTTACCCATACCTATAGCCGTGACTCCTGCTCGGACACTGCTCTACGTGCTGTGTGTGGCACTCTCTGTCCTTGTGTGTGGTTCTAATGTTTTGTTGGCTTTCATTACATGCATTCATTCCTGCTGTCTGCTCACTCAAATTGCCATCAGTGGCAGTGGTCGGCAGTGTTTGCATTTGACAAATGACAAACTCCACGAGCCTTGGCCTCTCCTCTCTCGTGGTGGTGGTTGGGGGTAGCTCCGGTCCAACTACTAATGATGTCATTAATTTTGCACAATTTTTAATGCGTTTGCAATTGATTTCGCCTGCCCGCCAGCCTCCCCCACTAAAAGCCTCTCCAAATGTTTGTAATAGAAATTGCACAAAAAGGATTCTCTTTTCTCGCTTTCCTCCTTTTTGTCGGTGTGTGGGTAAATAAAAGAAAAAAGCATTTGCCAAGCAAATAAAATGAGGGGGGCCGCAGCGTCAAATTTGCTTTGGAGCTATGCTAATGCAGCGGCAGCTGCAGCATCAGTTTCCTTGCTGCCAGCCACTTTGCTCCCGGACTAACGACGCTACCCCCAATGGCCATGGCAATGGCAATGGCAGCAACAAAATATTTGCGCTAATTGAGATAAAATACAATTTAATGGGCGTGCAAATGGAGATGGCTTCCTTTGATAGAATTTCCACAGAGATATTTGTATCCACTTATTACTTCTATTACTTAAACCCTGCCCTAAACGAATGCCCAAATTAAATATATAATTGGCATTGAGAACTGTAAAACTGTACGGAAATATTCGTTCAGTCACAATTTATATTTCAATTTATTCGGTGCTACTCCCAAAATATCCAGACGACCGACCTGAGAGCTGCGACCTCTGCCGGTTGCTCGTTGTTCGCGTGGCTGTGTGCATGCTAATTCAAGATCACTATTTCTAAAACTATACATAAACAACTTCACAAATAATATGGAATAAGTGCAAAGTATAGCGGAATTTTGTAGAACAATTAGATGAACAAATTGTGCAGACAGATAGCAGATTCAAATCTTTCTGCTGCGTTTCAGCTGAGTGACTGAATGGTGTAATTGTTGCCGAAGCAATTGATACAAACTTGTCTTTCATTGAAATCAATTGCACGCTATTTTCCATTATACGGCGTAGTCAAGTGTATATAATGACCATAAATACCTCAATATATTCTCTTAAATACGAGCCATGACCGATCTGTGTTTAGTGTTCAATCGATCGACCAGGAGCCACGATGATGGTGATGATCCTCTGGATATTGCTACTAGCCTCGTCACAAGTGGAGAGCAAGTTCAAGAGCCTCCACTGCGAAAGCTTTGACCATGCTCATGGGGAGTTTACTCTGTGCAAAATAAAAGCCATCAATCGCTACCGAAACTCGATCAGCACAACGTATCTGAACAAGCAATTTGTCCCCAGTCGCTTAACCGTGAGTTATCCGTCATTAAAACATTACCTAATGTTTATCCACCCACAAACTGGTCTACTCGTAGGCTCGCTTGGAGTTTTTCAAACGTGCTAATGGCTGGCGACCTTTTCTGTACAACATCACGCTGAACGTATGCGACTTCTTGGATAGAAACAAGACCAAGTCTAAAAGCAACACCATGATGATTTTCCGCATAGCTGCGAGCTACCTCATGCCGTATTTCAACAGCAGCTACACCTGTCCCTTTCTGGTGATCTCCTGCCCCTGCTCCCAATATTTCCACAATTTTTTAAACCTTTTCAACCATTTTTTCCACAGCCCAATACGGAGGTGAAAATTGAGAATCTGGAGTTCGATATAGAGCAGTTCCGCATTCGTTTCCCCATTGAGACGGGCGAGTATGCTCTAAAGTTCGGTTTATATCACAAAAAGAAACTTGGCTTTACAATTAATGGCTCCTTGGATTACTCCAACTACAGAGAGCACTGAAATCAATAAATTCAAAAATGTACAGCTTCAATGAGACCTCCAAAAATCATTCACTGAAAGTAGTAAAGGTGGGGATTCTCATCCCGTTCTTGAGCAGGCTGCGGTTAATCTTGAATCTCTTAATCGAAAAGTTAAATAAAAACAAACATTTTCAACTATATTTTCGCACAACCTTTTAAATTTTTATTATTTGTTAAAGGACGTAAAATATTAAAAATTACTGACAAGTTGCTTAAAATAAATCTAAACTGAAAGCGATGCAGCATCCTCCCCGAGTAAAGATTTAAATTTATTTAAATTACTTGTTTTTTACTTATGTATATTATATATTATATTATTATATTATATTATTATATATTATTATATTATATATATTATTTATTACTTATATTTCTGAGGTCTTTTTTTGAGTGCAGATGTCTCTGCATCACTCTTAAAGCTCTCCCAGCAATTTAATAGGATCCTTTGGCAACATTTATAATAATTTGAAAGAACCCCCCCCCACACGATGCAACAAAAACCTCATCGCTCAATGTGCCAATTGTCGGGGCAAGTGGAGGCGAAAGAGAAGAATCCTTCGATGTAGCCAGATGTGGCAGAACAAGAGACAGCATCAGCCAGACCCAGTTTGCCAATGACAAGCTGAGCAAAGACAACACAACACAACTGAAAATTGACTGCATTTTTCGCCACAGTTCCCCAGTTTGCTTGTTCAATTTTCAATATGCATTTCCAGGGCTGTGCTGTGGCAAACGAAGGAATCAGATCAAACAACAAATAAGCAAACAAGCAAACAAGCAGCAATAAAGCTGTTTCCCTGTCTTGTTTCATATCTCTGCCAAACTGTGGCATCCACATCCACATCCCCTCCATTCCCCTGAATCGCTTAACCGCAAAAAGCTAAAAACTGACAAAACGAATGGCAGAACCAATTGCTGCGAATTGCGGTCAACAGTTTTGATTGTTTTTGTGGCCATGCTAAGGGGGCCCACAGTCCACAATCCACAGTCCACTTACAACTGCTGTCTTCTGGCGACGGTTAAACAAGGCCAGCAGCTGTAGCAGCGGGCCGCACACTCGAACAGGAATCAAACATTGAAACATTCGCAATTTCCTCAACTTTTGCTCGGCTCTCGTTATGCACTTACAATCAATTTGCGGACATAAATTCAGCTGCCACGCCCAGCTCTCATTCGCTGCCACTCCGCGCCCTTCAACATCAGCCGTTTTTGACGCATCTTGTGCACGTCTGTGCGACGGAAAATAAAAACAAGGAGCACCATCCCAAACCACACAAATCCGAAAACACTCACAAAAAAAAAAAAGGAACGAAAATCTTCAACATAATGGCGACGCTTTACAACCCTTTGCTGCAACAAATAAAAATTTATGGCTTCGCTAAGAGTGGAGCCACACACACGGAGGAGATGTATGCGTATGCGAATGCGTATGCGAAATAATATATTGGCTAATAATCGCATGATAATGCCCGAGGATTTCTGCCCGGCTGTGGCAAAAGTTCTCGCACACTCGTGGGACACGCTGCGTATACGCAATCTCCATTTTTGGGAGCGCCACTCAATAATGCTTCTGTTTATTGGGTGGAATCGGAGGGGGCTGGCTGGGTGAATGGGTGAATGGTGGGGGCGTGCCAGCATTAATAATGACAACTCGTTTATGGCCGCATCAAAATGGGGCTCAGTGGCCGGGCTTACAAGGAGCAGGAACCCAACCCCTTTCACCATTTGGCTTACCCCATCCTAATTGCAGTGGAGTCAGAGCCACAGGCCAGAAGACAACACACCATTGTCTGTATGTGCAAAAAGGATGCAAGGATGTGTATGTATGTATGCATGGCCCTGAGGCAAAAGTCTGATAAGCTAAGGAAAAAAAGAGGAGAGTGTAAGAAAAACAACGCAGGAGTTGCATTTAAGTGCAGTCCTCACATCCTGCATGTCCTTGGCTGCAGGGGCACACACCCGCCCTGGTGCCGCAATGAAGGAGTGACGGAGTACGGCGGTACGGGAGTACGGATAAGTGCCTACGGATAACTACACCCTGTAAGTGGAGTGCATGTACATAAAAACTTATCCCAGCCTTATTATCTACGCGCTCGACGAGAGTGAGTGCGAAACCGAACGAATGGGGCAGGGCGAGCACGCGGAATAGGGAACTCTGTGTACGGAGCTTCCTGCAACTTGAGCTTGAAGATTCAGCAACTGAAATCCATCTTAAAGATCTTAAAGAGAAACTGTATCGATGGGTAGCAGGGTAACCAGTCTTCGGACTGGCCTCCATTGCTGTGGCATTTGCCACAGTTCGCTTGCTGACTGCTGTTTGGTTCACCATCATTGTTGCACTGCCAGTGGCAGTGGCAGTGGCAGCCTCGTGCCGCATCGGAGGTACAACTTTCGAGCAACTTGCAACTTTTAACGCTTTTAGCTGTTGATAGTAGCCAGAAAAGTTTGGGGCCAACCGTTATCGCGCTGCCATGCCTTGTCTCGCTCTCAGAGGCACGTGCAAAGTCCCTAATTATGACACAAGAACTCGTCCCCCAGTCCATCCCTATGCTCCACAGAGCAAACTATTTAGCTTATAGTTACTTCAAAAATCGTTTTGTTTACGCTTCACTTTTCTTCAGCTGCCCGCTCCCCCCACACACTCTTGCCCGCTCGCCTGCTTCTCCTCCTTCTCCTCCTCCGGCTATGCATTTTTCATGGCATTTGTCTGAAGCGTTTTCATGCTGTGTCCCGCTTTGCGTCGTCAGGGAACAGGATAACTAGCAGGAGCGATTGAGGTGGCATTGCGACTGAATGATACCCTCCATTCCAGCAGTAACATTTATCCAAAAAATCATTTAAAGGCGTTCCCAAATGTATGCTCTTGGAATCGAGTTCGGTTTGCTCTGCTCCTATAGTTTTCCATCTAAAAATACAAAAATACAGATCAAAATCGCTTGGTACTCCCAGTGACATGGACTTGGGTGAACACATGATACCCATTTGGGCTGCGAATACCGCGCATGAGAATAGAGCGGAGAACGAACGGAGCACATTTCAAAAACATAAACGCACAAAATGTGTCAACCGCAATATGCTTGGTGTGTAAACAGGGCCGAGGCGACGGCGGCGGCCACATGCGGAAATCACTAAAGGCATTTCCGTGCACAAGCAACAAATGCTATAAAAATCATGAAGGTGGCGGCGCTTAGGACACAGCTACTCGCCGACCACATCCCGTCACTGCTGTGGCCGCGCACCTACACATATGTATATGTACATATGTATATGTATAGATAAGCCAGCCAGGATAAACGAGCGTTAGACTGGAGCCGAGGTCAATGGGTTGTCCTGGCAGTCGATGCGGATGCCATGCCTTAAAATGCCAGAGATGATCGCGTGATTGTCATGGAACCAGCAATACTCGAGAGGAACCTCGCTCAATCGTACACGAAATAATCTTTATGACTTGCTCTGAATATATAGAATATCCTCAAACTTTTAAACTTGTGAGTCATGTGCTTTGAGCAAAAGTTCAACTATTCTTGTGAGCCACTAAGTGCACCTCTAGTTTCGATTTTCCTAGTCCTGGTATCCTGGGCACCCATTTTTTTTCTTCATAAATGTCAGCCATACTTGTCATAATACAGGCCACACAAACACACACACACACTTACACACAAAGATGGAGGCACCCATCAAATGCCGCAACACTTTGACTCCAAGTCTCGGTCATTCCGAATGCCTCAAAACAAACCTGACATCCACAGCGTAGTATGTGTGGAATATTTCTAAAGGAATCCCACCATCACCCCAGAGAGCTGAGCTATCCCAGCTCTACCCCCATTCGGGTCTCAGCCATGCAAAATATGCCAGCATTATAAAACTTCAATCTACTCCAAGAACTTGTTTATGCCTGCCTCGGATATACATACATATGTAGGCAGCAATGATGGCTTGAGGGTGGTGGTGCGGCTATGGTGGCATGCACTGGAATGGGGGGGAAGTCGAGTCGCCTGTTTGGCATCGTCTTTGGCACACAGTTTACAGCCGCCTCTCTGCCGTATAGTTTTCGTGCATCTGTTTAAATCGTTTGCTCCGCCTCTCATCCGCCTCACACCCCAGGACGCAGACCCACAAGCTAAGCTCAGATTTTCAGTGTCCGATAATGTTTGTCTGGGCGAGTCTGTGGATTTGCATGACAAGATGGTGATCACTGCAGTACTCGTATTTATTTTGTGCGAGTATCTTTTACATTTGGAGACTGCTGGGCTAAGTGCAAATCCCTTGAACCACTGCAGACAGATGGGCAAGCAGACAGTAAACGAATATATTCAACCAGCGTTAGCTTGTTATACCATTCTACATTTAAGTCAGTATCCTGCAGAATAAACGGTTCAAAGTTTCGTGGTCCGCGCAGCCACGTGGCATATAAAAAACTAGAATTACAATAAATTACCCTTTTGCTATAAAATTAAAATTACATTTAAACAAAGCACACAAGTAGGATTCCATTATTTGTAATAAACAATTATAAAAGTCTGTTTTTTAAAAGTCGGATTCAATTTAATTCCACTTTGTCATTAATGACTATTTAATAGCATTTTTGCTGCATTTGTTTTCGTTTCTTATGTAAAACATAATTAAAAAAAAAAAAATCAATTAGCATTCCATAATTTCTAAACATTAAATATGAAAAATGTCCCACTCTTTAATCAAATGTAACCGAAGTGGTTACGTAATTGCCCGAGGTACGAAATAAATCTAAAATGATCTCAAATTTTAGCATAGAATTCCATTTACCCATTTGATGACCTCGCTGGGCCAATCTTTTCTCAATGAATTGATTAAGACTGGACTCTCATTTCATTCCCGAGCAAAACTCCATAAATATTTATATGCAATTCCATAAATGGCTTTTTTCTGAGCAAAAGCCAACCCAATCCCACACGAAATTAAACGAAATAAGACGATTTAGTTTCCACTTTAAATGTGTCAAAGGTTTATTCCATTGATGAAATTACAAAGTAATCAAAGCGTAATAATAGACTTAAGCCAAGCCCCCAATGCAGGGGCGGGAGTACTGCAATACAATGCAATATTCCTAAATTTGTATATTTGTATAAACGTATGTGTGTATTTCTTGTATTTATGTTACAAAGTTATGCAATATAATTGCTTTAAGTACAAAACAATAAATGAGTGGAATTCTTACTCAAAGCATTTGGCACAAAGAACATCTTAGAGTACATATAACTAAGGAATTTTGTGGGTTTTTGGTCTTCTTTTAGTTGCCAGCTGTATGGTTGGGTAGGGGAGGCTGGGATGGGATGCGGAATCGACTTATGAAAATATTTACAATGAGAATGCAAAATGTCAAAGTTCCATTTGCATTAAATACAATACATGCAATGTGAAATCTGGGCATCCACAGCGACAGAGGAATGCACTTTAAGAGCATTTTTGCTTTAAGCTTGCAAAAATGCCAAAGTGTTGCCCGAGAAACAATGCGAAGGGGGGGGGGACAAAAAAACAAAACGAAAACTAGACAAAAATTGTATTTCTATTTATTCTGGCATTTCCCTCTCTCACTGTCTCTCTCTCTCTATCTGTCTCTGTGAGGCTCTGCTTTGGATCTGCTTGCTTGAGTGGAAATATAAAAATTACTTGGTTTACATCCACAAGTCCACATCCGCGGAGGAGCAGAGCACGGTGACGGAGAGGGGGCCCAAGCTGGTCACGCAACATCCTAGACAAAGTAATAACACTTGACGCACGTCTGAGCTTCCTGCTTCTGTCCGAAGGACGTGCCCGGAGGCGCCCATGCGGGTGGGTCCGTGCCCGGGTCCGGGTCTGGGCACCTCCTCCTCAGGTGCTGAAACTAGACGAAACTCTCCTGACGTGTTAAATTGAATTTGAGCAGCGACGACGACGTCTTCGTTCTGGCACTCGAAACAGAATTGGAGTTGGAGCTGCAGTTGGAGCTGGAGCTGGTCTGTGCCTCGGGCGTCTGATGGCCACTGCTGAAGGTTCCTGTGGCCGTGGCCGTGGCTGAGGATGTGGCTCCGCTGACCAACAGCAGCTGCTCCTGCTTATGTGCCTTCAGTAAATGTCGCGCCAATTGCGATATATCCCCCGCATAGCTGCCATCCAACTGACCAGCAGAATCGGCCGCAGCAGCAGCAGCAGCAGCAGGGGAGCCGTAGCCTGAGGATTTTGGCAGGGCCAGAGATTGACGCAGCAAATCGGGCAGATGCCACTGCTCCAGCAGCTCGGCGCCAAGGGTGGGCGAATCGTGGGCCAGACGCGTCAGAGTGTGCAGAATGGTCTTGATGCTGCGGCGCTGGGCATCGCATTCGGCACGTGATCCGTAGGTCTTGTAGAATTCCGTTTGGTAAACGGACGTGATGAAATTTATGATGGTGCCGTTGGCCAAGTGGCTGTGGCACTTCTTGTTCAGCGACATGTTGTGCAGCATCCCAACGATTTGCTCCTGTGTATAACGATATAAAAAGCAGACGAGAGAGATGTTGATGAGCAAAAAATAAGCAACTCAAACAGCAAGCAAGTACGGTGGGGAGGGGCAGGGTGCGGCTATGAAAAATCGTGGCCAAGATTGGGCAAAGAAATCGCTTTGCAAATGCACAAATAAATTTTACGAGCCTGCCCCCCCACAGGAAGCTTTCAATAAAATTGCTCAAAAATCACACGGGGCTGCAGCATATCGAACTCCCCCACTCGGATCCACATCCTCTCCAATGAAAAATGGGAAATGGGAAAAGGGAAATGGGAAATATTTTGCTACTTACATAGAGGAACACACTGATGCCACAGCTCTGGTGCTCCAGCGTGGCTATCAGCATGAATATTGCCTCGTTGGACATGATGGAGTAGTGGGAGGTGACCTCCATGCGGCTCAGGTTGTTCAAGGCCGCAGCGCACAGCAGCAGGGTCTGGGCACAGCAGTCGGGCTGCAGAAGGTCGGCCAGGCCGGCCACTAGGGACTCGGCGCAGTCCCTCAGGCCGGGCACCCGGTGCTCGGGTCCGTGCCAGGCGGCGGTGATTTGGGCCAGCAGAGAGACTGCTTCGCGCCTCTCGATGGCGCCCCGCTCCCCAGCGGCCTCCACCTGTAGGATATCGCGCAAGATCTCGATGCCGCCGCAGCCGCCCAGCTGATTGATGGCCTGGGGGGCACAGCAGAGGGTGGCCAAGGCACGAAGCGCGAGGGCGCGCACAGAGCTCTGCTTGTGGTCCAGCACGATGACGAGCAGGGTGCGCACAGCCTCGTTCTGGACGAAGGCGTCCGAGAGAGAGGCGAAGCCGTCGTAGTCGATGCCCATCAGCGTGGCCACCATATTGATGTTGGCACGCAGCAACAGGTCGCAGCGGCTCTGCTCGATGCTCAGCACAAGGACGCGCACCAGGCGCTCGAAGATCAGGCGCAGCGTGATCAGAGTGTGCCGCTTCAGCAGCTGCACGTCCTCCAGCAGCGACTCCAGACTGATGTAGTGCTGGCGCTCTAGGGAATAGCGCGTGTCCCGGCTCACCGTGCGTATCTGCTCGAGATGCTGCTCGTAGCGCCGTCGCTCCACACGCGCCTCATTGAAGAAGATGGCCCGCCGCTCCAGGGTGCCAACGAAGTCGTCGAGGTGGCCAAGCAGCTGTCCAGCTCCGGTCAGAGCCTCCGGCAGGGTGGTCGCCTGCATTCCACCGAGCACTCGCTCGCTGCGCTCGAAGTGCGCCTGCAGGGCCAGCGACTGCTGCTGCAGCTGGCGGACCAGCTTCGAGACGGCACTGGTGGTGATGGTGAAGTTCTTGTACGCCTCCTGGGCGATGGACTTGTGCTGGAGGGTGCACATCACCTCCTGGTCCACGTTCCAGCGCTGATCGGCCATCCAACTCTCCACTGGCGCGGGCTGTGCCCTGTGCGCCCTCTTCGTTGGCTTGCTTCTGGCCTTGGGTGTGCTTGTGCTGGCCGTGAAGCGTACAGCGGAGTGCACGCGCAGCGGGGAGAGCAGGCCAGGGAGCAGTGTCTCCTCCGGGTCGCCGCTGCCGCCGAAGGTCACTGTCTCATTGTTGTAGGGCGGTGGGGCCTCGCCCAGATACACGGTCTCGTTGTTGTACGGCGGCAGTGGCTCCTTCACATCCTCGTCCTCGCTGGCCGACAGCTCTTCCGGCTCGGGCTTGGGCTTGCGAGCCAAGCGCCTGCGGCGTCGAATGGCCGGACGTGGCGGCGTGGTCGACCCGATGGTGGTATCTTTATCCTCATCTGCGTCATCGTCCAGCTTCAGGCTGTCCAATTGATTAAACAGGCGACTGCGGCTGGCCTCCAGCTCCCCATCCTCGTCCGCGTCCTCCGCTGTGAGCGCTTTGGGCGTCCTCTGTCCACTGGTGAACGAAATGCGACGCGTAACGCTGATCAGCGGCGAGTAGAACGAGGAGTTTCCCACCCTCCGCACCACAGTGGGCGGTGTGGCCACGGAATGGACGGACCCGGGCGAAGCCGTGGGCGTTTGTGTTTCATCTGGTGTCTCCTTTTGCAGTTGCTTTTGCAGCACCAGCTGGTGGGATTCCTCATTGTCCGAGAATCCCGAATCCTGCGAAAATTCAATATTAGCATGAGGAATAAATGGGTGAAAGCATTGATATCGAATGAAGTATCGTTGATGTGCCGATAAATCGATTTTCAGATAATTCGATCAATGTCTTTCGATTCAATTTCCTTGGAATCGTCTCTCACCTGACTGCGCAGACTGCCGGGACTGTCCTGCTTGTGCCACGACGATATCTTGGAGATGTTCTGCTCATCCTCCACCTCCTGGATGCAGGACAGGTTGCCCAGCAGGGACGAGGGCTGTCTGTGGCTATTGTTGCTGCTGTACTGCGAATAGAAGCCGCCGCTGGTTAGGGATGAGAGCGATGGCAACGATGAATGCTCCTGGCTGTCGGATCCCCACCAGACCTTGCTGTAGCTCCGCTGAAAGGACATGCCTGTCAAACGGTGAGAGAAAGAGGGAGAGGAGAGAGAGAGAGAGAGGAGAAATCAGTGATGTTCATCAATTAAATAAATTGGCCTCATTCATTTAATGGCCTTAAATTCATTAAATTTAATGCAATTGCCACCTCGAGTCCTGGCCCGATTCCCAGACTTCACAGCTCCAGGGGTCATTCGCCTCCCACCCGCAGACAGGACTCACGCAGTTCGGTATCGTCAGCGGGGACGTGAGGTGTGGCGAGGGGAGAATGCACACACATGCCTGAGCATTGGCTTAATATCCGTTGCAAAAAAATTAAATTTCCGCCCCAACGATACAAATCATTATTTTAATCAATGAAATGCTCTGCGACCCGAGCATCCAGCATCCAGCACCCATCCTCCCTCAGCTGCATATTACTTCCAATTTAAATGTTTATTTAAGCAAAGTTTAAGGCGAGAGCCAAACCAAAAGTTGAGTCCACATTTTGGGCCATCAAAATGACATTTGGCATATGGCCCAGGGTTCTACCCCCACTCTCCCCCATCCCACCACTCTGCATATATTATAGTACAATAATTTCCAAATAATTGATGTGAATGCCCCAAATTGTGGCCATTTATGTAGATTTCACCGCCACCCACAAAATCTGTAGAGCCGACACCTGGCGGTGGTCTGTGTAACAGTTGTAACGGTATATGTAAATTTAAATGAAAATGATTTTTGGATAGTACTGCTATACAGTGTACACACGCAGACAAACATTCTGGTTGTGTGTTACGGGAGGAGAGGAATTCCTCGCCTCTCTATTATGCAAATGAAATAAACTAATTATCCTGCAAAACAATTTACGTGTGACAACGCAGAAAACAGAAACCACTCGAGTCGAGTCGAATATTCGGGTTTTGTTTTATGCTGCCGTGGGTGGGCTTTGCACTTTTCAGCTTACATATTTATTAATGTTTGTTTATGGGCCAGGGCCATAATTACACAATGCGTGCGTTGGCTCCTCCTCATTGGAGTAATCAACTATTTGTGTTATGCATCAGTGGGCCAAGCCGATTTTGCATTCCATGCCCCCCTTGCTCACACTCCCTTCGCTACTATTGTGTTGGAGCAAATATTGACAAAGTGCTTGTTTCTGGCAAACGATACATTTTTTTAAGCTCTATGCTTTCTGCACCACTTTTCCCTGTCCCCCGGGTAGGGTTATTGAATTAATTAAACAATTCATTAAAACTATATTCAATTAGTGCACAAAATGCACATTGCAAATAAAAAAGAGCTGCAAATATTTACAGGCCAATTCGTTTTATTATGTTTTTTTTTTAAATTAAATTTAAGACATTTCTAATGTATTTAAAAAAAAATAATTTTCGTACCTTCAGTTTGGATAGTGAAGAGAGGTAGGCGGCGTTTACATGCTATTTTTATTACATGACAGCATTGTGAAATCTACTATAATCCAGGCAATTTTCTTCCGAGCGCAGCTCTAAGCCTTCATCCATAGTTACAGGGTATAAATATTGTTTTTCACATTTATAAATAGCATGAAAATGCATCCTTCCCAGATATGTACCCCTGGTCACCACTACAGTGCAGGGTATATAAATTAAAAGCAATATCCATGCGCCATGGGCTAATTAATGGAGAGCTCTTTCAGCTTCAGCTTCAGTTCAAGTCCCATCCTACATACATCTCCATCCCATGGTCAGAGTCCTGTCTGGGATAAATCGGCTCTGCTCTCGCCCAATAAATACTCCACAATTGCCGCTGGCCAAAAGAGGATTAACAATGTTGCAAGGCGATAAAAATTAACGATACTTATTAATACCAATATTGAAAGCCATTAAGTGATTTATGGGCAGGAGCCATAGTCCGACTCTGTCACCGCTTTAATAGCTCTCTCCCTGCAGCGATGAACGCCGGACACTCGTGGCACATACTACACAGTGGTTATTCAGTTATGTAAAATATATAGATTTATTCTCGTTAATTTTGTATATATACACATGAGCATCTCTTAGAATACGTAAACGCACTTTATAATACAGAAACACAAACAGACGCGCACACCACACGCACATAGACAACAACTGAGTTTTGGCTACATTTTCCGGTTCCATTTCCTCCTCCACCACGCTCTTAAAAATTTCGATTTTAAATTAAATAGAACTTCGGTTAAGGCCACACACAAAAAAGTCAGTGAAAAGATAGAATGGAAAAACGAATTACAAAATTGTCGCAGAAAAATAGAATGAAAGCAAAATACAATAATTATACATTTTAATGGGCAAAAAGGTAAACATTTGTTGTTGCCTCTGCCCCAATGTCTGTCGGTGTCTGGTTGTGTCTGTGTGTGCGTGCGTGTTTTGGTGGAGGCGGCATAGGTAGAGACGTGGTGTGGCGGGAAGGCCAGCCAATTAGGGGAGGCGCCACATAAATTTTAATATCGAATATACGTATTCGTTTTCGTTTAATCAAGATAAACGAGCGCCGAAGCACACAATTTTTGCAACAAAGTCAAAAGAGTGGAAGGCACGCGAATACATCGGTTGCAGATACAAATACAGACACACACACATACAGATACACACACTCAAGCAGTGGTAGCCAGCGAATCCAGTTCCCTGTTCCCCCATTATGAGTCCTCCTCCCATTTTCAGTGCGGCAAATCGTTGAGCACCAGCGTAGACTTGTAACTGGGTGCCTGGATGAGGGCCGTCTTGGTGGTGGTGGTGGTGACTTTCCCATTGGTATCCGCATGAACCAACTGGCCGCCGGCGCTGGAGAGCTGCTGCTCCTCCACATACCCCACCGTCGTCACCTGGACACTGGTCTTGGTGAGGCGATGGCTAGTCCGCTGCTGCTGCAACGGCGAGCGCGACCTGGAGACCGTCGACTCGTCGTCACTGTAGTCGCTGGTCAAGGCGCTGCCGGTCCGACCGGAGCTGTCGTACGAGTACTGGGTGTGGTAGGTGCTGCTCGGCTCCCCGCCACCGCCGCCACTGATGCGGGCCAGCTCCGGCTGGTGCTCTTCCCCGTGGTTGTTGTTCGTGTGGCTGCGATTCTGCAGCGTTGTGGTGGACGCGGCAGTGATGTCCTCCTCAGAGATGTCGTCGAAGGCAGGCGGGGGCGTGGACATGCCCGGACATCATCGTGAGGACGCCCGGCCGTCCCGATCCACCGGCGGGAGTGCTCTGCGTGGGCGTGCGCGTCTGAGGGGTGCGCAGGAGCTGGCTGGCCGAGGTCTTGCGCTTGGAGGGGGAATGTTTCAGTGGAAACGTGGGCGTCTTCTTGAACACCTGCTTGCCCATAGCGTCCTGGAAGCGCTTGGCGTAGAAGGAGGGCCGGCACACGGACACCGTGTCCCCGTTGTAGAGGATGCTCTTGAAGGTGTGCTCCAGCTTCTTCTCCAGGCGGTACGACTGCAGAATGTCGATGATGCCGATGTACAGAATGAGTCGTTCGTCGTTCTCGGATCGGGCGGGAATGCCGCCGGCCGGCACGTCCTCGTCCTCCTCCAAAGTCACGTCCATATCGGCCGTGATCGACTCCATGGCTGTGGAATGCGCCACCAAACGCTGGCGGTTCATGCTGCGCGTCCGATTGAGGGCCGCACCCGAGGTGCCCGGAATGGAGGAGTAGGAGGCCACTGCATGCAGCTGATTCTGGTCCGACTCGGGCGCGTCATCATCCAGATGGGCGTTAGAGGCGGTCTGGGCGGCGCTCTCCTTGCGCTGCAGCTTGGCCCGCGCATTCCGGATGCGATCCTCACGCTTCTCCTTGGCCGCGATGTCCAGATTGTGGATGCCCACCAGCAGCGAGTAGTCCATGATCTGGAAGCTCTCCAGGACCATGCAGTCGCGCTGGATGGTGCGCATCAGCGCGTTATACTTGTCCGTCTCGAGGAAGATGCCGTTTGGATGGTGCTCGGCAAAGTCCAGGTCCTTGAACGTGGGACTGGCCTTCTGGCGCTCCGCCTTGGAGGCCTTGCGCCGGAACGACGAGCCCTTCAGGTCGTACTTGCAGTGCATCTTAATGTCCGACGGCAGCAGGTTGTTCATGGCCACCAGACGCACGTTCTTCGAGTTGTAGTGGAAGCAGTAGAGACCAAAGAACTTGGGTAGCAGCGTGCGAGGATTCTGGGAGAGGTTCATGTAGTAGCCGGGCAGCAGCTTCTGCAGGAACTCGCACTCCTTCTTCTGCACCGTCTTGATGATGAACTCGTCGTCGTCCGTCAGGTAGAAGATGGACCCGGAGGCCCCCGGATTGGACAGCTCGACCAGTGGGGAGGCGCACATGGACATGAGGAAGTCGTCGGGCGCGATTCCGAACAGGTCCCGGAAGTAGCGGAAGGCGATTGGGGCGTACACCTTGAACCGGAAGTCACTGTAGTGGTGCGCCGGCGTGATCGAAGAACCGTCGGGCGGGAACGAAATGGTCTCCATCTCCCAGAAGTCGTTCATCAGCAGGTCCCGCTTCGGCTTGCTGGCCAGGCTGCCCACCGTGTGCTGGATGCCCAGCTGGATGGAGCCCATGATCTGTTTCGACTGGATCTTCTTGTAGGTCACCTCCCCGCCCTCGGCCACGCGTCGATGGCCGATCTTCTTCTCCTGCTTTCCGCCCGTGGTCGAGGGATTGCGCGACACGCTAGCGTCCAGCGTGGAGCTGGCGCTTCGCAGCTTGTTCGCTGGCGTCTGGCTGGCCGCGATGATCTGCAGCTCCTGCTGCAGCAGGCCCGTCGACTCAAGTCCTCCGTGCGTCATAGCCGCATCCCGGTAGAGCTGTCTGGAGGTGCCGGGCAGGGCATTAAATTGCGGTGTCGTGGGTGTCTGTGTCGGCGTCCTGGGGCTGGCCTGCAGGTCATGAATGGAGTTCCCCGAGCTGCTGGTCGCCAAGGCGTGATTGGGGGTCAGCAAATGCTTCTGTTCTGCCTCTCCCTCTTCCAATTCCAACTCCGTTTCGGATTCAGTTTCCCTTTTGGGTTCCGATTGTGGCACCTCCAATTCCGGTTTCAATTTCCCTTCGCCCATGGGCCGGAGTTCGAGCTCCACACGGGTATCCATCTCTCTGGCTTTCTCTCTTTCTGCATTGCGGTTGGAAGGTTTGGTTGGAAGAGAAGCGGGGAAGAGAAGAAGAAAAAGAAAAACGGATGTTGCAGTGCTTCTCAAACTGTACAAAAAGCAACAGCGCATTCAATTGCAGCTCTCTCTCTCTCTGTCTCTTTCTGTGTGTGAGTGTATGGGTGAGTGGGAGTGAGTGTGAGTGAGTGATTAAGCCAAGGCAACAATCGTCACGTTCGCCCTCATTGAACATTGCTTTGTATAAATTTTGTGCTCTCCCTTCCGCTCGTTCCCGACTCTCAAGAAATTTGTAGCTTATCTTTTGTTTGCGCAATGAGCAACACAAGCAACAGAAACATCAAGGCAAACATTTTCTTTTACTTTCACCAATTAGCACAGTGCTGCTAAAACTGTATACAGCCCCTCAAAAACTGTGCAAACCTGGAAATGCATTCCCATCACGGGGGGGTCTCTATTTTTACGGCCATTGCCAAAACCATAAAACCTATATGCAACGCATAATTTTGATTGTTTGCACATGGGAATTCCACACACACACACAAACACAGTCGCACACCGCCCGGCGGACAGACACGTACGGACATGCACACACACACTCATTCCAAAATGAAATAAACAAATCAATGGCAAACGTTTTCTAAAAACACAAACAATTATGGCAAAAATATATCAAAATTTGTGTTTATTATAGGAAAGTCATATTTTCAGCTTGTTTCGGAAAAGTGGAAAATGAAATCAAAATATGGCTACCCAGGGGGGAGGCGGGCTTGTTTTGGGGCAACTTGCTGGCTCGCGTGCGTTTATTTTTGGTAAATTGTCGCCAACACGGATACAACAGCATCTCCTATATATTTCTTTGCTTTCATCTTTTTTCGTTCAATAACAACGGAAAGTTTTTCCCCTACACATTTATTTAGTGAATGAATTAAAAATACATGTCTATATCTTTAGCTATATCTGTATCTGTGCGTGTGTGTGAGTACATACATATTTTACCAAAGTCAGATAAGCTAGAAAATATTTTATATCGTCCCTTATTGTTTAATTAATAGCCGAAAAATAGCGAATAAATGACTTGCCACTTAACAGTGGCAGTGCAAATGCGACTGTAATTGAGACTGTTAACCTTAACAGTGCCTTGAGCGAGCTGTTGGATATTTGTTTTTGTTTCTGTTGCTTTGGCTCTGATTTTTGTTGCTGGCTCGCCTTGGGTCATAGTTTTCTGTTTATGAGCTTGCAATTAAAGCGCTTTGCTTTTTCGTTAATTAATTATCGTACTTACACAGCAACTGCTCGCGTAAGGGGAAGAGGGTGTGGAAGGGAAGATACCACTGCGGTTGGAAAAGGTCAGACAGACAGACACTGCGAAATCCAGCAGTAAATACAATTTTAGGCTCTCTCTCTCTCTTTTCCTTCCGCTCGCTCTCTTTGTGTATCTGCTGATGATCAAGGCGCGTTTTGTTCTCCTCCTTCTGTTTGTTTTGTTGCTGGGGTGCTTCTTTTTTTCCCTCTTGTGGTTGTTTCTCTTTTCGATATTTCCTTTTCAAATTCCGCTTCCAGCCGCCGTTGATAGATTGCTTTCATTATTTTACAACAGCAATCTCAACGAGTTCTCTGTGCGGATGTGTGCGGAGATGAGACTTCTGATGACGTCACGTGCGGCAACCGACAAATTCCTGTTCAGTAATGCGGCCAGCGCATTTTGGCGTTTCGCACACATACACACACACGCCACACACACATGAACGAACGAACACACACGATCGCCGAAAACACAACGAAAATCGCTTAACAAATTTCACTGCAATTTTCTCACGATCCTCGATATAATTTCATAAATTTTATCAAATTTTTCCACAAAGTGAAAATATTTTTTTAGCCGTTCGCGCAGCTGAGACCAGTGTGACCGCGTATTTTATGAGCAAATATACCGACCGTCAGAAACAAACTGAAATATACTTTCTCATTTTCATAATATACCGTAAATATACCAAGAAAAATACTTACTTAGCCCACTAATCCCCTTATAATTAGTCGTTCGCGCAGTGGGAGATATTTGCCCAGTGTTGTCAAACGGCAAACAAGTGGCGACCTCTAGCATACGTGTATAGTACATGTCGAATGTATTCGGACGCGTGTAAAAAGACACTGTTACAAACGTAATTTAAATTTGAAAAATGATTGTTCTACAAACAAACGAAATGCGAAAATCTAATTAGAGACACCTCCTAGCCAGCGGCGGAATAATCCAATTAGATTAGAGCTACCGCAAAAATGAAGCCCGCCAAGAAACTGACCCTAGCCACCCGACTCCACCACGCCGATGTCTGGCCGTTTTTTTGGGGGTGGACGCCGGACGGCTCATTAGCACGCCCCGTCCCTGATTAAAAACCGCCCCTTAATCGATATTTATGGCCACCAGCCATGAGTAATTCAAATATACGGCGCTCATTAGAGGCCAGGGCGAGGAGATGGCATTAAAAATGTTTAGCTGGCAATCCGGTTCCGTTCCATGGAAAACGCTCATTACAACGCGATTCCCAAATTGAATTTAATTGGACGAATGTTTAATAGTGTAAAAATTGATGTACATTAAGTGCTTAACAGATTATTTCCATTTTGAAGTTCGTGCCAAAAAATCCATCAATGTGATTGCTATTTATTAATTAAGAACAAAAGGCAAACAGAATTCATATGCAAATATGTACATAACAAATGGAGATGTTAGCCAGCATGTTTTGGCCTTAACGAATTTTAAATTTTTTTGCCAATTAATACTTTCAGGTGACACGGGGCCCAGCGAGAAGAAGAGGGTGAAGGCTCATAATTTATTCAATGCACAGAACAGAAAAGCACAATGAAAGAGACAACAACAACAAGAACAGCGACAGCAGACAATCACAATTAACGGAACTTTTCCCATATGTGATATCTATTCAAATGTCCCCCCACAAAAAAGGCGACGATAATGCCAAGATAGGAAAAGAGAAGACCTAAAGTCTGACAAAAGTTTTAATACCAGACAAAAGAGCTTACGAGAGGAAAGCCGGCTGGACAGAAAATCAAATGGAATAATAAACTTAAGTTCTGCCTCGTTGAAAATGTTGTAATCCCTGTCAATAGGCCGTCTCATTGGAATATATTCGAAATTGTATCGTAAAAACTGCATTCAGCGAACTGAAAAAAAGTGAACTGCAATTGTTAATAAGAATAATTAAGTTAATATGCATTCAGGGCAGAAGCGGTGGAGAATGATTGAATTGCACACGTGTCTGAAGAGGCACTTGTTGGAAATGATGGGGGAGGGCTGTCCTTATTTATAGCCGCCACCCGCTTAATTAACCGAAATTTAAAGCCAAACCAATTCGAAATTGAATGGCAAACCGAAACCAAAGTGCTCATTGATTAATCCGCCATTGGGCCATAATCATTTTAATAGTTTTGACATTTAAATGACAAATTAAAATGGAATAAATGCAAAATAAGCGTAATAAATTTTAATTGCTGTAGCACCCCGTTGCCTAGCCTATATCAACCCCTTTGCTGTGGCAGCTGTTGCATTGATTATAATGAAATTATTATTTATTTATTCGTGAATTTTTGTTTTTGTTATTGCATAATTAATTGTTGTCGCTCGAGTGGCAAACAATTAAATAATAAATCAGATTTTAAGCATTCGTTCAATTATGTAAAAATAGTAGTAGCGCTGTGGGGATGAGTCAGATGAGTACATAAAAGAATCGGCGAAAAAAATGGATAATTATAGGGGCTACACTAACCATTAAACAATTGACAAAAGCCTGTTAAATAGAACTCTGCCATTGTTGCACAATCGAGTGGGTAGAACAAAGCTCGAATTGCAATTGCAACAATATATGTGGCCCCCCTCCCTCTGCCCAACTACCACCGCCACAGTCCACCTGAAAGTTCGCCCCCCATTTACGGCGGTAGCGGCGGCATTTCGGCCTGACATTTCATTTCATTGCTTTTCAATGGAAAATCAATAAAGTAATCCAAATTAAACATTAATCCCATTCAATTAGGCAATAATCATTGCTTTGGCATTTCCCCATCTAACGGTAGCAACAGCACTAATGCTGTCGACGACACCAATTGTCATAGATATCGATCTGAGTGGAGAGTGGATGAAGTGGAGTGGCAACAGGTGACTGACTTTAGACTGGTTTATACGTATGTAGCTGGAACCCCTCTGCAAGCGGGGCGTGTAGTCCGGCCTTAATAACACCTCTGTCTGTGCCTGGGCCTGACTGCTGGATGGAGCAATGCGTGCCCTGGGGCCACTCTAATGTCCAGTATTTAACACTCTAATGGAGCCATCGGCGGCCGCTCAATTGCAACCGTGAAACGGTCGCAAAGTGGTCTCTAATCGAATGCCAGCCTGGTCAGTAAACTGAATTAAATTAAATTAAATCTGAAGTTGGTAGATTGGATTAGGACTACAGAATTTCTAGATTGATTCGTATTTATCTAAGGCTTAATATTCCTAGTAAATAGGTCATTCCTGTTGTACTAATTTCTGGGAAATACCTTTGCTGTGAGTCTGATTCACAGCTGCCACATATCTTTCGAGCCCCATATCTTCTTTGTATCCACACATATCCGAGACTGTTCCCTTACATAACCCAATTAAAATTATCTAAAGCCTTTGCTTACTCACTTCACAACTGCCGCCCCACCATACACGACCGGAGATCAGTCACCTTCTATACCCCCTCCACCCACCAATTACTATATCCAACAACTGTATCCACTGTAGGTATCCCCGTGCTGAATGCGCGCACACCCCACAAAGCTCATTGATGACTCATCTGGGGATCTACGTTATGAAGAACATTCCGAGACACAACAAAAACAACCACAAGATATAATGTGGCTTGTTGACGACGCTTGGACGCTCCTGAGTCATAAACGCAGCTCCCTGATCTGAACCTGAACCAAAACAAAGCTTAAGAATCACATTAAAGTGTACACAGTGACAGTGTACACTGTACAGGATTAGCACTTTAGTTACAAACACATTTAACATTTAACTCATCCTCAAAGCCTTGTCTCGGACCGATGTGTCCATCCAAGCGAGCTTTGGTTGTAGTCTATTGGGGTTATGATGGGGCGTTGATGTACTTAATTACAAGGGGCGTATGCGAAATTGTATTAAATATTTGAGTTTATTGATAAGGGCCGATTGGGGTCACTGGGGGGAGGCCATAAACAGTTGTAGATGTTAATGCATGTGTTTTTCTCTGTTTCCGCACATTCCATATTCGATTTTATGGCGGCTACGACTTACCGTTTTCTTGTTATTTTTATATTCGATAAACAATGCCGAGGTAATCCTCCGTTTAATGCTGCGCCGTTGTTGTCGTCCGTATGCGGGATAGATAGTAAATTTTATATTTCAAGCACGTGTCATTTGATTAGTTTTGGTCACCAAACACTCGCGTAGATAGGGGCAGGGGAGTATGTCAGGTGGGAGGCGGTCGGTGTCGCCGTCACACACAAGAAGCTTAAATAGTTCTACACAGCACAAACGGTAAACATATAACTTAAACACGAAAACGCGAACGAAAAATAGAAGAAACGGGAAAACTCGCGACGATCTCCCAGACGATCTGCGTTGTTTGAATGTTCCAAGTCGAATGCGGCGTCTCGATTCGTATACGGGCGGCTTTGCGCACTCGCAGTCGACAATACCTGGGTGCAGGGTATATTCGGAAAAGGTACGGCGTGTCTTCATCCCTACTTCTTGCTCTCCCAGCCGTATGCTCTCTGAAACATTCCTAGCCAAGGTATACTAATAAGTCTATCTATATCTGGGGCCTCACCTGGTATAAATACACCTTGGGGTGCTATCAGCAGCTGCTGCTCTCTCTTTCTCACCCCTGCCAGCTCTTGTTGTTTGTTTAATCATAACGCATACGTATGTACATACGCTTCGCATAATGCAGCGCATTGTTCGCTTTGTCGCCCGGCCGCTCCCGCTGCTGTTTTCATCGTGTTGTTGTTGCCGTAGTTGGTGGTGGATTTACTTTTTGTTTCTGTTTCGGTTTCTTATCACTCTCTCGCTCTGGCCGCCGCTCCCTCTCCAACGCCGCACACTCTCTGACTTCGAACACAGCTGTTCGAAACCGGTAGCATTTCGAAGGTGAGATCTCTCTCGCTTGCTCTCCCTCTTTGATTTAAATCTGTCTATCTCTGTTCTAGGCATGCGCAGCTGTCTGAGATTTGTTTTCTTGATTATCTCTTCTTTCTGTTCCGATTGAATGCAAATTTTGTAGCCCATCTTCGAGAGGGTTGTTCTTTGGCGGCGTCGCAACCCCTTTTCGTTGCAACACGGTCAAATTGCGCAAGCAGAGCGGCTCCGATTGTCCATTTTGGACGCTGATAAGATTACCACGAAAAGCCCAAGGGCCAGGTAAAATGTTGCAAGTATTAGGGCGACTCACACCTGATTGATCTGAATCGATAAAACTAATATATGGCCCAGGGCTTTCGTAACACTCATTTTGTACACTCCCGCCGCCCCCTCACGAGGCAGTAATCGAAATCAATTAAGCAATTGAAAAATTGGTGCAAAAGTGGGGGATCGCCCACCTCTGGACACAATGAAGAGCAACCCACACTTTCCAATACTCTAGATGGGAGTAGGTAATATAACTTCATTGAAAAGCTGGCAAGGCAGAAAAAAAGCTATTTTTTGTACATTGAATATATATATTTATTTATATTCTTGATGCCGCTGTCCATCAGCTTGTTTCTATGTATCACATTCGGACCATTAAAATCGCTATTTAAGGGTATCCAAAGCTTCGCCACAGGTCTTCTTGTCCCGTTTTCTGTGTTACACATATTGTTTTTGACAATTTCAAAGCAATTTTCAAATGACTAAAGTAGTGAAAACAGTTGGGATATGCCAGAGCGTGTGTCGTGTGTGTGCGGCAACTGTAAGCAAATTAAACTCGAAAGCAACTGAAGAGAAGATGTAGGAGCTACAGCAAGAGAGAGGAAGAGACGCTCCAAAAAAGTTCAGAGTGCATACGAAAGGAATTTCGCCCCCATTCATTGTCAATGTAATTTGTCAGTTCAAAGACCCCAGCGACACGAGGACTAGTGCTGGCCGGGCTGCACGGGTCCTACGTGCAAGATGTTGACATGTTTGTCCTGTGCCAGCGCTGCATTGACAAATGTGCCGAGTGTGCGAACGTGCGCCCAAATACGAGTACTCGTACCACATCCTACGAGCAGATCCCGAGTCGAGTGCAAGTAAAGAAAAAATGTAATCAATGTATTTTTGTCACGTTAACCAAATCCACGGGTCTCGGTAGGGGCAGCACGAGCAGCTGATGCAGCTGCCTCGCAAACAGTTCCTTCGCCAGGATACACAGAAAACATAAATTCTGCCTGTCTGTCTCCCGTTCTGTAAATTTTGCACGGCTACAACGACAAAAACAACCAAAACTGGAGCTACAGCTAAAGGAGAAGAATGAGTCGAAATCCCAGACGGCACAAAGGATTGTTAGAGGCGGACGGAGAAATGTCACTTCGTTCGGCAGCAATTATCCCTGGAGCCAGCCTTGAATGTGTGGAATGAGCAGTTACTGGGACTCGAACCGATTTCTATGCGGCAGCTGTCGAGGCCTTGGCGCGAGCTAGTCTGCGATTGCAGCACAGTGGGCACTCGCTAGCTGCAGACAGATGGCTGTGATTGGATGGGCTGTGCAAGGGCTGTGGGAATGCTGCGCCAGCTGCGATTCCCTAAGCTCATTCCACTCACATACCGACGGCCCACTGTACTCATTGCCGTGTGCGAGTTACCGTTCAATTGCTCAATCGCATGCCAGCTCTTTCTAGCGCTCTCCCTATCTCTCTCTCTCTCTCTCTCTTTGGCAGTGATGTGTGCCTTATGCCACGACTTCCTCCTCGCATTCACCCCCCGAAACAACAACAGTCGAAGAAAACTTAAGTGCATTTGTGCCCCTGTATGTCGCGTCGTCTGCCAGCTGTCTGCACCCCCCGGTGGCTCAGGCTCTGTCTCTGTCCCGCTCCCACCCTCATCAGTAATTAAGTCGGGCATTATCGCTGGGGCAAACATTTTCGATATGCAGCGTTGGTAAAATTTATGGGCAAATGCATTTTTTGGCTATTTATAGACCGCACTAATAGTGGCACGCAGAGTTCATAACCTAGCCCATGCATAACTCGGTTTTCCCATAACCGAATGCTATCGAAACTTTCACAATGGCACAGATTACTCGTTCGATATAGTAGGCAGGTACTGTACGTTTCTTATTTGAGTTTTTTAAGTAATTAAATCTAACCGAAATAGCGATAGCTATTGATGAGTAATAACTTGACGTAAAGTACATTTAACTATGTGCGATATAAGGGCCCTACCCATCTGTAACTCTGCGGCGGCATTATAGAATAGCAAATGGTCAGCCAAATTAGCAAATTCACTGGCTAATCTGTGTACTGATTGTTCCCGTTATTTTATCAAAGTTCAATGGCTCTATCTGATCGGACTTTCGGCCACATAATTGCAGCATGAATTCAAAGAGCACTTTAAAGACTGAATCTCCCTGCAATGAGTCACCGCCCCGCTTATTCGCATGCTCTGACTGTGTGTCAGCAGAGGAGAAAGAGAGATCGCCGTCGTGATTAACTGTCTCTCTGACAGCGCAGCGTCGATTCACCTTTCGATTTGCCGAGCTGGCTGAAAAACCTAAGAGAGAATAAATGCGAAACAGACATTTCGAATCGAAGCGGAAATTCGACTCCTGGCAGGCGCCTCGAATTGCATTTTGCGCTTCCTCAGCTTTTCTAGCTGCTAGCTGCTTTCTGCTCCTTTCCTTATCGCAATCGGCGTCGCTGGCGCTGTTGGCGTCGCGACTGTGTCATCAGAAAGTGATATAAAGAGCATGGCAAAGCAGTAAAGAAAATAATTTAACGACACCCAATGAAATCACAAAAAACAGCAAGAAAATAATGGTATTTAGGGGGTCGAAGATTCGATACCCTTACGAATCAATAATAGCTAAAGGAGAGAGGATCCATATCGTAAAAAATAAATGCTGATCGGATCTATAGCAGCTACACATGTGATGCAGTAGTCGGCTTTTGACGCTTCCAATTTAAATTTATTCCGCGATTTATGACACATATTTTTCGTGCCCTTCTTTGAGTTGCAAACATCTCACCAAACCAATCATGCCCTATGCAAGGGCATAGCCACAGTAGCAGCAGCAACACAAGAAAGATAGCAAAGCGACAGTGACGCCAGCAGAGGCAGTGACAGCGGCAGAGCAACAAGTAAAGTCAGATGTTTACCTTGAGTCCGTTGTCCGGGCGGCGTAACCAGCGGCTTTTCTAAAGTTTCTGCAGCTGCGCTGCGCTCTCTTATCAGCTGCGAGTGCATTGACATTGTTGCTGTCGCAGAGAGCTTTGGCAGTGCTGCCAGCGCGCTGCATTAGCTAATGCAAACTGGTCACAAAGAGGGCGAGCAAAGAGAGGAGAGACGAAAAGATGAGATATTTCGCTGTGTCTCTGATTCCATTTAATCAAGCTCAGCGTAGCTAGTTCTTCTCTGCTGCCATCTCTCTTCTCTTCGTGCACATGTTTTCTCTGCTGGCACGCCAGCATGTCTTCTCCGTCTAACCAGCCTTGACCGTATCATGATCCAAATCCCGTTATATTGTCATGAGTTTTCTTTTGGCTTTGCAAGCGCTCTGGCTCTGTCTTTCTATCCCTTTCAAGTGGGGCTGCTTATTAAGTCATAGCCAAAGCTAAAGGCAAAGTTCAGAGGCACTTGGCGCCCACATAATGCAGCGCGCTTAAGTTTGTCTCAAGGGTATGGATGCAGGCGGTCACCACCCCGCAGCTTTTGTTGTGTGCATAACTATGTACATATGTATATGTAAGTATGTATGTATGTGTGTTCATTGTCATAATTTACTATTTTAGTAGCTGCGCACACACACACGCAAAAATAGCGTGGAGAGAGAGAAAGAGAGACAGCCACTCGAGCCCCATTGTTGACTTTTGTTTTAACGCCTTGCACACACACACATACTCCACCACACGCCGCCCCCTCAACACGCTTCACTTGATGTACATTGTTGTTTAAACTTGTGCGCTTGGGAAAAATCATACAATTTATAAGTGTTGAACAACGACAACAAGAACAGCAGTGATGCTGGCCTATCTGCAAAGCGGCAACAACCACAATGGCATTAACAACAATGAGGCAATGGCGCCTGCTTTATATTAACAAGCCAAAAAGCAAAGCGGGGGAAAAAGAGCGAGACGGAGAGATGGAGAGATGGAGTGGTGAAAGCGGTGAAAGCGGGGGACGAGGCAAAAGAACAAAATAAAAGTGTTGACAATGCCGCAAAACAAGCGAAAAAAAACATTGCATAAACTTGGGAGCGGAGGGAGCCACCCACACGCAATGGGTGGTAGAGAGGTGCGAAGAACGAGAGAAATGTTTTGGGGTGTGGGTATTGTGGAATTGTGGAATTGGGGGGTGTGGCATGGGAAGGATTTATGCTGTGGGATATAATGCGACGACAGCTAACGGAGTGGCGCTTTAAAGCACGCCGCTCCGCCCAAAAGGAGAACAGAACTCTTTTCACTTTGCCATTATGTGGGCGCCCAAGAAGGGGCAAATGGGGTTGGTTGAGGTTACAAGGGGGGTGGGGGTGCAATAACATATGTTTTGGAGGCATCGCGGATTATGTAACAACTCGCTGCATTTGAACAATGTTTCTTTCAGCCACCACACAGCCACAGAGCCACACTCCACTCCCACCATTGTTGTCGCTGCTGCTGAAGAAAGGAGACAGCTAAAAGAGGGAGTGGCCCTAGAGGCCGTGGCAGTGTGGGTGGTGTGGGTGCTGTGGTGTGCTGCTGCATGGCCAAAATATTTGAACAATTTGCGCTGCTGCAGATTTCTTTGGTAGCCACAAAAGCGAAGCCAACAGCCTTTCCTTTCCCTTTGCGTGCGCCTGTGTGTGTGTCGCATCCTTTGCTGTTGCATTCTCTCTCCCTTTTTAACTTTTTCCCTCTCTCTCTCTCTCTCGCTCACTCTGTGGCATGGAGACTGCACTCGTTTAGCATCGTTAAGCTTTCCACTTTCCGCTTTTGTGTGTCGGGCCACATTTTTCGTGCTAATATCGTTAAAATGTTATTACAACGTAGTTTTTGCTTTAAGCTCGCCCTCTCGCCCATCTCTCTCTAACTCACTCTTGCTCGTTCTCTTCCTCTGGGTTGGAAAATTATCGTTAGTTTTGTTGCATGCCCCCCCGCCCCGCGCGCCGTACACAGACCCTTCGTGCTCCACAAAAGATATTCTTTCATGTTTCTGGACTGGTCGGGGCTGGATTTTCGCTACATCGTGTAAAATTAATTGAATGTAGCTGCAGTCCAGGACTAGGACTAAGGCCAGTGCCACGGCCACGACCAGATGGCCACTAACGGATGTCGGAGCCGTGTAAGCCAGGCTCTGGCCTGTCCTGGCGGGCGGACATTCAGCCAGCAGGCCATATAATTTAGAGGCTGCGAGAGCTGCTTAAGTGCAGCAGTGCAAGAGCTTTTGGGTGAGTCCACAAACTGTTTGCTGAAAGCCGGAGGGGAGCCTGGACCTGGACTGGGCGTCATGTGGCGTCAATTAGGGGCATGACGATAATGATACTGATTCAACAAAGGAATGTACGAGAGAAATCAATTTGCTCTGAGCCATTCCAATTCCAGAAAGTCATTTAGATTTGCTGCAGACTCCTGGTGTGCCGCGCAATAGCTGCAGCAATGCAGCAAGGACCAGCCCCACAAAGATACACATTCCATCGGCTGGAGCTGGAGCTCAGGCCAGGCCCAACTCCTTGAGCACATATCGCTTATCAGGCACAGCTCCAATTCCAATTCCAATTCCAACTCCAACTCCGCCTGGGCCTATCTTATCGCCAGCAGCCCACTCTGCGGCATTCCTACGCGTACGAGTACGATTAAGAACTGTGCTGAGAGATGGCCCCCATTCGTGGTGACAAATATTGATTTATGCTTTAAGCTTTCAACGTCTGTTCCACTGCAGCGAGCGTGCCACGGGGACGGATGGAGGGGGCATATCAAATATTTGCTTAAATAAAGCAAAGGCAAGCTTATTTTTCTCCCAGCAAATGAACTAAGCTTCCTTCATTTGGGTGGGGTGGGGTGGTAAGGGAAGGGAGGGTTTGTTTTTCCCTCGTATTGCATAACAAACATGAATATTCTGTGAGAATTTCCTGCTTTTCAACAGCCTTGGACGAGGGCGAGGACCTGGACCTGGACCCGGACGAGGATAAATGATTTTTCCATCTACTTGTGCTGCTTTCTCTGCTTCGCAGGCGAAATTTAATGACGGATTCTCCAGCAGCCAGAGCCTGGGCCTAATCGTGGGCGGTCGTGGGCATTGGCCTGGGCGTGGGCGTGTGCCTCAGTTGCGTGTCTACAGAAATTATAATACAGTGAGAGAGAGCGGGTGCCAGGAGGAGCTGTTTCTTATTTACGAGTCGAGTCGAGTATATGTATATGTATATGTATGTATGAATTTCTTCTTATCTGCGATGAAAAGTGAACTATTATTCAGTGGGCCCTGACCGAGACGCGCTCAACTGCGACGACAGCGGCGTGTGGCAAGAAGCCCTTGCTCCTACCCCTATCTATCTCTATGCCCCCCACCTCCTCTCGCCCTGCGTAGGTGCTGCGAAGCGTGGCCCAGAGGGACGGCTGGCAGGCGTTAGGACACGCGTCCTTTCTCTGGGCCAAGAAAGTTTTCCGGTGGTGGACTTGCCAGGCTTCCTGTAGCAAGGAAATTACAGTGCTAGCAACAGCTGCGGATGTTCGCGGCTACTGCAGAACGGGATGTCCAAGGCCTCTCCAGAGATACACAGGAATGCGAGCGCTCCCACTGGAAGGGTATAAATCTTGAGCATAACTCACCATTCGATTGGCAATTCGATTTGGCCTCAAGCTCCGTTCGGTCAGGGCATACCCAGTTCGTCTTTTGGTCGTTTTTTGAGTACCATTGCCCCTTTGGGTCTTTTTGGCTTATCTAATCCGGGATGTAAGTCCGCTTTAAATGCCTTTAGACTCTGCCCCTCTCTGCGAGGTGGAGATGCACCTTTTTCCATTCAGACGCTTATCGAGCTTACTTTTGTCACACCACCCAGCCAAAACACACACACAGCTGGACTCCATTGTGTGTTTGTGTGTGTGTGTGGATACGTTGTGGGTTTATCTTTTGGGGGCCCGCAGCTTGTGCACATCGAATTCGATTGTAATTTTGTGTGTTTTTGGCATTTTTTGAGATTTAAGAGCGCCCAGACCCTTGGCATGGGGTGGGGCATCGTCGCACATCCTTTGCCATCCATCAAAAGTGCGTGAAATCAAGAAATTTATGCCTCATTGCCAGCCGGGACACGCTCGAGCGCATTGAGTAGATAAATCGCATTAAAATGCTCAATAAATGCTCGAATATTGTGTAAATATATGCACGCCAAGGAGGACCCCACCAATGGGAGGTGGTGTGGCAACGTGTGGGGCTAGCCACCGCAAGGTAAGAACATACATTTATAAGTTAACTGACAAACAAAGCCATAAACCGCATATAATGTTGCATAGCTCTTTTGGAACTTGGACCAGAGCCGACCACAAGTCAGATACACGTGCGGTTCTAGGTAGGAGGCAAAGGTGGCAGCTTGGCACTTTGGAAAGTGAAAGGGCAGTGTCGACGGGGACAGGTGGAAGCTTGAGTTTGATTTAAATGTAACCCCAGTGTCAGGGGCAGGCACAGGCAGATATTTCCTGCTGGACTCCATTTGCGGTTTCTGTTGCAAAAGTTGAAGCGTGTCGCAGGCAGCAAAACTGTTGCGGCCCAACCGGCCCATTATGCAGAATATCTTCGTACATTCAGTGTAAAAGTTATTAAAATGAGAAAAGGTATTCCTAGCGTAGATCTATTTTAGTTCCGAATTCTCCAAATACTGCTTTTATCCAGGTGTGTGTGTGTGTGTGTGTGTGTGTGTCCGTGTACAGGGAGCGGGCACTGTGGAAAGTAACGGTCGCAATAGTTTCCACCACTTTTCAACCCTCTGAGGGTCTCTGCGGCGAAATCAACGCACGGCAGATGTGCCACAGCGATCGAGGCAGGACACGCTCAGGGGCGCCGCAGCGCAGGACATGCGCTGCAGCATATGCGGGACTATAGCGCGCTGCCTGCCCAGATCCACCCTGAATACAGAAAATTCTTGTTTAATTATGGGCCACAAAAATAAAAACACAACAGCAAAAAACACACACCAACAGGGCCATGTCCCGAATCGGATTGGACTGGGCTGGGTACTCCTCTCTCCCCATTCATTCTGCCATGGTACAGTACAGTTGTGAGTACGGCTGTGAGGAAGTGGCGAGCATTGTTGTCCTTGTTTACATATCATTCCATATGCTGCGGATATCCTTGATGAAACATTAAAGAGCTTGCACGAAGTGTGTCCTTTTTTCAGTTTGCTGCAATTCAGAAAGAACGCAAAACAACAATAAACAAATTTTGACTATTTACATACTGGTCAACGCATTCAATTTGAATTTCCCAATTGCAATTTAATCACAATTTTCACAATTTTCAATTGATGCGCGCTGATTCTGCTGCTTGCACAAATTTGAATATTTATTTAACCAAAAAGAAATGTACAAAATATCATAATAAATAAACATATCGATGGCAGAGCCATTTATGCAGCGGTTTTTGCAGCAGAGCAAACACTCGATAATGTTTACATTTAAAGTCAAATGAGTAAAACGAATTTAGAATGGATGCATCACAGCAATGTGGTTATGCATTTTGATTGAATTAAAGGTGGTTTTAATACGAAAGGATAAGGGAGCGAGGAGAGAGAGACATTGAACTGCTTTGCCCATCATCCATGCTACAGCTGTAACCGGAAATTGTTAAGCAACTGTGTGCCGTGCCTTGCCATTCATTTGGTTATTCGTTCATTCACTCTGCACTCTGCGCTGCTCTGCTCTGCTCTGCCGCTCATTCATGCTCGCACTGCTAGTCGTTGGTCATGCAAATCCCTGGCACACCAATTTACACCTTGGGTGCAGTTTGCAAAGCCCCTGGATAATCCGCATTAGATGCAAAATGCAGACGGATGGACGGGCGGAAGCCACAACCCAACCGATTTCAGAGCGGAGCGGACCAGAGCATGTGGCTCTACTTTACGGCTTAGCAGACTGTCACCGGCACCCAGCCCATCCCCACAGGACGAACAGAACCAATAGGGACAGGGATAGGGCCAGGGACAGTGGCTCTAACTGATGCCATTACTTTTGCTGCTATTCAACGGGTGGGGTGTGGCGGGGGTGTTGTTGGAGAAAGGGAAGAGGCTAAAGCAAATTGAATCGTGTTTTGTGGAGCATTTCATTTCGGCATTTGTCAAATGTCGAATATGTTCAAACTGAAGCCGAGATGAAAGTCCCACAACCCAAAACAGCATCCAATAAAATATGTACGAGTATGTATGTATGTCCTGGCTGCTGCCCAATGCCCCATGCCCCCAGCATATTGAAATTTTAATTTTTCAATTCATTTTATGTAGAATATCTGTCCCGAGTCGTTGTTGCAGTCGTAGCTGGGGGGGCAGCGGGGCCACAGGAGTGCCACAAATAACAAATTGCTTGTCATTGCGATGGCTCGCACACCGTTGTCGAGGCAGTGGGCAGTGGGCAGGGCCGAACAAGAACTTGGCTACTGCATTGTGCAATTTGAATCTCGATTAAAATTCATTGAGCACTCGGCATTAGTTAGTCACCATCAGCTGAGCCCCCCGGCATTCGCACAGTGGTTCCAAGCTGGCGCTCAACGAGACCCAAGGAAGGAATTGCCATCTGGGATCAAACTTTATTCAGCTGCAATGCCCGACAGCTGCACCAGGCCCAAGACCTTGCGGCGCTGCAACTTATCATTGGATGTCTTGGGCAGACTGGCCACAAAGTAGACTCCCGCCCTGATGTGATAGGCGCCACTCAGGTGCCGCTCCACAATGCTCCGTATGTGGTCCGCCCTGAGGCACTGCCCCTCCTGGCTGGCTGTTCGCACGACAGCACAGGCCGTGAGGTTGGTGGCCACCACATCGGGCACACCGAAGACGCAGGCCTCGCTGACGCCTGGCAGCCGCAGAATGAACTCCTCGATCTGCTCCGGATAGATCTGGAAGTTGTTGTACTTGAAGACATCCGTGTCGCGCGTCTGGATGTACAGGTAGCCCTCGCTGTCCAGGTAGCCAATGTCCCCCGTGCGGAACCATTGGCCGTCGAGGCTGAGGGTGCGCGCCGTGGCCTCCGGATTCCGGTAGTAGCCCTCCCAGTGGTAGCGCAGCCGGGCGTAGATGATGCCCACCTCGTTGATGCCCAGCGGCGTCTTCAGCTTGTCCAGGACGCGCAGCTCGACGTTTCGCATGACCTTGCCCTCGCAGCCGAGCGGGCCACCGACGTTCTTGCTGAGGCCTCCCATCTCCGAGAGGCCGTAGCCGACGATGAAGCTCTGGTGGCCGATCAGCTCACGCATGCGCCGGGCGACGGCCTTGCACACCTTCGACCCAGCTCCGATTAGCACTCGAACGGACGCGAGCTGCTCCTTCAGCTTGTCAAAGTCGTCGTCGCGCTTGGACAGCAGTGCGATCTGGTGGGAGGCCAGGAAGAGGAAGGTCGCCCGATGCGTGGCCACCAGCTGCAGTAAGTAGTCCACACTATACGGTCGATGGGTGATGATGCGCCGGCAGCCGTTCAGCAGCGAGGCCAGCAGGATAATCGTGCCGGATATCCAGTACAGCGGACTAAACGAGAGCAGGATGCTGTCCCTGGTGTAGGTATTGGGACTGAAATGGGCACCATAGCTTTAGATATGCGAACTGCATCCGAGCAATCCATTCACACTCACTTCTTGCAGTTGCAGAGCAAACTGCGATGGGAGCGCGTCACGCCCTTGGGCATGCCCGTCGTGCCCGAGGAGCACACGATGAAGGCCGTGTGATCGCCATGCAGCTTGGGACAGGGCACATAGCTAGGTATTCGATTAAAGGATATTCTTTCAGTCTGCGCATACGTGCAGATGCTCGATTGTGGCACTCACGCTGCTGCTGTGATCGATTCGTCCTCGCTGAGCAGCTCGCTGACATCTCGCACGCCCTCGAGCCGGCCATTCAGCAGATAGATGGTGGCGGGAGTGGCCAATCTCTGGTTCACTGCCCGAATGGTCGCATAGTTCTCCACATCGCAGAATATCAGCTTGGGTTCCGTGATGTCGTACAAGTACTTGACCGTCTCTGAAGTGAAGAAAAACACACCCAAAGGGGATCACCTCACATCTCGTTCAAGTCTCACTCTTGCTTCGTGTGGATCCCACCAAACTGACCTTCTGCGAACTCCGGATGCAGCGGATTTATGGGTATGCCTCGGAGCAGGGCCGCTATGACCACGCTGGTCAGATTGGTGGTGTTGTTCGCCGAGATGCCGATGACATCGCCCCGGTACAGGCCCAGGCGCTTGAAGGCCTGCGCTATGCGTGCACTCTGCTGGGCCAGCTGGGCGCCGGTCAGCTGCTCGCCCGTGGGGTCACAGTGCTGCATCACCTGGTCGGCGTTGATCCGCAGCACGCGCATAATGACCTCGCCCAGTGTCATCTCCGGGCCGTAGAAATCCTTGCCGCGCGGCCCGAACCAAGTGCGCGAGGCGGCATCGTAGTGCACCTCACAGCTCATCGTGCTAACCCACAGCCAAACTCGACGGCTAACGATCGTCGATCGTCGATCAACTAAGTGTTTTACTGCGCCTCATTGCGGTTTTATAGGCCCCCACTCGGAACGCCACTAGGAAACAAAGCGCCGCTCGCATTGGTTGCTAATTAGTCGGACACGCGGAGCTGTCTGATGGCGTACCCAGATGTCGTTGTCGTGCTCCAAAATAGATGCTGATTTGGCCACTGATGAAGCTAATCAAGCCCCAGAGACCAGACCAGACCGGACGGTCATCCGGTCAGACGGTCTGACGTTACTGAATGTCGTGGAATCTTTTCTGAAACAATGCCTTCGGGGAGTGACTCATTCTGTTTCACTGCAGACCTTTCCAGATTTTTCTTGAACAGATTCTCAGCATTTATTCGCGACAAAATATTCTCTACAGATGCGTGGTGAGCTCATCGAGCTGGGCCAGGATTCTGCGGCGCTGTATCTTCATGTTCTGGGTCTTGGGCAAGTCGTCCACAAAGAAGACGCCGCCACGTATGTGAAAGGCTTCGCTCAGATGCTGCTCCACAATGCCAGTGATGTCCTTGGCGGTGAGGGCGCGACCCTGCTCGCTGTCATCTCGTACCACGGCGCAGGCTGTGAGATTGGTCGAAATCTCGTTGGGTACGCCGAAGATGGCCACTTCGTGGACGCCCGGCAAGTGGTGGATGACATCCTCGATCTGCTTGGGATAGATGGGGAAGTGGTTGTACTTGAAGACGTCCGTGTCGCGGGTCTGAAAGTGCAGGCAGCCCTCGTCATCGAAGTAGCCGTGATCCCCGGTCAGCAGCCACTGGCCGTCGGGGGTGACGGCCACCTGCGTGTCCTGCGGATTGTGATAGTAGCCGCCCCAGCGCTGGCTGAGCCGCACATGGATCTGGCCCGTCTGGTTGGGGCCCAGGGCCTGACCCTGGCCATCCAAAATGCGCACCTGGACGTTCCGCAGCAGCTTGCCCTCGCTGCCCAGCGGACCGCCCACGTTCTTGGAGATGCCCCCGGTCTCGGAGAGGCCGTAGAGTACGGCGAATCTGTCGGCGCCCAACAGCTCGTACAGCTGCCGCCAGATGCCCAGAGGCACCTTCGATCCGCTGCAGACAAACGACCGCACCGACTGCATCCGCCCTGCCAGCTGCTCCCTCTGGGGGCTGGGGCTCTTGGCCAGCAGCGCCATCTGGTGGGGCACCGTGAGGATGAAGCTCACCTGATGGCGCTGCACCAGATCGGCGAAGTAGTCCACGCTGAAGGGACGGTTGGTGATCACCCGCTTGCAGCCGTTGACCAGCGAGGCGAGCAGCGTGAAGACGCAGCTGATCCAGTAGAGCGGACTGATGCAGAAGAGCACCGTCTCGGAGGTGAACAGCTGCGGACTGGGGGGAAGGCAACTTTAGCGGCTCGCTGCACAGAATCTTCTGCCACTCACATTTTGGCGCCGTTGAGCAGGCTGCGATGCGATCGGGTGACGCCCTTGGGCAGACCGGTTACCCCCGAGGAGGTGATGATGAAGGCCGTGTCCTCGCCGCTCAGGCGCGGGCAGGCAAAGCTGCAGCGACACAAATGGAAAAAACAAAAGGGCTGAGAAGGAGTCGGTTCATTGGGCTCACTGTGGATTGTACCTACAGCGTTTTCTCGTCGTAGTCAATGGAACCGTCCGCCAGCAGATCCTGAACGTTGCGCACCCCCGGCAGGCTGCCGGAGAGCAGGATGAGCTCCGTCTTGAACTTGAGGCTGTTCTTGGCCGCTCTCAAGGTCTCGTAGTTGTCCAGGTCGCAGAAGATGACCTTCGGCTTGGTTATCTCGTACATATAGGCCATGGTCTCTGCAACAGAAGCGAATCTGATTACCCCTGGCCGGCCCCCATTGTGTGTCGATTGTGTGTCGCCGCGTACCCGAATCGAACTGCGGATGGAGTGGATTGATGGGCGTTCCACTGAGCAAGGCGGCAATGACCACTTCGGTGAGGTAGGTGGTGTTGGTGGCCGATATGCCCACCACATCGCCCCGCTGCAGCCTGAGCCGCTGGAAGGCGTGCGCCAGGCGACGGCTCTGCTGCAGCAGCTGTCCGCCGGTGAGCTCCTCGCCGGTCGGATCGAACACCTGCATCACCTTGTCCGAGTAGAGGCGCAGTATGATCAGTGCCACCTCGCCGAGCGTCATGTCCGGGCCGTAGTACTCCTTGTCCTTGGGCCCCGACCATATCCTCTCAATGCTGTCGTATTTGGTGGCCGCCATCTCTCTCTCTCTGTCCGCTTCTCCGCCGCTCGCAAATCACAAATCACAAATCTCGGGGATAAATCGCAATAGATAAAACAAAACTTCCACTCACTAACTGAGTTCTGCCGAGCGCCGCCTGGCCTATATATATGGGCGACCTCTGTGGCGGCGGTCTGCCAGTGGCAGAACTTGCCGTGATATCTGCTAATTGCCCGAGCACGCGCCCCATACCCATGGCCATAGCCATAGCCATAGCCATGACTACCGCTGTCAAGATGGTTCTAATAAAGTTTGGCGACAGCCGCTGCCACTGCCAGATTGTCAGGTGTGTGAATGGGCATAACACATGAGCACGAGCATCAGCCGACACTGACACTGTTCTGGATGCGATGTGATATGATGACATGCCGAGGTGTCGGGCCAATCTCCTGCCACAGCCACTGCCACTGCCACTCCCATGGGGCTTTCAATCCCCCAGTCCCCCAGTTCAAGTGAGCGTCTCTCTCGTGATTTGTTTGGGGGGCACAGAATTAGTTCGCAGTTTTCTTAGCAGAAGTTTCAAAGGATCAGCAAAGGTTATGCGCCACTTCTTTTTGGATTCGGTTCTAGCGTACTTCGCACCACTGTAAGCGCATCCGGAGCCGTGGGCCGGTCCGGGGCCTCTGCCCACAGCCTGGCAATTGCATAATTTCAGCGATTAAGCACGGTTTGAGCTGCTGTCTCTCTCTCTCTGTGTCTCTCTGTCTCTCTGTGGTTGCCTCCACGTACAGCACGGCTCTTATTTCTTGTTGCTCCAGTTCACTTTTTCAAGTAGGATTCACGCACCCATCCATATGCACGGTGTATATGCATGTATAGGTGTGTGTATATACTTGCATGCGGATGCAGAGAGAACCGCAGAGAGATAGAGTCGCATCCTTGATGGGCGCACGCTTCATTTGCGTGCTTAGTTAGGAAATCAAGCGTATGGCTCCGGGGCAGAGCAACCGAAAGAGGAAAAGCTCGAAGAGCGAGCAGTGGAAAACTTAAAATGCAAGGCGCATCCAGCTGCACCTGCTGCCGCCCGCAGTGGCAGTGGCAGGGGGGGAGGGAAGGATGGCTTGGCTGTGACTGTGACTGTGGCGGAAACTTCGATGCGTAGTCGAGTGAAAAGTTGTTCGACGGGTGTCCTTCGAACAGCTGCACAGGTAGTCTAGTCCTGGCCAAGCGAGAGTCCTAGCAGCCGATTGGATTTGCCCCTGCAAAGTTGATTCATTGATTTCGCTTAAACTTAATTAATTACGCGGTGGGCCAGCATCCGGCATCGATGATCAGCAGCGAATAAAAATTTCGAGCAACATTTTGCAGTGCCATTTGATGGCCGAAACTTTATGCCAGAACAAGGCGCATTTAGGAAACTTCAAAGTTTCAGCAATTAACTGGGGAAATCACCAGCCCACCCCGCTGTCCAGCCACCGCCCAACGAGCAGTCACCTCCGGAGGGAGCTGCTTTCAGACCCTCTTGCAGACGCGGCCAATGTAATCAGGCTCAACATTATAATTAACCGCAAAATGCAGTCTCCCACCACACTGCTATTAAAACTTTGGCGACAAGCAGGCGAAAAAAAAAATTACTTAATTAAAATGATTGACTAAACAGAAAAGTTTGTGCGAAATCATTTTTTCCTCTTTTTTTTTGCTCCTCCCTGGCCTGGGCCTGCAACTAAAGTAGTCGCTGGGCATGGAATACTTTTCCGGAACAATAGTTCTTTCCGGTTGCGTTGCGGTTCGTCCTCATCCTCATCCTCGTCGCCATCCTCCCTCCTTTGGCCCTCTAGTTCTGGCTCTTTTCCACTTATTTATTGTTTGTGTGCTGGCCGCAGGCTATGAAATATTTCTCTATAGAAAAAACGCAGAAACGAAATGTGGGCGGGGGACGGAAGGGACGGAAGGCACAGGCTAGTCTTGGCCTGGGCTGCTGCTGGCCGAGCTTTGCGAGTAGATGCGACAGCATCTTGTTGTTCATCTAACAAATTAACGAACGCCTCGAGTGCTGTTCTGGGTGCTCCCCTCTCGCTCTATGAGCAACCGACTCGTTTTCCTGCTTTTCGGAAGAGGCAGAAAACTTTGAAGTGTTAATGAATTGAGCGTAGAAACGAGTGGAGAGAGAGAGCGCGCCAGACGAGGTGGTGAGAGATCCAGGGGGGATTAATGTTGGGTGGGGGAGTAATGACCGTGGGTCGCTATTTGTGGTTAATTTTGTGGTAATTGAAATTATGATTTAATTTAATTTGCCACAAAAGTGTGGACGGAAAGATACGAATCTGCAGCAGGAAAAACTTTGTAATGGAAACAGCGAAAAGCCAGGAGATGGAGGAGCGCAGGATATGCCCAATAACAGGACACACTCATGGTACCCATTCGATGAAACTCTCATCCGTTAGACTTACCGCGCATCGGATCGATTCAGGCAGCAACCACAAATAGATAACTGATTCAATTACAATTATAAATGACAATGGAGTGGCATGTGAGTCAAGTTGCAATTAAAAATAAATTCCATCCACAGAAATAAGTGGAATTCGACAGCGATATGTTAATCGATGTGATTTGTACATGCAAACGAGTAAATAGTTTAGTTTAGTTTAAATTAAATTGCTAGCCTATTAAAATATTCTGGCATTTGGACATTTTCATACATGAAGTAAATATTAATGCATACATATGTATGTACATATGTCCATTGCTTCTGGACTTGACATGATGTTTGGCCCGCTTTAAAGCAGCAAATGAATCGCATTAGTCGATGTCCATTTCGATTTAAAGCAGTCGCATGCTAATCGCTTGAGTCGGGTGAGTCAGGTGAATCCGGTGGGACATGAATAATTCAAATCGGATTATGTTCTACGCAAATTTAATAATTCACAGGTCAGGGGGGGGAAGAGGGAGTGGGAGCAGCAGACAGGACGAGTGTGCTTAAGTCGTCATTACAAATCGTTACAAGACTAATAATCCGTTCAAATGACTCATTAACAATTAATTAAAGCGCCTTATAAACAAACCTTCTCGAGTGTTTGTACAGACACGAACCTAAGCGAACACCAGCACACACATATGTGCATATGTATGCATATTGGATGTCCTGGGAGTAGTGGAGAGCAGGATCCATCCACACTGCAGTGCAACCTGTGCGCGAGTGTGTGTGCGTGTCTGAGAGCGTGCGTGTGTGGCAGCCACAAAACCAATTACATTCTTGATTCGAAAGCATTTTCGCTTTGTGCCTAATTCGAGGAAAATGCTGGAGAAGGGAGCAGGGCCAGGGCCACGGCCAGGGCCAGACACTTAACCCGCATGGAAACTAAGGCAACTGTGAGTGGAGCCAAACGGGATGTGCGAGGAGTGTGTCTGTGTGCTGGCTCCCTGAGGGCACATAAAAAGCATTTAATTTAAATGTTGCTCAAACGCCTTTTCCTGCTAATAGCTGACACAGCTGCAGCCTGCTGCTGAGCCACTTGCTGCCGCTCTGCTAATGCTCTCCTGTAAAGTTTGCATGGATCCTACAGGTTTTTAAATGGAGCTCTCACTTATTGTAACCCTCATACAAAATGCCTGCCAATCCTGCGGATCCATCAAATGTTAATCCTACTCCTATTCCCCCTCAACAGTTGAATCATTGTTGCTCTTTCCAATTCTGGAAATTAGCTTTTCAACTTCTCAGGTTAACTTTCCATCTAGTCTTCCCCCCACCGCTGCCATTGCTCGCACTGCCCACAACTGCTTACCCCACGTCGGTTCCCCCTGCAGCTATTAACTGCTCCGCCACGTGCAAGCGCCGCAACTGCATACGGGAAACGATCTGCCAAAAAAAAAAATTGTAATTGGAAAATTCAGCCATATGGACGTAACGTACTCGACTGGAAGTGGCGGGGGGTGGCATGCCAGCGAGCAGACTCGGGCGCCAGGAATTGGGTAATTCCGATTAGGCTGGAGGCCCGGACCCACAGCCGGATCCCCAGCCGACTGTTCACTGGGGAGTGTCACACCTGGGCCATACACAAAAGCCATTCGCAATTGTCGCCACTCTCTCAGTGGTGGGTGTGCGATTGGCTCCATTGCAGCCAATTAGGTTGTTCATTTTGTCGGATTTCTCTGTGGCGTGGATCCCCCCACTTATGTGCCACATGCGATTGCTCATAATTGCTCATTAAGTTCACAAAAGAGTGAGAGCGAACCACAGCAAGTTCAATTATGCAGAACCCTTAAACGCAGCTTCATCCGGATCAGGATTACAACCGGGATTACTGGCCGGCTAGCAATTTCTTGCCACTATTGCCTCAAATGACTTTTCACAGTTGGTTTCCCCTGGATGCAGTCATCAGAAAGCGTCCTTCCCCCTTATGTATTGAGAGATTCCTTCGAACCAGCTTGAGTCGAACGAAAACACTGTCGAACGAAACAAAACTTCAATTTACTTGCAGTCAACTGCTTTCCTTTTGTTCTAGTGTTCGGTAAACGCTCTGTTAGTTTCGTTGCGCTTCCCTTTCTATCTCTGGGAGGGACATAAAACATAATAAAAGCAAATACAGCAACTGCTGGATACTGAAGATACAACAAAAATTAATTTTCCACAAACGAAAGCCTGGGAAATTTATGCTCTGCTTGCATAAACACAAACAAAAAGGAAAAAGGGGGAAAAACCAGCAACAATTCAATTCATTGGCTGCACAAGATTCAGACTGGGACGTGGTCCTGCTGCTGCTGCTGCTCCTGGACCAAGTTAGGACTAGTCCTAGTCCTGGTCGTGGTCTAAACGCACTGCTGACCAGAGGACAGGACAAACTTTCTGCTACTTGCCATGCGAGAAAGGCAGCAAAAAAAAAAGACACGGAGTGGAGCTAAAAGCAATTCCTGCGTGCAGCAGAAGACTCTGCAGCTAACCGCAGGCATTCAATTCAACTAGAAAATACAACTTTGCCGCTGCTCTTTACCCTCTACTCCTGCTCCCGCTGCTCCTGCTGCTCCTGCTGCTGCTGCTGCGTTTTTATTAGCTCAGACACAATGCAAAAAGCCTCTGACTGCCAGGACCTGTGTATAAATAATGAATACAGAGGAAAGAAAAGCAGCCAACAGCCAACACAGCGCCACTGCGCAGCATTAACAGCCACAGAAAAATGCTAGGAAAGTAATTCTTTGCGAAGCGAAAAGAAAAATAAATACAAAAAAAATATATACAGGAAAAGCAGGAATAGCACTTGCCACGGGTCGGAGCCTCATACACCCTGGGGGAAACCCAATTAAAACATCGCTCCAGCTAATTGGATATATGTATATAGTAATTGAAGGTACACAGGAGTATGTAGAGCTCATCCAGCAAGGAAGGTGTACATGATATACCTGGTGATATGCCAAATACACAGGCAGATGAGCGCATTGGAATCCTGGACATGTACCAGACAGTATACCACTTCTGTATTTAATTACAGGGTATGTGGATGGGGAAAAACCAGCGCGCTTAAAGTTTTCTCAAGCAATTGGAGCACAGCGCAAAAGTTTTTACTGCGCGGTCTGTCAGTGGGTTAAGTGTAGAAATGCACCAATACATGCGCATGCAATGACACACACACACACACACACACACACACACACACACAGAGTTACGCTGCAAATTCGATGCATTGGAATCGTCATTAATCAGGCACCGGAAATGCCAGAGCGAATGAGTTCTGAAATTCCGCCTCCAAACCTTGGCATTTCTCAGCCCTCCCTCCATTGGACATGCTGAATAATTCCCCTGGCTTGCCAATATTTTACAGTCTACAAATAAAATATTCGAATAAAATCGCATTGGGAATTTCAGATTTGAGATTCATTGGTGAAATGTGAACTTTTGATTATTCGAATTGGGGGAGGGGAGTGAAGAGTGCCACCTCAAAGTAGAACCAAATCCTGACCATTAATTAATTCAGTGCTCAGGGGACTGGCTGTGTCCCCTTTCCTCTGCCCTTTTGGTCTGAAATGTCACAGACGCAGTCGTAACTCCAGTCTGACCTTGCCTGGTGTGCGCGTATGTCCTTCTGCCCGGCAACGAGCTCCGCTCCCCGTCTTACCCGCCCGCAAGCAAATACTTCCTATGTGCAATTTATTTTGTCGGTCTGCTGTTTGACGACGAGGACTACGTTCTCCTCCTGATGCAATTAGCGAAGTTTACTTTTGTATATTTTTATAATACTGCACATTACTCTTACCTTTCCACACCATTTCAGAGGGCATCATGGCTCTGAGTAGATGTTTGCCACGGACAAACATTAGTTTATGGTGCCCCCAGATCAGTTTAAAGCCACTCTTTGGCTTTATATTCATTTGTGTTTTATTCGCAGCTCAGAGAAATGAGAACACAATTTTGTTGTGGGAGTTGCATTGGACCCGAAAGGGTGTCCAAAGCATCGCACACTGACAGTAGTTTCTGTTTTGATGATACAAATTGAGAGAGCTTAAAGTGCTTACTTTTTGATTTGCGTTTGATTAACATTTCCACGGGACGCAGCGGACCACCATCCACCACCCACCCACCCAACAAACGCTAAATAAATATGCATGCGGCGAGGATTTTCCGCCCCAGAGGTAGGTGCAGAGGTAGGATCTACGAGTATCCCTGTCCCTGGCAGTGAGTGGAAAATTGTATGTCAATTGAATGGCCAGAAATCACTGTTTAAATTTGCATGCATTTGCAAAGGCAATCGAGTCAAAGGACAAACGGAAGCAGGTCAACGGGATAACAGCGATAGGGAGTCGAGTCGGGTCTCCTAAGGAGCGGCAGCCCCACCAACCCGGTACCGGTACCGGTAAAGGAAACGGAACGGCAATGGTTAACGCGCACTTTGCTGCTGTTGCTGTTTCTGCTGTTGCATAAAACATAAGGATAACGAACGGGTGGGCACCCATACACCCATGCACCCATGCACAGTCACATTCACACAGATACAGATCCGGATAGAGACACAGGCAGGTTGGCAGGACCCTGCCAGAGGCATTGTATAATTAAAAATGCATTCAAATGCAAATGCAAATCCGAATCTTAATGCGAATGCGAATGCAAAGGTAAGCTACAAGAGCGTAAGGAAAACGCTCACAGATTAGACGGCTTCCTCGATCCTGGGCCAGCTTTGTTAGCGGCTCTGCTCATTCATGAATACGCCTCGGCCTGGCCCGATCTCACTCTCGGCCAGACGGACCTGGGCTCGGGCCAATCCTATTAGTTGTCGGCCCAATGAGGCCTCAATGAGCTCAATTGCAGCACAAACAACACATTAGGACGAAAGGATTTGCACGGACTTTGCCCAATGCACTGCAGCCATACTCTGGTCGAGTTTCCTGCCTTCCGTGCTCAAACACGTCGGCCCGAGTATTTGTTCTGGTTCGACCAAAGCCACAGCGCATCCTGCGTGTGTGGTGTGCCCTCATCCTCGTCCTACCTCATTCCGCCTGCAGCTCCTGCAGCATTTGTTGTTATGAGTTATTGCTTCCCTTTGGTCGGTTGCCGGGTCCTTAAAGCGTTAGCCATTCCTTTCGCTCGAACGTTCCCAGCGTTCTTCGTGCGCTTATGTAGGTAAATATCTCCACAGTGAACGCTGCCTAGAGTCAACGGGTTGTTATGCTTTCTGTAAACTCTATGCTCTGTTCCCTCCTGTGAGCTGGCACGCTGTAATTCTGCATATGAAATTTCATATGCTGACATTCGGAATTCGCACTATGTGCCCTGCCCCCTCCACCGTTTCCGCTGTTATTTTTTTATTGCGAGAAAATCCATGGTTAAGCTGGCTATGCAAAGTATTTCAACAAATTCATTGATGCCGAGCATATTCTTTCGAGTTCATTGCATTTTCGCACCTTTCCGGCTTTCCTGCCATCCCACCATCCCACCATCCCACTGTCCCCTGCCAGCGGGTGATCAACATGTTAACTCTTTGCCCCGGGCTTAATGCACACGTGTCCTCCGGTTCGGGGCGTGGCTCAACAGGTAGGAATTGTTGCAGCCGCTGCCCGCAGGTCGTGTGTCGTGTGTTGTGTGTCGCCGCGGCGAAAGGCACGCGCAACGCTTCCTCCCCACCCTTCCCGGAGTCATACTCGAGCGAAGGGCCAAATGCGGGCGCTGACAATGTGCCACGGATGCCATGCCACGTGCGACGGATGGAGAGCGGCTCTAATTGAAATGCAAGGCAAATGCTCTGCTCCGCTCCACTCTGTGTGTGCATGGGGGTGGGGAGGGGGCTAGCCAAGTGTAAATTGAACTTTTCAGCTGCTCCTGCAGGTGGAACTCTTGCCACAAATTGTAGCTGTTGGCAACTGCCACTTACAATGCACAAATCATAATACGATTAGAACTGACAAATCAAATTCCGATGACACTCCTCTCATGGCACAACATTAATGAACTGAAAATATTTTGCATCGCTCACTCAGTTGCTACTCCTCGTGCCTGGCGGTGGTTGGGGCACGTGGCTGGCGTTTCAATATTTGCTGCATGTAAATTTGCAGCCAACTCAATCGAGTGCAACAAATCGCAGCTCAACTGCATATCATACTTTGCATATTAATGCCAGCGCCAGAGCCAAATCCCAGAGCGCGACTCGCTTCCAGGCCACCAATAGCATTGAGCGGGTGCCACTGCCACCGCCATCGCCATCGCCAAGGGCGAGAGAAATATCAAAATCAAGAGAAAGTCGTGCGGGGCAAGGTAGGAGAAACCAGCGACAAAGGCAAAGCATCAATTCCAGAGCACTGCAAATGCTGCAAATGAAGGAAAGAAAATTATTTGTTTTCCCTCATTGAGAATCGCGTTGAATCCGAGACTAGCAGGAAAAAAACGAGAATGCAGAATGGAATGTAAATGAAATTGTGCAGGGAATTGAAATGGTAATGGAAGGGCGAATGGCGAATGGCCATGATGGCGAACTGATTGCCGGAGATTCGAGGGGGGGGCTGCCTTATGAGGAACCTTGTCCGTACTGATTTACTGCTTAGAAAGTAAACTCATGCTCATAAGAAGTTAATAAATAATTAGATGTTTTACGGCCTGGCCTGCTACTCCTTTAATTTTCGCATTAAATCTTCGCTTATCGTAACACTCGGGTTTGGGGTCGGGGTCTCTACCCTTACCAGGGTGGTCGGAAATGCACTCCACACTCTATGTACTGTGGAGGGGGGCGGAGATGTCAAACAGTATTCGGGGGTTCCTAGGACTTCCTTTTTGCGAGCTTTCGCCGTTAACAAGTGCACTCAAATTGAGTGCCTCTCGGCCAGCCCGGCTACTCCTTTATATTTTGACACATTATTTTCACGTTGACCTTCCTTCCGCCCCCCTCCTGTGGGGGTGGGTGCGACGATGAGGATCCACCGCTAGTGTCATGCAGCTGGCAAGGTTGAAAGGCGCATTTAAGACCCATTAACATTAGACGAGAGAGCGAGAGGACTAGAGGACACTTTGCACTGCTCTGCTATGCTCGAAATGTGCCATAAGCCACGCTGGCCCACCCAGCATCCTTTGGCCAGGACATTTGCATGATTTTTGCAAAGCGTAATAAACGTGGCGGAGGTTAAAAGATGGAAAAAGAAACGAGAATGGCCAGGAAGAAGTGTCAAGGAAGGGCAATGCCAATACTTAATGTCAGTCACGTAGCATGGACACTTTGCGTCCATTGACATGACCAGCACACTGTTCTTTTGCCTTTTGAGAGTTGGTTTTTAGACGGAGAGCGGTAGAGAGCAGTGGGAGCAGTCATCGACAAACTGCAGGAGCCGTGTCCGTAGCCGTGTCCGTGTCCGTGCACACTCGCAGTGGTTCAGTTGGGTCTTCTTCTGTTAGTTGGCATGCAAAATGCTTTATCCTTGGCACTTGCCATCATCCAGTGAACCTTTCGACTTCCATTTTGTCATTGATTTGGCTTTGGCCTTGCTGCTCACAGTTGTTCGAAATAAAAGCAACAGAAAAGCAGAGCAGAAAGCGAAAATGGAATATTAAAGTGGCATAAACATGGTTATCATTGGACTCCCTGTCGCTGTATTTACTCTGTCCTGCCGTAATCCATGTAATTCGATAAGCTTGTCTAAAAATGGCCATGACTCAAATGAGTCGATACACTTTTAATAGTTTTTGCTGCAACTCCTTTGCGCCTGGAGAGGAGAAACTTCATCCAACTTTTCGTGCCAAACTTTTGCGCTCCGATAAACAACAACTAATGGCAAGCGGGCTAGGCGTAGGGGTAGGTTTGGGGGTAGGGCAAGTTTCCGAGCCCGGTGCTCGAGTCAAAGGCAAGGCAAAGTGTTGACAGCTTGATGCGACATATAGACAGACCCACACAGGGTCCCCCGAACTTTGGACGGCTCGAATGTATTGTATACAAATGCAGTTTCAATTGGCCCCAAGTTTTGCTTTTCAATTTTGAACTTGAAGAACAGCACACACAGATATGGGCAGAGGGAGGTAAAAGGCCAATGTGCAAAAGTTTCGAATGGCACAAAAGAAAATCTTGGCTAAGTTCTGCCAGACTCCGGCTCCGGATGCGGATCCGGCTCCGGCCCCTATCCACACTCATTTCACTCTCCCTTCTGTGTATTATTAGAAACTGAATAAGATTTCATTTGGGGAGAAGCTCTTGCATAAACAATTGCCACCTGCAGAGAGGAAATGCAATCGAATCATCATTCGAGACGAGCCTGAAAAAACAAAGACAACTGCTTGCCAATCAAGTGGTGCACACTGCTTGCTTACCATACTTACATGCCAAAGCGAATAAGAAAAAAATTGGAGAAATTTGTCCCCGTTTCCTGGCCCCGGCACTCCATAAAAAGTTTGCAATCAAAAAAACTTTCCCGTAAACCCAAATGTGGCGCGGAAAAAAGGATAACCTTAGCAACAAATAGACTACCATGTTATTTTCCTATGCAGCGCCCCCCGTCACCGTCCCTTGCTAATCCTTTTAATTTTGAACTTTAACTATCTTTGGAGAAATAAAAAAAACGCCGAGCAGAACCAAACATGGACGCACTCGGCGCAAAGTTTTTTAATAACAAACCTCGTAGCAAGTGCTGGCGGGGTAGCATATCCAAGACCCGGAAGATCCATGGATGGCACGGCAGTCAGGGTTGGGGGAGTAAATTCCGCTCTAAACTGCACGTATTTGCACAGGGCATACTCTCGTACTCTTCTGGCTGGCTGGTCATGGAGCCTTTTGCCGTGACTTTTGCTGTCCAAAAAAGCCGAAAACTTTTAGCAGCAACTGTGCTCGAGGCGGCCCAGCCTTGGATCATCTCCCTTCTTCTGTCCTCCACGACGGCCAGGCCAGGCCAGTCCAGGCCGGGCCAGGGCAATGCAAATACAAGTTATAATAATTTCTTTTCAATTTCCAACGAAAAGTAAGCACTCAAGGGTATGACAGCGAGGAGATGGTGGAGAAATGAGATGCAATTCGGAGGGGGGTATTTGTCATTGGGTCTCATCGCTTCTGCGATTGTGCTGGAATTTGCATAATTCCAAGTAAACAAGCAATTCCATTGCGTGGGCTGGCTGGGGCAAAGCGGAGCGAGGCGGATTAATAACTCTTTGCAGTAGAAATTCGATATCATTTAATTATATTAGAAATAAAGTCTCAAGGGACCAGAGGGTAGAGTCTTCTCCAAGTGAAATGCATCCTCCAACATCCAGTATGATACAAATTCTATGCTTAGAGAACTCTGGACTTTATTGATTTATTTATTGGTTCATCGCTATGAAGTGCACACGTCCGATACGGAAGGAAGGAAAGGGATCTTTTTGGCACCAACAAATCAGGCTTCAAGTGTCCCTGGGTTGCATCGTTCGAGTACCGTTGCAAGTTTTCTGCATTGTACATATTACCACCGGAGAGTGCAGCCCAAGTTTGAGCGCGATAAATGCATTATAAAGTTTCTAGCCATAATTGGTGTGATATCACAGGAGGCAGCAGACAGCAGGCAGGCATCGCGTTGCTGTGCTGCATTTGACATGATTTTAGCCGCAAACTTGCAAGTACAATTAAATTACTGCACCGAACATAATGAGGTTATGGCGTAAAAGGCTTAGGCGCAAACCGAACCCTTCTTAGTCAACAAACAAGCATAGTTTTGATGACAGCGTCAACATAAACTAATGCTGGTCAGTATTAAAACAGACTCCGAGTTGTAAGGACGTGCTACGGGCGAAGAAGCAAGCCTCCGGATGCACAGAAGATATACAAATCCCAGCAAAATGTCAGCTCCAGCGGCTTACAAAGACGAACCGAGATATATGGTAATCAAAAGACTGGACAATAATACATTCGCAGAGGTGTCGCCGTTCGGGATCAAAGAAGCAATCGATCACTGTTGCGAGGGCGAAGTGGAAGTGTGTCGAAAAACCAGAGCTGGAACTCTTTTGGTAAGAACCAAGAACGTGAGGCAAGCGCACCAACTGGTGGCGGTAAACGCCATTAACGGCATTCCCGTCTGCGTAAGCGAACACAGAACCCTCAATTATTCCAAAGGAGTCATCTACTGCAAGGGACTCAGCCACATTGGAGTGGGCGTCATCTTGAGCGAACTGAAGTCACAGAATGTCGTGAGAGTGCGAAAACTACTCAAAAAGAGAACCAACCTAAGAAGTTCCGGCCTCATCTTACTAACGTTTGCTTCCGTCATTTTGCCGACAACAATTTACATCGGCTACGACGCGGTCACTGTGAGACCATTCGTCCCCTTGCCCCTTCAATGCCGAAACTGTCTAAAGCTGGGACACCCCACAGCCACCTGTAGCAAGCCGACAGCATGCCGCCGATGCTCAGCTTTACAACACACTGCTCCCGGCGATGTCTGTACCGCTGACAAGTTCTGCGTAAACTGCATGTACGACTCTGGCGACCAATACATGCATAGTCCCCTGGACAAATCGTGCCCCGAGTTCGTCAAGCAACAAGAAGTCACAGCCATCAAAGTAATCGAAAAGGTTGACTACGAAAGTGCACTGCGAATATATAGCTCCCGCATGGCAGCCAGGCACTAACTTCTTGCCTAAACAATACACAAATATGTCTAAAGCCACGTTAATTCCACAATTCCTATGTGTTTCAATTAAATCTGCATGTACGAGTTCAACAAAATGAGTGTTGTAATTAAAAGCTTATAAAATTATAATAAATATCTATATTGAATACCCAACAACCTGGCAATAATTTACACACATAGTTTCGGCGCTCTGAATATCGGTGGGAGACTGTCTGGTCTCGATCTTGGTCGGCCCATTCAACACATTTTGAATAGTCTAAAACTGGGGAATCCTTTTTTTTCCAGTGGATGGCAGTGGATGATTATTTTATAGCAGACAAGCTCAGAATCCCAATGCAATTTCAGTGCTTTGGCTTTAAGCTCCCCTGAGAAGGACTTGGAAACTTTTAATGGCCTCACTAATACAAATACGCGCACACAGAAGCTGCAGTGATGGTGGAGAGAGAGGGGGCAACTTCCGGTGCTGTATACAAATAATTACATGGCAAAATATTTACATTTTGGTTTTTGGCTTAGGAATATGCAGAAAATAGGCCAGACAACCCTCCCTCCCGAACGAACGAACGAACAAACGGTGGATAAGGTGGTTGTGTGGAGTGGTCTGGAGCGGTGTGGAGCGTTGCGGTGCGAGTAATGCTGGGGCAGCAACTTTTTGGCCACTTCATATTTCATAAAAACATGCATTATGACTATTTTATGAAGCACGCGCCCAAAACTTTGGCATCCAGGATGCAGGATCAGCCACAGACCAAACCAGAACAGTACAGACCCGGACTCGACTCGACTCGACTCGATTCTCCTGTGTGCGTTACCCCGTTTACTGGGATAGCTACTCGTATTTATATAAGCTGCCATAGGCACACGGCACAGGGCACATGGCCCACGGCACACACAGCCACAGCTGTGCGTTCGAGTGTGCTGGTGGTCTACTGCCTCTTGTTGGTCGTTCCCGTTCTCGTTCTCATTCTCTGCTTCGCTCCCATAAAGTGCCATAAACCGACATCGTTGTCCCAGGCCTATCTGCTTTATGGCTCAGCGCTTTCAATGGATCCACCGCACCCCCAAGCAAAGGACGCCATGCATTTCTGGCCATTGGGGGTCGGGTCACAATTCGAGTGGCCTGGAATGGCTCACAAAAGCACACATGAATAGCCGTACATGTGACCGTCAATGGCTGACCAGGCTCTTGTCTACCTTGTTCGACCCACAATTGGTAATTAATAAATCCACCATTCTCCCACCTCCCATTTCCAGTTTTCCTAGTCATAGTCAGAGTCAGTGTCCGGGCCAAGTCAATTGCAACTCGAATGGCGGAAGCTTCATTTACATTCCACTTGTGACTCGCCTCAAACTCAAATTTGGCATGCTGCACCTGACTCTGAATTGAAGCAGCCTCCCTCCCTCGGACCACACCGGGCCACAAGCAGCCCTCCCCATTAGATTATGCTCATGCGTCTCTCATATTCGTTTCAGACTCTGGCCAGGGCACTGGGCTCTTGTTGAGCAATTAGTTGATTATGGCAATCAATGGCGCGCCAACTGGATTGCATTTAGTTTAACTTGTTGGGCCATTCGGTGGCTTTTTGTTGCTGCGGTCCAGTCAGACTGGCTTTGGCCCATCTGTGCCAAGTGGTCTGTTGGGCCTGTTTGCATGGAAACTCCATTGGCAGTTGCTCATGTGTAAGGCATAGCCATTATCACTCCTTACCGATTGAATCGTTCCCTTTTCTCACAGTGAATTCAGGGCACTCCCCTAGAGAAGGGAGTAAACTTTATTATTCTAATGCTGAGTACACTCCGACTCCGCTGTAATATTTTCCATTCAAAATCATACTTCACTTGGCATTCAAGTTTGATTTGTTAGATTCTTAAAGCAAATTCAGATAACTAAAAGTATTCACTGCATCAGGATGCTATACCTGTTTTTCGACTTCTGGCAGCAGTTTATGCAGGGCTTTGGCCTTGTGATACGTTACGCGCAAGGTTCGCAGGTCTTGACGATTTTGGTCAGCTGCATTCTGTCCCTGGCTGTCCAAAACAGCGCGAAAGCGGTCAGCCTCATCGTCCAGGCGGTGGTTGGGGTCATGACTACCAAGAAGCCTAAGCGGAAGCTGGAGCGACAGCTGACGCCCATCAACATAATGCCGAAACAGACGCGCGAGACGATGCTGGGCAGCCTGCTGGTCTGGACAAACTACGACCTCCTGCCTCTGGCCATGCTGCTGGAGAACAACGGCAGCACGGTGATCCTGCGCATCTGCTGCGAGCCGAACACGGTGCCCCAACTGAGCGGAGCCGATCTGCCGGACCAGTACCGCTTCGTGGAGGCGTGCTTCAAGTGGGGCGTCCTGCGCGCCGAGCACTCGATAGACTCGGTGCAGTTCTCGCTGGAGATGCAGGTGCTGCACCGCTGCTACCAAGACCGCGTCCGTTTCCAGTACGTGTCGGTCTCCTATCTGTTTCTCCAGACGGAGGAGAGGCACGACCCACTAACCCAGATCACTGAAAACCTGCGCAGCGTCACGCATCCCGACTCGAATATCGAAATGCCGGCCTTTGAACTAGCCTCCTTAATGCATCCCTTCGGCAGCAGCTTCTACAGCTACCCGGGCACCTACGACAACGGTGTCCAGGTCGTGCCCACCATCTGGCTGATCAACACCCACATCTTCTCCATCAGCTCGGAGCAGTTGTCCCAGTTCGGTGCTATCTGCGGTCGCGATGGTAACAGGATCAAGTGCAACGCTCGGCAGGAGCAGCCACTACAGCATCATTGCTCTGTCCATTTCAACTATTTTTGACGGGACTCTGTCTCTCTACTGGAACAGATACAAGATACAATTCATTGCTATATTACCTCACATCCTGTTTAATTGTTGATTTGCATTTTTTTTATATATATTCTCATAAATTAATATTAAAAAATTATATTTTTGTGCCATACAATTGGTTAGCAATTTGGAGTTCGAGGGAGCTAAACACGAGTGCACGTAGAGAGTTTTCAACACCATTCAAAAATCATTCAATCATGGGTTAAGGCTTAAGACCTTAAAACCTTCCTCCTTCCTCTGGAAGAGTGCATCGGATGCCTAAAGTCTGTGCACATCAAGTCAAATCCAACATCAAAGTGGAAAATCCCATTTTTGAAATGCATAGAAATGCCTCTGAAGCAATTAAGCATTTGACTTGGTGATTTTTGCACTACGTTAGCGTAAGTGGCTTTGCTCCAACTCTGCCTGTGCTCTTGGTCAGACATGGAGTATTTGACTGGCAGCATTTGACAGTACTGCGTACTGGGAGAATGCTGGCTGGGCACGAGCTCACCTGGGTAAATTGTTACGCTTTTGTTTGCCTGCAGGCCATTTTCGCCCTGCAATGCCAGGGGCTGTCTGTGCTACAGTGTTTGAGTGCTCCTGCCGTTTGTAAAAACTGTCTAAATTAGTTTTCAATATACGCCTGCTGGCCAATCAGGGATTCGAATACTGATTTGCTTAAAAGTTCCTTCTAAAATTCGCACTGAAATTCGCTTTGAAATGAACGGAGCAGAACTGGACGCTGAAGCCAATCAGGGATTCGAATACTGATTTGCTTAAAAGTTCCTTCTAAAATTCGCACTGAAATTCGCTTTGAAATGAACGGAGCAGAACTGGACGCTGAAGCCGCTGGCGCTAATCGGCGCCCATTTCCCAAAACATACGGTAGATATTGGTAGGGAACGGGAGCCCACACCCACACCCTCTCCTTGCCCAATTATTTGCCTGCCGTCCAAAACAGTGGCTGAGCTGCGATGGGGGCGAGTGAGCTGCATAGTTGGCTTTCAGCTACTTCAAACACGGTGAAAAGGCGGCGGTGGCGGGTTGCGTAAATCCAGGAATTCCTCCGGTGGAATATCAAAAGGATTATCTTTGGTTGCTACTTATATTTGGGAAATTACCAGCCCCCCACTTCCCACTCCCCACTCTGCCACCTTGTCGCCGCTAGACTTTTTGAACTGTTAACCGGACGGACAGACCGTCGCGCTGCGGCAGCTTCTATAACGATTTATTTCAGGCGTAAAACCAACGAAGGAAGTATTTGCGGTAAAAGTTGAAAATAATTGTTGAAGTAACGAACCATATAGTAGCAGGGGCGGGGCAGTGGGTGTGTGGTATGACGTGGCGTGGCGTGGCGCCACTCTGACGGCACACACAAAGTGGAACAATGGCCGTAGCTGTGCCTGAAACAGGACGACCAAATAGTTTCCACTTGGGAAATTGTTTAAAGTTCACCCCCGAATCTTGGTCCCCCGTGAAGCAAGTGTACATAGAGCTGTAGCAGATAGTCTGTAGATGTAAATATGGAGCTGTTTTCGAGTGGCCACAGCGCCAGTCCGAGACGCAGTCGCATCCCATCCGAGCCGCTGGCCCTTTCGTCAGCAGTTTGCAAGTCAAACAATTAAAACAAGCTTTGAACAATTTCCATTTGGATGCGAATAACAACAAGTTCTGTGCTAGAATGGCAATGAGCTGCGTGCAAGTACTACATACGAGTATAAAGTATAAGCGATAAAGTCAAGGCAGAATGCGCTTCAATCAATCTCTGAAAGGCGATAACGAACACAAGCCAGTTCTCGTTCCAGCAGAACTGTCTCAAATGATGTAAACTAGCTGTGAAAATACTCGTATATCCATGAAAATGCACAATTCCTTTTGACAAGCATATTTATATTCTCATTCTCATTTCCTTAGCAATTCATTTTTATTCATGAAAATCAACGCCGTCAGTCAACACAAACATTTGTAGTCCTTGTACTCGGAAACTCGGAAACTTCTAGCCGGTGCGAATGTACTGGGTATTGTCGGTCTGGATCAGCACAGTTCCAGCTGCAACGGATGTTCATTGTACGCATATTTATTTAAATGAACTTTATTCAAAATTAGTTTTCGCATTCTCCTACTTACGCTTGGGAACGGGCTCGGCATTGGCCAGGGCGGCGAGCATGGCCAGGAGCAGGGCAGCAGCTTGGAAGAACTTCATGTTGATTTGGTTTATTGTTTTGGTTCTCGGTACGACTGTGGTGATACTGATGCCCCACAGCTGATCGGCTCGATCTTTTATAGCTCAGCGACTGCAGAGTGAGCTTGTACTGGGAAATTCCCTCCTCCCAGATAGGGGAATCGCACAGGTTAAAAGAGCTTCTTAATCGCTTCAGCAGTCAATCAAAGCTGCGCCGTTTGTTTTGTGCAACGATTTGATTCGTATGAACCGATAACCGGTCTGGGTTTTCTACGCATTCTGTTGATGCTGATTATAATCTGATCTGAGAACGTGTATGTACATACATACATATATATTTGTATGTACTTTCGGAAAACTGGTACTGTTTATAAACAGAGAATATTGTAATTCAATTGGGTAGAGAGATCTGTTTACAACCACGTTTTAGCATTATCTTAGAAATTCATAATTTGCATCACGTTTATTACTCTGTTAAGCATCTGACTATCAAGTTTCAGTATTGCAATTTTTCTCTGGAAAAGCTAGTAAAAGTCTTTCAATGGAAAAATATATATCTATTATGCTAATGGAGTGGAAGTACTCAGTAGTAAAGCATAAGGCAACTGTTTGTTTTTGAAATCAGATAGATCTAATATACTTAAGTCTATGTAGTTTTCCCTTACACGTTGGCTGCAATCACATTATCAGTGTCATGACCCTCGGGTATTTTCTACAGTATTGGAATTTCCGAATCCCCATGCGCACACCCAGCTATTGCATTCGCAGTCTCGGGTACTTAGCGGGTATATAAGGGTCGCGCCTCAGTATCGGATAATCATTGTAGAGACAGATTTCACAGCCTCAACATGAACTTTTTGAAGATCTGCAGCTTTGTATTTCTATTTGCTATCATTGCCCTTACGACAACGGAGGCTGGTAAGTATCGGAAGCGTATTTCCCAGATTAAATTTATTTCTTATCAATGCACATTTCGTTTAAATAGCTACCCAAGTGCTGAATGCTGGCGGCCATACCCTCATCCAAACGGACCGGACTCAGTACATTCGGAGAAACTAAATCTCCCTGTTAAACAAATCAAATAAATAGTACGGAAATATGTGAAAAATTTCAGCCGTGTTTTTGAATTGTCAGAAGATTGCGCCGAGGCAGCGATGGTCACACTTAACATGTCAGAAAAATACTAGCGTTGGTATTTCTCTTCTGTACTCATTAGTGCTGGCTACTTTTTATAAGTAATATAGCTGTTTTTGTGGGATGGAATAAAGTATATAGCTGAATTCAAAAATATGCATAATATATTGCATCTGTTTTCAATAATATCACAAAATTCCCAATTTGTTGTCTATATTGACAAATTCTTCAATATTAATAGGTTTATAGATTGGCCAGACTTTCGGCTCTTAGAGCGATACATTTTTCTTAGCTATAAAATAGCTGAATTGACTGCACTGAAACGGCGCAATGCCAGCACTGATCAAGATCAACAGCTGTTCGCCTTGTGTTTTCGAAATTTGCGCTTTTTTTTATTGAATAAAGTGAAAGCAAATAATATTTGCAATTGCTCTCTGGAGACGAAATTGATTTCACTCTAATACTATTGAGTGCGGCTTGAAAAGCCAGCTGAGGGTAACTCTTACATCGGTTGTCGAAATACACAATTCTAAAGTAATTTATGTTTAATTTACAGAGTAAAGTGTGTAGTGGAATTGGATCTTCCCTTTCTTAGCCTTATGCATAATTTAATCAGATAATCTGCTAACATTTGCCTACGGAACAGCTACCAGAGCAGAAATAATCCGTTTAAAGGCCAATTCAATAATTGCGGTTCTTCTGTTTTAAGCCGGCGACGCCTTCTTGGCTGCTGCATCTTATCGTGGCGGCGGTCAATAAATGTGACCCAGAGGACAAACACAACAGTCACAGCTACAGCCACAGTCGCAGCCACAGCCACAACAACTAAAGCAGTGGCAAAGCCGCAGAACTCAACCACAACAAGCCACAATCGGCAATCATCAACACTGGGGCGCCACAGACCGAGGAAGGCGAGGGCGCCGGTTGCATTTGGACAACGCCAACAAACCAGAAACACCCGCGCATAAGCCATGACAGCTGTGCCAGTCCCTTCTGTCCCAACACCACCCCAGGCAACCGCCAGCGCCGAGCATCGGCATCAGTCAGCCAGTCAGACTCTGAACGCCCTGCTGGACCTGCCCGCGGAGATGGAACTGCGCCAAATTGAGTTGATCTATCGGGCGGAGGGTAATGCAAATTTGGTGCTTGCCTTGCCGCAATTTAAAAAAGTTTTACGTTTGCCAAAAATGATATCCAGCAGACAGCAGCCGCCGCCGCAGATGGAGGCGGAGGTGCAGCAGGAGCAGGCGGAAGGGGCAGAGGAGACGGAAGAGATTGGGCGGCCGGAAGAGCAGTCCGAATTTTCGGTCGGAGCCCAGGCATCAACCGTAAAAGGTTCGTATGTAGGAATCCTTTTTATTGTTGGCGCTCCACGCTCCAAGCTACTCTCGCATTTCATTTTATTTTTTTTGTTGGACAGGAAATGGTTGCGTGCAACTTCAAACACCCTGGCAAGCTGCTGCTCCATCTCCTGGTGCCTGCTCCTCTCCTTGCCAGCCAATTTGTGTATTGTGCTTTGGCTGGCTCTAGCCTTTCGCTCTTCCCACCTCCCATCTGCCCATCTCTCCGGGAATCTCTCTATCTCTTGTGCATCTTTTGGCCATTGCATCAAATGTGTTTATTTCATTTATCCACATTTCTCTTGTGTTCTCTCGGGCTCCTCCTCGACGCCCCTTTCAGCTGGCGACTTGACAATGCCGGATTTTATGGCTTATATCGGGATAATGCGCCGTCTATTAGGAAATGAGTTTGTCTGCGGAGCGGATATTGTTGCCATACCAAAGGAAGACGATAGATTCTGGATAAACGAGCACATACGCGCCCACAGACCGGGTGAGCACTTTTACAGGCAAAATTCGTGATAAATGGAACTAAGAAAGTCCAGAGAAAAATGGGACTGGACAGTGATTATAGCAGGGCCTGTAGCAAGGGGTCATTAAAAGTCGTTAAATACAACCCTTTGCAGATGCTAAGAGTTTAATTTGTTGGAAAGATGCTGCCTCTTATTATTAATATTATTATTATGTGATGTCAGAAGCAGTTTACGTAGAGTACCCACTGTTTTGGTTTCACCGCCTCCTCTCTGTGTGTGTCTCTGCTGGTGTTTGCTCATTGTGGCAACAATTTTGTATTTGATCAGCTTTCGCTGCAGTGCATCGCATTGGCCTTTGTCGTTGTCCTGGCAGCTGTCCAAAGCCTTTTAGAGCCACTGCAATCAATCATAAACGAACAGTTTAGTGCTCCGGCCTGTACCAGGCCAGACCAGACTGGACCGCACCAGAACAGACCAGTCCAGACCCGACCCGATCCCACCAGTCCCTTTCAGTGACGTTTACTATGCACACACAGATGGATACTCTTTTGCTCCAGTTTCAGTCTCCAGTTTCTCTGGGGACTGATTAGGGGAGGCCGTCAGTGAGTGCGCTGGCCCAATAGTCGTGGCCATATATCAAAATTGGGCTTATGCCCAGCAGCCAGCAACAGGCTACACATTGCACGCTGCCCGCTGCACTAACCAACAATTTATCATGCACCGCCGTAGACGGCGGAAACGGAGGCAGGAAGGCAGTCTAACCCGCCGGCGTATATATATCAATAATCGCCGTAACCGTAGCTTTAGTCGGATGCTGGTGCTTGCACTTTACATTCATTCAGCCGCCGCTCGCCTTCATCTTTTGCTTCATCTTTTTTTTTTCGGGTTTTTCCCTCGGTTTTTTGTTGCAGTTGCGCGTCTGGATAAGGAATTTGTGGGGCCATTCGGGCTGCTCCTGCCAGATGTGACCCAATTGCCTGCCACGTTCGATGTTCTACTTGGAAATTTACAGGTGAGTCGCCATCGTAGCTGCTCCCTGATGCTGATGTTGCTGCTTTGACGGTGGCGGACATGGAGATGGAGCCCAGCCACGTGTTTTTTCTGTCCAAATAAATTGTGTATTTTGTACAAGGACAATATTGGCATTTTTGGCCATATGTGCAGGATACGTTAGATGCCGTCGCACCCGCACCCGCTGCTACCGCCGCTGCCGTTGTGGTTTCGTTTGCCTTTGTGCCTGGGTATCCGTAACCCATGCCCCGAACCCACTCCCAGTTACTAAACCATCGGCCACGCCGTGGACCCTGGCCAAGTCACATAAATCAACGGTTCTTTGTTTTGAATTAAAGTGGGCAACAGTGTAAACACTTTGTTGGTGTTACTTGCCAATGGTGTTGCTGTTGCTGTTTCTGGCCGGAAACCTTGCAGGACACGAAGAACGATGTCCATTGCCCACTGCCAATGCCACTAGCTGTTTCGATTCGTTTCGTTGTGGGGTTGTGCGGTTATAAAAGACGGCGAAATTGCTTTGAAAGTGCCGCCATAGCTGCAAGTTTTATGACGCTCTGCATCCCCAAAAATGAGCACGGGCAGTGTAGCTCCGTTGGCCGCTCCCGCATATCAGATTGAGTGCTCAACCATAAGCCTTGGTGTCCTGTTGCAGGCGGTGGATTTGCGCTTTTTCACTGCCTTTCAGGGTATTCAACGGGTCGATCTTTTCCTGTTTTTTTTTTGGTCTTTCTGCATTTTTTTTTTTTTGGTCGCCTGCTACCGCTCTGCCGGTCGGTACATATTGAATTTATGGCTTTGGTGCCAAAGCATTGACCGAAATAAAATTGCAAGCAAAGGAAACAAACAACCAGCCAGCCAGGAGAAACAAAAATAGAAAATTGTATATATAACGTGTGGCCATAACTAACGCCATATTGTGTGGCCACTCCAGACTCCAGAGCGGAGTATCACCCACGGATCAGCCACGAGTCGGGGAAAAAAAATCTTGGGAATCCGTATAAAAAAACCTCTTAATTGCGGCTTTAAATGTTAATTTTCAATTTCAAGCCGTGAACCGAGAAAATCCCATCTGCCACCTGTACTCCACAGCACTCCACTCCACTTCACGCCCCTGTGCTGCAGTCCATTCCGTGCCTGGCCCCACGGCTTCATAACTCATCATACAATCAGCGCAACAACTTTTGTTTTATGTCACAATGGCAACAACAACAACAGCTTTAGGAGCGGCGATAGCCTGACCCGTCCCACCTATGGCTGCCCCCTGCCCATTCCCTCTTATTCATGATGTTAATGTACCCCGTACTGTGGATGGATGTAACAGGCTGTCATAAACGCTCTTCTCATTTAAAAATGAAAAGCCTTTTCCCCATAAAAAGTGACTATTTTTGGAGTTCTGCATCTGAGTAACGGGTAGCATATAGTCTCAAGAGTCGACCTTAGCCTTTCTACCGTTTTTTGCTGGGCTCGTGCTGCGCTTGTCGTTGCATTTTCAAGTCAAAATGGCATCAACGCCGGGGCAAAAGTTCGCGGTGCACGGCAGGCATAATATTTCATGGCAGTACATGACGGAACGGCCACCTTCCCTTTTACTCCATTTACTGCCGGACCGGAGCACCAGCACCAGCATCAGCACCAGAGGGCAACAAAAAAGAGCAAATAAGCCAAGCAATATAATTTTTCAGGCAAAGGGCACAACAGGAGATGCCACAGGAGCAGCAGGAGCAGCAGGAACCGGGGTAGGAGCAGGAGAAGGAGCCGCAGCAACGGCAACGGCAGGTACAAGAGGTGTCCATCGTCTGGGCGATACATATGCCATCGAAATAAAACCCAAACAAGGCTGGCTCCAGTTGGCAAGTGATGTCAACGATTTATTTGATTTAATGCCAGCAGGAGCAGGGACAATGCCAAAGAGGAGCAAGGGCGAGGAGGATCCGGAGCCAACAGGAGTGGCGAAGTCGACCCGAGACAAGTGCAAGTGTCGCTATTGCGCCATGCAGCTATTGAAGGTGAGTCATCGGGAGTGGAGATAGGAGAGACGCTCTTAGTTTTTCATTCGATTCTTTCCGACAGCTACGCAACGGAAAAATCAAACGATTGGGCGACTACTGTCCTCTAGAGCTATTCTCCGGGTATGTCATCGAATCTCGAATGGGAACACAGGGGCCAATGAACAAGGAACAGGGAACAGCCGCTCCTTTGGCACGAACATGGAGTCATAAATTTCCATCTGCACCATTTGCGTGTCCTGTCGTGCTTCATAATTCCAACACTTTCGGCTGCTCCCTCCTGTCTGCCTCCACCAAGTGCACTTTTTGTGTGCCCTGTGCTCTGTATTCCTTTTCCTTTATTATATGCCAGGACCCTGTCTGACCTCGGCCTGAGCTGGTCTGGTCCACTTAAACTGCAATCCCAAGCCCAATCCCAGTCCCCGTTCTTTTCATTCGTTTATTTGCGGCCCGCTGTTTCAAGTCATGCGTGCATCCGTGCACAAAATTCAATTTGCTTGCGCTTTCATTCCGGTTTACCGCCTGCTACGCTTCCATTTCCCACTTCTCACACCTCCACTTGCATTTATATAGCAAAAGCCCCACCATTCGCCATCCTCCATCCCGAACTCCGTTATGGCCTCACGCAAATTGTTGCCATTTCTTTTGCTTCTCTTTTGTCTGCCAGCATCTTTTATATATCCCATATGTGCATACATAAGTTTTAATAGCATTATTCATATGTACAGTCAGTCCAGTGCGCGCCACAACCATAGTGCCACTGCCTCAAACCAGAGCTGCCAAAGGTTAAATAATAAATAGACTTTATCTAGATAAATTAAATATTCATTATTGATTCGATACCATTACGTATCCGTATATTCGATTTGATTTATTTCATCATTGATACATTCAAAATATAACCGAAGCTCCCACCATTGCAATATCTCTTCGGAGTCCATAAATCAACTAACAATTAAGCACAAACTAATAAAATCGTCCATTCATGAATTAATGCAAATGTTGACTCAAGTGTGAGCTCGATTCATGACGTATTCGATGAATTACTTGCTTATAGATTGAGGTAAACAAATTGGAAAATAAATACGCTTGAACAAGCCTTAGGGCTATGGTTCGCACTGTACGAGTATAAACGGATTTTCATGCTGTGATCCCTTTTCGTTATTTTTTTTTAGCGCACCCAGTCGTATGCTTGATGCCCTGAATGCACTTCTCGCCTGCCCGCAAAATAATTTACGTGTGTTTCAGGACGGCAATTTAATTTATGGCGATCACGCGAATTCGATTTCCTTCGATGAATTGCACTCGCGTGTCTTTCCCGGGTAAGTCAGCCCCATCCAGAGTGATGAGAATGCCAAAGGAAATTGATAGGCAGAGAGAATGACAAACCTTGCATGGCAGGCAATGGTATCGACAATACGCCTCACGTAGGTGTGTGACAGCTTAAGATGGATCCAAAAGTAATATGCGGCTTCCTATACCCCAAAAAGTCAAGGTTCACAATTAACGGAGAGAAAATAAAAGTCTAGTTGCCCAACTTCAGCATTGAACATTTTTTTTTTTGCATTTAATTTCTATTCAATGAAAAATATTTTATCTTTTCTAATAATTTCATTCCCTTTGGCTTATTTTATTCACGCCCTGTTAACATTAATTTCTATGAAAAGAACTAGCTAGAGTAGAAAATTCCACCGAAAATCGGCCAATACGCAAATATTCAATAAATAATGCAGAAAGCAAAAGCCAAACACAAATTCTCGGGTGCCAAAATACCGAAATTGCCATTGCCTCACTTCTTACTACTGGTTGCATTCTCCCCTCCAGCCATACAGCTTTTTCTCACTGTTTCCCCCAATTTCTATCTTGTTCCCTCGGTTCTCTCTGGCTGGGTCGTTTCAACACCTTTTGGCACAACGTTGACAACGGCCACACGAAATGCGATTGGGAATGGGAATGCGCATTGAAAATGCTAACAAACAAAATTGTACCAATGGCACCGCCAACACGAACGCCATCGCCATCGCCATGGCCATAAAATCTCTGAAATTCTCCAGTGAAATTATGGTGCTTATAAAACATTTGCTTGTTGCCTGCCTGCTCAGGGAATACGAGGTGAGTGCAACGCAGAGCTGCGGCCAGGACCACAGTGGCAGTGGCAGTCAGTGCCAGAGTAGCGTTTCAATTGGAGAAATGGAGACAAAAGCTGGAGCTGGTGTGGCTGCTGGAATTGGCGCCCCTAATGTTGCCTGGGCGGAGGATGCCGTGAAGTGGCATGCTGACTTTGTCAATGCTGGTCAATCCTCCGGCAGGACAAGACCAGCTGCTGAAAAACCAACGACCCAAAGGTACACAATGCCACCCGGAATAGAAGTGGAAACAACTGCAGGAGCAGTAAGCCAACAACAGTGCGGCTATGTGTTGGCAGAGGCAACTCAAACGGAAACAAAAACGGAAACGGAAACGGCAACACAGCCAACTCCGAGTACAACTCGGAATGAGAATAAGAATCCGAGTCCGAATCAGAATCAGAATCAGCATGAAAATCAACGTGAAGGACAAATCAACAAAGCGGAAATATTTCGCTTACCAAAAAATTGTGTGCTGCAAAAAATTTTGAATTTGCAATTTCTGGTAAAGGTAAGCTAACCCCCATGCACCCTCCCGCTCCCCGCTTGCCAGGCTGCTGTCTGCCCCGCCCCTTGTTTATTTTCATAGCCAACCGTGGCAAATACCCGTAGCTGCAGTTTTGCTTTTTTTTTTTTTTTCAAAGTGCGGCCATTTGACAGGCAGCAGGGGCGGCAGGCGAGGCAAGGCCCGATCTGAAGTAGACTTGAAAAGACGGCTAAATGGCCCGTGGAGGGCAGCCAAGTGGCTTAGCGGAAGGTAACATATCTTGGCATTTGCAGCAACACTTCGATTATATGTGGCGAGCGAACTACGCCCGGCACTCGCGACCCAGTTATGACGCGCTCAGAGGACTGCTAGCCCTGCCCCAGCCCCAGCTCCAGCCCGGCACCACCGATGAACTGCAGCCGGAGCAGGCGTACTTGCTGGGCGCCACGGCCTTGGACTGCTCGATTATGTTAACGTTCCAGGAAGTGAAAATCGACCGCGAATCGGATTGTACCCCTGACTGGGAGTAAGTATCAGCCGCACAAGGGAGCGGGCCAGTGCTGGTAATCCAATTGCTAATCCTTTTCCCCACAGCTCGGAGGCGGAGCTGGTGCAGCCGTGGCTCGTCTCACTGCTGGGTCATCACTTTCTAACGAAGCTCTCTGTGCTGGATTTGGATCCGAAGCCCGATAGTCACTTTCATAAATTCATAGAGCAGACATGTGAAATTGAAAAGTGCTGCCGAGCATTAAATTAATTAATAAAGTTTGCACCCAACTAAAAGCCGCACGCATCGACTGTCGAGCGCACATAACTGTGCTACAGTTTTCCCTGCTACATCAATTCAGTCCATTTTTTGCCGCCGCTTTCCGTGCCTTTCCTTTTCGCAACTCCCGCCAGTGTCTGGGCTTGGTCCGCGGCCGCTACCGGGGCCGCACCTCTAAAAACGATTTTCACCGCAGCTTGACAGCGAAAAAGGCAGCAGCGGCAAACAAACCACAGGATACACGGCGCTGGCCCTGCCAGTAGCACTAGCGCTATAGCGGTGGGGAGAACCAGGGCGGTGGCGGTACCAGGATGGCTGTACGGCAACAAAGGGAATTAAGTCACATCGCTGTAGCCGAGGAGTCCAACTATTAGATACCCGTTACTAAGCCGCTTCGGGTTTGGATTTAAATAGGAAATGGCGGAATCTGTCTGATTGGCTTTCGCACAATGGGAGCACAGAATCACATTATGTACTTTGTAATTGTGCACAGAAAGAGACCTTTTGTTGGTTTGGCTTATTAGGAAATTGAACATTAGTTTTTGGTCTGCCTGTTACATAGATTTGAGCTGTGCAGTATATGCCTTTCAGAGCTTCGAGCACAGGGTATGAACATGGAATGGCATGCCGTGAACACTCCTTAATTAATTTCCCTGCGAATGCGGGCGCCATAAGCGGAAAAGGCGCCGCAGGATGTGTCCAAAGCTGGGCCACTGGAGCTATGCAAAGTTATGGCTGGTAGGAAGTTGGCGCTGGACCCCCGCCTTTGGCCAGTGTCAGTCGGTTTCTGCGCTCGGGACAAACCAGTTTGGCCGGCGAAACGGCATCGGCGTGGACAAGAGCGATGGGCAACAAAGTTGTGACATTCACCGAGCAGCAGTTGGATGACTACCAGGTGGGCAATCCATCAGTTGTACTATTTGTGAGGGAACAACCTTAATTCTAACTTCAATTCATTGCCATACTCCGCCCATTCGCTTGGAAAGGATTGCACGTTCTTCACGCGCAAGGAGATCCTGCGGTAGGCCATTTGTATTCTTATAATAAGCCTGAACTATTTCATTTCACATGACCCACACAAAGCACCACCCACCTGGCACCGCCGCCTGCCATTGTTGGCAGCTTCCCATTGTTCAAAAACAACACACAAAAACAATAACAAAAAACAAACAGAAAGGAATGATACACACGCACAGACAACAGACTCGTGGACACAAAGCCTGCCATCGCATCCATCCCGAAATATGTAGCTTCCACTCACACTTGGTCTGTTCCAGCGTCCACAAACGGTTTCGTGAGCTACGTCCGGACTTGGTGCCCCGCCAAATGACTGAGGGTCAGGCCTCGAGTGTCAAGGTTCCCTGCGAGTGCATTGAGAAGATGCCCGAGTTGCGTGAGAATCCCTTTCGCCGTCGCATCTGTGAGTAACAAAAGAGCAATGCATGCATAAACGGAGCACAGAACAGCACGCTCCACTCCCATCCTTTACCGGACTAAACCAATCATCCATTTTCCAGGCGAGGCCTTCTCACGCGATGGCCAGGGCAATCTGTCGTTTGAGGACTTTCTGGACGCTCTCTCTGTCTTCAGCGAGCAAGCGCCGAGGGACATTAAAGTTTTCTACGCTTTCAAAATTTATGGTAAGTGTTGGCCTCCTCTTTTCGGCCAACTTGGTTGTGGTGTAGCTCCAGTTTCAGCTGCAACTCCATCCCAGCTCCGGCTCCCTGGATGTGGCAAGGAGAGGCACTTCTGGTGTTGGCCAGCATTTTCCGCTTTTGTTTATGCATTTCCGCAGACCGTGTTCGTTGTCGTTGTTGGTTTTGTAGTCTGTTGGTATCTTTCGAAAGGAGTGTGTCCTTTGTGTGCCTGGCATTTACATGGAACGCATGGCCCGCACTCGCAGCCCTGTAATTTGTGGCGCCGTGCCAGGCAACAAGAGTTCAGTTTGTGTCGACAGTCCTTGCTGCAGGGCCAAGGTTCAAGGACAGCCATAAATTCTAATAAACATTTTAATTGAAATTTAAATTAGAATCCTAAAAATGCCACCATAAAAGTACGGGCAAAACTTTGTGCAAATTGATTGTGCACTTGGCACTCCAAATAAATGGCCAAAAATCCACAGAGCATAAGAGTGGCACACGGACGATCAATACGTTCAAAGTGTCCCTCAGGTGGAGTGCCCGTACAATTTTTTGGGTAAACTACTTCCAGAACAGAAGGTAGTCCGTGCCATAGGCAGAGAGAGAGGGAGAATGTACTGCACTCCGGGCACTTTATTTCAATGTGCATTATTAGATTGACACAAATTGAAGCGTGCAGCAAGCGATTACCTATACGAATAGACGTCTGCGTAGGAGATTGCACAGCAAACTTCGTTTGGCACACATCACTTGACTTTTGTGCAAGAATATGTCAAGTTTTGTAAGACATCATCCACCCACCCAATCGCCACTGAACCCCCCACCCCAGTCACCCACCCAAGCATGTGTGTGTGCACTTACTTATACGTATGAATGTCTGGCATAACTTTGCAGATTTCGATCAGGACGGCTTCATTGGGCACGCCGACCTCATGTCCTGCCTGACAACAATGACCAAGAACGAGCTCAGTCCGGAGGAGCACCAGCAGATTGCCGACAAGGTAATCGAGGAGGCCGACGTCGATGGCGATGGCAAGCTATCAATTCTGGAGTTCGAGCATGTCATCCTACGGGCCCCCGACTTCCTCTCCACCTTCCACATCAGAATATAAAATGGCCGCTCGTTTGTACTTGTATTATTAAATTGTTTATGTCTGAGCATATCGCATAAAACTGCCATCAGTGTGATTAAGTTGGGTCCATGGCTGCAGGCTGCAGGCAGCGGGCTGCAGCTCCGCCTCTGCCTCTGCCCAATCCAGTTCAGTCGCCAACCAGCAGGCTGCTGGCAGCGGGCTCCGTGGGCCAATTGTCGTGACAATATGCATGTCAAATGTCATGCCTCGCATTATAAAATTTATAAGCCCATGTATGCAGTCGGGTCGAATTTCGGTCTGGTCTGGCCTGCTCTGCTCTTTGCCCAGCTCTCTGACCCCAATCGAACAGACTGGCCCCGTGTCATTGCCAATGGACAAATGCCATTCTGCCCTGTTGGCACACACAGTCAAACAAATGTCTGTAAAGTGTCTACATGTGTGTGTGTGTGTGTGTGTGTGTGTGGACTGTCAGAGTTTTATCAATTTTGCCAATTTGCAGCTTAAACTTGTTTGGCAGTCGAGCACTGCAGCTTGCCACCCGATCCCATTCAATTATTGTAATTGCGGCAGGATGGACAAAGGGAACTCTTTTATGCATCTTTTGGGTCAGCTTCAGATAAGGTAAAATAATGGCAGTCGATGATGCACCATTAGCAGAACAGTAGGCCTTGCCTCTTCCACCAGAAACGTTTTATGTGCCTTGCTTGTATGGAGTGAGTGTGTATGATGGTGTGGCATGAAATGTATGCCGCTGTTATGCAAATCACGTTCAATATTTAATTTAGTTTACTATTTAATAATACGCATAATTACATACATATTAAATGTTGTTCGGTTTTTGTTTAGTTGGATTTAAAGTTAGGCTTATTCGATACAAGAAAGTCTATTACAAGTATGCCATAATCGTATGCACGTACATATATATAATTGTAGTCGTATAATTTGTAATTTGTAATTGGTAATCGTTAAAGTAATCCGTTGAATGTGTGTGCACACTGAAATACTCGTAGATTCAGATTGAGAATCGAGTTGCGTCGCGTTGCGTCGCGTGTCGTGGCGTCTGTTTGCCACAAACAGACGTATGTATTTTCCTATAGTTTGTTTGGTTTTTATTTCATTTAATATTGCATATGTTGGTATCGTATGGTTAGATCAAGTGATAGCAACTGAACAGAACAAAACGGAACACTGCCTATACACAAAAACAACAACACTTACAAAAGTATAGATCTACTATTTACTTACATACATACACTCACTGCTACTAGTATGCTAAGTATGCTTAAGTATATGAGTACGAACTAAGCGGAGAACTTGGAGAGAAGTTCCCTTTGCCGAAAAATTATTGTGACGTGACGCATCGAAGATGGGACGACTGCTCGCTCTGCTCTCTATCTATCTCTTCGCTCTCCATTCCGCAATTTAATTTTTACAATTTTCGTATACTCGTACAGTAAATATTTAGTTATATTTAGTGTCTAAGATATATTGTATATGCTGGAATACGATTAGGTATAGTTTCCTCGTGGATGTGCGTGTGCTTATGGCTCTATTTTTGAATACATTCATATATATATATATCTATATATATATATGTATGTAGATGGTTTTTCTTTCCACCTACATACTCGTATATCGGGGGTGTTTCAACAACTGTCTTAGGTTCCTCTTAGGTTGCCGCCTCTTCTCAAGTTTTGTTTCTCGTATACATGGTTTACATTCATTATAGTCTTTTAAGTCTAAGATACACTCTCTTTTCCGGGGGGAGTGTATGGGTATGGGTATGGGTATAGGTATGGGGATTTCCCTTTTCCGGTCATCCAAGAAATCGGAAACAATCAACGAAACGCACATTAATTGTACAATACTCTAAACGTAGGGTTTTGGTTATCTTATAACGCTTCCATCGCATCCATTGCCAGTGGCTGTCAAATTGTTCGGAGGGGTTCGAGCCCGCCCTAGAAGTCGTGGTTGCCGCAATTGGTAAAACCGTAATCCGAAAAGCTTTCGAAGCTTTTCAACAAATTTCAGTACACCGAATTGTGGTGCTCGTAGTTGTTGTGGGCGGCTGCGGCATGGTGCAAGTAGGATGGGATGGCTGTGGCATTTAGTTCCGAGGCTCGCCGCCGCAGCGCTGCAATGCTGTGTCCTCGCCACACGTCCTCGTCGGTGGCCCCATCCGGTGGGCGATTGCATCGACTGGTGGCAATGGAGTCCTTCCTGCTGTTGCTGCTGCTGCTGCTGCGATGGCGTCGGCGGAGCCATCTGTGGGAAAAGTGGTGAAAGTTTCCGGAGCTTCAGTTGTGGGCTTGAGGAAAGCTCTCTCTCTCTCTCTGGTTGCTGTAGTTGTAGTTACCTGCTGCTGCTGGTGCGTCTGCTGCTGTTGCTGCTGCTGTTGTTGTTGGTGATTCTGCTGCTGTTGCTGCTGTTGGTGAGTCTGCTGCTGTTGCTGTTGGTGAGTCTGCTGCTGTTGCTGCTGGTGAAGCGGCTGCAAAGTAAAATGGAGCTTAACAGTGGCGGGTGTCCCGGCTAGGTCCTGCAAGGAAACTCACCATGGGCTCGCCACTCAGCTCGTTCTGACTGGCGTTTGGCTGCGTGGAGATTGGCGGTGGGGTCACCGAGGAGCAACTGTTCATGTTCGGCGGCGTTGAGGCGCTCGGGGAGCCGCTCGGCCCGCAGGCTACCCCGCCCACACTGTGCTGGTACATCATGGAGTCACCTGGAGGCAGAGGGGAGAACGACCGGGTTAATGGCTGCCTTTGTATCTGTGATTGGTGCAAGCAGCGAGCCCAGCAGCACCCGATTCCAAGTTCCAAATTTTAAATTCCAACAAAAAAGTGTAACAATGAAAACTTTGCTGCTGACAGCCAAAAAACATGTCTCCAAAATTTCAATTAGCACAACTATACGAAACCAAATAAACGAAACAGAGGAGCAACAAAATGCCTTTGGGTATTCCTGAAAATTAAGCGACTGTCCGCTAATTGATCGAACAAATAAGCAGGCAGGCCAGCGCTCCAGCAGTCCAGCGGACCAGGGCATTATAAACCTTATGCGATGCCACACAATATTTGGGGCTACCGAAAAAAAAGTGTTATGAGTTCAAAGAAATGGTGTCGTGTCTGGTCAATTGTCGGGATAACTGGAACTGGAAATGGAACTGGAAATGGAAGTGGATTGTATCGAAAAAGCAAAGCAAATAAACCGAGAGAAGGAAACGAACGACAAAGCAAAACAGAGAAGTAAAATAACCAATCAAAAAACCGAAAAAGTGTCAACGCTTGTCTTTTGTTCACCGAAAATCAGATGGAAAATTTTCGGGGCATGTGATACTTATTCCAGATCATTCTGAAATGGTGGAATGGAATGGGGCGAGGAGCAGGTGGCTTGGGAACACCTACCCAAAGCATTGAGGCCGTAGTGCTGATAGCTGCCCGCCCCCAGGGCGGAGCCCATGTTAATGCCCGAGTTGAGGCCGCTGTTCAGCGAGGAAGAGAGCGGCGACGACTGATTCAGCTGGCCAAAGCCTTTTCCCAATTGCAGCGATTAGTAGGGGGAACCACAAGATACGATAGTTAGTAGCAGTTGCGAGGGGCCTGGGCCGGGATCCACTCACCTGCCGTCATGGGATTAACGCCAACACTCCAGCGGTCGCCGCCAAACATTCCAGCGCCACAGAGGCCGTCACCCATGGCGATGTTCGTGATATTGGCCCCGAAGGGCGGGAGTCCGTGCGAGGGCAGCAGGGCGCCCGGGGTGCGGAAGACATTGGTGGTCTTCTTGCGCTTCTTCCACTTGGCGCGTCGGTTCTGGAACCACACCTGCAAATATACAATGCAACATAGAATTAGCCATTGAACGGGCATAAACCATATGAGATTAAGTAGTAGATTGGGGCTTTAATTTAATTTAATCTATCCAAGCTGTTTGCTGATTTCCCTTTTTCAAGATGCTATACTCGACTCTCAGCATATCGGCTAGCAGATACTTAAAGAATGGCTCCGTTGTGTGTGGCCGGCACTCTTGTAACTTTGTGTGTTTCAGCTCCTTGTTAAGCAGCTGCGACCCCACCACAAAGTCTGCCTCCTACATGGTCTTAATCGAGATCAATTACCGTCGTGACAGTCGAAACACGTCTCGACACATACACACACACGCAAACACACAAACACACACACATTGTACAAGCAGATTTACATGCGCATAAATTCCATATGTAAATTCTTCAGCCATGGGCAGAGAACAAGGCAATCAGTTATTTGGCGAGCTATCCGCCCAACCCCAACCCCAAGCCCGATACCCAAGCTCTATCTCATCCCCAACCACAGCCACAGACCCTCTCCAACATGGTCCACATCTTTGGTCATCGTCAGGACAATGCCGGGGCTGGACTGCCCCTTCGATACGCTTTTGTCTTATGGCCTGTCGGAGGTAGGTCGTAGTCGTAGTCGTAGCCGTAGCCGTAGCCGTACACCGTGTCGGATGTGTTCTGTGTTCGCTTCAAATTGGCTTTTCCATATGCATAAGAACAACGGAGCCGGGCCCCGCAAACATGTTGAGGTTTTGACATTTACAAGGCGAAAGACAAGCACTGCACTCCACACAGAAGCACCGGATCGGAGGGCCAATACATATCTAGGGGCCATCCACCGATTGGAATATCTCAACTTTAACTTTCTGCTTTTCTATGGTGACTTTTTTTTTGCTGCTGATTTCAACAATTCTTCAGCAGGTGGGAAATGTGAGAATAAAGTGCCGGACGAGTGAATGACTAGTGACATGAAAACGATTTTGCTGCCATCCAGGCATCAGGCCAGGCCAGGCCAGGCCACGCCAGTCCGTTCGCATCCACATCACTCGAAAGTCGGGTTGACAACTTAACCGTTATATATATGCACACACACACCACTCACCCACACATACATATATGTATATAAGCAGTTATATAGCAGATATTTATAAATCCCAGCATTCGTGGCAAATCTTGAGCTGTCACCGACTGTCGACTGTTTCTGTCTGAGTGCGCCAGACTAATGGCAAAGGAATACCAGGACCAAACAGAGAGCCAGAGCCAGAAAAGGACAGGAAACACAGGAACAGGCAATATACAGGAGAAAGAGAGAGAGTGAGAGAGTGCGTGTGCGAGGCTGAGTGAGAAAGAAAAATGGCAAGTTTTGTGCAAAGTAACTTTGCTTGTAAGGCCTTCTGATGCTTCTGACTACAGATGGTCCCTGCGGGGTTTGTCATATGTCGGACAATGGCAGACACCACCGAAGAAAACTCCACTCCTCTCCTAACCATTCTACTCCACTCAACCGAACCGAACAGAACTGGACTAAGCTAAACAGCAATGAACTATCACAGGTTGGCTAGATGGTGCACCAGGGACGCTAATGTGCCACACTGTGGAAGGGATAAAGGGTCTGGGCAGTGGCAGGGGCATGGGTACACAGGAGGGAAATGAAATCGCTGTGGTAAGGGTGTGTCGGCGACCTTGACTTGTTTATGTTTTTTACGTGAGTATGCCTCGCTCTCTATTCATTAACTTTTAATTTAATAATTTAAGACAATGTCTGACTGTCTGCCCGCCTCCTCGTCCTCGTCCTCCTCCTCTTCCCTCTCTTTCCCTTTCTATATTTCTCTCTTTCTGCAGCTAGTTCTCTCTTGCTGCCTCTTTCTGCCACATTGAGTTGGGCAAATTAAATATGCTTGCTGCTTTTATTTTGCTTGCCACTTTCGTGGCACACACGAAACACACCTACGCAGGAGGTGCAGAACGCGAACGGAAAGAAGACAAAGAGGAAGAAGAGGAAACAGGGAAACAGACCAAGAAGAGAAAAAAGCAAAAATCAAAAGTCATTGCCTTCCGTTGGCCTGGTCTAAGGCTGAGGGCTGAGCGAGCCATTAAATTGGCATAACGTGCGTGACGTGCCCGGCACGTAAATAGGCGTTAAAATGTCGGTTAAACAAAACATTTATTTTTTATGCCCAATATCCCAATATGCGACTGTATGTGTGTGTGTGTGTGTGTGCCAGTGCGTGTGTCTACTTTTATGGGAGGGTGTGTGCCGGTGACAGAGCCAAAACAAAAATTATATGCGTTTGTGTGTGTCTTCGTTTGCATTTGATTTGTTTTTCGCGGCTTCCTTTTTCCCTACCCTACCTTTTTCTTTCTTCCTTTTCCTTTCTGTTTTGTTTTGGTTGCGCCCAATTTGAAGCGTGAATCCAAAAAACGGTAAACAACCAAAATAGAAGCCCGAAAAATGCTCCTTATGTCGCGTTAAATTGTGTGTCTAACGGTAATTTTTTAAGCTTCACCCTTATGCATAATTTATCAGCCGCTGAGTGGCCGCCAGACTCCCGCCCCAGGAACGCATTGCTTCACAGATTTGTGGTTCCAGGATACGACCAGAGCGTAGGGGTATGATGGAAGAGCGGAGAGGCTTGCCGCAGGCCAGTAATTTCAGAGTTTATTTCAGGCTAGACTACATATGCATAATGGGGGCCAGCTATTCGTGCTTCCGATTGTATGTCCATGTTCTGGACTTCTAAATTTGACAACCAGAAAGAAATGTTTCCGTTCCCAGTGATCAATTACATACCACAATAGAACACACACCGAGACAAAAACCAAGTAAAGTAATACATTTTATACATACATTTTAAATGGCTGAAACCTATGCCTCAACTACTCCTCATTGTTCAATTAAATAAATACCAAATACAACTAAAACTTCATTTCTTTGCCAATAAACATTTCAAGCATCGAATGAATTAATGAGTACTTCTGCCTGATCTAACAAGAAGCCACCAATGAATGGCTGTGTACAAAGCTCAAGTTGTTCTATTTTTTCTATTTACTATTTGAACAAAGTTACACTTACACCCCTCTGTCACTACCTCTCTCCAGCCTCTGTTGCTGTCGCTACCAGCTACCAGCAATCCTTCAACTGTAGACTGCACTGCCAGACACACAAAAAACAGAAGCTGACAAAAAATTTCAGCCATATGTTTCGTACAAAAGCATTTTCATGTTTGGACTTTTAATTTTCACTTCACGTCTGACAGTTGCAGCGGCAACAGAAGCAACAGCAACAAAAACCCAACAAATAAGAAAAGACACCACCAGCAAAAAGCCAAACAAGGCAGAGAGAGGGAGAGAGAGAGAGAGTGCTAGATAGAGAGGGGGGTGGGGCAACTGTTGCAAATAATAAATGAGTAAAGTTCATGAAAAAGCAATTTCTTGCGGCAGGCCGCAGATATTAGCACCCAGATCCGGAACCCAGACCCAGACCCGCATCCCGGAGGGGAGACGACAGTCCAAATGAAGGCAGAAGTCAGGAATTAAGTATCGGCTAAATTACATGGCTATATGTGCCTAGGGTGAGGGCTGGAAATGGGATAACAAGTGATTTGCTTTGATTTTATGGGCTGGTGGATGGTGCTGGTGCGCGAGGGTGCATCGTAAGGTGCGAAGGGTGGGTGTGAAAGGCACCCAAAGGCTTTTTATTATGAACCTGTTTATTGGGTCGCCCTGCCTGTCATCCAGCCCCTGCCAACGATAGTCCCATGACAGTGCCAGTCCCACGTCATAATGGCCTCTGTCTGTCATAGAGAACTGGCACTAGCCCATCCTCGTCGCTTGAGCCTTGTTTATGATATCTGCTCGGTTCGTTATGCAACATTAATTGCACATTATGCTTAATGGCTGATTAAACAGCTGTAAGGATAACGAGGCCAATATTAGCCAGAAGCAGCCACAAAAATATCCCGGTTGCTTCGAAGGGACTGCAGCCCGTGATTTGCATATGACAGGCAACACAGGCAACACAAAACGAGTGCCGATGCCAACATAGAAATGCACTTTGTCCCCAAAAAGCTGCACTCCACAGCTCAACAGCCAATTTCAAAATTATCAATCAGAGTCACAGAGCCGGAGATACGAGGGTCATAAGAGGCCACACCCGTGCTCGTTCACTGCCGCGATAGTGCAGAAAATTGCAATCAAAATTCGATTAGTCTGCAGTGCAAATGTTATTCATCGTGGCCAAGAGAGAGGACGGAGGGGTCGGAGGCAGGGGTTAGTGCAGCTCAATTCCAATCCCCTCTTAATAAACGATTGATTGGTAAAAGCCAGAAAGTGCAATAATATTCGTAATTTTCGGCCCGTTTTTATTGACAATTTTTGCTGAATCTGTGCTGCTGGATCTGCTGGCCTGATTGCAGATTGGTTATTGTTTCGGCATGAGTACGAGTATCTCTGGGATATTGTTGCTGCTGGGTCATAATCAAAAATCAATTGGCCAGGTTATTGCTTTCCTTGGCCCCCTTGTGGCTGCCAGGCAACCACTGAGAGATGAGTTGGCCACTCAAGAGGAGTTCCCGTCCCCGCCAAGCTGTTCCCTGGTTATTGTTGGCCTTTGATGTTGTCCTGGCTGGGCGCACGCCCTTCCCTCCTTCCTTCCATCCTTCCTTCAGGCTGTCTTCATCTTCAGCTCAAGCATCGTTTTATTATGATTATTGGTCCTTTCATATCCTTTGGCCAGGATTCCGACCTCTGATCCAGCCCCATCTCTGACTGCCGCTCTGAGTGGTTTATGGAAATCGCTTTTCGGCCAATATCTTTTCATTCCTGAGCATATAAAAAATGCGTATAAATTCATAAAATGTTGTCTCCGCTCAGCTTTCCCTCTCTCAGTCTCCCTCCCACTCCCACTCACACACACACACGAACACGCACACACAATGCGAGTCGATTTATTTTATGTTATCCTTTAAATCCTGCTTTACGAGTCGGCCCCGGCAACACTTGCTGCGAGACCCAAACCCCCACCAGACCCCACCCCATTTCCATTCCCATTCCCAGTGCCAGTGCCAGACCCCCCCACGGAGCAGGGGCCAGTCCGCTGAGACTGGCTCAAAGTCTACTATGCCCGTCTCTCTCTCTCCCTCTCTCTATCTCGCTCCACACTCTCCCCGTAGCCGCAGCTCTCTCGCTCTCTCTCCATTCTTTTCACTTGGCGAAATGTGTCGCACTGCCCTTTGATAGACATCATCAAAGTGGTTCTCTGAGGGGATGTTTGGTTGCGGGGGAAGCGAGCAACAGCCAATTCCGGACGAATGCAACTTTTGATTTATGAAATAGTTTTGAATATTTGCTGGATTCTTTCGTTCTTTGATTTCCATTTGGGGGGTTGCCGGGAGCAACTGCAGCCTCCACGCACGAGAGGGTCGGAACAGGCGATGCAACCCCCGAAATTGTTTTTGGTGCATTCGTGGAGCATGCGCAGCTCCACTCCACTCCACGCCGCCCCATCCACTCCACACTTCACTCCTCCTCCATCTGCCCCAGGCTTGCGCTGGTTTTTCTTCTCTTGGCCTTCTCGGCAAAGTTTTTTCAACCTTTTTTCGTGAATAGGTCCGTGTGGGGGAGGGCTGGTGCTCTTGTCATTCTATCAATGGCAGCCTCAGTTGGAGCAGCTTATCCCGGATAGAATCGCCAACCCCCAGCTCCATGGCAGCGCCGTCTATGCCCCTGTCCTTGGGATGCGGCACTTTGGCACGCCATTTTCACACAAACATTTCAATGAAAAGTATCAACGAAATTGCTTTTGGAATTGCTTCATATGCCATAAACAGAATGCGTGCCAGATTTCCTTGATGCTCTTTATGTGCATTTTATAGAGGGACCCACGCCCTGGTCCCCTGGCCCTCTGGCCCCCTAGTCTCTGGTGTCTCTGGGGTCCTGGGGTCTCTTTTTAAAGCTCTCCACTAAATTTTGCCCGTCCCCAGGCCCACTTCTTCATTACCCTTTGCTGCTGTTGCTGCTGCTGTTGCCACATTTTTCTGTTTGTTGCATATTTTCGTTTTTGGTATTTCAATTAAAGTTTAATTAAAATTTGCGATGCCATGGTTATACAAGAGACGACCCAGTCGCCTCAGGAACCGCTTCGAGGACTTCCTCGTTCCAGCAGAGCCCGCCCTGCTCTTTGTATCCCCAGCTCCTCTCCCACTCACCCACTTACCCACTCGTCCACCTTTCCATTTGCTTGAAATTTTAATAAAGATGTTCGCTTTTTATGAGAATATCTAGTCTAATTTTTGCAAAATATTCAGATATTGGACGGGCGTCGCGTCATAGAAATTCAGCTCATACTTGCACCGTCCCCGCCCCATCCAGCCCCATAGTAGTGGCACGACACCCCCTCCTTCAGAAGTCAGTGGGCTATTATTAGAGGGGCATTAAGCGGCTCAGCAAATAAATTAGTTCTGTCTGGAGTCGATGCAATAATTTATCAATGCTCGCCTCGCAGTGGGAAGGAAACTCGTGAAGGAGCTCGGACGGCACTGGATTGGCGACTCGTGTTGCCTGAATGCGAGTCCTGGACTGGCCCTGTGGCTTAAGCCAATCGATATTCGCTCACTCCTGCTGAATCACAAGAGTTCAGCAGAGTTTTCTGTATATATGTATAGTACATTGTACATATGTAGATGATATTTTAGGATAGTCAATGGAATTTAATCGAAATACGCCTTTCAGTTCGAATCATCCAAAGAGATTCTCAGAAGAGAAGAACGTGAGATTTCCAGCTGTAAGACTGTGATTAAATGCGTTGCCAAGCGGTTGATTGGCTATGAAACTCCACTTTTCAATGGCATCTCCAGCCCCATTCACCTGCAGAGTCCTGGGCTAACTTCGCGCGGTTGCTTGGCAAATTAATCATGTGAGAAATTCATTTAGTGCCCAGACACACACACAGGCACGTGCGGGGACGCCGCTCGCCCCACCCCCGCAGCCTGCTGTGACCCTGCCGCGTTGCAACAAATTAATAAACAAACCAATAAATGTTAACATTGCAGACAAAGCCATTACAATGCCTCTGGCAAGCTCGCTGACAATGCCTTTGACAGTGGCGAATCATGATAAGTCAATTTTGCGGGTCATCTTCCATCCAAATTCAGTCCGGCCCGGCCCAGTCCGCTCGCCGCCCCCCCGTGGAGATGTCACGTGTGACGAACAGATTGTCCCGGACCCTGACCCGAGGCCACGTCCCGGCCACGTAAATTGTTCAATTGCTGCTGTGAAAACACAAATTAACAATTGCCGGGGAGCCGCCTCCTGCTGCGCTCAGGCCTGAGCTTTCGACTGTGTTAATTCCCTCCACCCTCAGTCCACGCCCGATCCGATCCGATTAGGAAGGAAGAGATACTCTTCGCTCTGGCTTTTATGTATTTATTAAATTATATTTACCATAAATGCTGCTGTGCGCTGTGTTTGTGTGTGTGTTTGAAGAAACTCCTCTCTCTGTTAGCCAGTCGGCCGCTACGTGAGCCTCATAACTTATGCACCTGCCACCCCTTCACCATCACATGTGGAACTTTGACTTGATTTTTGTGGTTACAAGGGCAGGCTGGAATTTTCGTGGCATTTAGCTGGAAGCAGACAGCAGGGAACGGAGGGGCTGGAGGCTGTCTTTATGCCGTCATTAGCTGCAAATCCTCGTAGATTGATTTAGGGCCAGACGTGTGTGTGCATATCGAATGAGGGTCGGACCTCTTGCAAGTGTGAAAATGCCTCCAATGCTCCAAGGAGCCACTAAATGTGTTATGTGTTATTTCTGTCTGCCACTGGCACTGCCACGGCCACTGGCAATGCCACATCCACTGCTACTAACAGCGGGCCAACTTAATTTATATGCTAATTTTATTAAACAACAATCCCGAAACTAATCCAACGGCCTGACATCCTCTAAGCCGCAACGACAACACAAAATCAAACATTAGAGCAGCGGGATAGCGGTATGGCGGTACAGCGGCGGAAAGAAGAACAGCAGTCAAAGGCCGACGGCAACTGCCTTCAGCTTTCAGCCACCCCGCCGCCTGCATCATCCACCCTCCGCCGGTGTCAGTCACCTGCATTGTCCCTTGGACAGCCGGATGGGGAAGGATGAGCATGGGCGAGGGCGAAAGCGAGGGGGAAAAGCATTAACGGGCAACACTGATACGCAATTATTAAAACAATTTATCAAAGTAGAACACATCCGGTGGGCTCGTACTGGCGTAGGTGGTGGGACAGGATCATCATGAAGGTGTCGCCCGCCCCGGCCTCCGCCCGCTGGCTAATTGTTTTAGCCAGAGCAGCAGTCGAGCAGCAGTCACTGACTGCAAAGCCTTCTATGGCCAATAAGACAAAGTTTTTGGCATTTATTTCAACCGCAAAACAATTCTCGGATTGCTGCTGTGGCTGGCCGACTGCCTGGCTGGCGAGAGACGTAAGCACAACCGGAAACGGAAGCTTAAATACAAATTTAATGAAGCAGTAAATTCGATTGTCCCATAAACAAAGTCCCGCCCGCATGCAAAGAAGCCCCGCCTAAAGAAGAGGAGGAGAAGCAGGCACAGAGACAAGGATAATGGCAGCAGCAGCAGCACAGCAGCACAGGGGAGCCATGCCAGCCACAAAAGGATAATGCCCGTTGTGCATGTGTGTGTGTGTGCGAGTGTCGGAGCTTCGCATAAAAACTTTTGCAAGAGCGAAAGAGGAGGGTGAGATCCTGAATGCCGGACTAAATGTGACTTTATGAGCTTTAATAAAGTATAATTTTGGGCGCTTAAATGGTGTTTGGCGGCGCCTCCCAGCAGCCTAGTGCCTCGTAAACTGTTGCAAGCAGAACGGGAAACATATCCACACGAATGGAATGCGAGCCACCGTCCCCAAATCCTTGCTCACTTTGGCTGCTGCGGTTTTGTGCAACACAAGTGAAATGTCATGTCAGCCCCAAAAACGTACTAAACCGATTTCGGAGAGAGCTTCGCCTGACAGTCGTCGAGCCGCAGGACAAAACCACGTAAACTTTAATTGGGTAGGGACAGGAACAGGAACAGGGGCAGGGGCAGGGCTAAGGGTAGGGCACTCACCTGGACGCGGGACTCGGTGAGGCCGATGCGCATGGCGATCTCCTCGCGCATGAAGATGTCCGGGTAGTGGGTCTTCGAGAAGCATCGCTCCAGCTCATTTAGTTGGGCCGGGGTGAAGCGCGTGCGGTGTCTCTTCTGTTTGTTTTTGTCCAGGAGCTGTGCCGGGGGAAGCCAAAAGAGAAAAGAGAGACACACGTGAATGAGATGGTTGTGGCGCGGTAAAAGATATATCTATGCATCTTAAGTACACACGAACTAACAGGGAATGCAATCAACAAGCTACAGTAAACTACAGCTACAGTAGTACAGAGCAGTACAGAACAGTTAAGAGTAGGTGGAGTGGATGGGATTGGATTGGAGTTCTACGGTTCAAAGTATGGAAATCAAGGTACACTTACTTTTGGTTTTTATGTGATTAATATTACGAATATGAATCATGGCAGGGCACATTTAATAGGTTCATTACACAATTCAGAACACACACATTCACGTTTTTGGAAACAGATTTGCGTTTTGTATCGAATTTCGAATTGAATTGTATTTTGTTTTTTGTATTTTTGGCATAGCAGAGTAGTATTTGAAGGGAAAATAAACATCGAAAAGAACATGGATTATTAAAAAAGTTTGGTATTAACTATTGTATATATCTATCACTTTCGCTCTCGCTTTTCCTCACTCTCTCGCTCCCTCTCTCTCTCTCTCTCTCTCTCTTGCTGAAGCTAGCTCTCTCACCTGATCCTGTTGCTGCATGTTGGTGTTTCCGCTGCCACCACCGCCGCCACCGCCGCCGCCGCCGCTGCTGTTGTTGTTCGCGTTGTCGCACAGACCGCCGGATATGTGCAGGCGTGCCACGCCACCTCCGACAGGGAGTCCAACGCCGCCTCCACCCGCACCGCCGAGATCGGCCAGATTCGGAGCACCGGGCAGCTGTCCAAAGCTGTTAACGCCCGCGTGGAGCGCCGTCAGTGCGGCCTTGGGCAGATCACAATCCTTGGGGCCTGGAGCGAAATGCCAGATTGTATATGTAGGTACACAATATTAATGATCACCCTTTTAAGTAGCTTAATATAAATTTGGTTGCATTTACGCTTAACATAAAGATAGCTTCGGATGCTGCTATGGAACTCAATGCATCTACATATATATTTTCCATCCAGTTGGACAAAATGTGGGGAGGCTGCCTCTTTACAATCTGGAACTAAATGCCACTCGCAAGCTTATGCACTGGCCAGAATTTTTAAAGGCAAACCCATCTCTCCTCTATCGCTTATGATACTCGTATTTATGTCTGTCCGCCTATCTGTCCCATCCTTTCATTCAAACACGTTTATGAAGATTACTAAGTAGAATCTCCATATACAGATATATATGAGATATAAGTCAGAATTGTCAATAGTTACAAATTCCAATAGTATTTCTGTACAATCTTTTCTGCTACCCTTATTTGATATCTGTCAGTGTCAACAGTTATCTGTCTTATCCCCAGTTGATATTCTAAAAATACTTTCGGATTTTTTCGGTGCACAAAAATGATTTACATTTGCTATTATATGCTTCAAATATTGCTGGGCTTCGTGGGCAATTGCTTAATGTGGACCATGAATTGGGTGAGCGCGGTAGCGCACTGGATAATGTGGAAACTCTTGCTAGGGGCAATGGTTCATGTTGCCATCGGTGCCGTTCTGGTGATCTGCAGTTCACTTTGGCGGGGAGATTCTGTGCGCCCTCGAAATAGCAATGTACAGAGCAGCGGCAAGGCCGATCCAAATTGTGAAGTCCAAGCAAACCCACAGACCGATATAGTATTGCTTAAAAATCAGGGGCTTGCCGACAGCTCAACGTTAGTATTTGATGGCTCAATAGCTTACAATGGTCCACTGATAATCCCAAATAAATCCACAGATGTTAGGCGTATCGATGCTGCAAAATGTTATATTGCAAGACGCACACCCGCACAAAAACACGACACACGACACTCGATGATGAAAATTACTTTTGAATGACTGAATGGTTGAATCTTTAAATTAAATCACTGGAAGTCTCTCGGGGGAGGGACGGCTAAGCGTCTGTCTACGGGAATTAATTAATTTGTTCGGTTTCTACGCGGGGCTCTGGTTGGAAGCGGTGCGGTAACGACCTAGAGTATTGCTCGGACCGAACTGCGGCGATCGGATAAATTGAATTTTTCAACAACCTGTCATTCAGCAGTGGAAAAAGATGCCAAAAACAGTCACGAACGAACCATAGAGAGAGAGAGAGAGCGAGAGAGAGACAAACAAGAAACTGAGGTGCGATACACACAGATATGGATACAGATACAGATACAGCAGCAGACGCAGACACAGATACGAGACAGTGAGTGAGCGAGCGAGCGAGAGAGTAAGCGACTGGTAGCCCCTTTTCATTTCCTACCTTTTGGTCTCACTTGACTACGTAACGTATCTGTATTTTGTTTTATTCCCATTTCATTTTTACGTGTATCTCATGTCAGTCAGCAGCAGCGGCACAAGCGGCAGCAGCAGCAGCATCCATCCCGAGAGATGGATGCAGAGTTGGCCAGAGTCGGAGGCCGCATCATCTTCATCGTACGCCTGGAATTTTTAACATGTACGTGTGAGAGAGACTCCGGCTCGACCCAACTCTTTTTTCCCCCTTTTACCTCACTTTGATTGTTGCTGTTGCCTTTGCCTTTGCCTTTGCCTTTGCCTCTGCCGCTGCCGTTGCCGTGTTCAACTGTTGCTACAAGTCAAACATTTACTCATCACCAGTGGACGCGAACTCTCGTCTTGCCCGTAGAGTTGCGCACAACCTTTCTTGGGGAGGGGGGGCACTAGACCTGGGACCTGGGACCTAGGACTGGGCTTGAGGCGGGATGTTGTCATGATTGTCATTTGATTATGCCCGAAGTGAAGGTGTAGGCGGCTAGTGGGCGGCGTGCAATTTCCGATGAAAGCGAGGCTAAAATGCAAATCCCTCTAAGCTGGAAAAAAAACTGTCCGCCTTGACTCCCCGCCGACTCTCCTCCATTTCGCTCCGCTTCGCCCCCATACCAACCATCCAGCACTCCAATCCCAATCGCTGCATTGCCGACTTTGATGTTGTCGGTGGCTGGCATGGCGGCCCTCAATGATTTTTATTGTTTTCGAACCGAACTTGTTAAAATTTCGGCAACATCAGAGGCAAATGAATCGCAGTGGTGTAGTGGAGATCCCAGATCCAAACTGGAATGCAGTCAACAGGTGAACGAGTGCAGCCCAAGACGCCGCATAAAATCATAAATATAAATAGCAGCAAATAAAAGATATGGACTCGCAGTTCAGCCGCCAGAGCTCCCCTATAATGGGTTGCTGGTCACAAGCGACATTCCCTGTAAGCCGCTTTTGTTGTTGTCGCCGGAGCAGGCGCTGCTGGGGAAGTGCTAATTTTTACACATACACCCAGTACGGCTACTGTTCATTAGCGATTTTCAGATAGTGACGTCCCCAATCGTTCCCCATCAGCCACCCCCCCACCCAACGGAAGCTGCATGAAGAGTGCTCCATATCGAAGAGGTGCCTAAGTCGGGTCACTGCCACTGCAACGCATTGGATTGAAGTCGGATTGAGTGCGGATTTCGGCTACAACCTCTGCCTTGTCTGCTCCCACCCCACATCATGGCTGCTATATATTTTCAGAGCACTACGCAGCACGCACAGTAAAAGCAGTGAGGGGTGGGTAAAGCAAATTCAAACTCTGCTCGTGATTAGTAAATTTAAGGCGCGGTGTTAGGTGCGATATCTCCATCCCAACATCCATCCATCTCGCCATCGGAACAACATTCACGCTCGATGGCCACATCTCAAACATGTATCTGTAGCTACGTTGTGGCGGGTAAACGACGTTCTGTTGCGCTGCTGCTCCAAAGAAGTGCGACTTTTAACATCCAACTGTTCCCGCTTCCTTCTGTTTTCTCAATTCAAATCCGCATAGACAGCGTTTGGGCCACGTTGGGGAGCCATAAAATAGCGCCACTTCTCGAAATCGCACTTCCCTGGCAATAGGCAGACAGCCATCGCCATCGTCATCGCCGTCTCCCCTTACTTTGTCGACTGACCAGCCACTCGCTCCGTCACTCCGCCAGTCTGTCAGCTAGTTAGTTGGTTAGTTAGTTGTTTGGACCAACTTTGATTTTTTCACCTCGTCTTTTACAGTTGTAACACATAAATATTAAAAAGAAAACACATACGAGTGCTGCCCTAACTGTGCATTGAGTATGCAGATCGAGCAGAGCAGAGCAGTCACAGACGGAGACCGAGCAGCTAGGGGCATGTAGGTCCATCCAGAGCACCTGACTGCTGTAAGCTGTGCGGTCTTTCAGTTGATGTTTACCCCCAAATATAATATATTAAATACCATTTTTATACACATCTTTCCTTACTTCAGTTACTGCCAGCTGCTGATATTTTTAGACTGTTAGACTAAGCCAAATTGCGTTGTCTTAGAAGAATTTTGTTGACTTTATATAGAGCATTTTCGAGAGTCTTTGCACCCAATACTCAACCAAAATCAAATGCGGCTCCCATAGATGAAATATTCCTCAAGCCGACATAGTTCTGATTACACCTTTTTCATTATTTTATATGGCAAACACAACCTGAAAATAATTGCGATAATGCCTAATGGAAGCACATATTCGAATCAATCATAGTAACATAGTTATTCAGTTAGCAACACACAGAGGACATTAAATTATAGGTAGAGCTATGACAATCAAACAAACCTTGAACCACCACACAGATGCACAGCCTCAGCTGCAGATACAGAGCAGATACTCGTACTCTCGTACGATATAGATGCATGCACACCTGGCCTGGAGCGGACATTTTAGTTGGTCTCTGGTCCGGACGAGGCCAAGCGAAACGAAACGAAGCGAAATGAAATGAAAACCGCACAAAGCGATTAATTAATTAAAATTGGCAAACATGAATTTATCGCGCAAGCAATTTGCACAATTTGCGCAAATCAGTTTGTCTGTTTTGGGAGAGAGCGCGAAATGCAAATATCTGCCACAAAATGTACGGACGAGGACGTGGCCGAGGACGAGGACAGGCTGGACTTGACCAGCACAGGCCAGCACAGGCCAGGCCAGACCAGGACGAGCCTATGCACCTCTATCTCCCCGTCCCCTCCCCATCTAGTCATCAGTTGCATGTGCAATGTGCATAATTATTGAAATTTGGAAATTGTGCGGTTTTTAGCAGCTGCCTACCAGAACATAGGCTCCGGGCACCAACTCCAACACCAACACCAGCAATGGCTCCGGCTCCGGCTCTGGCACGGGCTGCTCCAACAACAAACCGCAACAGGGAACAGAATCCGCAGCAACCGCAAAACATTTCAATACAGAATGGATGCCAGACCCCACAGTGGCGTGGGCGATCATGGTTAGGGGGCTTAAGCACATATTTCACTAGCTCCGGCCACCGCAAAAATACCAGCACACAACCAGCGCCACAGAGCGTGGGGTACTGGGCAAATGAGGTTTCCAAGAAGGACTACCCGCGAATTATAGATGCAATAACGAAATTAATTTAATTAATGCGAAAAACGCGAAAAACTTTAACCGAAAATGGAATAAAATGCGATTCGCGCGAATGGAAATGGAGAGTCAGAAGGGGGCACAGAGACAGAGACAGCGACAGGGCGGCAGAAGGAAAAGTTCTCGCATTTCTTTTGCATGCAAATTGTCTTAATTGTGTGTACTCCTCCATTCGCCCATTCCCCACCAATGGTGCGCAGGCACCCAATATGCAAATGTTGTCGACTGCCCTGCAACTGTTGCCAGTCCTCCGTATCCTGCAGCCTCTGTTTGTTGTGTGGGCCCAAAAAGGGCTTACGAAATTTATTATGGCTACCCCTTGCACTGCAGGCGGGATTTGGGCAGGAGATTCCGCAATGCGAATCATTGAAATTTATAGTTTTCCAGGCGGCAGAGTGGGGGCCAACTTAAAGACCCATTAAAGATGACTTTGCTCACCGATAATTCAGCATTTTGCGAACCGCGTAGATGGTTCGACAATCGATTCGATTCCCTCGATTGGTCTCAATAAAGCACTTCGTTGCATATTTTTCACACTTGCCCAGCAACTATAGAAAAACGAGGATACGCGGTGTGGCCCAGCGATAACTGGCGCGTTAAAAATGACAATAAATTAATAAAAGTAATTAATTACCACGCGCCAAAGGATCCGGGGCCAGCATCGCTTTCCGGCTGGCAATAAAAATTGAATAAAAACGCAAACATAATTCATTCATTCATACGGAAATTCACCCGCACAATGGACTGCAGTCGGAGGTAGTGGTAGTGCCGGTGCCGGTGCAGTCAGGGCTAACAGCAAATTGATTGCCGAAATTGAAAGTGCTTGAACAATTGATCAACAATGTGGCGAAATCAGTTTGTTTGCTGCTTATTAATATGATTTCGCAATATAATTATTAATATTCATATATTTAAACGTACATATGTGTATGTACTTGCATATGTGCTTGGGGCCAGAACAGTTTGATAATTATGTGCGTGCGCCACGGGGCGGCATATTTAAAAGAGCAATTATATCAATTAACACACACACACACACCCACCCTGAGAATGGCAATGGCTTGGGGCTATGTGGGAGTGGGAGAGGGCTTGTCGAGTTAGTTAAATATACAACTTAATTATTGCTAAATGCACGCGACAAGCGGCCCAAGCGCCAGCTGGTTAGACGTCTCAATTATAGGCCATTTAGCAGATGAAAATCGGAGATGCCAATCGGAAGATCGGAAGTAACTACACCCCACCCCACACCGATGACGATACCCATCTCCACTACTCATATAGAAAGATACACGCCTGCAGGTGTGCCCAAGAAATTAGTTTAATTATGGCCAAGCGAATGGAAAGGGATGGAATGGGTTGCGAAGGGATGGGATTGGATTAATACACACGTTATTATATATTAGCGTAATTCACTTGCCGATCTTAATTACAATATTATACGCTACCCGCACTCGTCGCTGTTCGCCCACAGATTGGAGCGGAAAAACTACAATACAAAGCGATTACTTACCCAGCACATTGGCCCCAAGATTGTTCAGCATGTTTGCCGAGAAGTTGCGTATGGATAAAGTCGACAGTTTGTCGCCTTTTGCTAGTAGCCCGCTTGAATAGTTAAGATCCAATCGCTTCAGTGTCCAATTTCGAATTCAATTTGATTGAATCGAGAATCGTGTTCGCTGCAGAATCCCCACGGAGATTTGCTGCTCGTATACTCGTCTATCACAGTACGTTGATGGTCGCCTTCATCTTCAGTTCAATTTACATTTCAATGGCTGGCTGCTGTACTTCCCAACGGGTGTGGCTGGAAGCAAATAGAGCTGTTAGTACAAAGAGTACAAAATATACATGGTGGATGGTGCTGGTCAGGGACTGGCACACCTAGAAGAAGCAAGAAGCAAGATGAACCCAAGTGTCAACTGTGCACGAATAAAGGTGATCTTGAATACTGATTCACATAAAAAGTAACAAGGATGGAAGGATTGAAACCAGGTTAATGTTGAAAAAGTGGTGGTCACAGCATTAAAAGTAATTCGAATCCTTTCCACTCCTGTCCGACAACTCATGCTGGATTCAAAAACAAAGAAACAAATCTCTCCTCAGCTATTCAGCCATCTTAATTAATTCCTTACATACATGTTTCTACATTCCCACATTTTTGTAATTGGTTTGTCACCAGCGCTGACCCCCATCATCCTCCAGTTCCTACCAAGTCAGATAATGTTCGATTCCCTTGAAAACTAAGTCCATTTCACTTTCGTTAACCGCAGAAACTTGTGCAGACCTTCGATTGTTTTTGCATTGACTTTTATTGCTCATTTTGGCCAAGAACTTACCTACGTGGAGATTGACCTCCTCCGTCGCCGTCGCCTTCTGCTGCTGCTGCTGGCTTTTTATGTGTGAGGGTTATGGGTCAGAGTTCAGTTCAGAGTTCGGGACTGACCAGAACAGGCAAGAGCAGACGGCAGAGACGCTCAAATTGCCATAGTAAAATTAATTAAATGCCTTGACCATAAAAAAGCCAAAGAAATTAAATCGAAGTCACTTGGCCGGAAGTTGGAAACTTTCCTTCGGCACGCACACAAACACACACACACACACATACACACAGAGAAAGACATGCACAGGTAAAGCACGCAAGGAAACGGAAGTCGTATCGTTTATTGATGAACTGTTTGACCAACTGACAGTCTTGGACACTGTCCAAGAGGGGGACCCTGCGTCGTCCTCCCTGTCTTCTTCTACGGGTGCGGTCTACTACGCTTGTTTACTCGGTTTTGTTTTAATTGATTGCGCTCAAAATCTTTGCCGTCAACATCTTTGATTTTTCGCACATTTTCACTTTAATAAATCTTGGTATTTGGGCCTCAGTAAATCATTGTCGAACTGGGGAAAGTTTCTGTTGAGTTTAGCGACGGGTTTGAGTCAGAGCTTGAGTTTGGGTTGTGGTTGTGGCTGTTGTTGGCGTGCCGGAATGTAACGGAACGGAGCTGAACGGAAACGACCGCGTAGCGCTGCCAAGGCGGACTCGGTTGCATTTGAGACAAGCGCGAAAAAATCAAAACGAATTGACTCCAGCTCTGATAACGTCGTCGACGCGACATCGACGCTCCTGCGCACTGGTGTCTGGTGTCTGGTGGAACACAGCTCTAGGAACACGAACCCACCCCCAGCACCAGACTCGGATTGATTCAATTGAGACACCGTTTATCTTTCGCCTCCTCCGCCCTCTGGCGTTATCCTCCTGCATTGCAAAAAAAAGCAACTAAAAAGAAGCCACAAGCAGTCGGTGAGCGAGAGAGAGGGACAGCGACAATTGCCAGCTGCCATCTTGCTTTCTGCCATATTCCACGCCAGAGCGAGACAACTGGTAGAGCTGTGTGCGACAGGCCCCGCCCTCGACTGTGCTATGTATGTGGGAGAAGCATCGATAGAGAGAGAGAGAGAGCTTGGGCCGGGATGATTTCTCCAGTTTTGGCGCCCATTTCGATAGCCAGTCCTTGGGCCTATCGATAGCTGATACCTCCCGAACCTACCAACGCCACCCACAGCGCTATACGACAACTGGTTGCTTGGGCAACCATCTCGGCTCACAGCTATTGCCAAAAGTCCGCTCCTCGGTGGTGGGGCAATTCTCAGATGTTTGTACATCTCTGCCACGTGTCAACTTCACCTGTTGTCGTTTATTAGTTTCTGTTTTTGCCCGCTTTTTTCCCGGTATTTGATGGCAACAGAATTGGGGTGGTGGGGCAGGTGGAGAGAGATGGAGAGAGGGTACCCAGAACTGATAGCGGAATTTTGATAATATTTTGAATGCTGCACAAATGTTGAATTAGCCAGACAACGGAATGCCGGCCAAAATAATAACTCGTCATGGTAACGGCACCGTTCAAAGGATCTCCCCCACCCATAACGCTCTCCTCTCTGCCTTTCTCTCCACTTGTCTCCTGGATGTTTCATCTGCAGGTCTCCCTTCCCCTTCCCCTTACTCTACCCACATTTTATTGTTCCCCGCCGTACCCCTTGTCGCAGACAGGGCAGGGCGTTAATTAAAAACTCAGAAACCAAATGAAAACCACGAAAAGAATGCACAAACAAAAATCAGTTGTACGAGTAGAGATGGGGGGGAATCATACATTCGTTTGTTGGGGAAATGTCAGATGCGCTGACTGTAGCCAGCCAGGTGACTTCATATTTGATATGAACCAAACAATTATATACAATTTGAATAAAGAGAGAGCATTCTTTCCATAATATACCCTTGTGGGGGGTAATTCGATAGTAAACAACATCCAAACATCCATCAGTATAGATAGCCGAGTCAATGCAGCCGGATCGCTCATGGGTTATGTTTCAAGCTAGCCTTTCGTTTTTATAGCTAAAAAAATTGGTAATCAGACATACAGAAGACGAACATTCGAACAATCAGTCGAAAATCCAAGCCATCGAATCCTGCAAGTGTATCTTCACCTTCGGCTATCGAAGTCCATCAGCCATCGCCCACTATCCCAACTGGTCAGCTGTAGCCTTCTTGCTGGTCGAATTAAAAAAAATTTAAATTGAATAAACAATACAAACAGAAATGGCTAGTTCCACGAACACTGCTGGACTGGACTGGTATGTTGTAGAATTTAATTCGATTCTAAACAGTTTGAGCACATTCCTTTTTGTATTAATTAGCTTTGAGCAGATTGCTACTTAATTGAGTCAGTTTATATTGTGATAAATCTCAAAGGTGGTTCTGTTCAATGGAAGTTTTTAATTTAATTGTGTCATGGCATTTAATATGGACACTCTTTGTCGTATTGCTATGAATTTACCTGCCTTCAAATCATAATTAATGCAACTTTTAATTCCATTCTAAAAGGGACATTTAAATTTCACCCAATGCTAAGCCATCGAATTGTTTCCCCCCCAGTGTTTGGTTAGTGTATTATAAAGCAAACAAGAGAAACAAATCGTGATAACATCTCAATCCAGTGTTGGCCATTATAAAAAAAGGCAAATAAACAACATTTGAGAGTGTTAATTAAACAAAACCGCTTCTGGAATTCACACAGAATAACAACAACAATCAAAAAGAACAAATTTCGTTGGTATACAACTACATATTGAATTTCACAACATTTGCCGAGGCTAATCATCGGGGGAAGCTCTCGATTGGGGTTCAATTTTGAGTGCTGGGCATGAGCATGTCGTAAATCACTTGACAAAAGCCAGGGAGAACCGGGCTAGTGACTGTGACTAGGACAGCTGCGAAATCCTTGAGATGCCTGCTCCAGCATACCAAAAGCGCCAGCTCAAATGCAAAAGGATTCGGCTTTGGCTGCTCTTTTGGCATGCACAAAACGAAGCATTTTTGGCAATCGTTTAAGCCCGGCCCGGCCAAACTGAGAACTGTGGAGAGTGGGCTGGCTGGCGTTGGCTGACGGGTGGTGGTAGGCGGTAGGCGGAAGGCGGGCGGAGAAACAACAAGTACGTGCATCCAAACAGATTTCCAGTTAGCAGCTCACAACAATTCGCTTTTAAGCCAGCGCATAAATCAACCTCAGAAGATATCCCATCCTATCCCCAAAAATACACGAGCAGCGAAGCGAAGTACAATTTGAGGGGGGAAAAAGTTGGCATTTTTTCGGGCCGCGGCATTTTATTGAAAGGATAATCGATGGCAGCGACTGACTGCTGGCAGCGATGCATTAAAGGATTTGGATTTGGGGCTACTTTAAAAACTCAACTCAAGAAGATGTCGACGAACACTGAGCTGAGCGATTGCGGTCGATTTAATTGAATGATGAATTGCGCCGGACACTGGGGAGGAGGAGGGCTGGGCGCTGGTACGGGTTGAAGGAACATCTTCAGTCGTCACGACGTACAAAGGATAACGGGAAGGGGGTCCTTGGGACACCAGTAGCAGCTTTCGACGACAAAGACTGATACGCATAATCAGTCAAAATTTATGACAAGCTCGAACCGAAAAGCAAGCTTAAGCTTATTTAATTGGCCCAGGTCCAGTGGCCCCGAGAGAGTCCCCCAGGACATACCTAATTAGCATTGGGCTACACATGGGATGATGGCCATTTTTTGTCGGCCCTGTCCTATGTGTGCCCGGGACCCAAAACGATTTTTACTGTTTTCCATTTGCGTGCTGCCCCGATTTCTCCATCTCCGACTACGACTCCGAATGCTACTCTGACGGATGACTCCACTGGAGAACTCAGTGGTAATTTGTCTAGGCCGAAACGGGCTTCTTGTCCTGTCCCTCCGCGCCACCGCCGCCGCCACCACCCCTCCACTGACGCACAGAGAGGAGTGCTGCTCAAAGTTCTGGCAGCTGTCTTTTGTTGCTGCGTTTCGCTCGATTTGTTCTGTGCGCAAAAAGGGAAACAGCAGCGCAACCGAAATTGTTAAGCTTAGTGCAGTTCCGTGTAACGCATTACTCTTGCTTACCATTTTCCGGGGTTTTTGACTTTTTCGCTCTGTTGTTATATCCAAAAAGTCAAAGAAAGGGTATACAAAATAAGAGTTTTTTTGTATTCATTGGCAAGCGGTTTCGTGCCGCGGCACTACCACCTAGCGGACTTTTTTCTTCAGATGATATTCAAGTCCGCTGGAGGCGCCACCTCCGTTTTTCGTCTCCTTTTGTGTTTGCAAACGATTTAGCCGAGCTTCAAACCTATGTAAAATTCATGTAAAAATGTACGCAGAAGTTACATGTTCACAGTGGCGCTAGGCAACAGTTTCATGGTGGCGAGCTTTTGTCAGATGGAATGTTAAGTATATATTCTTACTGTTAAGTTCGAATGTTAGTGTAAAATGTCCATGTTAATCAATAATTGTTGTATAAAATTATATATGTAGAGTGGATTGGACTGCGTGTGCCAAGAAGAGTGATTAGTTCATGTGCTAATTACTGGGATGGAGGCGATTCCTTTTGGCTGTTAGACGTTAGATCAAAATTTTTGCGCAGAAGTAGTCGAAAGGAAAATTCGCCAACGACCAATTAGTACAAATTAGCGCATTCGCCTAGGCATAGAGGGATCGGAAACAGTGTTACGTCAGCGTTGTAGCTAGATCGATTCCGAACTCAATTAGTTGATGAACGATCCCAATCTCTGGCTTGGCTCATAGCAATCATCCCCCGATCGCGATCGCATCCCACCCCTGTGGTTCCTGGAGGCGTTCTTGTTTCCCAACTCCAGAGCTCCTATATGCCAATGATACCATTATTTAATGCATCGGGGCCGAAGGAAGCCTTCTGTTTGCATTGAGAGAGCAACAAAGACGCAAGGGAAATGCACACCTTGGATAGGAATGAATGTCTTTCGATTTCAGGAAATCGGTGTGGCACGGCAAGTAGAAAACATTGCAAACAAGCAAGCAAAACATGTCCACGCCCCTAAGCGGCTAATGAGGGACAACACAACTGTAACTGTGGGCTGTGAAAACACGCACACAAAGGCGACAAGCCTCATGAAAGGACGCATGCTGCGATACGGATCGCAATTGAGATCAGCACTCGCAGGCAGCTGAGAGAGCCAAACAGAGGGGGAGAGAGAGAGAGAGAAGTGAAAGACCAAAGGACACAGACAGTAGCAGCATGGCCGCAAAACGATCTTGGGAGCAGGCTCTGGTGGTTAAGGAAGAGCTACCTACTCCTCCCGCAGCACTCTCGCTGTTCATTTAACAATCGCACACAGCCGATAATCCGGCCCCATGGCAAATATTCGGTAAAATGCAGACCCAAACAGACAACCACCGGAGAGCAAAACAGACAGACAAAGGCATAAGCGGATTGGGACAACAAAGTTGAGTGGCCTCAATACCTCGTCGTGATCCCTCGCCTGTGTCTGTGTCCGTGTCCGTGTTTGATGTCCTGCGGCGCATATTAACATTATCAGCTGTGTGTCGCCAGAGAAAAGCGTCGTAAATCCCACTAGAGAATGTTATCGGAGCCTAGTAATTGTGTCTCGTCCTGGCCGGCATTCAAATAATGTGTGAAAATTTACACCGAACCGAGAGCCCCCGCTGTGCCTAGCACAGTGACAAGACAGGGCATTCTTGTCATCGGTGTAATCGGTGTAAATGTGGTTAAGTGATTTAAGGGGATATTATCGAGCACAGCAGCACGAAACGGACAAATCAATCAGCCTCGAAGTGAGATGGAGACGAAGAACTCAAACAGATTTCGTTTGCATTGCCCCAGAGAGACAAACTTGGCTACCGCTTTCTCTCCGGCCCACCAATCTTCGCGTCGCTTTAACACAGTTTGCCCCAAAACGGAAACGGAAATTTCTTTCGCATGTTTGCGACTGCCGCAATCGAATCGCTTCCATTTTGTTTGCATGGCGAGAGTTAAGTGACTTTCTGCAGATATATCCCCGTACTCGCACTCGTACTCATACTAGTATGTATTCAACCTCTGCTCTGGTTTGGCACAGATACGAGTATGCCAACATCAACCCCTCTCGGGCCGAATCTGAGGCCTCAATTAACACTGAGCGACCATAAAAATGCAGTCATTCGGTCAAAAATGAAAACAAATGCCTCCGGGCATACTCGTACTGCCTCAAATATGATTATGATTGTTATTCTGTTATTTTGGCACCCTCCGGTCTGGTCCTCAACTAACGATGTTAGTGTTTCCGTTTCTGCCACATGCTTACCCATCAATTTGTGTGCAACTCGCATGCCCCAGGGCAGGGGGACAGGAATTGGGAACAGGGTGAACGGACTGGAGAGGAAAAGTCACGGCAGGGACTATATTTGTAACATTTGGCAGACGTCAACGCCCTGCTCAAGTGCAGGAAAATGAAATCAAATCAAAGCCAAACGGTTTGATCAGAAAAATGTCATAATTGAATCGCTGTGGGAGCGGCAACCCACTGCCTGTGGGCGTGGCAGGCGTTTGATGACTTTATGGTAATCAGAGATGGCCGAAAAGTCTCCGATTTCAGGCAGGCCAAGCCGGACTCCTCGTGGGCCTGCCTTCTTCCTTGCTAGCCAGATACTAGCTGCACATAATTTCCGCTCCTGCTCATTTCGACTATTTTGTGTATACAAAACTAATTAATTTCCCAAAAATGCAACAGAAAAGGGGTTGCGGGGGCACTGGTACTGCCCCCGATCCAGCAGTCGGGAGACAGGATATTTGTGCAAGCAATTTCCGCTCCCGAAGAGCGTTTTGTGCGTAATTAATTTATGCAAAATACAAATGCAAACAAATTGCAAATGTTTTCGCACGAAATTGTTGCGCGCGCCAAAATTGTTTTCCAAAATAATTAACTTTTCAGCGGGTTTAATTAGAAATTTTCTCAATTTTTCGGCTCGCCCCGAGCCGGCACAAGGATGCCAGGCACTTTACCGTCACCAGATTTGTCAGCAGCTCGGACAAGGAGCTCAGTATTCGTTCTACGTGTGTGTAAGCAACTTCAACGTGTTCAAAATGCAGGAAAAACTCTGGGAAATCTACAACATCCTGTCTGAAGTGAATGTCTATAAGGCATTCCTCAGTATATTTATGGCCGCGTTGATTATGTGCCATTTTGGTTCGTTCTCGTGTCTGACTTACTGGCTTGTGGGAGTCGCTGGGGGAGGAGCTGGTGCGGTCAACCGAGCGGGTACGGACCGAGGATCAAGACGGTCTGCCGGTCCAAATAGAGCCGGCGGGCAAGCGATGGGCATCGGATGGATGCCGACTTTCGATTATGGAGCTATTCAAGGTCCCCACAACTGGAATGTGCCTACCAACAATCAGAGTCCCGTCAACATCGATCAGTGCCGCATGGAGAACTTCTACTTCACAACACCACTGGAGTGGACAAACGGGAATGTTCTGCCCGCTGGCATACTTCTGACGAACAACGGCCGCACCTTGGTGCTTCGAGCCTCCTATCCGAGCTGTGTGCCCATGATAGGCGGCGGGGATCTGCTGGGACGCTTTGAGTTTCGAGAGATCAGCTTCCGCTGGGGCTGGTCGAACAGCATGGGTTCCGAGCACACCATCGACAATGGCCACTATCCGCTGGAGATGCAGTGCCTCCACATGCCTCCACAGTCCGTGGACAGTATTTCCAGCCAAAGTGTTTTGATTATATCCTACTTGTTCGAAATGGGTCATGACAATCCCTACCTGGAAGTGATCATCCAGCATCTCGTGGCTGTCAAGAACGCGGGCAGCACTGTAGAGGTTCCGCCCTTCCCAATGAGCTACCTCATGCCGCCATTCTACACAGAGTTCTTCAGCTACAATGGATCCTTCACGCAGCCACCCTGCCATCGTGGGGTCGAGTGGCTCATTAATCCGAATACTTTGACCATCAGCGAGCGTCAGCTGAACGAGATCCGCCAGCTGAGAAACTCCCATGGCGCCCGCATCGGATCCAACGCTCGACCCGTGCAGCCACTCGAGGATCGTACGATCTTCTATAATCGCTATCGTATGCAGCAATAGGTGAGTGTGTCTGTACAATCGTATATAAAGGAACAGTAATCGGTTAAACAATACTCTCTGTAGGAAAGATGGGGCAGAAAAGAATACCAAAACTCAACTTAACACACTCAACAGATGGGAATGAATGGTTGCTGCTGACACAATATGAAACCTGGCAGTGGAAAATCATTCCATTCCTTTCTTGCTATCTCAAGCAAAGAATACCCAATACAAGATCCAATTGCAGGAACAGTAGGACAGAACCTTACAAAAAATAATACAACATGATCTACGGTCTCCAATCAATTAACTCTTCTCACATGTCCTTGTTAACAATTCAAAGAGAAACAATATATATTTTTTATACACACACACATAGACAAGCATTCGCCATCCTTTCTATGTAGTGTGTTTGGAAAAGTCAATCGATTTGGCAGGGCTTCATTAGCTTCCAAGCAGGGACTAATTGGACTTGGGCAATCTTCCGCACAATTTCGTTTGTTGGCCAAATAGTTTGCCTATATACTAATCCACTAATTAGACGTTCAAAGAGCATTAGCATTAGCTAAGGACGTTCCCCGGGTTGCGCCAGTGTCCGGGACCGCTTCCTATGCGCCTCAGCGCCTCATCGCCGCAGGACATGCCTCTCCTATGTGTTTCTTGTTTGGTTGGATCTGTATCTGCATTTGTATTTGTGTGCATCTGATTCTGTGCGTGTGTGTGTGTGTGTGTGTGTGTGTGTCTGCGTCTGTAATTTCGTTAGTGCAACGGAAACTGTTGCGGACATATTTGCTCTGGCCTGGGATTGGGTTTTAGGTTTGTTGGACCTCCTGTAGCGACGCACCCTCATCTTCCGCTCTCCATCCGTCCATCCCAGTCACCCTCCAGGCGGGGTATTCGTATTCCCCTCTGTTACAGCTGCTTCTGCTCGGCTCGGCAATCAGAGTTCCAGTTCCAGTTTCCAGGCTTATAATTATCAGTTTGCGCCTAACCATAGATGGACATTCTCGACCATGGTCAGTGCATGCCATTGCCCTGTAATTAGTTTTTATTTCAGAGTTGGGGCAAGTGGAATTACTGACCGCATCGCTCCATCTCTTCACCTTGTCTCTTCCTGCACCAATCGGCTCATCCAATTCGAATGCGGACCTGGACATCGCATCGACTCTTGTTTAATCAATGGCAGGCCAAGTGAATTTCAATGCAATTGCGTTTGCTGCAAATCAGCGCTAATGAAATTATTCAAACAAGTTTCGTTGATGTTGTTGTTGTTGTGTCTATCTCTTTCTCTCTCTGACTCGCTCTCTCTCTCTCTGCCGGTGTTGCTGTGCCTCTGTCAATATTGGTGCGACGCGGCCATTCGCAATTTGCGTGTTTTGAAAACTTAATTGAATTGCAATTCCCACAAACAAAGCTTAATTTTTCGGCGACTATTATTTTTATTTTTTGGCCGAAAACTAAAACTTTTGTGCGAGAAATGCAATTAAAAATGTATAATTCCATTGATATGCAAATTGATTGCACACAAAATGTTCAATTAAAGTGAAAATGTTTGTTAGAAAATTAATGCAATTTTCCCCAGAAACGTACTTGGATTTATTTTGCACAAATTATGTATTTAAATAAGCCTTAGTTATGTATATGATTATGTGATTGGATCGATATCTGATCCGATCAATTGAATCTCTTATCTATTCACTCGCTGTTCGATATAATTCGGTTCAAACTGAACAGAAATCTGGAGAATCTGCTTTCTTTGTGGCCTAATCGAAGCAGTCGCTGCAAAGCAAACATATCAATCAACATATCTAATTGCACGCAATTAGAATGAGGCACACAGGCTGCCGAAATCCAACTCCTTCAGTAGCTGAATCACTGGAGCCCAGCCCCAATCCAGTCTTAGTCCCAGTCGCACTCCCAGTTCCAATCCTCAGCTGTAACCGCTCCCTTCTGCCCCAAGCAGGGCACGTAGTTTCTGCTTCACTGAAAATGGCAAGAAAATGAAATTAGACGAATAGAATGACGATGTAAGTGCCATGAAAAGACGTTAAGATGCTCTAAGCCAAGACGACGTGCACGACGGTGATAGAGTGAGAGAGATAGATAGAAAGAGAAAGAGATGGAGAGGGTGACAGAGAAGGGGGGGCGGGCCAGAGCCAGAGCCAGCTCCTTCTGCTGCTGGGAAAATTGAGGCAAATTGCATTTAAGTGTTGCCGTTTTCATTTAGCCGCATGAATATGTATGTTTGGTGGTCGTTGGTGCAGGTCCTGAACTTGCTGCCTTGGCTCTTGCTTTTGTGGCATGCAAAATTGAATGAATAATTGAGAAAACGAGCGCATGATGGCATTAGTGTGAGAGTATGTGTCTGTGTCTCTCTGTGTGTGTGTGTGTGTGTGTGTATCTCTGTGTACAACAGAGTGTATATGCAGCTAATGAGTTTTAATTGCTTTTATTAAGGCTTTTGTGTCCTGGCGGGATGGCAAAGTGAAGCGACTGTGATGGCATGTCATTTTCGGTCCTGCATCAAAAATCCCTGTTCAATGTTAATTGTTAATCATTAAATATTGTTGGCAAAATCAATATGGTGGCTGTCGATTAATCAACGCCATTTTGTAATTATCTTTGTGCAATATTTAATTTAATTAACTCTGTGGGGAAGTAGAAACCTGAAGCTTCAGGTCTTCTTTCAATCTCCTCTCTCCGTTCCTCTTCGTTTCTGTGAATGAATTAAAATACAATTAATTCCAAATTGTTATTGCTACGGAAACCGCACTAAAAACCATAAAAAAAACTCATATTAAATATATGTATGTTCGTATATTTACACATAAAAACACCTCCAACAGAATTTCGCCTGAAAAGAGTTGGGTAGGCGGCTCGAAGAGGCGGGAACGAACACACATGAAAATTAATTTCAATCGAAAACTCGGTCCTTTTTCCATATCTCACACTCTCACGCTCGTGTGTTTGTGTGTCCTGTCTCTGTCGCTCAGCCCTTTGGCGCACTTCCTTTTTCAATTAAACGCCACCATTTTCCATTAACGAATTTGCATGTATGTATGTACATATAGCTGTATACCTATACGTGTGTGTGTGAAAGACTGTGGCACACACACGAGCACGCGGCTTTCTTCCTTATCCCTCTGCCCTCACACACACACACTCACGCCCATGTCTGTATTTCTATAATAAAATTAAATTAGAAGACCAGAAAATTAAATCATCAAAGCTTGACGTCTGCCGGCAGCGGCGGCTGCTGCCGTTGCCTCCTGTCCATGTGAGTGAGTGCCACACACTCGCACATATACTCATACAAAAAGTGCACAAGCACACGCACACACAACACACATACACACACACGTAGACCAATTTGCAAAAGCGACAGTTACGAGTTCATTAATATTTCTTCTTTTTTTGAGCTCTCACACTCCAGCTCTCTCTCGCTCTCTCTCTCCCTCTCTCTCTCTCGTTCCAACTTTTTCCTGCGAGTTCAGGCCTTGTATTCTGCGGTTTTAGGACCGGCACCACCTCCTCTCTCCCTCACTCTTCCATCTCTCGACCTCTCCACCTCTCTCTATCATTCTCTCTCTCTCTCACACTGTTGCTATCTCTTTCGCGTCGGCCATGGTGTGAGCAGCATCATAAATTAAATTCTTCATCAACTCAAACTCGTTAAGCGCCAATAAAGTGACAGAGAGTTATTTTCATCACTTTTTCAATGGTCTACCACAAGGCAGGCATATGTGTGAGTGCCTGAATGAGCGGGAGACTGTGTGCGTGTGTGAGCTGCTCGCTGCGCCGAAGCGCTCAGAGAGCGACTCTTTAGGCCACACCTCCAGCACAACAGATAGAGAGAGAGAGAGAGAGAGAGAACAAAGCTGTCTGGGCGAAAGGAAGGGAGGAAGAGGCTAGAGTAAGGTTACTCAATAAACTGGTTCCCCTGCTGCTGCAAGAGCAACCTTTTCTGAAACATTCACGCATGCGCATAACGATCTTGATCCGTTCTAAATGATAAGCAGAACCCGGCTAAGTGCCGTCCGGACACATCTGCCATGTCAGGATCCGTCCGTCCGCAAAGAGAGATGCAATCGGAAACCCCCTCTAGCGTTCCAGATCACTCAATTACACGAGTATACGAGTGCGAGTCTGTATGCCAGCCCATGCGGCGTATGCTTGATGGAGAGACTCGCGCACATTCTCTCCCCCTCTCTGCGAACCAGCTCCAAGATGCCATCTTAACTGTTTAACGATAAAAGCAAACTAATTAAATACAGCGAAAGGAGGAGAATTTGCCACATAATAAAGCAAATTAAAAGCAAATTAATTTAAAACAAAAAAAAAATGCCGAGAAATGCAGCACGAAGTGGCATGGAGATGAGTTGACGCTTGCGGATGTGGCGTAAATGAAAATGACGCAAGGCAACGTCGTCGTGACACACACAGGCACAGGCACAGGCACAAATGGATACCCACAAACCTACAGATAGCGACTGTATCCACACAGACCAGACAGAGCTCACTCCCAGCAACACCCTGGCCGTCTGTCGCTCCACTTCAATTAAGCAGCGCGCCAACATGGCAGCCTCTCACCGATAACGCACGCACACGCAGACAGAGAGTGGCAGAGGTAGAGTCAGCGTCAGAGTCAGAGGGAGACAGAGGGGTGTACGAGTGTACACCCACAACTGCCGCACACACATTGGCAGGACGTAATTACGTTTGGCAAGCTCGTTATGCGTAAGAATAAACGCACATTAAGAGCTCATTAGTTGGCACAAATCGAATCGTGGCGGCAAAGGAGGGCCCCAACTGAATGGGAGTTGAAACGGGACTGGGTATGGTGAGTGTGGAGACTGGAGACTAAGGATGAGTGGGCAAGCAATGTGGCAGATGACTGGCCGACTGGGATGGATGGCTGGCTATCTGGCATTTTCATTTAACGTGTAATGGAAGACAGCGTAAACGAGCCAAGTTCTCTTTTCGGTACGACAGAACAGACAGAACCCGAAAGAAAATTGCAGGGTGGCTGAAAAACCACAACTCATGACAACAGGTAAACTGGAATGGAAGTTGGCAGTGATAGCGTTGTGGTAATGTTATTGGCAATGCTTAATGGCTGACTGCCTACTACCCGGCTGACATTCGAGTCAGCGCTGGGACATTGCAGGCGAATACTTAATCAGAGCAGCACAACTTTGCAAATTGCTTCTGCCAACAAGTTAAACTTTCTCTGCAGTGACAAAACTTTAAATTGTAAGCAGGACATGTTTCTGATTTTCTGATCCAACAGATTTCTCTTCAGTATCCATACGCATATGCCATACAATGACAATGATCGAACTTAAAATAAGTAGAAGTTAAGTTAAAATCGAGTTGTGTGGAAATCACCTTGAATATGGAAAGGTACAATATCGTATGTTGTCTGTCCGAACATATCTTTCGTATTTATGGGATCTTTTCCCTAATGCCCAATACTAGTCGAGGTGCGCCATACCTTACGATAAGTTATGCAGGAGTTTTCCATGGCTACCCTTGGATTAGCTTTTCCAGGTTTAAGCCTGACTTAAGTCCTCCCAATTCTCTGGACGCCGAACATTTACATTCATGAATGCTTTTAGGGCCATTTCCTTGACAAATGCCCCTTGCCACAATCAGTTGCAAAATTGTAACAATAGCAGGATATTAACTAAATCCACTTATGTATCCGTTTTAGGTTTCACGCTCCATAGCAGAAGAGAGAGATAGCAGAGATATATCTACAGAAAGAGAGACAGAGAGATAGAGAGAGTACAAATGGATTCCCTATAAAATTGTAGTCGCAAAAATCTGTGAAGGAAAATGCGGACAAAGTTATTATTCCACTGTGGAAGGTCTGCCCGACTAGAAGAGGGGCTATAGCTATGGCATGGCATGGCTCCTGTGCGGGGATGGTGGGGCAGTAAGTGCAGTTAGTTTATTTTATTACGAAGCGGAAAAGCAAACCACTTGGCAGAGCCCAAACGAACCAAAGAACCCATTGTTGCACCACGGCCCATGCTCGACACCTTGATTCCGACCACCCCAACCCAACCCAACCCAACCCCGAGCCCGAGCCCGGACTCTTGCGCAACTCTCTCGTGAGCGCTTGCTCTCTCCCGCTCGCTCTCTGTCTCTCTTTGTGCGAGGTAAGCTCCGCCCTCATGGATGTGACGTGGGTATGCGTACCCATATATAGAGGTGGGGAAGTCAACCGGTTTCCAATTCGATTTGTGAACCCGGACCAGACCGTCATCGAGCGACAGTCGCTGTGGCTTGTTTATTGCCAACTCGGTGCGCAACGGTTTCGGTAGCGACTCGGAACAGTTTCAGTTTGCGGCTCAGTTTCGTTGGTTGTTGCAAGTGACTACGGAAAATGTTTGACATTTAGCGAGAGCAGAGTGAAGGAAAGCCGAATTTGAAAGAGAAATTCAAAAGAAATACAATAAAATTTGTGTGTGAATTCGAACTGTGATTTGCCGTATCATTGAAGTTGGAAAAGTGCAGAGAGGGAAGGAAATAACACTAGAAATGGATATCAAAGCATCTACTCCGCCATCCGCGACCGCCCTTGAGATTGCAATCCCAGCGCCCGGCTCCCCCTCCATGGAGGCGAAGGCACTCAGGCTGGCAGCATCCGCAGCAGCAGCAGCAGCGGGAGGAGGCGCCGCCCTATCTTCGGCGGTGGCGTCAACAGCCAACACCACGGCGACATTCCAACACATCTTCGAACAGCTGGTGCAGCAGAGCGGCGGCAGCCCCAAGCTGGCGCCCAAGCAGCTCGAGCACCTTCGCCACCTGCTGGGCAACGTGCGGGACGCCAAGAACCTGCAGCTGCTGGTCGAGAAGTTCAAGAATTTCGAGCAGTTCCACGAGCACTACGCCGGACAGCTGGCATCCAACAACAACACTGTGATCTCTGCTGAAGGTGAGCAATTGGAGCACGGCAGCACTGCCGACGGCAAAGAGGCAAAACTGGTGCGAAGGTTTTTCCTTTTAGCCGGAAAGCGTTTGCAATTGCTTGATTACAGATTTAATTAACACAAATTGCCGCCGGACACGTACACGGACACGGACACGGACATGCCAGGACAATTTCTCTCTCTCTCTCTCTCTCTCTCTGTGCCTCTACTTCTGCATGTGTGTATGCGTGTTCACAGAAATGTTTTTTTGCATTTACATGCACAGGGGAAAATTTTAGAGAGAAATTATAAGCTAATTGCAAGACGAGGCAATTAGAGGGATTTCCCCCGCCTAGATTACCCTGCCCCCTCTGTGGCGCTCCACATTCCCCGTTCCTTAAGCACAGTTTGTTTTAATTTCGTTAAAAATGCATAAAGCCATCAGGAAATCAGAATATTAAAATATCAGGCAGCATGTTGCCTACTTTCCAGCATGCAGGCGTGACAACTGGTCATTAGGGGAGGAGGCAGTGGCACTGCACTGCCCTGCACTGTACTGATGGGCGGGGGAGAGGCGCAGGTTGCAATGACTACTTTTAGCTCGTTAAAATAGTAAATAAAGTTGTGTCCATGTGTGTCCTTGTGTGGCCCTATGTGTGTGTCCGGACTAAATTTTAATACTTTGGAAATTGCTGACAAATTTGCATAGAGTTCCGTTCCCCGACGAGAAGTTGTCGTGCGCCTAATTGACTTTGGCAAACTGTTGGCAAACAGGCTTTTAATTTTCCCGCTCTCTCGTTCTGCCTCTCTCTCTCCGCAGATAGCAACGACTTGCTGAAGGACAATGCAAGGAAATTCGGGCCTGGCGGACAAACGCTGACACCGCGCCACACAATCGACGCTATTCTGGGCCTGAAGAACCGCAATGGCAAAGTGGAAACGGACGGCGATGGTAAGCCAACAAGCGTCATAAATCAAAATCCCAATTCTGCACAAAGCTGGATCCACTAGAATTATTTTGGCATTAGCCTGTCTCACTGGGCGCCATCACAAAAGGCAAATCGATTTCAATTACCCGCTCACAGTCCGTCGGAATCAAGAAACACAATCGCTAAATTATATTAGCAATTCTTTTTGCCTTGAATACGGACTGGGGACTGGGGCTCCTTGGCAGGTCTCTGGGTGGGTGGCTAAGCGGGTAACTGGCGTCGGGGCTTGCACTTTGGCAACGCCTCAAGATGCACGACAGCTGATAAGCAATCAGTCAGCGGTAATCGTTCATATAACCACCAAAAGTGAGGGAGCACCACTAAGTCCGCTACACTCGAGTATTCCGACTAAACGATACCGAGCATTCAGACTCCCTAACCTGCTTATGTACTCTCCATCTTTAATGAAACGAAAATTCTAGAATGAAATTCGCTTGTTTCCTATCGTAATTATTAAGGGTTCACCATACCCTCGAAATGGTGCAGGCTCTGGTGTGCAAAAATTGTGTAGAAAAAATGTAAATTAAGCATAAGCTTCGTTGCCAAATGCCAAACTTGCAGTGCTTAGCCTTCGAGTCGCAAACTCTTTCACAGGGTGCAGGGTACTCGGACAATATGAACTGAAACGAAGGCAACGGAAATCATAGATGGGATTAGAATCATTTGCCTTTGGTTTGTGTTTAAGTTTGCTTTCTTCTTTGAATCCAATTTAAACTTTTATTAGCTCTGGCCCGGGTGGCCGGAGAATTCTTTTTGAAGGCTTTTTAACTGGATTATAGTGGGGGACTTGCGGTGTCAACTGGTGATGGCGCCTCCGCCGCTGGCGGGTGCCAGAAATATTCTTTTGCACGTCATTTATAATTCATTTCCCGTTCTGTTTTGATTGCCGGCAACCGATTGTCGCCCGAGCACACCCACGACCGCGACTTGCGAGAAATGGGTGTGCATTGATATTTCCGCGATTATGGTGCGCCATAGCTCAGCGCGCGGGATGATCCCAGCAGCGAGGTGACAACTAAAGGAGTTTCCATTGCACAAAGCGGGCATGTCGGGGCATGGCATACGAGATTCAGATCATGAAAGTGTACTTATACATATCCCCCTCTTGTTCGTTAGCTGTAACGACGATTCCAGAAATATTGAAGAGAAAGGAAATATGGAAATTATATTATATTCTTGCCACATATATTTCTTACCATTTTCTAATTTTAAATAACACGAAATTATATAAATATAAATATATATATATATACATATATCGACTAAAAATATATACATATAAAAATATATGCATATAAAAAAATATATATATATAAATATCTTTTTTTTTTCTGCGCCTCCACAATCCCAACAACTACCATCTGAAACAAATAAAAACCCGAAACAATTAAAGACAATTTCATTTTCAATTAATTCAATTAAATGGTTTACATTCGCATCAACCTCCAAATAAATAATAACTAATTATAGAGACTGTATACCGCATGAACAACCAACAACTGAGATCATTATAGTCGACATCTCGATACTCTCTACTCGTCGATTTTGCACAGATTTTTTGAGTCGGAGAGCAAAGTCAACACCGCGAAAGTGAATTTAATTGCTAATGCTTCTTATTAACAGATACTCCCAGATATCCCAACGAATTGGGCGTATCTTCTATGCTGAGAGCACACTCCCATTCGAGTACCACAAAAGTACAGGGTATTGCAAGGGTAATAGCAAACCAAAATGGCGCTGTGCAGAAACAGCAAGAGCACAGGTTAAACGGCCGCAAATTAATTAGAAGCAAGCAAATTAAAGGTGGTTCGAGCAGAGGAGTGCGTGGTAGCGGGGTGGGTGGAGAGGCGCATGAAGTGCTGCGGGGGAAGGGGCAACCAACTGGTCTATCGCATTTAAGCCATAATTAAACTGGCGGCCAGACACAAGCTGTCAAAAAGCATTTCAACTGACAGCTGGAGAGAGAGAGAGAAAGAGACAGAGACAGAGAGAGAGAGAAGGTGGGAAGGTGGGAGAAGAAGCGCTCATTAAAAGCGCAGGAGACACAAGTGCATTAGGCCGGTAATGTGTGAGCTTCACACATACATCCATACGTTGCTCCGCATCACCAAGATCAAGATAACAAGAGAAGGAGAAGGGGATGGGGATGGGGAGACGGATAGAGCGGGACAGAAAGACTGAAAGAGAGAGAGACGAAGTGAGATCTGAAGCAATCGATGGTGATCCCAGGCCGCGATCCATCTACACGAGATCTGTTAAGCAGTTGACGCGGCATTAAATTGAGCATTAAGCCATCTTAATGATTTTAATGCGTGTTCGTGTCCGCATCCCTGTCCGTGGCCGAAGCGAGCCACAGCGTGCGTCGGCGTCGGCGTCGTCTTATTAGCCGCTTTTGTACATGCCCCCCCCCCCCCGTATATGCCCCTGCCACAACAACCACTTCACTTTTGTAGCACTTGTGATTGACAGTTTTGTTTATGGCTTGTTTCGCTTTTTGATATGAACTCTCGAGTTCGATATTGGATCTCTTGCGCTCTTGCGCCTCCTGCGCCGGAAGATGTCGAACCGAAATGTGCATTTCCTTTCAAGGCCTCTACCTGTTTGGGCCATGACTCTCCGAAATGCGTTATGCGCTGCTTTGTTGCTTGTGGCTAATAACATATCAATTAGGCCGCCTAATGGCCAAGTATTTGCTCACAATGGGAAACTGTCAAATCATCATTAGGGATAGACAGCCAAGGGGGAGAGGCGAGCGCAAGGGAATGGGCCTGGGGATGGGGCTGAGGCTGAAGAAGTGACGCGATTAACGTCAATTTGTCCCTCACTCTGTTCGGGATTCGTCGGAAACGGATCGGATCAGAACAAATTAGAGCAGAACGAGGCTGGCTACCTTCGATGTCTATCGAACTCCTATCGCGGTCTAGCATCTATGTATCTTGCCCCAGTGGCGAAACCTTTTAGTTTAGACTCTGGTAATCGAATATTTACGGCTAATAAGAGTTGAAAACTCCCAGGAAAACCAAAACGAACCAAACTCGGCTGCGCTAACAACCGTCGAATTTCCAGCTGCCAACTTTAATTGCCAAAGCAGCTAATGGAGAGCGTACGGAAATCATTTCTTAATTGAAGTGTCGATCAGTTTGTGTGGCTGTGTGTCTAGGACTGAATGAATACCCCACTTGGGCCACGAACTCCGCTCGATCGATGAGTGAATGGGCACACGAGGGTTGTTTGGTTGTGCCCCTTTGGATGGTTTTCGGTAGCATTGTTACTCTACTTATTTTAATTTATTATTAATAAAGTTTTTAGCTGTTATTTTCGTTACATGCCAATAATTTCCTGTACATAACGATAGATTCTGGGCACATTCAAAACATCGCATTGTGGCATGTTTGGAAACTATGCCTCTTAACTCTCTGGTTGGCAAACTTTTCCGAAGTTCAAGCTGTTTCCTCTGAATATATTCATCACATCATTCACACTCTTTCGAATTGCTCGGGAGTGAGCCACTCTCCCCCTGCCCTGAATCACTCTGGGGCACAGAAACTTTTGTCTTAACCTTTTTTGTGTTTTTTCGCTGCTCACGCAATTAACTCACGCACTCCGTGTGGGCCCCTCGCCGGTGGTGCCGGCTACTGTCTCTCACCTCACCTCATGTGGTTTCCATTCGCTGGCGCATGGAAACCTGGTCGTACGTACACATACGTATAGTATGCCATATGCCAGCTCCCGATTGTGATTCGGGGCGAGTTGGGAGTCTTTTGTGCTACTTCATTTGGGAATGTTTTGTTGTTAATTTCATTAGCACCACAGTGGCTAAAGAAAAGCGCACGCTGGGCGTGTAAATGTCGATTGATTGCCGAAAATATTCGAAGAGGTTAATGCATTGAATTTACGATTTAAAGTTAATTGGCCAAGACGTTGACCCAATTAATCGAATTGGGGGGACGAGTATCGGCTATGAAGCCCATAATTACATTAGAAAATCGTTTGGGCGAGCGTTCGTTCTCCCACTCCGACTCCAACACCCATTCGAACTCGAACTCGCATCGACTTACATCAAAAAGCAATTACACAAAAGACCATCAGATAATTACAGATATGTAACTATTTTTGGGCCTGCGACTTCCAAAGTCGCAGTTGGACGGAATAATTGGATTTCTTTCTGTTCTCCTCCGACTGCGACTCCGCCTCGAAAGCCAATTTAGCATAGAAATTGAATTTGGTTACACCAAAATCCAGCCCACAAACTGCACAAAAGTCACTGCAAACAAGTGCCAGCACCCCCCACCCCCACCGCCACCTCGCTCTTGCCGCCTGGCACTGGAGCGGCGACAACTAATGACTTCCTTGCATGTCATGTGATATGCCCGAGCGCCAGTTGGAACGCCCATTAGGGAACAAATACCACCTCATCTAAGCCAGTTCCCCCTAACAGCCATGCCCTTATCCTTCCTCATGCATATGCATGTTTGTGTGTATGTGTGGACGCACTCCTCTTAGCCTTTGGTTGCAGTGTTTCAACAGTGGGTTTCTGGGAATTTTTATTGCCTCACATTGTAAATACGAGGCGGCTAATTGAAAGCCGTTTATTAGTGGGTGGGCGGCCAACAGGTCTAACAGGTCCACCATCAACCACCAAATTAAATAACATGTTGTTATTAGCCGGGCTGGTGGGCTGGCGGGCTGGGGGGTTCTTAGGCCTTAGCCCACCCGTCTAACACAAGGCCTTATGACTTGTCTGCCTCATTGAGCATACCAATTAAAATCGAATCAGGCGGCTGAGCAGGGCAGGGGAGGCAGCCACAACTAGAGCATTATCTAACAAACGCAAAACATGATTGGATCTAATCCACACGCATTTTCTCGCTGCCTTTCAGGCGACATGGACCCCGCAATGTGCGACGAGGATGCCACCGATCTGCGCTGCGGTATGACGCTGACGCAGCTGAGAAATATGGATCACCACATGGCCAGCATGCTGCAGCAGCACGCCAAGAACGGCGGAGTCTTGCCCTACGGCCCAGCAACTCCTCCCGGCGGTGGCCAGCAGCAGCAGCAACAGCAGCACCATGGCGCGGCGATGCCTGGACCGCCACCCCAGCAACAGCCACATCCACAGGCCGGCCACCACCATCAGCCACACCATGCACCGTTCGGCTATCATAATGCGTTCGGTTTCGGGCAGAGTCATGGGTACGGGCAGCAGGAGGACGCGGCTGGCAATTACCTCAGCTCGATGCACCAAATGGTCGAGGCCAATCAATTGCAGACCGCTCCTCCGCCGGCGGCCCCACCGCCGCCTCCCCCCAATTCCTATGGCAGTCACCAGCAGCACTTGGCAGCTCTGGCTGCGCATGCGCAGGAGCAGCACCAGCAACAGCAGCAGCAGCAGCATGGGAAGTATGCCAAGTCATCGCCCACGACAGCAACTGCGGCGGCGGCTCCTCCTGGAGGCTACTTTCTGGAAGGCCAGACGGCGCCTGGCCCTGCTGCTGCCGCGCAGTCGCATACACAGATGGGCAGAGGCGACTATGACGAGCGTTCAATGTCCTCCAGCAGTGACATGGAGGAGGACGAGGATGATGCGGCAAAGATGCAGCTCGACGGTGACCAAAGCAACATCGATGTGATCACGCCGCCCACACCCGGCGACCGAGCACTGGCCGGCAAGCGCAAGTACTGTGATGAGAACGAGACGAAATTAGCCAACGGCCAGCAGCCGCAGCAGCAGTCCCAGTTGGCCAATTACCCCATCCGAGCTCGGAACCTGGACGAGGTGCAACAGCAGCAGCAACAGCAGCAGCAGCAGCTACAGCAACAGCAGTCCCACCAGCAGCAGCCGCAGCATCCCCAACAGCAACAGCAGCAGAACTTTCAACACGAATACCGGACCAGTGGCAACAATGGAGCCGATCATGGCGATCGTCTGGCTGCGGACACGGAGAGCCTGGTCAACGGCAGCTGCGCCTCCAGCGAGGATCTCAACCAGACCAACAGCAGCGAGCAGGGCGAGAAAATCACATCCGGCAGTGATGATGAGGGTGAGTGCACCAAACCCAAAGTCTAGGGACTACTAGTCTCCATGTCCAGCTCTCATTAACTATTTTTTGATTCGCACCACCCCCGTCCCATGCAGGCCAGGACGACAACTGTGCCAAGAAGAAGCACCGCCGCAACCGAACCACCTTCACCACCTACCAGCTGCACGAGCTGGAGCGGGCCTTCGAGAAGTCCCACTACCCCGATGTCTACTCGCGCGAGGAGCTGGCCATGAAGGTGAACCTGCCCGAAGTGCGTGTCCAGGTGAGCTATGTCCGATCCCTCAGCAGAACTTCCACCGATTTATGCAGGTTCCTCAGCCGCATCCTCATCCTCATCGTCTCTGCTCTGCTTTGCTTGGCTTTCCTCTGCTAATTGTGCAATCAACGTGTCTGTGTCTATCTGGAGCCGCAGACGGAGCCAGGCTCCGGAAATTAAATAATTTCCGTTTGCAATTTATTTTAACGAAATTAAGCTGTGCCAGCTATTCAGACCCATACCGCCATGCCGCTCATTTCGAAAAGGTGTATATCTATGTATGTGTATATCTTTTTGCGTTTCGACAGGGATTTATAGCTGAGCAGGTGCGCGAAAGGGTAGAACCTCAACTGATCCATTGAAGAGATATGTACTACATACATACCAGTAGTTTTCCGACAGTCGTTCAATCAGAGCCTATGATTATTATGAGCTCATTCCATACCTTTGTTAGTTTCGAACATTTTCAATTCAAAGCCGATTAGTTTCACAGCCGCCGTACTCGAATCATCAATTAGATCGACTGCACCGAACAGAGCCCGAGAACCCGTTTGATTCATTGGATGATTCATTTAGAATTTGCATTCCCCATTGTCTGCCGCTGGGGGTGCCCCTTCAGTGTGGTAATATTTGTCAAACTTTGGGCATAACTTTCCTACGAATGCATGGAACAATTTATGTCTCAATTGCGAAATGACAACGCCGAAACAGTTTCAAGTTGGTCGGTGGCCCATTCAATAAGTTTTCCTTTTCTTTGGCGGAGAGAATTATGCATTTTATGCGACTGTGCGCCTTTTATGCTCTCCGTGACTGTGACTGTGACAGTGTCTGTGTCTGCGTCTATGGCATGGCTGTGTCAGTGGCAATGTCTGAGGCAGTGTGGCAGGATGCCATGCCATGTCTGGCAGCCATTCGTTTCGGGTGGCAAATTGTGACGTGAACGGGCAGGGCGCCTCGTAAATTCCATTCACGGCGGTGTAGCATAAAATACGCTTAAGCAGAAACTATCGACGTGCCGTCGGGTGTGGGTGTCTTTGAGAAGGGGGGGCTCCGCTTTGAGGCTGCTCCAAGCTCTGGAGTGGACCAGGCGATTGGCATAGTTTTCGAGGCAGCAGGCAGCGAAACGAAGTAAGGTAGGAAGTACGGTAGCTTCCTTCCCCGTCAAATGAATGGAACATATCAAATTTCATGATTTCGTTTCGTTTCCTCAGCCGACAAATCATTTTTATTGACTAAACATTATCGTGCCCACAGCCAGAGTTGGCGACACTGTCGTCGTTGTCGTCGTAGCCGTCGTAGTCGTCTCCAACACAACCCAGGACATAAATAAATAAACAAATAGCAACAAAAATCGTATATATTTATAGGTGGACGAGTATCCATAGCCGAACTGTATAAACGAAATACAAAAGTAATGAAGCGAAATCGCATAAAAATTTCTCCTTGCACCGGGTCCGGGGTCTGGCCCTCATGTGTCACTTTGTCAAATTGACACGAATTCAAATTATGCCAGCAGGATCCGAAACGAGCCCAAGTTTCGAGCAGGAGAGGGAGTAGCATTGAGAGCGGGAGCGGGAGCCAGAGGGCGCTCTCGAGGACCCCACACCATACAAATAGCGAATCAGGGACCAGGGAACCAGGGACCAAGGGCGAAACGGAACCCTTTGACTCGTTTTTTCGATTTAGTGGGGTGCACATACCCTTAACATACACATACCCCTACCCATACCCTTACCCCCTTGCACATCCAATGCCCTCACTCTTTCTGTGTGTAATCGTATTTGCGGTTAGTTTGCATGAAGTTCTAGTTATCGTTTTCTCCTTTTGCCTTCCTTCTTTTTTGGTGGGAAATTGCTTGGTGTGCAACTCGTTGAAGGTGGAAATTTGTTTTGATTAAGTTTCCACACACACACACACACACACACACACTCCACACTTGTAGGCTGGAAAAAAGGAAATTGTAACCACAGTTGACAGAGTTGTTTCTTTCCAAAACGCAGTCAGCCATCCACCAAATACAATTTCTCGTTTAGACGAGTTCATTTTGGGGCTCTGCTGCTGCTGCTGCTACTGCTGCTGCTGCTGTTTTTCTTCCTCCTTTCTGCTGCTGTCATTGCATTGTAATAGATTTGCTAAATGTTTGTTTAAAAAGTTTGATTGGTTTTTGCATTTGTGTCTGAAAATTTGTCTGTGGTTACTTTGATTGTTGTTTAAATGGGCACATTCGTATTCGAATTCGTTTGGGAGAGAGGACAGGACGACGAGGGGCTAAAGCCCAACTATCGAATGGGAATTGTGTCATTTTGCGGTTTGTCCCGGGACAAAGACAACAGCAATTAGGCAGGGAAGCTCGGGCCCGAGAACAGAACGGAGCAGAGCAGAGCAGAGCTCAGGGATTATCTGCGATGGTAACCAAAACAAAACGCGTTAAGCCAGCAAATTAAATGGCAGATTAACGCCCAAAAACAGCGCCAGACAATCATTAACACTTGCCAAAGTCGGGGCCCAATCGCTGTTTGCTTCCCCTGAGAGCCCGGGCATATGGCCAGCTTGAGATGACAATTACTTTTGTTTTGGATTACACGCTGTCAGGGCTGAGTGCGCTTCGAGGGTTGGGTTGTCTGCCGCTCACTGAAGGGTTAAAGCCGTCAGTCGACTCAATCATACGCTGCATTAGGCCGGCGGGGCTAAAACAGTTTAATTAAAACTTAATGCGGCATGCGGCATGCCCGACCAGAGCGAATCGAGCTATCCCAGCAAGATACATACATGCATACATACACACCTACATACATATGTATGTATGTATGGTGTACTAGCGAGATCTTGGCCTGCATGTCTGTGTTTAGTTAGACGAACAAACATGACTATTGCCATGTGCAACGACAATTTTTATTGGGTTTATTAGCAGCAAAAACAGACGGAGGCAGGCAGAGTTTGTGTCAATTATTTTGCATAGTCAAATGATTAAATATCGTAAACCTGTCCAAATATGCCCCAATGCCAGTGGGCGAATCATGCGAGTAATCATCCTGTGTAATAGTTTATTTATCTGCATATATTGCCCATACGACATGGGTGACGTGACAGAGGCAGTGCCAGTGTCTGCCCGGAGGGGCCTCTGTGGATGTGCATAAACGGCAAACAAATAAAAATGTCATTTCACTAACAAATAAAATAGATTTTTATTGCATTCCAGTATTTGCCCTCGCCTGTCTCGTCTCCTCCACTGGATTTGGTTTGAGTTCGGATTTCCCTCCTCGACATTTGCCCATTTTTATGCTCATTTCGTTCTGGTTTCTGCTTCGATTATTTTTTATTGAATATTTACTTCAACTTTGGCATTCGTTTCGTTCACTCGCATGACCGTTTTATCGACGTACCGTACCCACGCTGCTCTCCCCGCCCTCCATTTGCTTCCACGCTTTCGTTTTCACATGTCATAATAATAATGCATATTAGGTTCATTTGTTTGGGCACCCCAGCCACAGACCCAGCCACAGCCCCAGCCCCAGCCCGAGTCGCTGTGACAGCCCCCGACCGAGCCCCATGAAATCCAATACAAATCTAATAATGAAAATGATCGCAAGTTGCCATCATCGTGGAATCGGGACAAACTACTTGTCGTATAAGCAAATCGGACAAATGGGCAAACTCTGAATACCTAAGTGGCTGATCCTGGTCCTGGTCCTAGTCCCACTGGGTAAATGCGGCCGCAAGCTTTTCAACTTATTTAACTTATTGTCGGAGATGCCCCTTGGGCCAGTGGCAGTGTCCCAGCATTCAATGGCCATTTATTAGGCACTTGCCCTGATTTGCCAGTGTGGGCCAGTCCACGATTATGTTTTATACGTGTTCGTTTCCGATGAAATATGCAGCAGACTCAAGCGACAGCTGCCCTCAAGTGTCGGCAGAAGGGGATGGGAGAAGTTATGTGGGTGTGGGAAGGCCGCTCAGAGGGTGGGTGTGGGCCAAACAATTAACACATTATGCCACCTTTGCATAACAACAACAACTACAACAGGGACAGCGGCAGCAACAAAGGGGCGGGGAGTAAAAAGAAAGCCAGGGTTAACAAAGCCACCGCAAGGGTAAATAAATGTCAGGTCACAAAGGCAGACTTGAAGCACTTGGAGGTGGCGGTGGTGGCCCCTCTACTTTACCCTACAAATACATAGCGCATTTATTTATTCGTTTTTTTATGAGGATTACACATCTGCCGTTTATGAAAAGTTGACTTTTCTTTTATCAACTGTCAAGTGAAACAAAAGCGAACAGGAGCAAACTTCAAAACACTGAAATGAAACGCCTAATTATCGATAGAGTCCAGACAAACTGCTTATGCAAATACGTCTGCAGAGGGGGTGGGCGGTGTCGCGGTACGTGGATAAAGTGGATAAAGCCCTGGCGTAGTAATACTTTATTCAATTGAAGAAATTTGAAGTCTCCTCAGCTAGAGGAAAGTCTCAAGAGTAAAACATTAAGAGAGGCAAAGCTTGCTCAGCTGTAAATCTTTTGGAGAGATGGAAGAGAGATGGCGGTGGAAGGAGACAACTGGCGGCTGAAGCTCGTCTCGTCAGAAGTTCGCCGCTTTCAATTAGCCCTCATTAGAGACTCGACTCACAAAGGAGAAGAAAGCCGCCTGCGATCGGGACACTCCCACGCGGAATCCGTGTCGCAATTAATTAAACTTGAAAGCCAAGAAGAGAAGTTGGAAAGGAGATAGCGAAAAGAGAGAGAGAGGAAAGAGGGAGATGTGTAGGCGAATGACGACGCAATTGCCGCGCAACTCAAAGGAATTCCAGCGGATGGCAACGGGGACGGCGATGCCAAAGGATCTGGCAAGGACAACATTGTCGGCATCGGCATCGGCATCGTTTGTGTTTATTTGCAATGGCATCCAATTTCATTCTTTTATGCGACTTATTGAGTTTGCCCTGTGCTCCATGCCATCGTATGTTCTGGCCTGGTCCTGGTCCTTGTCCTGGTCCTGCTCCTGCCAAAGGGTGTTCTGGTTCTTCATCTGCGTTTGGGTTTGTGCTTGAGCCCGGGGCATAGTATAAAGCCAGCCAGTCGACTGTGCCTGTGCCTAGACCGCCTTTTATCTGCTGCTCAAGTTTACATACGGCATCCCCGCCCGGAGTCTCCGCTCCAAGACCACGTGTGTGCACCATTTAAGCTGCGAAACGTGTCTTTGTTTTGTGCTCCTTGTTTGCCCATGGATGCGCTTTTTAGCTCTAATAAAATCACTGGGTAGAAGGCAGGAGGCGGACACGTGCCCAGGATTTCTTTTAGGAGCTGCCACTAAGGATCAGCATCTAGGCACAGCTCTTCGCCTTCACCGCCCAGGACTCGTCTCCAATTCACCGTAACCTGTCAACACATTTCAATATAAATGCATAAATCAAATGGAATGAAATTATAAATCATATGCCCCCGCCTCCATGGCCGCCCCGTTCACCCTCATTCTGGCCCATTCGGGTTGCTGCTGCAACAGCAACCCCTGACCGAATCGAGTGACAGACAGGCAAACAAACAAACATAACCTCACTTGACATCGGGGGTTCACACAGCGGATGAAAGACATCAATCCCCCTCCCCTCCCCTACCAACCCTTGGCGCGCGTGTGCCCAATATGTTTGGCTTAGAGCGAAGCAAAATATGAACAAATGTAATCAAGCGAAGACAATTACAATTACAATGAAATTATTTCCCATTTTGGCATCGCTTTTTTATGGTAAATTACTTTTGGCAAAATGAAATGCCTGGAATCCTTGGATGCGATCCTGAGAAAACGTCCTGGACAGCGGCAGCTGCTTTTGCCGGGAGGAAAATCTCCAAGTGTCAAGTGGGTGGTAGGGTTCGTGGCTGTTGTTACACCCCTCGCAGATTGTTGCTTATGAATATTATTCAATTTGATCGCCTAAATGCTTTGTAATGAGTTGCACATCTGTTCAGGTTTTTTTTCAGCCTCTGCCGGAGTCAAAAGTTTCGAAGGATGAAGGACCCATCCAGCGGTGCGGGTGTTTTCATGCAGCATTATATTATTATTGCATTATAGCTCTGTCCCGGGTCGGATGTCAAGGATGAATTCAATTAGGCGGCAACATTTTGATGACTTTGATTCGGAATTGTGTAATCTGCGTTCGAGTTAACTCGTTTGCCCTGGCCTCTCCATCAGAGATACACATTTAGTTATGTACCTTCCAGTCCACTCACCCATCTGCATCTCTGGACTGCTCTCTGCTGTCGGTTTAAATGGGCACTGGGCTTAAGTTGTCAAATTAGCAGCCACAATACTCGAACCATTTCAATACTAATTCCGATGCAGAGTCAATCAAAGTTCAACCCAAAGAGAGCCGATCTGGGGACAGGTATATGGCTGGGGGACGGGACTGGAACGGAGACGGACACGGGGGCAGCTCAGACATGTGAGCGATACACGAAATTGACTTAATCAGCTTTATATAAATGCTTATTTTGACAACGAGCTGAGGGAGTGGAGTGGGAATGCGGAGCAGATCCCCACACACGCTAATTATGCGGGGCCCAAGCGGCTTATTATAATTTCAGACATCATATTTGTGGGAGCGGGGCCCGAAAGGAGCTCCAGCTAGCTTGGGGCTCGCTTTTCCGCTCTTAATTAATTCCCGCTGCCTGCTAATTGGTTTTATGCGTTTCTCCCACAAACTCCTATTGCGGCCGCATAAATCACAAAACACTTAAACAATTTTCCGTGCTTCGACCGGGTTGATTATGTGCTAATTAATCACCTAAACAAATTCAGCTATGCTCCAGCTCGGCTCGCAGGTGGAATAACAATATTTAACAATATTATTTTCGAGAGCACGCAAAATATAATTAAGTTATCAGGCAGAAAGAACTATGGTACCCGTGCCCAATTTATATATGTCACAGAAATATGTGCTATACTCTCTTAGCGGGTATAATGTGTTTTATCATAGTCCCTGATCTTTGAAGAATTTTTGGCTAAAATCTGTTGCTTAGCTTAGCCAAACTGTGGATAGTGCAGGTACAATACTCAGTGTCATATGTACGAAGGATCTGTCAGAGTATCTGAAGCTTCGGTTCCCGAGGAAAGTTATAATTTCTTGTTAAAATTGAGCGTGGCAACTGCTTCGGCTCGGCTCGACCCTGTTCCTGTAGCCGTTCCCGTTCCAGAGCTTGCGACTGTTTCAAATTAAAAATGCGTCAACAGAAATTTGTTTTTGTGCTGGGAAAGAGAGAGAGGAAGTGGCAGAACCTGATGTCTGAGTTGGCATTCCAATTCCCCGTGCGCCGTTGCGACAGTTTGACGGAGCAACCCCGCCAGGAGCGGAGTCCGCCCATGGCTGGTGTTTGTCGTCCTTTGTAGCCGATTTAACTGCTTATTAACTGTGCGTGCGCCCGTTTGTCCGTGCCCTTTGCCCGGGCTGCTGCTCGGCATGTCAGCGAGTAAATAAATAGCTAATTAAATACAGGGTGCCACGTGTCTCCGGGCAAACACGCCCCGGCAAACAAGGTTCCCAGCCATCTCCGCCCCGCACCGGCCTCTGACTCTGACTCTGGCCAAAGTCAGTCCGCGGTGAACAATTGAAATGCGAAAGAAACCCGAGCCCTTGATCGAGTGGGTGTTGGATTTGATTCTCGCTTCGATTCGTCCTGTGCAGCCTTTCCAGGTCACGGGATTGAAGCGCTTTCCTTGGCTTTTCCTTCGCCTCGGCGACATTTGAGGCGGAGCCGCTGCTGCCAGCGTCTGCGGCTGTCAGAGAATCGAGATTTGTCGTGTGTTTGGCTTTCGATTACAGCTCTTTGAATGGAGAACTAAGACTGTAATTAGCAAGGGGTGCTGAAAGTGTGCAGTCCTAAGGGATGGCAAACACACGACATATTTGGAATGCTCATCATCATCATTCAGTGTGCCTGAGATCTGAGAAATATGTACATATATGCAGTCATTTGGGTGTCCCCCGAAGCGAACTTTCATGTAAATCTGTTATTCATAAATGTTTGGGCCCAGAACCTCCATCAGAACTTAGTTCACGGAATCAGAAGCCTCACGATGAGTGCTCCGACCAGAGTCCGTCCTCCCCCGTCGGCGGCTTCGAGTGTAAATCAATATGCTTGTCGGCTCTTAAACTAATTAAACATCTTGCGGATTGTGGCCGTCGTCAAAGCTTTTGTCTTTGCTCTAATTTGTTCTGAGTCGTCCCACAAAAGCAGCCGAAACAGGATGCTCGAGTCTCAGTCGTCGTCGTCGTCGTCGTCGTCGTCGTCGTCGTCGTCGCTCGGTGCTGAAGGCCTCTACATAAGAGCGAGCTCCGGAACTAAAAGCCAACAATGGAATAAAAAACATGTCATAAACTACAACTACCAGGGCAAGGACTCCACGCTGTGGCTTTGTCCCTGCAACTTCGGTCTGGAATTATGACAGCCCCTGGATGGCTGGTTGGAGGGATATATGAATATATGGATGGGGTGAATGGAATTGGATTGAATGCTTCATGTCTGTCTCTGTTTAGGGCTGGGCCAGGCATATAATTAGGCTCCCCTAGCCGGGATTTGAGGATTTTTAATTGAATTAAAGCTCGCACAACGGAACACGACCGAGACGCCGCGACGTCCGTCCGCGAAGAGCGCTGCCCATGCTGCTGTTCCCATGCAGTTTGCATTTGGGTTATTAACTTAGGCGCCGCTATCAATATCCTTGAACGCAACGGGTTGTCCAGAACAGTTCGATTCGCCCCTCTGGGGCCGAAGGTCTCTAATTGCAGGCCATGCTGGGCAATATTTTTGTGTTTCCATGCAATTAGCTCGCTTATCGCGAGCGACGCCAACGAGAACGAGCCCCCGAACAAACTGCATTCGATGGCATCGGGGTTTCAATCAAATTGATTGAATTGCATGACAACCAGGCGGCACTGGGATAATTATAGTTCTTTGGCTGGGATAATGGCTGTGCCGTAAGTAACTGGAGCTGCAAGTTGATTCCCCGAGCTGATTTCAGGTCCCTCCCCACTGGAATGCGGTATAGTTGAATAAAACATGACACTCTTACCACTTAAGGGATTCCTTTGCATTTCCAGCCAGTGCCCTACAGATTCTCCTATCAACCATCTCTCAGTGTTGCCCCACCCATTCCCTATCAAAGCGTATTTTCGTTCCTTTTTTTGTTCATTCCAATAAATTTGTTTCACACATTTTAAGCCCTACCGACTTGCATACGAATTTTTCGCTCAGTGCAGTGGGCTAAATGATTCGTCGAGGAGGCCTAAACCACAAACACGATCCCGGCAACCGGCAGAGCAACCTCCCAAAAACGGAAGTATGAATAATCCAACAAGAACTGTGTAATATCAAGTCGAGCTCCAACAATTCTTCCCCAACCTTTCACTCTCTCTCTCTCTCTCGCTGTCTCTTTCTCACTCACTCTGTCTCATTCCTGTATACACAAGTTGCAAACAGTTTTATTAAGCTGCTGAAGCTCTTGTGTGTTAAAAGTCAATTTTCCAATTTGCAAACTGTCAGAAACATTCGAAAAGCAATTTCTGTCACACAGCGAGTGAAAGAGAGGGATGTAGGGATGTCTGGCTGGGCGAGAGAGAGACAGCAATAGAGGGGGGAGTTGCGTATACGCCTTGTATGCTGTGTGGGCTACTTCTACTTCTATGTGCTTTCCCATTTTCGGGCAACAACGACACTTTGCGGCCGAAGTTTTCCAATAAAACGGCAAAACTTTGCTGCGAACAAAATTAAAGAAGACGACAAGGAAAATGCCAGCAAAGAGGACGAGAGTGTGATGGTGTTGCTGAAGGAGAGAGTGTGCGAGTGAGAGAGGCAAAGAAGAGTTGATGATGATGATGCTAAAGTGGGCTCCGCACGGCAAAGTGGTGAGGGGCTCTGGGGTGGAATGGGTGGAAACCTGGGGACACAAATTGTTTGCTGCCAATGTGAAGTTTATGAAAAAGATTAAAGTTGAAAAGTGGTTGCCTGCTGGGGACAGAGGAGGCATCGTGGGAGCATCGTGGGAAGGTGGAGCGGAGGTGGGCTTGTGGTGAGTCGCGTGCCCCGCATGAATGCCAAATTGCTGCAGGCCTGCTCGATAGAGGGGTGCGCTGGGTGGGTGGTTAAGGCTGGGGCCAGAGTCAGAGTCAGGGCAAAATGTAGCAAAATTGAAAATGGCTGAAAATGTGGGGATGCGTTAGCATGAGTATGTGTGTGTTTGTGTGCTTGTGTGGGTGTGGGGGGAAAGTGCTTGTTTGTATTTATGTCTATGGGGTGGAAAATTGAGTTTGGTCCATGTCAGAGCAGAAGGAGGCACGCCGAGTCGTGGGTGGTGGGTGGTTGGGTCGTTGGGTGGTTGGTTGGTTAGTTGGGTGGCTGGGTCGTTCGTGCCAGCATCAACAGCCAAAGATGAAAGCAGACAATTTCGGGTACCCAACTTTTGGGTAGATGTTTCGCTCTCTCCATGATGATTATGATGATGATTATGATGCTTGTGGGCGTGCCACCCGCCAGCATAGAGCTCTCGCTCTCTCTCTCTTTCTCTTTTATCATCCCATCTATTTCTCTCTCACTCTGTCTCTCTTCACTGTCCTCACTGTACTGTACTGTCTCTGTCTCTCTCTTTCTTTCTGTTTCTCTTGTGGGACTGTGTGGGGGATTTTCATTATGACGCGCCATGAATGGAAATTACAAAATTGATTTTGATGATTTAATTAAAATGAAGAAGCACAAACTCAAATTATAACAGCCAGGAGGAGTGGCTCCACAACCTACACACTGCCCTCCCACCCTCCCCGCCAAATGTCAGCATTCCCTCTGTGTGTGCTTGTGTGTGTGGGGCGTGTGGGGTGTGTGTGAGTGCGTGCGTGTGAGAGAGGAGTTGAATGTGGCCTAAAGCTGCTAACTTTAATTTATTTTCTTCGTACAGATTTGAGAGACAGGAAATTAGACTTTCTAAATGGGATTCCCATTTGCCGTAGCCAGGGGCTGATCGGAGCTTATGAAGTGGTTTGGCGAGGGGAAAGGCAAGTGCGGAGGGTACTCAAGAAACTGTAGCACTTTTGTTATTGCTGGCTGTCTGTTCTGCTAATTGATATCTGACAGATATTCGGGATTACTCATTTGATTGGGTTTTAATTAGCATGAACTGAGTTTTTTATTGTTGCAAATCAAAGCGAAATTAGCTGCAGTTCTCGTAAACGTTTTGTGATAAAATTGGCTCATGGCTTCGCTATAATTGTATTCACTTTGTAATATTAATAGCTGAGTTCTTAATATATGCCTTTTTTTCTTAATATAAATTTAAAAACAAAAGGAAACTATAACTTATTTAAGTTAAATTAAATTAAATAAATAAAAGGAAAACAATTTCAATACAAATACGCTTACATAGGTGTAAACTTTTCATTTTATTTTATTTTGTCTTGTTTTATGGATTTTTTAAAAACTCTATCTAGTTTTTGAGTATATTAGCAAAGCTTCAGTATTAAATCAATAAAATATATCTACAAATATTGATACGGGGATCTAAAAGTAAAGAAGTTATATTTAGTTTAGGAAAAAAACAGCTTTGACTAAAATCGTAACAGGTTTAGCTTTTATCAATTAAACTTACACATAATTGCAATGCATCTGGATCTGAACTAAATATCTTTATAACAAAATCAAATCAATTAGTTTTGTTCATAAATATGTACATACTAGCTCGTATGGTATATCTCGTCGCTTCCTGAATATACTAGAATATCAGACAATTTCTTTTGTTTAGGAATTTCAAGTATTCCGCTATCCCCATTATCTTTAATAGTGTATTTTTTTAATTAAGCCATTTCATAGTAAATTTTCCGATTTCGGGCAACCAGAATAATTTCACGCGCCATTATCTTTAATTAAAGAGCCACAGACGGGCGACACGAAACCACGAATCGTATGCAAAAATATGTATATATTTATACATACATACATACTTTTGTTAAAATATCTGAACTCGTGTTTGTGGCAAGAGCCGCAGCAGCCGAAGCTGAAACTCTGGCTAAAAACAACACACAGCAACCAACGGCAACAACATTTAATGGTAATGAAATTTTCATCAGAAATAATTTCTTATTAATTTGCGCAAATTGCATTTAATTACTTTGAGCGTGGCAGAGGTTGGCCAGCACTGGGGGCTATGGAAACTCTCTGTAGGTTGCTTTTTGGGGGGGTTTGCTCGCCCTCTCTCTCTCTCTCTCTCTCTCTCTCTCTGTCTCTGGCATTGCCTGTCTCCTCCTTTCGTTTTTGCCATTCAGCTTAAGCCACTAATTAGACAGGCACACTAATACACACTCATTGTTGCGATAATTCTAATTAAAGCGAAGGCGAACTAATTGGATGTTGCTTAACGGGACTTGTGTGCGCCTCTGTGTCTGTCTCTGTCTCCGTCTCTGGCTGTGTGTGTGTGTGTGTGTGTGTGCTCAGCCATTTTGTTTGTCTGGCTGTATCTCCTCTGGGCTTGTGTGCCGGTATGTGTGTTTTCATTAACAATTTCAGCGCTGGACGCCATTTTGCTTTTTGTCTTGCTTGAAGCTTTTCTCTTCCGGAGGCATTCATTCTCGCACCATCTCTCTCTCACCTCATCTCTTTCCTTTTTCGTCCCCTGGTCTTTCAGCTTATTCGGTTTTCTCATTACGCTTTGGGGCCGTCTTCCGTCAGTCGTTCTTCGTGCTGCTCTTTAGAGACATTTTGGCGCCTGATTAAATTAGCGCGTTTCTTGTCAAGTGATTAATTTAATTGCTCCGTGCGCTCTCTAAGCAAACTAATTAGCTAACCCACCTCCCCCTACTTCCGGCCTCTCCCGCAGGTCTGGTTCCAGAATCGACGGGCCAAGTGGCGTCGCCAGGAGAAGTCGGAGAGCCTGCGTCTGGGCCTGACGCACTTCACCCAGCTTCCGCATCGGCTGGGCTGCGGAGCCTCTGGTCTGCCAGTAGATCCGTGGCTGTCACCGCCACTGCTGAGTGCTCTGCCAGGTGAGATCCGCGTATTCAGAGTGGCCTTTCCTTTACTCACACCTTTTGCTCTCTCTCTCTCTCTCTCCGCCGCTGTCTCCCACGACTCTTTGCAGGCTTTCTATCGCACCCGCAGACGGTGTACCCCAGCTATCTGACCCCGCCGCTGAGCTTGGCACCCACCAACCTGACGATGAGCAGCCTGGCGGCCATGGGACACCATCACGGCCATAATGGACCACCGCCACCTCCGCACGGACACGGACTCGGGCACGGTAGTCTTGGACACGGGCATGGGCTTGGGCATGGACATGGGCATAACCAGCCCCAGCCACCGCCGCCGCCCGGTCCACCCCATCCCCATGGCGGCCATCATGTGGTGCCGCTGTCGCATCTCTCGCCGCACCTGTCACGAATGTCACCGCACGCCACCTCGCTGGGCTCCCCGCACCACGGAGTGACGGCCACCGGCCTCACCCCCCTCACAGCACTTCACAACAGCCTGCCGCCCACTACGACGACCGCAGTCTCGTCCTCGTCCTCCTCTTCCGCCTCGCTGGAGTGCAGCGGACCGGACGTCTGCATGTCGCCGCAGAACCTGAGCCTCTGCAACGCCGACTCCAACGGGGAGGCGCGGGACAGCAGCGACCTGGACGCCGGCAGCAGCAATAGCAACCACGGCAGCGGCCTGGACAAGTGCGCGGCCAGCGCCAGCATCGAGCTGCTAGACGTGGGCCGTGAGAGTCCGCCACCACCACCGCAAGCGTCGGTGAAGCAGCACTCCTCGTCTCCGCCGGCGGACATGCGGAGCAATTCGATAGCCACGCTGCGCATCAAGGCCAAGGAGCATCTGGACCAGCTGAACAAAGGCCTCGTCTCCATGGTCTAGCCACAGAAGGTGCCTAGCCGCCAGCTTTGCATCCCCTGCACAGCAATTCCCATGCCCCCCTAGACTTAGTTCTTCTTAGTTCAGCTCCAATCAAAATCCCCCCCAAATCATCTATGTTCTTATCCTCTAGGTGTCATTAGTATAGTGAATCTCATGTTTAAGTCTTTGTTTTAGTTATCTACATGCAGTCTGGCGCCGAGTTTGGTCCGCAGAAAGAGCAAAATAGCCTGCCTACGGCGCTGCGTGCTGCAAGCCAGAAGAACCAGTGAAATACGAGTATCGCTGAACAAAACTGTGCAGAATGCAATTTCTACAATTCCTATTAATTCAACAGCAAAGGACAACAAACATAAGTCTAATCCTAAAGCATATTAGCACAAAATAAATACAAACAAGTTTTAGCTCAAAGAATTATCGCTTAACTGGGAAACGGGCGAGACAAGGGGAAGGGATGAGTGGGCTTCAATTAGCAGGGGAGCTAATCAGAAGCAATCAATAACCCTTACCCACTTGTCTGGCCAATTATGAGGGCTTATCTGCCTCATTGATCGCAACCGCGGGCTGTCAAGGTCTCATTAATGACTTGATTAATACGAAAATCGGGAGACACTGCAAGGACCTATGGTGTAGGGGGACATCCGGACAAGCGATAATTAAATGCAATTAAAAAGGACTAAATGCACAGCAAACAAACCAAACTCCGCAAGGTGAGTGCTGTGGGATGGTGGCACATGTGCAGTAGCCGCATTTCAATCTAATAAAATAACGAATAAAATTATAATTGATTAACGCCGCGGGCAATTAAGCTGCAAGCATGTTGCCCACCCCAGGGGGTAGCCACTGTTTCCAAGTCCAACCTTCTTTCCATGTATGCATATGGAATGAGCACACACATGTGTGTATGTGTATGTATCCCGCAAAGACCTCGGCGCAATGATAATTGCTGGCAATTACATCAGACCGCTTATCACACGCACAACATCTACGGGAAAATCTCACCCAAATGTATACTGCCACAAAATACACACACACACACACACGTGAAAGGAAACTCTGCGTTTACGCTGAAATTGTCGAGGGAAATGGAAATGGCAACGGCAACGGGCTTCGGGGAATGGTTAGGTTACCATTTAACTAAGGGCCAGTTTAATGACAATCACCGATTCGTCCATTCCATGCTTCCAGCTAAGTTTTTTAAAGCTTTTTCAATCCATTGTTGACAAGGGGGGAAGTGGGTGCGCTCAAAAGTTCAGAAATGGTCTTTTACCTGAATGTGCAGTGAAGAACTATTTGTTAAATCGGTTATATCGTTTTATCTATGAAAATGGCATTCCATTTTGGAGATATGACCTCTCAGCAGAGTTGAGTCTCATCTGTTCTTAAATCTGAAAAACAGTGTGACTGATTTACATATGCATTTTGTGAGACTTTCAGTTTATATTTAAATTCAAATGTCAGTTATGGAACAGTGGCGCTGGTAAAAACCGTATCGGCCGCGGCCGTTTTAGAAACAATTCAACATGCTATTTTACATTACATACAACCTTACATTCTACATCTCATACATTCTACATGTGCCACGAAAACCACAATAAATAATAAACACCGGTAAAGAGTAAAGCGCAGATCCAAACAAATTTCAAAACTTAATTAAAATATTTCAGTTAAAGTATCAGCAATATATAACATTCATCTATATATAAAAAGATATATACGCAAAGTGATTTTACATGGGCATCCTACATTTCGTGACATGTAAATTTGTACGCTTCCGCAACTTACCGTGCAGATGGCGCCACAGTGTAGGAGCTTTTTAACCGTCAAATTACATTTGAAAGTAAACTAAATACTAAACCTTAATTGAAGTGAATTAAATAATTGGGAATGCAAGCAGAAGGCTCCCAACAATTACATCCTTATAACACTTATAGAAACCACCCCACCCCACCACCTTTGCTGTGAAACCGCAAATGAGCTATGTGAGGAAATGCATCCGGGTCGTTGCACTTCCCCATCAAACCAAAACTAATATACATTAATAGCTTACTCACTGATTGAGTGATGGGCACATTGAGAGATGGGCCAACAAAAACCAGAGGAGCGATGAATCATCGGAGCAGAGATCAGCAGAGGAATACCAAAAATACACAGTTGCCGGGGCGTGTGGTAGGTGCCAAGCACTCGCCATATATGGCATAAATGCCATCATCCCCATCAGTTTCAGTTGCAGCTGTGCCAAGGAAAGACACATATGTGCCGCCACCCGCTTCCCCATCGGGAAGGAACCAAAAATACTCGTAGTTTACAAATGAAATGAAAATGCGATGCAAGCCAAGTACAAGACAAAGTCCAAGTGAATTGAACTTGAATGAAGTGCACATCCACGAGCAGGCACAGAAGACAGAGAAGACACAGACACAGCCACAGACACAATCAGAGGGTGACGCCTGAAGAAGTCGAATTAAAATTCCTAAATGATTTGGCACCACACAACATGAGAGGGTTTGGTCTGGGGCTTTTTGGAGCAGACAGCGACAAGTGTTCCACAGATAGAACGTCTATAAATAGACATTGTCAAAAACCACCGAGTCCAAGTCGGTTCTGTGTCGGCTCTACTAGCAGATCGTGATGCTGATGATGCTGATTATGATGATGCTAATGAAGATTATATCCCATGGCCATGAGTGGTCCGAGCGGAAGTGAGCAGCGTCTCCGTTGGCCATGAGCATAAGGCTACCAGAAACACAGATCTATCTTCCAATTTCTTTCGATATGTACATACACTTGTATGTACATATGTATGTTTATGTATAGCCCATCCACATCTCAATTGTACTTTAATTAAAAACACATCACATACCACACACACCATATAGTTGAGATACGTGTACATATCTTCGATTCTTTTGCCCCGACCCAGACCGCACAGCCATCCCCTTCTCGGATATATCGCATATTGACGACATACAGCTGATCGCGCCCGTTTGGTCGATGATGAAAGTGTTGGCGCTATTTTTTGTTTCTTATATTTCTTTCCGTCGGATTTTCAATATTGTTTCTGTTCTGCCTATGCGTTCCTTCTGTGCCACTGCTTTTCTTTTTTTTTCTTGTATATATAAAATAACAATGTTAAAAATAAATTCATCCAAACGAAATGAAACCAACGAATGGCAAAATACACCAGAAAGAAAATTATTGAACAACATATTCCACGATTATGATTTTTGTTGGATCTGTAGCTGTGTGTGTGTGTGTGTCTTGTAGGTGTAGCTGCCTGGGAATACTGCAAACAGAACAGAGAACAGCGAACAGAGATGTTTGAGCACGCACCATAAATGTCCGCGTCACCTTTTGTTGCTGGTAGCCACCATTGCCCTCACGTATAGGTACAACTGGTCGAAAAATTGAGAGATATGCAATCAATTGGGGTGGCCCCAAAGTATGGGAATTCCTTACAGCGAGGAATTGGATCGAGTAGACTAAAGGAGAATGGCAAAAGGCTAATTAAATTAATAACACTTCAATGATATTGAAGTTATATTTTGATGGCTTGTGCCTGGAATTCATACAAATAAAAGACTGGAAGATTCACTTTTAAATACAGCGATTTCCTTCCGTTTCATCAATCCCATTTTTATTAGCTTTCCAAGTCCAAACTGTTTGGGTTCACCCAAATCCATAGAACTAGAAGATATACACAAATGGGCGTCAAAAGATACGAGTATTTTGCTCTATATTCAGCTCTTGCTCTTCTTGTTATGCTACTCTCTCGGTTCGGTTCTTGTTCTTTAATATATGGTTAGCTCTGGAGACGTACAGTGCGGCAGACACTGACTAACTAGATATACGCACGGATATATACACACATTCATATATATGAGATGGAATACTTGGTGGAGCGCATATCCAAAGATATTTTGGTCTGCAAAGACGATACAAGTGCCGGCAGAACTCACAGACACACATATAGTATACATCTGTAGATAGATGGACAAGTTATAGAATAAGTATTTGGTGGGGTCTTGCATATAGATTTTATTTAGCCACTTGTCTGCTTCGACTCGGGATGATTGCAAGCAGCACGTGAATGCCCCTTCCCATGCATGACTTAATATTAAGTTATGGGTTCGACAATCTAGGGAGATTGTTCGACTGAAATACGATAGGATTTGATGGAAAATTTCCATCTCCAGGCCGACGTGTGTGTATCCATTGTGAACCACTAAAAATACTATAAATAAACCTCGACTGCACTCCAAACCCTAACAAACTCCAAAGTTTTTCCAAGCGCCTCGGACTTTTCCCCCCATTAACACAGATGAATGCATTCCAGAAACACACACAATCCGAATCGAAATGGAGTGTTTATATGCATTCGGCTGACCTGATTTACCCGATCGAGGGGGTAGGGTAGGGTAGGGAATTAAGACTGCAAAGTGGCAGATGCGATTGTGGCAGCTGCTGGCACTGATGCCGCTGGACAGTGGTCAGAACTGGAGCTGCTAATGCGCTAAACAAATCATCGGTCATCGATGGTGATTAGGCCTATTAAGGGATTGTGGCTAACCCTTTTCAGCACTGGGTACCCACTCATTCAGTCCCTCCTTTCAGGCTTTGTTTATTTGTGTGCACGCCTGTGTCCTGAGTAAATCCAATAGGTCCTGAAATGCATGTGCAAAACTAATTTCAAATTAATTCACACTGAGAGTGAGGGAACGTCGTTCACACCCGCCCTCGCACTTTGATCAACTCTCAGTGGCTCAGTCGTCAAATTGGCAACCTAATAAAAATTCCGCACAAATTCATGAGAATTCCAGGAATTTAAGACCGTTCATGGACAGTGTGGCTCCGGATGAGGGTGTGAGCCGCAGGCAGCTTCCCTTCATCTATAGGGCCATGTAACGGCTTGTTGCCTTGGCTTTGGGCGTTACCCCAGCTTCATCCATATTCTCATGGCCAACCTCAGCATCATCATCATTGTCGTCGCCTGTGTGCATTCCGCCTGAGCTGTCAAATGCGCATCGCGACTGTATCCCTCCCGTGCTTGTAGTCGTATCTGTGTGATGTGGTGGCCACTTTTTGTCACCCAGCCATTGAAACATCGAACCAGCCAACCATCCAGCCATCCACCATCAAACCCCAACATTGCCCTTTGCAGGCTCAATTGCAATTTGTTTTCGTTGATTCCCAGCCTCGACCTCGGGCCGCTGTTTGTTTAGGAACGTCTGTGGGGTGTGTGGGGTGAGTGGATTCGGCAGACTTGAATTTTTGGCATTGGTAATTCACAAATGAATCCCTTTAGTGCTGGCAATTGGCGCACGTGCACTAAAACAACAAGGAGGCGAACTGGCTGCCAGGCTACGAGATCGTTATTAAAATTCCAATTCCTTGGCCTCGGACCCAGCCCCCAATGAATGCACATTTAGCTGGGCTTTATTAAATTTTGATTTAGCCATTTATATAATCTATTTGCAATTGGCTCTATTTTCGTTATTCCCTGTCCAACGACAGAGTGTGGCTTTGCCATTTGTGTGCTGTGGCCCTGAGGCCCAAAGGGCTGTGGCAGGGCAGGGGACAAACTGTTGGTCACATAGTGTTTGACAGTCATGCGAGGTCTGACATTGATCTACTTTTAATTAACTCCGAATTAACAGTTGGATAACCCACAAGCATAAAACAGAAAGTGAGAGAGGAAAGTGGCATTCAACTGGATTGACCAATCCAGGCTCTAGAATTTTATTTAAGAAGTCATTCAACTAGCATCGAGAAAAATATCAAAAATATTTTCATTTATATGCGGTTTTTCTATGCAAATGCGAAAGTTTTTGAAAAAACTTGTAATGAAATTTCTGATTCTATCCCCCCATAAATGAGAATTCATTATTTTGCATTCCTCCCAAAAGATACCCAGGAGAGTTTGGAAGTTTTTGGTTTTGATTGGAGGTTTCCTAGACTTGGAAGCAGAGTCTCTCCCGAAGAACGAGTCCTTTAAAGCATATTTTCAGTTTTGCACTTCCGTTTTTAGTTTTAACTATGAATTAAGTGCTAAGATTTGTATATCTTACCGCAGTCGATATGTTTTGACATAGAAATTTTTAGAAATAAGAAAAATAGTATCTTGTGCCAAAATGTTGATCGGCTTCAACATAGTAGGTCAATTTTAAATTATATATTATTATCATTATATATCCCACTTCTATCATTACTATCTTATAATAGTTGGATCCATTCTGGCTAGATACCAGAGCCAGCTTACAGAAATAGATTTCAATAGGCAGCAATAATGTTAGCATCAAAAGATAGGTGTCCCAATTTCAAATTTGAATGCTCTGGTAACCCTGGAGAAAAAAAAACTTGTTGCCACCTGATCTAATTTTAGAATTGGACTTTTAATAAAAATAATCAACGTACAGATAGATTCACACTGTTCTCAATAGAAATTTTGGAATTTATTTTTGCCAATTGGAAATCCAGAGATCAGAGGTCATTCCCTAATCATGAGCTATTTATTTGGGGCATTAAATGAACTTACACCAGCTCCAGCTTGGCGACATCAAAAACCATTTGATTTTTCGTATATGTACATACATACACACGTACATAGTACAGCTAGATATTCTATTGAATATACATATATACTTGGACATAAATACATACATATGAAGCTAATAGACAGAGAGAGACAGAGGGGTAATATGGAGCGTCCATAGGCACGGATTGTGCCATAAAATGTAAACATGCCCCACTTAGTTGTCTTGATCTATGAATAGACCATCGGAAAACCCAATTTAAATGGGAACCCTGCAAAGCTGACATGTAACGGTAACCCCTGTCGCTGCGCCAAGTGCATGGCATGGCATGCCACTGCCCGCTGCATACAACATTATTTGTAAATAAACAATTAGTTAAATTAATGCTCATTACGAGTATGTATGTACACATGCATGGGTCGTGGGCAGGTCGGATCGGGAGAGCAGTGAGATATATGACCAAAAATAGAAGTGAAAGGAATTCACATTGAATTCACACACAAATCGATGGGTGGGAAGGTGCAAAGACTGGGAAGAAATATACATAGAGCGATGCGATGTAGTACAATGTAGATATAGGCTTGGGTACATATATATCGAAAATAGAAAATGAATTTATTACGACATCAGAAAAACACGAAAGTTATGAAAACAACGAAGAAGAATACGAACGGCGGAAAGACGGAAAATAGAATCCCATCCCCCACCGACCCAAAAAAACAATCCTCTCACAAACAGCGCACACACCCGCATAGCAGGAAAGGAAGAGAAGGAGCGAGCGCTAGAGATCCCATAGCCATAGAGATCAAGAGAGAGACAAGAGAGAGAGAGCCAGTACTGGAGGCGCCGCCTTGCCTTATACGGCACTTTTGGACCACGAGTTGTGCTCATCGTGCTCTCTCGCCTCCAACACGATCCCCAGCCGATAGCGATCTGCATGCTCGATCATGCCGAACTGGTGTGGTGCCCTCTCGCTCTGGCCCGATACTTTTATCCAAAGCGCCCCCCCTATGCTGAAGGATCTATTTTTAGGTGCAACTGACGAAGGTGGGCCAGCGGCAGCATCCAAGAGATATGCTGCCGCTGTGCTGCAACTGTATGGGTGTATGGGGCTGTGGCTGCCGTTGCTGCTGCTGCTGCCGCAACGACTGAGGGGGGCATCGAGAGGGTGCAGGGTGCCGGGTGCTGTTGGCCGTATTCTCCTTGGACGAAAAGACAATTCGGTGGCGGTATAAAATCCGAGTACCAACGCGGCGATACTTTAGTCAGTCAGTTGTGTTCCAAAGAGTACACATTGTCGTAATTCTTGATTTAAATTCACCCGTGGTTCCGTAAAACAAACCAAACTCAAACAAAATGTGTGACGATGAGGTTGCTGCTTTGGTCGTAGACAATGGTGCGTATCCCATATACCATATGCCAGGAGATACTATCAATCGGATTATAACATTGAATTCAAGCATAAAAGACGAGAAATGCCAACGGAATAAAATCACAAGGATTTACTAGTTGTTCAGTGCGAAAGTGATCGAAACCAAAAGTGAAAGATCTCCAAAATGTGATATATCCACAGTAGAATATCTGCAACACATTATGAGACATGACAAAAAAAACTTCGGGAATTTTAAATTCCCAAGAATATTCCCTCCAAACAACAAAAATTCCCAAGGAATTCAAAAGAAAGAACATTTGAAATTCTTAAAAAATTCCCTACGATCCGCACAGAAAATAAGACTATTTCATTTGCTGAAAAGCAGAATATAAGTCTGAAAAATAGTAATTCTCTTATCGCAATGGCAGCGAGAACACTTTGGAAATATGATTTCCCCACTCAATCCCACTAAAAGATCATTTCCTACATAGATATTTCTATAGCGAAGTGTTTGCAGTGATAGAATAGACATCCCCAATGAGTCAGCTCATTGATGGATCCTAGACTTTCGCAAGCTGTGTATTTGAGACTCCCGCCCAACTGAAGAATAGGCAACTAATGGACCGTTTGTCACTCTTGTTATCCTTCAGGCTCCGGCATGTGCAAGGCCGGTTTCGCCGGTGATGACGCACCCCGTGCCGTCTTCCCCTCCATTGTCGGTCGTCCACGCCACCAGGGTGTGATGGTCGGTATGGGACAGAAGGACTCGTATGTCGGTGATGAGGCCCAGTCCAAGAGAGGTATCCTCACCCTGAAGTACCCCATTGAGCACGGTATCATCACCAACTGGGATGATATGGAGAAGATCTGGCATCACACCTTCTACAACGAGCTGCGTGTGGCCCCAGAGGAGCACCCAGTCCTGCTGACTGAGGCCCCCCTGAACCCCAAGGCTAACCGCGAGAAGATGACCCAGATCATGTTTGAGACCTTCAACTCCCCAGCCATGTACGTCGCCATCCAGGCTGTGCTCTCCCTGTACGCTTCCGGCCGTACCACCGGTATCGTTCTGGATTCCGGTGATGGTGTCTCCCACACCGTCCCCATCTATGAGGGTTATGCTCTGCCCCATGCCATCCTCCGTCTGGATCTGGCTGGTCGCGACTTGACCGACTACCTGATGAAGATCCTCACCGAGCGTGGCTACTCTTTCACCACCACCGCTGAGCGTGAAATCGTTCGCGATATCAAGGAGAAGCTGTGCTACGTCGCCCTGGACTTCGAGCAGGAGATGGCCACCGCTGCCGCCTCCACCTCCCTGGAGAAGTCCTATGAGCTTCCCGACGGTCAGGTGATCACCATCGGCAACGAGCGTTTCCGCTGCCCAGAGTCCCTGTTCCAGCCCTCATTCTTGGGAATGGAATCCTGCGGCATCCACGAGACCGTCTACAACTCGATCATGAAGTGCGATGTGGATATCCGTAAGGATCTGTACGCCAACATTGTCATGTCCGGTGGCACCACCATGTACCCCGGTATCGCCGATCGCATGCAGAAGGAGATCACCTCCCTGGCCCCATCCACCATCAAGATCAAGATCATTGCTCCCCCAGAGCGCAAATACTCCGTCTGGATCGGTGGCTCCATCCTGGCTTCCCTGTCTACCTTCCAGCAGATGTGGATCTCCAAGGAGGAATACGACGAGTCCGGCCCCGGCATTGTCCACCGCAAGTGCTTCTAAGCAGTTGCCCAACACACCCCCACATCTCAACCCTCGGCGCCTGCCTCATCATAGCCATTGGCTGCTTTTTGTGGTCATTTGGCTGTGTGGCGCAGCTGCCAACACCAACACCAACGCCATCAGAGATGCCCCCCATTTGTTTTTGAATGTCATCAGGTTACCAATGTGTCATCCTTGGTACCACAATACTCTTTTGTACTGACTGAACAACATCAATCAATCAATGAATCAATCAATCTATGCACCCGAACACCGATCCCCATCCAATTGTTTCTCGCTCGCGTGTTTCCATCTATGTTGATCGCCATTTGATTGTTTTACGAATGAACCGACACCTCATCTATTTTGTATAGAACTAACATCTTCCCCCCTCAGTAGAGCGGATGGGGTCTATTGTCTACGAAATGTAAAATAATCTCATGATTGTAATATTAATTAAAACAATTTATAATTATTTATAAATAAAAACGATTTTTTAGATTTAATTTTTTCTAAAAACATAGACACTTGGAAAAAATATAGAACAAGGGCGGGTAGTGATCCACATCCACAACAGCGACCCATAGAGTTACCTTAAGATTTTCGTGATCTCACAAAAGATTCCAATCGATCATCTACGTAGCATTTGCGATCTATTTTAAGCCTCCAGCTAGGGGCTGGCGTTTCAGATTTCCTAAATTCCGGCGTCGAAAGCTTTTCAAATGTTAAAAATATTTCCTGAACATCTCTTGTGTATTCGGAGGATTTCGAAACGATTTCAACTATTTATAGGCCAACACGAACACATTCCAAAGCGGGAGAAGAATACAAAATTGTGTTTATGCCATGGGGAAACTCGATAGGCCGAAAACGATGATGACGCAAGGCGATGGCCACAGCAGTGTCTGGTCTGGGGATGATCAAAGGGCGGCATGGCATAGCAAACAAATTGCCAGTGTCAATCCGATTACACGCAATGCATTTCTTTTCGAGGAAACGGAAACGGGGGAAACAGATAACCAAATTGTGAAATGTTCTGCGACATTCGGGGAACAGGAATGCGGAGAGACAAATGGTTCGCTGGGCATTGCCAAGACAATTAGTCAAGATTGCGTTGGGCCGTTTAATTAGAACTCGATCTGCATTATGAATGAAATTTGTATGCGTCGTCTCGTCTGCAGTTGCATCTGTGTTCAAATGGGTAATTAATGGGCGCGAATCCCTGGCACTTGGCCAGCAGCAGAGCAGCACAGCAGCAGATGACGCTAATGAGATGGACAAAAATGGGCGCAGCGCAGACTTGCCCGACCACAAATGACTTTCTCAAGCGAATCACTTTACAGGGCACTGCACAACAACAACAAACACGGCTCAGACGAGCAATTCCAAGACCAGAGCAGGACCAGGAGCAGCAGTACCAGAACCAAATCAGGGCGGGATTGGCGATACCAACCCCCGGAGAAGGCTTAGCCCACTAATCAATTTGCACAAAAACAAAAATAAACACGCACACAATGTCGTCGCCGTCATCATAATGCAATTTTCAGTTCTTAATTTCCATACAAATTCGATTTAAAATTCATAATAAAGTGCACAAATATCGACTCGATCTGGCACATAACCGTAGTACAGCGTACCTCTAACGACTGTACACACATATACGATTTCAAGAGTGCCACACAAAACGACCCATATGGTCAATTAGTATTGCTGCTCCGACTGCCAACCAACAATGAGGGCATCAAGTTCTTCAAGGAGCTTACCGACACACTCACTCGCAGAAATACACACACGGACATGCCGGCATGGAGACAGAGCGAGCACACACACCCCAAAGCACACACATTGTTTTCACTTCAATTATTATCGATGAAGCCTGGCAATGCCACCAAAAAATACTCGTACAACCCAAAACTTGAGTTCACTCAAGCGTAAAGCGTGTTCAAAGCTCTGAGATTTTAAAAACTCTTCTTAAATTCAGGCTCTGGAATAGGTAGTACTATACTCACTCGTACGCATACGTATTGTTTGTTTGGCATCAAATGATTTCTTGGGATCTTATTTTTCTTGCATTGGTTTGGGATTAGAATATATTTTCCCATTGCATTACCGGGTGTTCCTTTGCCTGTTTCTATTCCAACTATTGCAGTAAGGCTTTAAAATAAGGACTATTCTTTCATTTATCTTCTAAAGCTTCTGGCCATACTATTGATATTTTTACTATTATTCTGTAAACATTTATACATCGCTTATAACCTCATTTATATATAGAGGTTCGTGCTGCAAATACTTTTTTAGTTTTATCGCAATTAATCCGAATTGCAAAGGCAAATTGAACCGGGTAAAAATCTCCATCGAACAAGGCAATTTAATTTGATTGATTTCAATTTTTGACATTCTCATTCCCCTCACAGGACCGGATCGGATCGGACCGGACCGTTTCCCTCTCCCACTTGACTGGCTGAAAATATAAATCGCAAGAATAATGAAAAGCGTCACATTTGATTGCATTTTTTGTGTGAAATTGGGCTGACAATGTGTGCGCTTTCGCTGACCAAATAAAAAGCCGAGGAAACTCAACCAACTGCGACACGCACACACGGTTACACGGTCCATACCGAGGGGTAGGGTCAGGGAGCAGGGGCAGGCATTGTATATGTGTATTGGGGGTGATTGCCATTTGTGTGCGAACAGGCTAAAGGGTGCAGGCAGGATACACGACCAAAACCAGCACCAGCACCAGGACCAGCATCACCAAGGACAAGGACGAGCCTCGTGTAAACGTGTTAGGGCAGAACAAAAAACACAATATGAAAAAAAAAAAATCCGCACTTTACGCAATTTATGTGCAAATTTTTCAATGACTTTAAAACGATGCAGCAGGGCGCTCGCTTCGCTCTGTGCCGAGGAGGGCTGACTGACACAGAGGGATGCCCAGTCATTATAATCGCTCGCTAATTGACTCTAATAGACTTGGTTCCATCAAATGCCCTGTTGGCTTACCACGGCTGGGGTTGTTATGACCTGCGAGTTCCCCTTCGCCCCAGAAACCGCTGCTTTGGAAACGGGCTCGAACTGGAACGAACTTAAAGTACTGGCAGTACTCTGAGTAAGTCTTCAGCGGCCGTTTTCTGTTCTGTGAGATCCGAGTATCTTGAGCTGGGGTCTGTGAATAGTTTAAGCAGCTCGCCCAAAACACTTTCGCATTGTATGGTGTTGGAATTATGTGCGAAAAGTACGAGTATCTATTAGGAAATTGCCCACAAATTAGCACAAATAATGCGTGTCTTTAGCAATTTGAATAAGCTGTTCAGTACCCTCCACACCACACCTCACCACTCCACACCATTATACTTCAGTCTGCTCTGATCTGCCGTCAAAATCCCACACTCAAATACACATCCCAATCGCTTATCCCCTCGACCTTTCACCTTTTCACATGTCCCGGGCCTAAGTACGCTCACACGTGAGCCCAGGGCAATGATAATTATGCGCCTGATTTAACCCTATAGAAGGTACTATACATATGTACGTATAGACTCTCTTTCTCCGCTCAGACACAAATGACAGTTTCACACTGCCTTTGTTGTGCTGTCCGCTCCGTCCGCTCCGTCCGGTGTCCGTTGTCTGGTCCTTTCTTTCACTGTTATTTCTCTGTTATTTCAAGTGCCGTGCACTTGAATTTTCGGTCGTGTCCTTGAAGCTGCTCATGCAGAAAGCGAGAAAAAATAAAGCGAAATCCTCGACAAAAAAATGGCTCCGCTCATGGAAATATGAGTTCATTGATATGGACGGGGTATGAAACAAAGGGCTGGCTGGCAGGGCACAGTCTGGTCACGCCTTCAAATCAAAATCGTCATCCAAAAAGCCAAGGAAATGGCCGAGGAAATTCGCATTTATTATAATCATGGGGGAAATGGGAAAAGTGCAAAGAAAATTGCTGTCAATTTCCCGGCAGGGCATAAAAACCGAAAATAAAATTAATTTCCACAGCGAGACGGGGCCATCCATAGAGAAAGAAAGTGAGACAGAGAGAGCAAAAGTGCTGCTCAAACTTTGCAATTTGCGGCGCGTTTCCGGCTTCCGTTCCGTTTAGCGTCAATGAGGCAGACTCTGCTGTCTTCTGTACCAGAGCAGCAGGATGGAAATGGAGATAAAGATGGAGATGGAGATTGAAGGAGACGAATCCTTGGTTGGTAAGGAGAGCTTCAATTGTCATCCATTTCGTTTGATGTGCTTTCCCTGGCACAGACGCAACGCGCACAACAATTTTATTTCCATTTTCCCATTTCCCATTTGCCTTTTCACTTTTCTTCGTCACCGAAACGATTAGCAGCCACTTAGAGCAGTTAAGAGACCCATTGAGCTTATTAAATCAGGCGTAATAATTGACACACACAATGAACAGACGGAGATGGCGGCAGTCGCCACATCAGAGTATCGAAAATCGAAATCGAATCCTAGGCAGGCCTTGACAGATCACATGTCCGTGTGACCTTAACAAAAAGACACATTTCAATTCATTCGGAAAAAGTACCCAAACAAGTACACAAAAAAAATAGCCCAAAATTTTTCCAGGATGCCAAACGTTGTAGATGAGAATGGCCGACCACTGGCAACAATTGTGGAAATTGCCGACGAGTTGGGTAAGTCCTTCTATTAAGATATGTTTGGCCCCCATCCCCATATATGTGGCTGTTTTCAGAGCGAACCCATCTGGCACACCCGTCACAAGTGCTGCAGAATCTGGGGCAGATTCGAGAATCGGAGGACGAGATGGCCCTGACCGAACGCTGGCGCTTGAGCCATAGATACGATTCGGGGGTATAGAGGAGCTCCCGCTCCGTGGGCCACATACGTCACAAACACAACACAACTCACCCGCCCATAATCAGCGACACCTGCTCCAAGGTGTTTGGCTGGCAATTAATGGGACAACTTTCCACATTCCCGTCCACAGTCCTCGAGCAAAGCAAACAAAGCATTCGAACAGATCCACACGCGAAGAACTGAAGGGTTCGGGCTCCGAAAACACAAACAAATTGTGACAAAGTTGCGGAAATTTAATTAAAATCAAATACTCGTATAACTAAAATAAACCATGTCCCAAGCAAAAAGGGTAGAACATTCTCAGTCAGGTGTGACCCGGTAGTTTCCAGCACGAAACTCGAGCCCTGTACCGCAACCTCGCTGGCGGACTGTCGCTGGTTTTCCGCGTCGTTTAATAAACAAAATGCAAACAAAGTTTAACAGCAATGACACACATGGATTTCTCGTTCCCGCCATCACCCGCTGCCTGTTGTTGTTGCTAGTGGCCTTTTATTAATATAATTTATGAGCCTGTGGTCGTGGCGAGGGTGTCGGCAAGGTGGAAATGCAAATAGACCCGAGCCCAACTCGGCAGCTGCTTAAATTCACAGCGCATACATTTGATTAACTTAATTTAATAGTATTTCTCTTTTCACTGTTTTTTTTTCACTTCCAGCTCGTTTTGATATATTTGTTTGTTTCCCTAATTTATTATTATAGTAGTTAGGGCCCTGCGCCTGGTTAACAGCCTGAAATGCGATTATATAGCTATCGATCATTTTCGTGGCTATATACCTTTGACCTTTGACTATAAGCGCTGGCATTTGGAAATTGCTGAACAGAGCTCGAATTAAATGGAAAATTGAATTGCCTCATCCGCTATGATGTGTAGATCATGTTCAAATTTAAATCAAATGTGATATCAGATGGATAACTATTTTGGAACAGTGTCTGCTGTTATTGGATCTGCTTAAGTGCCAGATCTGTTGCAGAACTATCTTGTGTAGCCCGTTACAAAAAATGGAGTACAAATGCTGTACATACACTCGTACATAACACTCGTACATGTATAAAAGAAAAATGTCAAAACATTCAGGCAGACCATTGGCTAATGAGAACACAATTAGCTATCCAGGAGCAGCTGCCCGAGCGTGCTACCTGAACTGGCCAAGGGCCAGGCATCGAGGCATCGAGGCATCAAGGCAAATCAGGCATGAAACCATTATGGCTAAAATCGGTAAACAAAAACCACGGGGCCACTGCTCTTTCTTTAATCACAGCCCAGCCTGGAGATGGATGTCCTCTCTACTGAGAGTGGGATCAGCTGTTTGGCCAACGATCAGCGAGCGATAAATAAGGCACGGCTTAGCCTCATTGAAGTCAGCACGCAGGCAGGACATAAATGGGAAGGACAGGCAAGGAAAGGACACTTCTTCGGCTCACCTTGAGCGATCTGTTGAGGAGTCTCAGCTGGAGGGGATTGGGCGTCGGCTCGCTTTGAAATGCTTAGCAGGAGCTGGATCGGCAATCGACACAAAAGTATCGTGTTTCCCGGTTGTCGCCAACCTACTTACGATAGATATCCTGTCGGAAATGTTTTCGTTTTCGATTGCATGTTGCGGTATGTTGGCAATTTATTTTTAGACGATCAGCGATCAGTCATTAAGGATCAGGCTTCAGCGACACCCGATACTTAGTCTCTCAGAGTGATTCCTCTCAAGTGGTCACAAATTACTGCAATTACTGATCCTCCTCGTTGCCCCATTCGCTGCCTATCTCTCTCTCTTTCGCTTTCTGTTGTTACTACCACAAAATGGCGCTCATTAGGGGCACAGCAGTCCTCTTCTCAGCCATCCCATCCATCCCATTCAATCCCACCCACAGAAGCCAGACAATCTGCATAATTATTTCTCTGAAAACTTTTGATGAAATGAATTAAATGCGAAATAATTTTTTAAGTACTACTAACGAACGAACGCAGCGCTGCCAGCTTCCAGCTTCCAGCTGCCAGTTGACAGTGGCAAAATGAAATGAACACGAAAATGCGACTGTCAACAGAGCCGTGCCGGGATGCAGGACGCCAGACCCAGGCAGGGCAAAGGGCCCTCTGCCAGCAGAAGTCTTTTCTGAGCGTCTGTTGAGCGGATTTAACTTGTTTAATTACCGTTGTATTCAGCAACGCGCAAGTTCATCAACGGCCGCTCATTACGGCCGCGCTCACGTCTCGTTTGAGACTTCGAAAATGTTGCCAGTTTTTCAAGAGCTCCTCCGCGCCCATGCCAGCCCACCCCCCCGACCAAACCGCTTCCTGCCGACCACTTGCTCTCTTGTTTTGCGTAACTGTTACCATTTTAATGCGCTCGAGTGTCGAGGACGAAATTGATTTTCGTTACCCATTGTGCTGGACGTTTTGGAGAGCATTTTGCTCATCAAAATTGAGCTCAATTTTGTTGGGTATACCCCATGGACAGGACAGAGCAGGACAGAGCAGGACAGAGCAGGACAGGGACAGAACAGGGCAGGACAGGACAAGGTGAAATTCCACTGAGCCGAGTGCAAATACTGCGTTGAGAAGGGAGAAATACGGGGAGGCACTCGTCGCTCAATTTCATAGAGCCACAAATACGAAACTCAAAAGGCCACTTGATAAATTTCATATATTTATAGCCCGCAGAGTGACGCGCTGCATTTGCACACTGAGTGAAATTCCATGAGCACACAGCCACACCCGGCACACACAAGGACATTTTGGCCCGAATTGTGGATGGGCGGCTTACCTCCTCCTCCTACCCAGCCCCAGCCCCAGCCACTGGCTCGGGGCCCCAACCCACCAACCAACCAAGCAACCCTCTCCTCCTTGGCCAAACACTTGCACAAATAAAAGATCTACTTCAACTTATTGAATTTTCGTTGATAGAAACAAGATGAAACGCAAACGGGACAACACGACACACGGAATACTCTATACGAACATTATTCTTGTCACATTTTGAAGAAGATGAATACCATGGATCTATGAAGCAGAATCATCCAATGGATACACATTACACATAGCTGTCGTAGTCGTAGTTTCCCCATACTCTTCATGGCGATACAGAGTATAAAGCAGTGCAGGTTATCCCACTCGCCGGGTGTCTTCCATCCTACCTTCCACACAAAGGACAGCCACAAAAGGCAATTGCATATGAGTTTTATGAAAGCTTCTTTTGACAGTGCTGATGCTGACTCTGCCTCTGCCCCCGACTCTGTGGCAAGGTTGAGTCGCTGCCGGTGACTCCTCCCTCGGCGCAGTCCTTTGACTGTGACAAATCCGTTAAGTCGCGCAATTCGTTCATTATTATGGTGTGTTTGTATTTGTGCAGGGAATTTAGCTCTGACCCCGCACAGGATCGGGCACGGTCGGACACGGCGAAGTGGTAAGTGTAATCAAATTCCAACCCAAGTCCCGGCCGGCCTTATCCCGATTCAGACAGAGCTGGCTGAGCAGGAACTTGACGGCGTTTTATTATTAAATTTGAGGCCATTGCACACACAATGCGACATCCTGCCGCGAGCCCAGAGCCCTGTGCGAAATTATTAAAAAGTAATTATGGCACAAATTACGAGATATCAATATAGCATTTAGCTCTGCAGGCGGCCCACTACAAAAGGTCTCTCCCTCAGAATCTCGATCTAGCTCTCTCTGTCGCTCTGTCTCTGTCGCTCTTCCACCACCACTTGAGTTCGCTGCAAATCCTTTGGCTCACACATCCTTTAGAATTCTGCATTCTGCCGACATTTCCCCCACTGCTGTCTGCCGTCGTGTCCGGGCACAATACGAGATTCCTTCTCTCCCATTGTGCTCCAGCTGGACGACTTCCTTGACGTCTCTTCACATGCCATGCAACATTTCCTTTGCCCCTGACTAATATCGAGATTATTATACGACTTGAACTCTCTTTGGGCATCCATTCAACTGCCTGTGCCGCTGGGGGTTGGTCTCTGCCGAAGATCATTTTCATTTGACTCGAGCAAAGGAAAGGTCGCGTCAATTGTAACAAACATTTGGCCAATTTATAGCGCAACCCCGTAGGGTCATAATCCCCGCTCAAGGTACAAACTTTTGCAGATTATTTTGTAGTGGAGCAAAATGGGATGCTGCAGAAAATGAAGACATTTCTTAAGTGAACGGAAACAGACGAAGAGATTTACGTTGTTTGTGGTTCTTTTCCAGGAGTAGACTACCAGGCAGCGAAGATTGATGGGTAGTAAGTAGGAGGATATTGACCAAGGCAGAACTATAACCGAAATATGGTATTTGCAAGTACTCTTTAGTACTTACTACTCTCTAGCTGGACTCCCCTGTCGTCAGCAAGATTATATTTGCAGATCGATACTTCAAAATTGTCTCTGAAGAGGCTCAAAATCCATATAGACAGCGGAGTCTTTGGCCTTAGCTTTTGACAGTCTGAATTTGTATCTTTCCTTCGAAAGGGCCACACCACCAACCCATTTACCCATTAAAATTCACCATGATTTCTTTTGATTTTGTTTATTTTTGTTTCCATCAGATTATTTTCTTGATTTCGGCTTTATTGCTACTCGTATGACACTTGCTGGGGGCTGATTATAGTTAGGGATCTCTTACAGATAGGCAATACGTGTACGTGTTAGGACTAAGTTCAATTTGGCCATAGGCTACGCTCTTAGATATCTTACAGTGTGGCACATCCCTGCCACTGACGTGTGTTTATGTGTGATGTGTGCTGTGTGCTGTGTATGTACATGGATATCACCGCGAAGTTAGTCCTCGCCCTTGGTCACCACGGACACGGGGGTCGAGGAGTTGCTGCTCGCTCCACCTGCACTGCAGGGCGACTGGGCTGCCGTCGATGTGAGCATCAGGCCGCCCGAGATGAGGGTGGTGCCCCCACCGGAGGGTGACGTGGCGTGGGGATGTGGCACGAGCGGCTTGGGGCTCTCCCGCGGACTGCTGTTGCTGCAGGGCGGACTCACCTGGGCCGTGGACAGGCCCGCGTGCATCGATAGGTTCTGGGGGTAGCCGGCAGCCGCGGCAGCCGCTGCTGCCGATCCGTTGGCCGCCGCCGCTGCTGCAGCCGCCGCACCAGCACCAAAGATTCCGTTCAGATTGCTCAAGCCCATGTACTGGGAGAGCAGGGTGTGGAAATTGGGCAGTTTGTAGTGGGGTGCCATGAGGTGCTGGGGCAGGAGGCCGACGGCCGGGTTGAAGTGCTGGTGCAGGGCAAAGTGCGGGGGCCAGAATTCGGCGGGCAGGCCGCCCGGATGCCCGGGCAGGCCGTGCGGCGGCATGGGAATGCCCAGCGGAAACTCTGGAAGACCTGGAATGGGAGAGAAAGCAGAGGCGAGTTCGTTAGTCGAGCAGGGTGACAGGGCGGTGCTGGGAGTGCGCCATTCTTAATTCCTAATTATGTTGCACACGTAATTCGGTAATTTGCGGACAAATCAAATGCGTATCGGGAGGACTTACCTTGCTCGGGCAGGAGGTATCCGGCCTTATCCTGATTCATAAACTTCTCACGTTTGCGCCATTTGGCCCGACGGTTCTGGAACCACACCTGCAAGTGCACGGAAAGAACAAAGTTTAGAGCTGGAGCTGAGCAGAGCTGATGTATGATGTATGTATGCAAATATGAGCTACCCCGTAGAGCTGCGAGCATATTGAGCTTAGCCTGTGGCCAAGCCACCTGTGTAGCTTCGATTGCCTTTGCAGCTCCGCTTAGGCTAAAGGATGTCACAAAGTCGATCTGTGCGCACTTTAAATTGACTTGCGGCTTGTCGAACGTCTTGTAATTGCTTTGACTTTGACCAAAGCAAAGCCGAACAATTTGGCAATCTATCAATCTGGCAGTTCGAAAAGTTCACGCCACATAGTCCTTCGGTGGGTTCTTTACACTCCTCCCACAATTGTCTGAGCCAGATGGATGAAGGTGGAGTGGAGAGAGCTGTGAGTGGGCTGGAGAGATGCCAAATACAATGGCATCCAATCGGAAGTGTTGTACTCTGATTTGCAACGCTGCCACCCTGTCTCTCTCTCACTGACTCTCTCTCTTGCTCGCCCTCACTCTGTTTCTGTTTCTGGAATGCTGCAAAGGGTGTCTTATGCATTTTTCGGCACTTGCTTGGGGTTGACCACCCACCCACAATGGGCGTTGGCTGCACACACACACATTTCCGCCTTGTGGAGTGGGTAGGGAGTGGGGCACACATTTTCAATGCGAGCCGATGGGAAAATTAATTGTTTGTAAATTGAAATCACTCGACAACTGACTGTGCCCGGGGCAGGATTGAGACAAAAGCGGAGTCGCTGCAATTATAGACACCCTGTACTTAGGCCTGGCCCCAGGACCCAGTCTGCTCATGCTCCTGCTCCAGCTCCAGCTCTTGCCTTGCCTGACAGCATTTGCAACAATGTGTGCAGCTGAGCGAGTAGTAAATTAGCAACGATTTCCTTGCTATAATTGCTGCCAATTATTGTCCTGTGTCCTGTCCCGTGTCCTGTGTGTCTGCTGGGAAATGCCTACCCACCACCCGCAACCGTCTCCGTCTGTCTGTGTGTGTGTGTGTGATTTTGTGGGCTTTTTAATTGTCAGTTGGCAGCAATTATGATGCCGACCAACTTAAACCACTGTGCGAGAGCAGCGGGGCGGCAGAAGTTGAATTGCGGATATCCGTTCAGCATTTATCGCACATGTGCGATCATCAAACTGTCACAGAAGGACCCCCCTGCTGCCCACCTCCACCAATCATTACTAGAGAGCTCTAAAGGTACAGTGCACACTGTTGGGATCCAGAAAGTTGCTAAAGTTGGATTGGATTTTCATTTTTCGGGCCACTTTTTGCCTACATTGCTGCAAGCTGTCCTATAAAAATACGACTGACTTCTAGTGCCGACGCTTACTCCTTTTTTTTTTGATGGGATGTCGTTCAGCATGGATGCAAATCCCGAAATAATTGCCCACTCAACAACCCCAGAACAGGCGGGGATTAAGCTACAGATACTTTTGTATCCAAACAGGAAAACAGTAACAAAAAAAATGCAAGCTGCCAGCTATAAATCTGCTTCTGCTCGTGTGTGCTGAAGTAGCCCAAAAAACGCTATTCGCATGTGGGAATCAATGACCAATTACAGTTAATCTGCTAACAGATACATGTGCGAGGGTACCAGAAGTACAATCGCGATGTGGATGTGAATGTGAATGCGGATGGGGATGGGGATGGGATTGAGAATGACGACCATGAAACGGACAATTTGTATGCAGAGTCCGTAATCCCTCTGTGAGCCAGCGCGAAAGTGCTTAGGTCAAGTTGTTTTACATTCTCTTGAAATCTTTTTTGTGCGATTGCGATACTTTTATCCCCCGTCAACAGCAGTTGCCCTGCCCGATGTTGGCAAATCGCTCAATCAAAACTGAAGTGTTTGAAAGCATTCTCAACCGAAATCAAATTGTACGAGTATGTGTGGCAGAGGCAGCAGCAGCAGCAGCAGAGCCAGAGGCCTCTGGGCTGGCGAAAGGACACCCTAATTACATGTGTAGTCATCTGTGTGTATGGTTGCCGCGTGTCCTGCAGCAGCAGCATCACACAGACAGAGCAGGGAGACAGTACCCAGAGCCACTTTAATTGTTTACCCAAAAGTAGAGTTAATAAAAATACCAACACCATGTGAGCGCGACCAATTTAATCATTTGGAAAATCACAATATCTAATGTCCCTGGGACAACCCCTAAAACGAACGGACGAGCGGCGACAACCCTCCGCCGAGTAGATCTAAGCAGCGTGTTTGTGTACAAAGTGGGGTTTAAGTGTTTCAAAGACCATTTACAAATTGGGCACGACTGATTGTTCGATGGGTTTAGCGACCTCTCTGGGTGCGTACCCAGAGCCCAGAGCTCAGACGTGCCCAAGCCTTGTGCAATCGTTTTGCTGGCGTTTTGCTGTCTGCCGTTTATCAGCGAAGTTTTGTTGAATTACAAGCTGCTAAAGCTCGTCAGCTAATTATAATTTACTACTGATTCGATGGACCTTCGACTGGGGTAACCATGGGTGGGGGAGTTTAGCTTAATTCGAAAATAATTACGAGAGAACATAGTCCGTATTTGAATTACCTGCACGCGCGCCTCGCTCAAATCCAGGCGCATGGCCAGATCCTCCCTTGTGAACACGTCCGGGTACTGGGTCTTCTCAAAGGCCCGCTCCAATTGATGCAATTGAAAGGTTGTGAATGTTGTGCGAGATCTGCGAAATCAAAGTCGGCACATTAGCGTGATAAATGAATGAAATGGGTAGATAGACAGATAGCTGGATAGCTGCATAGCTAGATAGATGGATGAAAGGAGCGCGGAGGCTTCTATTTATGTTTTCAGGTTTCTTAATAGCCCAACAATGGCCAAATACGATTTAATCTGCTAAGCGGATTGCGCCCCGGCAACTTTATCGAGCACTCACCTACGGACTTTGCGCGGCCTCTCCATGTCGCTCAGATCGTGGCCGTTGTTGAGGCTCGAGGAGAGCTCATCGTCGTTGTCCACATCCAGGCCGCTCTCCGTGTTGGTTGGCGAATCCTCGCGCTTCGCCTGGCCATGGGCCTGCTGCTGCTGGTGCTGATGATGCTGCTGTTGCTGTTGCTGCTGCTCGTGCTGGTGCTGCTGTTCCTGCAACATGTGGCTGTTGCCGTGGTGCAAGTGATGGATGTGATGGGCATGGGCATGATGGGGATGCGAAATCAGCACATCGCTGGGTGTATCTGAAAAGGCGCAGAATGGAAAAGTTAAACAATTTCGAATTGAACTCGAGTGCCGCCTCGAACAAAAAAGTTTCACGTTTGACTTTGAAAATCGAAAGCTGCGGCAGCTGCGGCCGAGAACACTTTCGAAATTCATTCAATTGTAACTGAAGTAGTTATATCCGGGACTTTTAACCCCCCTATGGCTTGGCCAGAGCAGCCAGCAGAGCCGCTTCGCTTCGAAAAAGCAAATCCTTTCCACTTGCCAGCAGCTCAAGAGCTCGAAAGCTACGCGAATTGATTTGGCAATCAATAACAAATAAATAAATACGGTTTGGCTTTACCCCCTCCCGCCCAGCCCGAATTCCCGATTCTCGATTGGGGTATGAGTCAGGCATGAGTATCCTTTCACACGCCAGAGGCCGAAAGCGGGTAAAAGTTTTTCAAAAAAGATTTCCCTCAGAGCGAGCGAGCAACGTGTAATCAAACTTTAATGAACCTCAAATTAATCATATTCACAATAGCGCAAGGACACGTCGCCGCTCAGCAGGATACCCTGTCGTCCTTATCGTATTTCGTAACATTTATGCAGACAGAACCGGAGAACAAGCCCGAGAGACCGAGAGACCGACAGCCCGAGCCTGTTGTGGCGAAAAGGTAATTTCCAGCGAGCATCAAATTACGCGACAGCAATCGAGGCTCACAGGATGCAGTGTCCTGCGGTGCGCACGCTGCTCGTTGTCGCCAAATTGTAGCCTTTCCTGGTGCCTGGTGCCTGGTTCCTTGTCCCTTGTCCCTGATTCTGTTCCTGCCCCTGCCCCCCTCCACCGCATCCACCCAAAGCGTTTCAATCTAATTATGGGTCTAATGACGCAATTGGTTTTCTCTCCCAGTCTCTGCCTCCATGATACATGTGGCGTATCCTGTCAGATATGTTTTGATACACAGTGATTTTTTGTTCTCCCTCAGCTATTCACCGGTCCTTGGGTGCGGCCTCATGCCGCTTGGCCACGCCCACAACAAGAGTCTCAACATGGCAGACACCTCCCATTGTCATGATATGTTTCTTGTTGCTCTGCTTGCAAAAGTTTCGGGCTGATGTTTGCTCCAAAGTTTATTCTATGCCCACACTAACTATGACAGAATGTCCTTTACAAGCAATTTGCATCTGATATGGGTCCTTGAGATGGGTCAGCCCGGATTGGGGGTCCCTGTCCACTGTGTCTCCAAATAGATCTTTGATGTGGTTGCCAGATTTGGTTGGAAACTTGATTACCAGCTTACGAGGCTATTTAAACGCTACGCTTGTCTATCCCCATTAATACTCCTCAGCTTAAAATTTGTTCGGAAATTTCTAAACTATTTCCGCCATTAGATAATTTAATCTGATCTTTGGAAGCACTATTGGAATATATAATTACTCGAATGATTCATTGTAAATACTCGACGTTGATTTAAAATTCTATGCAACAATGATTAATAAATAAACTAAAATAATGTAGCTGCAAAATAACAAGGAATAGGCGACGATATTCTTCGAAAATTGTTTAGGAACTTTAACTAAGTTTGACATGCCTGGCACTGATTTCTAGTGACGACAAAAGGGTTTACAAAACACATCAACTGATTATCAGAATCGTGTAAAGTGTTTCCAGAACTCAGCAATGAGCCAACGTGTAAATATATCGAAATAAAACTGATCTTCAGCTTCACTGCTTTGCAGTTTGCAGATAATAATAAAAATTGATAAAGCCTGAATTCGTTACTAATCTATACTGAAACAGAATGCCAAGGCATCTGCGTGTTGCTTCAAAAGTTGAAATGTTACTTTGTTCCCCACAAATTGATATTAGTATCCAATCGACCATCGTCCTTAGTCTTTTGGCCCACAGATCGCCGACGGCAATCGCTGTTATTCCTGTCCTCTAATGTTTATGTCCCATTTAAACACATATAAATGACTGTATATGTATGACTTACCACTGCGCTTGATCTGGTGCTGATTACCCAAGATCTGATCGATGCTGTAGACGGCGCGAGGACGCGAGACGGGGCTCTCCTGGACAGGACCGGGACGCATGGCTGGCGGCATGATAGGGTGCTGGTGATGCTGTGTGGTCGTTGTGGTCATCTTAGCTCAACGAGAGCTCAGGCTGCAGCAGCTGGATCCACGAACCACTAAGAATCGATTGTCGCAAATGGTTTCCGTTCACTTTTATAGTAACCAAATAATTTTTGATTATTTTTTATTTCTAATTCGAATTTCTAATATAATTTCGTATTTATTTCACAGAATTTGTTGTGTTGACTTGCACGCGCGGCGACTGATTAATTAATGAATGTGATTGAGTTTGTCTCGTTACTTCTGTACGATTTCGATTGATAGGCTTTCCACAGCTAGTGCGATTAGCAGGACTGTGGCTGAGCAGAGCAGAGCAGAGCGGAACAGGACTGTGCTGAGGCAGGAGCGAATATGCATGTAACGCTCGTTGCGATCAACAACCACCGACTGAGCCCGTCTCCTGTGGCACAGTTGCATTAAATACGTGCCACGTTTGCTTGCCTCTGGTTATTGCTGGACGGATGGTAGATGGCTGCTTGTTTCTGGTTGTTGTTCACTGCTGCTGCTGCTGCTGCTGCAAGTGTCGTTGGGCTGAATGAAATGGGCGAGGCTGAGGCCGACTCTCGCGCGCTGCCAGTTCCCAATCCATCGCTTCGCCCATATCTATCCCTGTCGTGCTCTCTTGCTCTGTCTCTCACTCTCTCTGTCTCACTAGGGGTAGTTTACCCCAGTATCTGTGTGCGCCGTATCTGTTCGTGTGCGTGAATTTACAGGTAGCTTTTGTTTAGGGGTGTTGCTCTGCCCTGCCACTCGCTCCATCTCTCTCTCACTCTTTCCTTAAGTACTGCCTCTCACTCTTGCACGCGCTCTCTCTCACTCTCTCTCTCATTTTTCCCTCTGATACGATACTCTCTCTTTTATTCGACCAACATAGTTTGCTGATTAATTTTATTTATTTCGTAAATTTCTCTCATTAAAAAATATCTTTAAGCCCCCAGGGAAACATCTGTATCTCTTTCTATCTCTCTCCATCTCGTTCTACGCTGCTTTAGCCTACCCTTACCGAATGTGGACATCCACAAATCACAAAACAGGTTGCTCGACTCTCTGAAATTCCTACCTGTGCGGATCAGCAGCCATTTGCCGGCACATCGTTTATTAGTTCCGCTTCCATTTGGGCGCAAACTGTATCTGCGGGGATCCTCGTGATCTGCCGCGCTTCGGAATGAGCCCAGGGTTTCATTGAACGATCCAAACGATCAATGAATCCCTTTACTTAGCAGGCAGATGCCGCGGGATCTCGACCTAAGTTCATTGATTAAACTGATCTCATCTCAGCGGATCTGTGTTGTGATCTGCACTGAATAGATCTCGACTGGGCCGAAAGGGATCTACTAATGGTACAGTAGGGCGCACAATACAGTTCGCCAAAAAAAAAAAAGGATTATTTTATTGATCTACTTATTATGTTCAATTGTTTTTGAGGATAATTCAAATTAATATTTAACCTTAGCTAATGGCAGGTTATTTTCCTGTAGCAAATCAAACATCTTCTATTTAGTTAGTATAAGAATGAAGTCCAATATAATTATTCTCTAGATTTGCAAGTGTAGAATATAATATTACAGTAGTAGAATGCCAGTCAGCGCTTCAAGCGCTTTGGGTATATGTTGAGCTCAAATTTAATCATACAACGGACTACATTTTTGATCAATTTTGAAATAATTTTAACATTGTCTCAACCAAATGATTTTACCCAAGCATCCCATCGATTGGTTCTACTCTTTCGAGCGGTTTTCTAATCTAAAGGAACAACATTTTAATTACTAAGTAGGGGACATTTGCTGAGGAAGCTTTTTGAAAGCAGGACTACTTTTAATCCTTGTTATCTTTTCTAAAACCTAAAATAATCTCAATCCTGGGCATATTTTTTCTGACAACAAAGATTTGCCCTAAGTACAGCTTAGACAGGGCTCTCAGGGAAAGCTTTTCCCTATTACCAGTGTTTAGCCCTGTCGGAGGTTGCATAATACAAAGGGCAGCCAAAGGTGTCGGTGACGTGTCTGAGTTGGCCGAAACATACACCCGCCGCACAATGCGAAACGCCGCCGACGACAATGCTGACAAAGCGAGGACTGGCACTGATCCTCTCTAATTTGTCGAAACTTACACAATTCCTTTGTGGCCCGAACCCAAACAAAGCTAAAGATCGCGGCACCTAGTGCCGGGTAGGCACTCCGAATCAGGATCAGAAACACGTAATTTCCGCAGAACTGCGAACAAGTAGCAGGCACCTCATTAATTTACCAGATGGGTGACGCCACAGGACACAGGACACAGAACACAGGTCAGAGGGTATGTGGTGCATGTGCTTCAGGGGATAACTGGCCAAGCCAAGGCGCTTAATCATATTTTCATAGGATGCAGTCCCTATGCAGATTTCATTCAGAAATCCGATTGCATTTTCGTTTAATTTAGAGCTGAACGAGACTGCGAGAGAGAGTGGTCTTAGGGGCAGGGCGAGTTCTGGGCCTACCTGTCCAGATCCCCGATCCCCGGTCCCAGATCCCAGATCCCAGATCTTCTACCCCGTAATCTGTGATCTAATGTGGAATGCATAATGCCAGCCAACAAATTTATGCAGCATCATGCAGCGCACTTAGCCATAATCGTGGTGGCTCATTAGGCTAACCAGGGCGTAGTGGAGGGGGCGGAGGGGTTGCTCGGCGGTCCACTAATTGGTCCAATCCAGCCCAGGACAATCCCTGATTTATCACCAGGGCATGAAGATTTGCTCCACTTGCCAGCTATCAAGAATCGTTTGCCTCGTCCTCTTTGCCCACAGCCTTTTCACGTTCAAGCCTTCTCCGATTGTTCTTGCAACCGCTTTCAACTAATTTAGCCCCACCACTTGCCGCTCCGCACCCTCTGCAAAGTGATAACTGGAAGCCATTTAGACGAAGTGTGAAATGACAAATTGAATCAAAGTCAAACTTAAACTCATTGAAGACTACACTTGATTGTAATTTCTAAATTAGCACATCAATGGGGTTCGAGGCGGGGGGATGGGAGCAAATACTCAGGGCGCTCACTATCTCTATACTCACTGCTCTCTCTCTCCCTCTCTGTCACTGTTATCCTCTGTGCGCTCTCTCTTCTCTGCTGCAGTCCTCTCTGGCGTTCTCCTGTTGCGTTTCTCCAGGGACTTGCGCAGTGGAGGTGAAAGCTTATTGGATGTTACATCTTTCCACCCACACTCACACGCGGGGGGTTTTTTGGGCCAACGAGGTCATTATCGTGTTACCCCATCCCATCTCCATCGCCATCTCCACCTCACCCCACCCCTGGCAGCTGCGTGTAAACACATTGTGGCAATTCTCTCTGGTGCCATGACTGTGTTCACCTTTTAATAAGGTTAACTTCAACGCAACGACGACAACAACCCACAAACACCCACTTTTCACAATAGAGAGCGTTAGATGGGTGGCAAGTTGTGCGCGCGGAAAGCGGTGGGGTTCCTGGGTGGTAAGCGGGGACTGGTTGGTTGGTTGTGGGGGCTGGCTGCTGTTGGCAACATTTTTCTTAACCATTAAATCTAATATATCAAAGTAATAAAACGAATTTTGTGCTTCTTGTGGGTGTGGGTGGATGGGCAGAGACGCTGCCAGAGACAATGGAGGGCTAAGGATCTAACAGATACTATATATATGTATGTATGTTTGTGTGTATCTGTGCATCTGTGCGTGCGTTTCAGTCTTACCCTCCACATAATCCAACTAAAAAGTTTTCGTCTACTCACAGTCTGCCTGCCATTGTCTGCCGGATATTCTTCCCTTTCTTTTCGCCATAGTAGGAAAATGGGAAAGGGGAACGGGCTCGAGGTAAACTGATAGCTTTTCTTATAGCTGGGATATTTAATTTTGACTTTTTACCCGCTGTTGGCGGGGTTAAGTGGATGAACGGAGTTGCTGGTGGGGGGTGGCTGTGTGCCAAATAGCTGCCACTGACATCATTTTTGAGCGCTTACGATGGAAAGCACTGGGGGATAAAGGGATTGATTTTTGCTATTATCAGAGGCAAGAGAATATAATTATCATCTTTTGATTGATACTTTTTTAACTTTCGAGCTATTGCTTACCCAGGGAAATTACATTGTAGATGTTAAGTGAAACCTCTCTGACTTATGGTACTTTTTTGTATAGCCAGGTGATTCCAGAGGCAAGAACGTACTCTAATTTACCATTGGGCACCGCAATTCATTACCGATTGTCCAGCCTTTAGCTTTGGATCAATGTTAAATCGACGATAAATCCCTTTGCAAGCCCGTTTGGCCTGAAATACATTCTCGTTGTTTACGAAAGTTGAGGCCTTCAAGTGCTGCCTGGCGAAATGTAATATACGGTCTGCGGCAGCAAATGAGCAACTGCTGAGGTTGGCCAGGCAACCACAACCGCAACTCACCCAACACACGCCCAGCTGGAGATACGCCCCCCACTCACAGAGTGTGTCGCTACAGATACACCACCAGTGACAGAGGCAAATGCATATAGATATAGTTGCTTAAATTATCCAATATCCTTGGCAGTTTGTGGCCGTAATCAAACAACTGCAAGGGGTGCTGGAGAAGGGCCTGGATTTGTTTGACATTTCGTTTCATAATCTAATATACCGTCAGGACAGAAGGGGAAAACCTTCCGTGGGATGGAGGAGCTGGCAATCCACACACAGACCGCATATAAATGTCCCAAGTCAAGTTTCGTATCTCAGAATTTTTCGCTTTATTAAGCCCCGAGGCGGAAGCAGGCCCCAGACGGAACGGAATCAGACGGCAACTCCTTCTGCCAACGGAACAGGAACTGAGAGCAGGAAGGACAGACTTCTGGCACACTTTTCCAGATCAACCAGAACGATAGAGAGCGTTTTCCTAGTAAGAATGTGGTCTGATCTCACCATATGCCGGATCAGTGGTAAATTGACACTCACTTAGAGCCGAATTAAAGCACATATGTATGTATGTATGTATGTACGTATGAAAAGACACACATGCTTCTGGCTCTGCAAATTCCTGGCCAAGATAAGCGGCAAAGGAGAGTGGACCCTCTCCGACCGTAGTTCGATTCCTCACAACGGCTGCTGCTCACTTCAAACGCCCCGGGGCCGACAAAAGAGTTTCCCGATAATTATGCGGCTCGGCTTCTGTGCTGTGCTGTTTGCAAAGATTTGGCCACCTTCTTTCCTTTGACCAGGATGGAGATGGGCAATCACACATGCGAGAGGAGAAAGATGCTGAGGGGAATTCATTGGAAATTACCTGTCGCATTGTTGTGCACTTGAATTACATAAAAATTGGTCGAGTGAACAATGGCCAAATGGCTACCGTTTTGGCCAGAACACAAACAAAAGGATAATGCGGCACATATCCACATGCAGGCACACATATGTATATGTATGTATATGTATATGGATATCTGCGAGTGTGTCTGCATGCAAAACTGTAGCCAAACAAATAAGCTGACAAGACCGCCTGACAACTGCCAAGTGGCTCTGGCTGTGGCTCTGGCTATGCATCTGGATATATGGCTCAGAATCTGTTTCGGTTTTTTGGTTGAAGCGGAGGGGGACAGGATCGGGAACGGGAACAGAGACAACAATAAGGCGCTTGACATGTGTATGCATGGGCGTAGCCCGGGGGCCGTGTTCAGGCCAAACAACAATTGTAATCACACACCTTTTGTGTGGGAGCGTGTGGCCAGGAAAACCCCTCGAAAACAGTGTTCCCTTTGTGTGGGAAAAAGCAAAAAAAAAAGAAAGGAAAGCAAGAAGTTTTTAGCAGTTTTATGGCCAGATTGGCAAATGAGAAACAATTGAGCATTGAATGGGCGGAAATGAAAGGCTGATGAAGGCTCATCAGACTGCATATTGCTGTGGCTCCTCCCTGGACCCCCACAACCCTATCACACCCTATTATAAGTGGCGGGGGCGGGGAGTAAACTTGTTCAAAAATTTCATTAAAAACGGTTTTCATTTGTTATTGTTGCTGCGCCAGGCAGGCTGCCAAATGGAGGCGTAATAAAATAAAAAGTGCAGCCTACGATGACTCCCTCAACCAACCACAGCCCCCCAGGCACAGACCCAGACCCATCTGCATTCCCATTCTCAGTTCCGCTCATCCACACACGGAAATGTAACACACAACACAATTGGCAGCCTCCAAAAAGTGGCGAAAAAAGATTTTTTAATATCTCATGCAAAATTGCATTCAATTGACTCTGTCTGTGTGTCTGTGTGCCCGCTGCATGTGTGTGAGTTTGCGTAAGTGCTGTAAATTTCCTTATTTGCCCCCACACACACACACACACACAAGCAAGCGCACAGCCAGGAGAATGTGTGCATGTGTGAGCATATAAAAACTTGCATACATTTTTAACTCAAACAAAAACGTTGCAGAAATGAAATTTGTTACATTTTTTGTTTTGTTTATTTATAACAATTGTGTTTAAAAGCGCTTAAATTTTTCCCAGCATGTGCAAATAAGTTCCCCCTAAGCCCACTCTCTCTCTCTCTCTCCCTCTCGCTATCTTTCTCCCTCTGCGAGGCAAGTGCAATTTCTCGTTAGGCGAAATTTTTTTGTGGCTCTCGTATCTTTTTTTGAGGTTTCTCTGTTTGAGTTCTTTTTCGGGCTGCGGCAGCGACCAAAATGAAAACTAAATGCAATAAACGTTTGCGCCTAAAAGCTGCAACAAAAAATCAACGCCCAGAGATTAGCACATATGCAGAGGACCTCCACAGGACTGAGCACTCAGCCATTTTCCCGCCAGACCAGCTTTGTGAAGCACGCACGCACGCAGACAGCCTTTCACGTCTGCTCCCTTACTTTGGCTGTGGCAATAAAATAATCTATTCTTATTGCATTTTTAAGCTTAATATGGGCAGAACGAGAATCGGCAAACGATTCAGCTATCAGTTCAGCCTTTTTGGTGGGTCCTAATCAAACATTTTTGGCAACACTGGCCGTTGACGGCCGCTGCACTGCTCTTCTGCTGCTCCATGTGTGCACACCACTTTTTGTTACTCTCTGCACTCTCCCACTCTACACCACTCATTCCCGCACCACCTACCCGTCACCCGTCACCCTTACCCTCGCCCCATTGTTTCTTGTTGTTGCCCGTTTAGCGTTCATTTAATCTCTGTCTGACTGCAGTTGTTGCTGTTTTTTCATTCTTCTGCATTTAGCAGGGCCGCAATTTCGCGTTGTAACTTTTGTGCGTTGCTTTTTCTGCCTCTGACTCTGCCTTTCTCTCTGTTTCTCTTTCCCCCTTGGCTCCTCATCTGTCGGAATTGTAATGAAATTTTTTTCGCTTCGTTCTTGGCCATTTGCACGATTTGCAGCCAGAAAAGAAGCAACAAAGAAGACCGCAAAACGGAACAAAATGGGCATCAAAAATCGAAACGTTAAAAATTTCATTGCAACGCAATTTGGAATGTAATTGCTGAAAAACCTGGGGCTGGTTGTACCAACATCAATCCCTCTCGCTTCTAAAGGACCGGGGTAGGTTTGGAAAACTCGATTGGGCCGAGTTTATTTTTTGTACTTGATTATTGGTCCGTTTGTCCCAAAAAATATCCCACAAAATAGATAAAACTCTATTTCTCAATAGAATTTCTTGAAAGAAACAAAATTGGACAGCTTTTTTAGAAATAATGCATCCACATGCACTCCAGCATGGTACAAAGTAATATGTACATACAAAAATGCTTTCACCTGCTTTCACTCATTTCACCTACTGCTTTGACCACTGAAGAAGTTTAATAAAGAGCAGGAACTTCACATTATTTCAAAATTCTACAAACTTCACTTCAGGTCCAATCAATCAAAAATTCACTGGCAATAAGCGAGACTTTTCATATTCCAACAACATGTTCGAGTTGCCTGAGGTCTCCAAAAGATAGAGGACAGGACGCATCCATCTAAGCCTGCTTCTGCTGCTCCTCTCCGTTACCGTCCCTGGCGTGTACAAATAACGCTCAAATTGCAAAAAATAACATGACCGCAGGCCACGCAACCAGAAAACGGACAACCCTATGACAGTATTAGTGGCGCGGGAAGGATTCTCCATTTTTTTGCCGGTCTCGGATTGCGGATTGCTGCTTAGTCGAGTCCTGTGTGGCCCGATGTTCTCTGCGGCACAGTGTCCGCTGTCTATATTGACACAACATGCCAATTTTCTTCGTGGCAGGTGGCGGATGGCAGCCGCGTCGTGTCCTGCGGCTTTGAGGGTGTCACAAGAGCAGCCACCAAAGGGGACAGATGGAAGAGTCGCAGTTAAACAAGTCCATGTTGGGGATGAGGATTGTTGGGGAGGAGCCAACAGCAGTTAGCCCCGCCATATCAACTGACAAAATAATTAATTTTATTCGAGTTTTTTTGTTGGTCATATTAGGTACACTTCGGTTCAGTGCTATAGGACAGCGTGATTTCAGACGAGGGATGGTATCGTAAGGTCTTAAAATGTATGGCACGAAATGGATATACATTTTACACCTCATGGAGTTAGTATTCAAAGATAAAATACATTTCAGGAGTTTCATCTCTTCAATTGATTCAGCTATTGGATTGTCAGTTATAAAAAATATATGCTAACACAAAATATAAACATTAATTATATATATGGACTATTTTACAAGGTATACAACCATGTGACGCACTGTCCCACACGAGTGAGACACTTTGGAGTCTTACTCAGGCTCCTGCCTGGCATACGTAATTAAATGCGCCTTACGCAATGTGCGAAAAAAACGAAGGACTGCCAGAAAGGGAAAGAAATCAAAAGTTAAAGGAAAGAACCTGCTAAAACGGGTGGGGTGTGTAGGAGGGGCGTTCACCAGTAGCTCCAAACGCCCACTTGGCAGACGCTTTTCCAGCTTTTCTATGTAATTAGTTTTTCCCCTCCAAACCGAAATACGAGAAAAGAAGAGAAAAAGTTCCTTGTGCGCTTCGTTTCGTATTTTATTGAATTTTCTTTTCATTTGTTTGTTGATTTTTGGGATTTACCGCATTTCGTATGCACAGCGGATAGATGGGACAGAGGAGGGTTTATTGAGGGAATTTGGGGACTGCCATTGAGACAAATCTCTATTTATCTACGAGTATCTTGTTGTTGCTGCTGTTGCTGCTGCTGCTTCTGGCTCTGTGGCTTTTCGTTTTGCCAATAAATTACTTTGTAATCAAGTGAATTCGAGTGGCAAAGGACAAAAAGTGGCAGAAGCTAAAGGCAAATGGAAATGGAAGCTGGCGAGACTAGCTCCAGGGGAGGGGACCAGGAAATGTTAAATTTGCCTCGTCAACTGATGACTATAATTTGCATTAGATTGGTTATTAAATTTCAGTCATCCTGCCTGGAGGAGCTATTTCTGGGCTAATATTGAGGTGAGTAAGTGAACCGGAATATGTTTAATTATAAGAAAATTCACTTTCTATCAGCCTGGCCCTCTAAACTAGCAGGTAACACTAAATGAGTGCGTGGCAGTGGTATCAAAAACATAAATAAATTGATAAACCTTCAGACGTACCATGCATACATAGGTAATACATACTATTTATAGCTGGTTTTGGTATTTATGTGAACACCCTTTTCTAATGCCTATAACAATGCCAAGCAATCGACCTCCCACCATCATAACATCAAGGGAGCTGGCTGATTCTCAGCCGATCGATGCTGGTATGGGGGTGGACGCGCAGTTTGCCCAGTGCATTAGTCGAGGACGTTGTGGCATAATGGATTTGCATTTGCCAGCACAGAAAAGAAATCCTTTGGTAAACTTATTGAATGAATACTATAAGTGCACACATAAAAAATGCGTACATACATACATACATATTTACATACTCTATATATAATATACATGTAACATACAACATCTTAAAGTTCAATAATAGTATTCAGTACATATTAATAATCGAAATTGAACTATGCCATCCAGTCAATCATAAATCAGAGCTTCGGATCATCCAATCTTCCGGCATAAACTATTATTACATATATGGTGGTAAATGGCACTGTCTGGCTGTTTTGGTTGCTTGACAAAATTATGGGAGCAAGACAATGAGCAGAGATCCAGAAAAAGCAGAGGGGAAAAGGAACAGAAGGTTCGAGACACAGAAGGAGCAGGAGGAGCAAGAGGAGAAGCACTAACTAATCTGTCAGCGACAGATGCGGGCGCAATGATAAAATTTAAAATTGCCCATCTAGCATTGCAATTACCCTCAAATAAAAAACCGGCACAAGGATATGCTAAAAGTACCTCCTGCTGCGAGGTAGAGGAGACTGAAAGACAGAGAGAGAGACAGAAGAGCCAAGAGTCGGTTGCTGCCTGCTTTTAAGCAGACTATTGCTCTTAAACGATACTTTTTTCACCGACGCTACTCGACAGACACTGACGGGACAATATATTTGACCTATGCTTCGTAACGAAGTGAAATCCAATATAATATAAAAGAAAAAATAGGTCCTAAAACAGTTTTTATTTCGTAGTTTTTTCAGGGGAAAATAACATCCGACTGGGCTTTCCTTATGGAATCGATTATAGCAGTGTAAGTAGCAAAATTTACAGCCAGACATATGCGACAGTAGAAATGTATCGTGCAACAGAAATTTAATGAAATAAAATAAATCCTCAAGAGATGGAAAGAGATCTCTCTCTCTCTCCCCCAAAAGCAGCAGCGGGTCGCCAGCATCCTCCAGCCACAAGGACAAAAGGCAGTTGACATTATGCCATTGTTATAGGATGACCCCCCCACCCTATTCCTACCCCGCTGTCCATATCTTTCTGTGTGCTGTTGATATTATATTACATTTTATAAATTACATTTCGTGCGCAAGCAAAGCTGATTTGCCGTTCACTCTTCTCTCTCCCTCCCCTCACTGAGCCACTTTCTATGGCAGACTTCCCCACCAACACACCCCCGCTCGCTACACTTCACTTGCATGCAACACAAGTTGACATTTATTGTTGTTGTGGCCCCATGCATTAGCCATCGCCTGGGTCTTCGTCCCCGTCTCCGTCTCAGTCAGAGTCCTTCCCTTCAGTTTGACTTCAATTGCGCAACGGAAATGCATTAAGAAATTCATTCTGCCCTGAAACACCCCCTCCCCAGGGCGCATAGGGGACATGCCCTTCAGGTGCATTGAACCAATAATCAGCAAACTGGGAAATATCGTTCGAAGAGTGGCACGGGGAAGAGCACTGAGGCTGCGACCATAAGTGGGCGGCGAGGAGCACTTTTCAAATGGCTAATGCAATGTCTGGGCAAATGGAGTTTCGAATAAAAACTAATTCGTAAACCAAATGGAACATTGACTAAATACTCGTAAGCAATCCTGAATGGTTCCATGCTGAACACCAATTAGCTGAAAGAGCCTTTCCTCCGCAACTCATCGATCTGGCGGCAGTCAATCAAAGCCCAACCTGTCTGTATTAATAATATCAAAAAACATTTAGCACCTATTCACACCACACACACACACACATTGTGGTGCCCTTGGCCCTGCCTCTTTCCCTTCCACATACTTACTCAAATATGTACCTTTTTTTGTGCACACTTTTATGACAAGTAATCCGCTTTCACAGCAATTGATGTCAGGGGGAAATCGTCACAAAATGAAAGTTAATACCCAACAACGCGACAATTGATTCCACCTGATGCGATATCCCATCATTATTATCGAGTTTGTCCTCTGTCAATGTCCCCATCCCCATCCCCTTCCCCTTCCGCGACGTACTACGAGTATTATTAAACATTTTATTTGATGTTGAGTGAATAGTGATAAGGCTAATGAGGCATGCCTCATCCTTGCCTAGAATCGGGACTGGTGCTTGTGCTGGTGCTCGTTCAGGGCATCGGAACTGGGACGTGTACTGGGACGGGTACCCGCTAAAATATCATTATGATTCTATTTACATTTGGCTTTAATAAAAGTCAACCCAGCATGTCTTATCAAGCTGGCGATGACTGTTTGATTTCATATTAAATTAGTGTCATAAACGGAACAACTGCACCGGTTCGCACGGGCTCCATTGGGATGGGATTCGTTCGGGACTTATCAATGAATTATTTACAATGCTGTATTAACAATTTGTTAAACAATTTTATGGTGTTATCGCGCGCCAAATCCATATTGCGCATACGAAGCGTTGAACTGCGCCCCCCATCTCTGTTTCTGGCTTGGGCTTTCCAGCTGTAATGTAATTTCCGTTGTGAATTTCCGCTGGCTGCCGACCCAAAAGAGCCAACAATTGTGCGTAATTTTATTTATTTAACGCAGCAGTTTGCCGTGCATCCATCATTGCATTCAGTGCGTCCCATGCGCCGCCCAGTGGCGTGGCAGTTCATTTCCGGTGCACAGAACAGTTGTTGATGTTGTTGCTGTTGTTGCAGCCACTGTGGATGCCATTGTTGGAGTTAATCCCATTGATTGTCGGCTTTCACGAATTTGCTTAAAGATTATTTATACATAATGAGGAAAAGCATTATCCCATCCTTCCATATCCAAATGTTCCTTTTTGAAACTCTTTACTTTACTTTCCATGAACGATTAAAATACCTTTGGCTGTCAAAAGTATGCCATTGCCGGAATCACATGCATCCATCCAGCCATACATCAACTGCAAAATGGCAACCACTCAGCTCCATCTTCTGGAAACAGCCAGCATTGTCCTGATTCTGCTCGGAGCGAAATTGGCTTCAATTATGCAACAGAATTATGAAATTACAAAAATTAAAAAAAGTAAGTAGCTGCCGCTTCTGTTCGCTTTTCGCTTCAGCCAAATGTAATTGCCGCAATTTGCAGCTGCGACTGGCAGTCGAGCCGGCTAATAACGTTTATTAAAACCACAACAACATACTGGCTGTTGGCTCCCGGCCCAGCCCCAGCTGCAGCAGTCCTTAACAAGTACGAACGATGCAGTCGTGTATACCGCCCACAAGATACCGGGTACTCAGGTATACATACCTATACTTTTGTACACTTTTGCAAAGATGGAACAACAAGACACCTGAGAGTGAAAACGATCTAAAGTTTCTCTAAAGTTTCCCCAAGTATCTCCGAACATAATTTCTGCATATACCCTATCACTATACGTTTGCTGGGTGTAACCATAAGCCGATAAGTGGGGGATTTTTCAGAGAGAGAGGCAAAGAGGTGATTATATAGAATCTCATATGGCAACGTTGTGCAAATTATGCAAATCCTTGTGAAGCACATTAATGCGCACAACGACAATTAATCGCTGCAAATTAAAATGATGACAATGTGCTGGATCTGCCTGGGGACATTACCAGCCCACGCTCCACGCCCCACTACCGACTCAGCCGCTCAGCCACTCGTTGGGATTTGGCTTGGCAAATGAAATAAGAGTTAAATGATGTAAATGATAATTATTTATGGCTAAACTGGCGGAGGCGGATAATTCTGATTGTGCTCGCCATTGAGGCGACCTACATCGCGAAGAGCCTGCTCCACTCGTCTCTCCTCGTGCCAGCCATCCGTGCCCGCGCCCAGTCGCTCGATTAACTTGGATGAACGGAATCCGTTTTTCTGCGAATGACATGGACATGGACAGTTACAGTTACAGTTACTCTAGTGTAAGCGGGTCAAGAGGCAGAGTCTCACCTCAAAGTAAAGGGCACGCGCCTTCTTTCCCGAGTCCGGAGCAAAGTCCCATTCGGTTCTCTCGTGTGTGATGGGCTCGCCGGCCACATTGTTCTGCAGGGTCTCTGCGATCAAGCGGAGAATGAAACCATCTGCGGGTTGGCTGATCTGCAGCAGCCCCAACAGCACAACGAACTGGAATGAAGATCGATATAGAAACTTATGCATTACATCCACCATTTAACATTAATTAAGTGAATATTTCGTTGTATGACGAACATTTGGTATTTAGTATTCCGCTTTTGATGACAAAACTGAGCTTTAAGTTATCAATAAAAGCTACTGAATATTCAAAGATTCCACAATTGTTGAGACACACACAAAATTGCACAACGAACGGATGAAAAATATACAAAAATACTCGTACAATTGTTTTCTATCTCTGTTATTTTTGCTTTCGGAGGGTAATCAGAAAACTTAACTGGACACCGCTGTCAGTTGTTATAAGTACGGATCTCGTTTGGGCGTGGATTGTGTCCTATAAATTGCGCATACGCCACACACAAAACACTGCCATTCACTGTCAGCGAATCTCAGCGTTCACCTTACATCCAGCAACTTGTTCACGGCTTATTTATTCCACTTTAAACTAATTTGAGTGCACTTACAGCTACCATGCAGACAAATCTCAGGTGTAACATTGTATCGATGTGGTTGACGTTGAAGCGGTGGGGCCCGTGCGAGTCACTGGAGCATTGATCACTGAATACCACCGAAATCGTGGTGTTGCATAAAACTCAGCCAAGCGCCAACTCAAAAATTATTGAAAAAAACCCGCAACAAGAAAAACAACAAACAAATATGGCAAAGCAAAGAGACTTTGAGAAGCAACAAGGCAAAGCAGAGAGTGAGAAACAGAAGGAGAAGGAGAGACAGACAAAAGAGACAGAGATGAGATATAATGTTTCGCTTAAAAATGTTTTACAGATTTAAAAGCTGTGGCTACTTAAATCCATATGGAGCTTTTAAACGTAAGATGATCTCCGATCTGTGGCTTTGGGATACGACCTTCAGGTGATGGCGATAAAGTACTTGCCTTTGCCATAATATTTGATACGTTTTATGGAAATATAGTTCTACCCTTGCAGAGGCTATAACGACTTGGCCATGGATTCGTAAAGAAACAAAGAAAGTCACAAAGCCGTCATTTTCTGAAAAGTAATGTATAGAAGTCGAAGCCGACGGGTTGTATGCCATGTAAACCATCAACCTGCTAGGGTATCAAAAGTTTCGGTACTTTTCGAAAAAAATTTCTTGCTCGTTTTTGGTTTTAATTTATAATTTTATGACCGTCCAAATGGGTCTTCAAGGCAGACGGAACTAAGTGCGCGTATTTGCTAAAGGTTACTCACATCTGCCGCGAAACGGCTTTGGGCCGAAGCAAACGCAGAAGCAAAACGCCCCACGGAAAATGCAAATGCATGGCAAAGAAAGTGCACGATAGAAATGGCACAGTGGAATGGAAGATAGGCGCAAAGAAGGAAGACAGCAGCAGGTTGTCCAATGTGGGACTGCCTCTCTGTGGTTGCAGAAATTACATAATGGTCCATCGTCATCTCGATCGGAGCCGGAGGCAGACAGTCGCTCCAAAACCACTTTGGTCACTTGGCCTCAATTCCGTTTTTGCCCACTCGAACAGCTGTCTGTGTAGAGCTTACTCTCTCTCTCTCTATCTATCTCTGGAGTGGTACTCTCTCTCTCTTTGATCAAAAGGGGCTACGTGAGCGGCTTCATGTCTGCTTCGATTATTATTTACTGTGTAAATCGCACACGAATTTCCGGCAGCCTAAATCCATGCGGAAAAAGCTTTTAGCAAGAGTATTTTGCAGGACTTTCACTTTCCTTGAGAGCCAAATCTTTAGCTTCATTAGATCGCAAGGAAAATCCAATAGTTCCAGTAGCCCAAAGAGCGAGAGAGCACCTAAAATTAAGGTGAGGTATGCCCAGCGCTCTCATCGCCAGATACCTTGCGCTGAAATGTGCCCCCACCTCACCCTATACAAACACACCTTGGCGGAGCTCACGCAACGAAGCTCTGCCTCTCTCTCCGCTAAGCTTTCTCTCTGGCGCTCTGCTCGCAGCTGCTGTGGGGCTCTGCGCCGACTGGCGATGGGCCATGCATTTCATTCAAACGCGATCGCGGGCCGAACCAACTCCGCCTTGCTTGGAATCCGCTTTGGGCCTGCTCTGGGATTACCGTTACAAAACCGAAGATTGTCGCGGAGAAAAAAAAACCATGGCAAAGTTGAATGCTCTGCTGCTGGCCGTAAGTCTAGATCGTTTGATTTTCCCTTCCTCCAATGGGAGTACAACTATCGAGTATTGGCTTCTCCAATTAACACGGCCCGGCCAGACCGAAAGTCGCGCACGTTCTGGCTGACACAATTTCCGCTGCGCCTGCGCCGCTGCGAAAGTGGCACCCGAAAGAAAACCGCCTCGAAAATAGTGACTTGAATTTCCAATGAGCATTTCGTTTGACACATTTCGAAACTAATTCGTGTATGTGTGCCAAAATGTTGGGTCTGCGCTGCTCTGCCACTTAAGAGACCTTGAAACGTCTGCCCGCGCTCTTGCGGTGCTGAGACGGGATGGCCAGGTTGAAACCCAAACAAAGTGTGTCATAATCCCGGAGCAACAGCAAGTGTGCGGCCATGTTGTTACCGACTTGCATAACCAGCGTCAGCAACCGTTGCTTTGCTGTGGCTGTTGTTTGCTTTAACCGACGAAAAACCACTCCGGCGAAGGCCCAAACCAATTGTCTGTGCATTCGCTGCCACTTTTATGTGCTGCCTGACACACTGAACTAATGGGCAGTTGATTTCATGGAGATTACAATATTTATGTCTTTTTCAGCTGTTTGTGTGCGTCGTGGCCCTCCTAGTACACACATCGACTGCCTCCGTTCAGCCAAAGGCCCCAAACTTCCAGTACTTTGAAAGGTGAGTGGGGCAGCAGTGATCCTTCCAAGCAGCCTTTCATATATCGACGAATGCCCTTTTCAGACCCAAATACCGTTATCCCTACTATGATGAGCATGGACGGGGAAAACTGCTATACGGCTACGGAGGACCGGAACTATATCAGTACAAGACCTACACGCCGCTGGAGGGCATACACTGAGCCATTATTAATGACTATTTAAACTAGAGCTGATAAAGCCAATAATTTATGTACTTTTGCTTTATTTAATTTAATGGATTTTTTTGAAAATATAACAAAATCGCGCCAAACTATTCTTTCAACAAAAGATGGCGCAGCTGTCTCGAATGCGGTCACACTGAAACGATGTGCCACGCCAGGGCTGCGATCAGGGCTACCAAAATACACAGCACGAAATGTACTTATCAATATCATCCCTGATGATAACTAATTTGAACCACGTTTGAAATATAATTTTCACTTAAATTCAAAGAGCGGCTGCGTTCGGTTCATTTTTTCCATTGCTCAAGCATTGTATATTTGATATATAGAAACACGTGTTGTCCTATGCACGCTCGTTTGCTCACACCCAGAGCTAACGAGTGCTATTTAAAAGGACACAGAGAAAACCAAACGACAAAATTACCAAAAGTGTCAGCTTTGTTATTTCGGCTGTACACTTATATTAAGTTGTCGGACACGAATGATTTATGTAACCCCGAACCGCGTGGCGCTCGAAAACAGTGAAACTGTGGCCTGATCTACACTCAGGGCTATAGTTATGCTCGCAGCGCCAAGATAACAGTAGGCAGCATTTAATAATGTATTGGTTCCCAATGACTCCAAACCCCTGCATTTTGAGGTGTTCGCCACAACGTGACTCCATTAAGTTGAGTGGGGTTATGTAGAAGATTTTATTTTCTTTAATGATAGCCTTAAAATAATGTACACGTGAGCCCTATTTTAATGTCTGCGCCGATTCGAGCAGGCGCTTCAGCTCCTCGTTTTGGGACAGGGCGCGCTTGACGGCCATGAAGATCTGGGAGTCCATTGCTCGCGTCTGGTCCTGACTAAGGCCCATTGAGCTCACCCGCTTGGCCAACTCCGCAAGTTTGGGCTGTTGCTGCAGGAAGCGATCCAGGACCTGGGGGGAGATGTTCGCCATTTCAGCCAGTTGCCGCACATGTGGGGCCACAGGAGGAGATTGTATCTCGGCCTCTATGTGCTTGGGCGTGTTCAAGTGCGGCACCTTGTCTGGCCTGGGTGCCGCCGTCGTGCTGGTCACTTCAGTTGGCTTCGCAGGCAGCATCACAGGTCGCAGTGGAATGGGATAGTGATAGGGCAGGGGCTGACGCACAAGAAGCGGACGCATACGGGCCACGCCTGTTGGCGCCACAAATACGGGCTTGAACGCCACGGCCGCGGGCATGGGTTTCCTGGTGGTCGTGGTGGCGGTCTCCGACCAGAGGCTGTACTGCTTCATAAAGTCGCCGAAGCGTTGCAGAAGGCTGCCCTGCATCTCGGGTGTTTTGGTGGTTGTGGTGGCTCTGCTCGACGTCTCCAGCCTTGGCCGCTCATCAAAGTCTGCTTCGACATCTGCATTGTCCATGGCGTTGTCATCATCGCCTGCGTCGTCATCATCATCCACACTGTCCGGCACATCTTCGGACAGCTCATAGTCGAGCGTCTCCAAGTACTCCTTCATCAAGGCAATACCTCCTTCATTGGAGGTCAGCGAGCGGATGTAGTCGATGGTTTCACTGTTGCTGCGCGTGCCAATCAACTGTCCGAGCTCGCTTATGCTCGGCAGCACCTTCAGGCCCAGCTTGGTCTGGGCAATCTCGAGCAAATCACTCGGGTACTCTGTGTTGGTTGGAACAGGAGCAGCCGTTGTGGTCGAAGTGGCTTGAACGCCTGGCTTGATCAGCTTGTAGACGGGGAAATTGTAGTACAAAGCATTCTGCAGCTTGGAGTCCAGTTTCGAGGGCAACTTTCTTCCCGCATCCACTATGACTGCACTATCCTGGCCATAGAACTTTGGCATCAGGGCCACTCGGGCATTAATGCACTGCAGCAGGGCCAGAGGCCAGAGGAAACGCACCAGCAGACCAAACATTCTGCTCACTTCAAAGGTCAAAGGACAACTAACACAGATCAGCTCATAAGACATTTCGAAGTAGACTTTGAACCATCAACCAAATCTTGTTTAATTTCATGGAAGTCTCTTCAAGAGTTTCCATGAATTCTCGAGAACGTGCTGAATCTACCTGCTGTGCCATAGAAAATCATGGAAATCACATTTCCATTGAATTTCCCACCTACGCGACGCGAAGGAATGCGTTTGCTTTTGTTTGTTACTTGTTCTACCTGCAATATTTACAAAAGAAATGGTTTTCAAGAGGGGTTCGATTCGTGTTAGGTTGGGTTTCTGTTCTAGGGAGTTTGATAAAATCAGAAAAACCAAAGGAAAAAGGATGAAGATGGTTGGGAATGCCCGCATCAAGCAAATCTCGGATTCTTTCAACTAAAACATGTTTTTATTATCGTAATTAAACCTTAAATTGGAACACTCGATGGCTACGTGTGTGGTAAAAATCTGTAGCCATCAAGTCCAGTCATCGATCACTTAGCTTAGCCACTAGGAGGAATTCTAAATTCTCAAGCGATTCACGTACAGGAATTTTGCAGGATAAAACAAATTGCAAACAGTGGAGACTATGTATGTACACGCTTCTTGCTTGGGGGGCGGGGGATGCACAAAATATGGACATGGTTGGGGAAACTAGCTATCAACACTTCGATACACCCACTAGGGCAGGGCGTATGCAACGCTCGTGTAGTTTGTAGCCCAATTTGGTGACCTCCACCACGGTGTTGGCCTCAACAGTTTTGTCCTCCTTCTGGAACAGAGCCTCGTGCAGATTGGGATCAAACTTCTGGTTGATTGGGTCCACAGCTTCCAGACCGTGACGCTTGAACACCTGCAGCAACGAGGCGCGCGTCATGGAGAGACCCTCGTAAAGGCTCTTCAGATCAGCATTGGCAGCAAGCTGTAAATGAAGGCGCATGTTAGACTAGATTACTTTACGATGCCATATGGCGGCACACGGCATACCTTGTCCTTGGGCACTGCCTGTGTGGCGTGGCCGAGCGTGTCGGCGACCTCTAGAAGATCCTTGCAGAAGCCCTGGATGCCGAAAATCTTCGCATCACTGATCTGCTTGTTCAGACGGGTTCGCATGTTCTCGCTCTCAGCCAGGGCGCGCTTATACTTGTCCATCAGTTCAGCTTTCTGCTCCTTGCTGTCGGCCAGCTCTTTTGTGAGACGTTCAACGTCAGGGGAGACTGCCTTTTGATCTGCACCAGCGGCAGCGGCCTCCTCCGGCTGCTTCTCGGTGCTGTAGAGGCGTCCATGGGCTAGGGCTGTGGTGGCCTGACGCAAGCAGCTATAGCAAACGGGCCAAATTTCGATAAGATGCTATTGCCGACGAACGTGCGTTCATTACGTCACAAAGAAGAGGAAGAAGGCGGCAAACTTACCTTGAATTACGTGCACTGGCCACGGCCTTGAATTGGCTCAAGCTTCGGCCGAAGATAAGCATGGATAGTCCGGCTCTCGATGTCATTTTGAGTGTATATTGTTTTTTATTTGTGTATTTAAAAAAAAACCCGAATTTCTTTCCACCGGAACTAGTTGAGTCGGAACCGGAACAATCGGCCTGCTTTTTAAAGTGACCAACTTCTTTAATGTAAAAAATGACAGTGGTTCGAAGTGTGACCCAACTGTGGTCACAGATGGCGCCAGTGTGTAAATATTCAAATTGCGAACCGTTTTAATTCATGCAAAGATTTTGACTAGCGTTGCCTTCAGAAATCTATTATTTAGAGTCGGCACGCCTCCGGGGGCGGAGAGCAATTACTGAACGCATTGTTTATACGTCTTTTAGCCTGGACACGCCCAGGAGGCCGCCAAAATATAGCTTGTTTGTAAAAGTTGCTCTAAATATGCAAATTGCCCCAGCTCCCGGCACTTTCGGCTGTTGCCCAGAGCACTTAATGAATTCAAAGTACGAGTGGGGCGGGCTCAGCATCTTATTCAACTTCTACTCTCGAAAATGTACAAACATTATTACATATGCGCATGCATTGTATATATTTTGGAAAGCCAGGTATGAAAAGGCATTTAGTTTCATTTCGGCACCGAATCAGAGCGGTTGTGCACACACTTGGTTGGATCAGTGAACACGGCTTGAGCTTGAAATGCGTGAGGAGGATCTGGAGCTGGCCCGGAAAATGGTGGCCAATTTAATTTCCCCATCCACTTCCGTGGAGGACGACGACGATGAAGGGGCAGCAGCAGCGGCGGCAACATCGCCAGGGAATTCCCCGCAACCGTTGAGGAAACGTGTCCTAGACCTGAGCGAGAGGCGTAAGCAGTTTCGGTGAGTGAGTTAGCTTGTGCACAATAACAGTGCCTATAAATAAACATAAACACAAGACAGATGCTAATACATTTCTTTTGGGCTAAAAATAAACAACGTATTCACGTGCCTCGTTCAATTTGCATATCCGCAGCTAATTTTAAACTTAGCTTTGCCCAATAAGTCCCCAAACTGAATGGAAACCCCCGTCAATGGTGTACATACATAAATACATAAATGAGGAATAATTTATTTCGAATTTAAATAGCGCGCCTTTTCCATACGTTCTCCAGCACTGAGTAAACACTTACGTTTTATGCTTCTTAGGTTTCGTTCAAACCATATTTTATTGACAATCAATAAAAAGGGAGTCCATTAAATAAACTAGATTGTAGATAATTGATGCATCTTTCGGATAAAATTACATGTTCAGTGCTAAGAATCTTAGCTAGCTAAGATGAATACGATTTCAATCAACAAAATAGAAGATTAAGCTATTTTCTCGGTTTCTGAGGTTTCTGAGATCACTCGACAAAACAAATCAAGTGAAATATTTTTTTTTCCATATATTAAGACATATTTCAAATTGACCGCCAAACTCAATTTAGCGCACAAAAAATACTGACATTTTTCGCTCTCAATTCGTGGAGAGTTTGCAAAACTCGCTCTCAATTCGTGGAGAGTGCTCTCTTTTCAGTGGTGAAGAGAGCGTTTTTGTGGTGACTTTCCCCTCATTTTCGTGGTATGGCAGCATGTTGCTGCAATTTTTCCCATACAAATCAAATGTATCTTACGGGAACGCGTATGGAATGACGCAACAATGAATCTTTATTCCATACGCGTTCCCGTAAGATACATTTGACTTCAGCAACATGGGGAAATGAACTAGCAGCATTGTTGTGCAACTTTGGCACGAAATGAGCAACAATCTGCATACCCTGGGAAAATGGATATTATGGACTTGAGATATTGTTTGTAATTTCAGGCTCCAATTAATGCCGAAACTAGTTAGTCTCTTTTTTAAAGACATCAACGAAATTTTGTAGCTCACGGGTACCAATAATAGGTATCAGAACCGGGATATGTGTATATCTATAAAACAAAACATATTAACATTAATAGGTAAAAAACATGTCTATCTAGGATAAAATCATAAATAATGATTCAATGGAGCTTGGAACAAAACATTTAACATCAATTAAATGAAATAAGGTATTTAAAAGTACATACGCATAAAAGAAACTTGGTTGACCAGCAACATTGACGTCATATTTAGTCAACATTTACGTTTTATGCTTTGGCCGCTTTTGTTTGAAACTTAATATGTAAACAATCCAATCAAAATGAGTTCTGAAAACTATGCAATCTAGTAGAAAATGGATGTATTTATCGGATAAAATTATTTGTTTAGGGCTGAGAGGGCCAAATAGCTAGTAATATTAAACTGAATATAAAAATCATGGAATACGATTTCAATCAATGAAATAGAACGTTATCCCATTGTTGACCATGGGGTATTTAATATTTCCGCGAATATTTGGTTACTTTAACATATCTTACGCATTACAGGTGAAAGATAAATGACCACTGCATTTTTGTTTTGTAATTAAGAGGAGGATGGAGCTACAAGTAGCCTGTACAAATAATATTATTTTCCGCGGTTTAACAACGGATGCTCAACTTTTTAAATAGAGGGGTGTTAAGTGGGTTAAATGGTATTTCTCAAAACGGTATGAAATGGTATTTAATGGTATTTATTTTTTTGTTATCGCGCCGGTCACGTTACGTCTTTTATATTTGTGTTTTTGTGTGTTAAAACAACTGTGATAACTGCTGCACGAGCACAAATGTGGCTCTAATTCGTCTCGAATTGCTTGCTGCCAAAGAAGATGTCCGCCCCACCGACGCCAGCAGCGGCGGGGGACAGTCCGAAGCAGACACTGCCATGCCCCATACCTGACGCTGTGGATGGGGAGTGCGAGGGTCATCTGTTGCATGCCACAGACTCGGGCGCAGCGACACCGGAGGCGGCTTCTTCGGCGCCCGGCCTGGGTGGGGGGCATGATCATATGACCAGCAGCTGGTGGTGGTAAGGTCTTATCATCTGCCTGCATTTGCCTGCATCTCCACAGGGTTCTTATCTAAGTTGAACGTGCTGTCTTGAACCCCCGAGACTCCTTCCTTAATGGATCTGTTTATTACATTCCCCTTCAAATTGGAAAGCGTTTAGTTATATTTTATTGATTTGATATTTCTAGACATCATTCGATCAAAAGCGTTCTAAATTTGGCAATTGATTCGTGTGGCAGCGGCTGTTCTGTGTTATCAATTGATTATGATGAATTGCTAGCCAAGGCCGCCTCCACGCATGCGCATGCCCACAGGCACACGCACACGAACACTGACCTGCCATCAGCTGTTTCGAGCGCCGCCCTGGCATGGCATTCCATGCGACAAACAAACCAAATCCAAACCCTGTGCAGCAGTTTTTCAGTTGTCGCTCGACAACGCGATCGCCCGGTGTTGCCTCCTCTGCTCTAGTGGTTATTGCGTCAAATTTTCCGGCCAGCTGTGTGAAGTAATCAAGTCGAGAGAAAACTCGCAATAAAACTGTCACCGTGACAACGAAAAACAAAAGAGCAAGCAAGCGAATTTCCTTTTGAATCGCCGCCCAAATGCATTTCTGATTACCCGTTTTTTTCAACGCTGATAAAACACTTTCTCTTTTGCCGTTCAACATTACACATTATCGCTGCTCCGTAGTGTACACAAGTTGACACACTTCTGGGCATACAATATTTTGGTGTCTCATCAATCTCAGACTACGCGTGAATACCTTTGTTTGTCTGCGTGGGTGTGATATAACGAGGTCCATTTTGAAAACAAATTTAACCTTGGGCCCTTTTAAAGAACTCCAGGCGGTCTGACTGCATTCCAAAATACCCGTACACACAAAACTGCCGTTCGTCGTCAGATATGGCCTGTCTTTCGGACATTGATTTGGCCACTCTGCATGAGCATCGGCTTGAGCAGCGCTGGCACTATGGCCTCGCTAATCATTCGAACTATCATCATGATCATCACTATCACCAGGACGGGTTCAGTGCCGTGACGCGACTTTGCCTGGAGCGTAGTCTGCACAAACAAAACACGGACCCGAGAAAAATCCACAGCGATTTGAATGGCAATAGCCTAAATGCATTTGCCTCGTCTGGCGGCGGCGCTGATAAATCTGATCTGGGCAACAACTGCTTTGCGTCAGGTATGCAACGGCGACGCTCCGGCACATGGCCGTAAGTCCAGCACAAATTTTCTAGTCGATAAGAAGAGTGAACTAGAATATATAATATTGACTCAGTTCTCGGGCTGCACTCAAACTTTATTCGATCGGATCACCTACAGTCACTACTCTTCGATTTTCGTAGAATTTTGCATTAAGAAAGGTCTGGTCTGTGCATGGTTATATTCCACCATGAAAGCTTAACTTGTTCGTTAACATTGCACAAGAAAGCACTCTCTGACATCATTTTCACTCTCTAGCTTTTCCCTTTCTCTCTGCCTTCTTTAGGGCCTCCATTTGCATTCATGTGCATTTACCGTTGTCGAAGATTAGTAATTGTCTTGCAAAAGTATAGAGCACCCGTAAAAAGTTAATTTATTTAAAAATACATAATACTACTCACATTAAAGCATGTTTCCAATGAGAGCCGATCAGTCTACGAATTCAGGGTCATTGTTTCCCCAGCATAGTTCTTTGAGCATTGAGGAGTTTAATAATTTGGTCTGGGAGCAAGTCAGTGATTGCAACAACAACTGCATTCGGGGCGATCCAAGGGAAAAGGTGCTAAGAGCGCATCGCATTCTTCGGTCTGGACTTCGATTTATCTTTAATTATTATTAGAGCAGAATAATAATTAATATTCTCTTACCATTCCAGGCGAACGCGCAGCTTGAATGCCCCATCGCCCTTCCAGCAGTTCGGACCATGTGGACGCATCATGAAAAACTCCGCCATGGTGATGCAGATCCAGGATCCAGCCAGTCAGCGCCTCACCTGGTACAAGCCACCGCTCACAGTGCTGGTGATCAAGAAAGTCAGCGATGCCTCGGTGCTGGCGCCGTTCGTCCAGCTGGTTGACTGGCTTCTGCAGGAGAAGAACATGGTGGTGTGGGTGGAATCGGCTGTGCTGGAGGATGCCCACCTCAATGAGGATGCCAAGTTTAAGGCCATTAGGGATAAGTTGGTCACTTTCAAGTGAGTATACAAGGCGTATGCATCGAGATTAATCCATTCTAATTGCTTTTCTCTGCCCGACAGGGATGGTCGCGATGACCTGACCGATCGCATTGACTTTATTGTCTGCCTCGGAGGGGACGGCACCTTGCTGTACGCCTCCCAGCTGTTCCAGCAATCGGTGCCGCCTGTGATGGCATTCCACTTGGGCTCACTGGGCTTTCTCACACCCTTTCGATTCGACAATTTTGAAGAGCAACTCACCAGCGTATTGGAGGGTCATGCTGCACTGACACTGCGCAGCCGCCTTCGCTGCGTGATGCATCGAAAGGGTGACAAAAGGCAGGAGGCCAAAATGGAGGCCAACGCAGATGCAAGACCTGCAGCCAACAGCATCCTCGTGCTAAACGAGGTGGTCATTGATCGCGGACCGTCGCCGTATCTCAGCAATATTGATTTGTTCCTCGATGGCAAGTACATAACCTCCGTGCAGGGCGATGGGCTGATTGTGTCGACTCCGACTGGAAGCACAGCGTATGCGGCAGCAGCTGGTGCCTCCATGATCCATCCCTCCGTGCCAGCCATTATGGTCACTCCCATATGCCCGCACTCGCTGAGCTTCAGGCCCATTGTGGTTCCTGCGGGTGTGGAACTGAAGGTGAGTAAATTGTTATTTTTCCATTGTACCAATTCTATTTGATCGACTCTTTCCCGTAGGTGTCCGTTTCGCCTGAAAGTCGCAACACGTCGTGGGTCAGCTTTGACGGGCGCAACCGACAGGAGCTGTTCCATGGCGACAGCCTGCGTGTGACCACCTCCATTTATCCTGTTCCCTGTATATGTGCTCAGGATCAGATATCCGATTGGTTTGCATCCCTCGCCGATGGCCTCCATTGGAATGTGCGCAAGCGCCAGAAGTGCCTCGACGAGCTGTCGGATCTGACGGCATCCGGCTCCGAGGACACGCTGGACGAGATGGAAAATATGAAATTGTATGATATTTAGTACGTAAGTCTCTGTTGGCAATCGTATCCGTGGGCTAAGCTCCACGGCTGGCTTTTAGTTTTAGTCGCGCCTTGCAATCGCTTCAATGTAATTCGAATATCTATAAAGTCGTTTCATAGTCTGTAATTTCGTAGAATTTGCATATTTGCCAATTATACTCGTATATACAATATATTATGAGCCAATTGTTTGGCCAACTTTTCTCAAAGCTATATTAAGGCTTATTGCTGCGTTTTGTAGATGTACGTGCACTGATGTTCGTTTTGCAAGAGTAACACAAATACTCGCCAAGATTTTATAGAGTGAAATACCGATTTAATTGTTATAGCAACACGCCCGCAACGAGCGTTGCCTTGCCTTTTTCCAATCAACTGAATGTATGAGTAAATTCTGTAGTTTAGCTTTATACTCGATAGATATTTCGTATATAGACTCGTTTTGTGCCCCGTATGCCTGGCGTCTGGCCACTTGTTGCATCTTGCTCACCTCGTGTCAGTCTGCCGGCCGTGCCGTACCTTGCTTTAGTTGCTGGCACCACTGATACGCACTTGGGGCTGTCAAAAAAATTTGTTTGCGCTTATTTGCATAGAAAATGTGAATTGAAAGTGAAGCCGGCGTCGCGTCAGTAAGACGACTGTTAGCCAGACGCGCCCTCAGGCCGTACAAGCTAGGCATTACACGGCAAAGATTTTTTGCCATTGTTCGTGTTGTACGATGTGTTGTATTCGATGTTGTGTTTTTGCCTTTTTTGTGAGCTGAATTCAAGGTGTGCGAATCTGTTCGGGTGTGCGTGCGGCAGGTGTGCGGTGCGTGCTTATCTAGTCATATGAGATTCACGAAATCTAGCAATAGTCGACTCTGAGCGTTTCCATCGTGCGGTTGTGAGTTAGTTTGCTGTGAGAATTGGGGAAAATGAATCCAGAAGATATACAGCGAGCCCGACAAATGGTCAATGTGGAGGCGACACAACCCCTAGGCTCCCCTGTGCCGATGAGAAGGACGCTGGCTGCTAATTTGCTGGACAAGCGTACACAGTTTCGGTAAGAAAATGAGCACACACTCCCAGAATGTCCTTAAACAAGCAGTTTTTCTCCGTTTTCAAATAATAACTGTTAGTGCTAAATCAGTGAGCTTCTTTAAGCTGGCACTTAAATCGAAATAAAGCGCAAAACCTTGTATTTGCTCCATAGATGCATAGTATTAAACTCTCAGATTATGCTTTGCTCCGTATTATATATGTATAGATATATATATGTATATGTATATATGTACACACACACACCATATAGTATGGTTTGACTAAAGTGGCACAGTAGTAAGAAACTGAGCTCCCTTTAACAAGCAGTTTTCTTTTTCTGTTTTCAAACAGTAACTGCTAGTGCAATATCAATCAGCTTCTTGATATGCTCCTAAGCTCCTAATGAAACGGGTAACAAAATATCATGGTGTGGCAGCCTGCAGCAACTACAAATCGCACGAGTCTGGCAGGGCCACAAACAATGCCGGCACATTCGTTTTTTTATTTTTGTTTGAACCTTTTTATGTAAACAATCCAATGAAAAGGACTTCTGAAAACTAGCCAATCTTGTGACAAATTGATGTATCTTTCGGATAAAATTACATGTTCAGTGCTAAGAATCTTAGCTAGCTATTAATATTAAACTGAATATCAAAATCATGGAATACGATTTCAATCAACAAAATAGAAGATTAAGCTATTTTTTTCTCGGTTTCTGAGGTTCTGAGATCACTCGACAAAACAAATCAAGTGAAATATTTATTTTTCCATATATTAAGACACATTTCAAATTGACCGCCAAACTCAATTTAGCGCACCAAAAATACTGACATTTTTCGCTCTCAATTCGTGGAGAGTTTGCAAAAATTGCTCTCAATTCGTGGAGAGTGCTTTCTTTTCAGTGGTGAAGAGAGCGTTTTTGTGGTGACTTTCCCCTCATTTTCGTGGTATGGCAGCATGTTGCTGCAATTTTTCCCATACAAATCAAATGTATCTTACGGGAACGCGTATGGAATGACGCAACAATGAATCTTTATTCCATACGCGTTCCCGTAAGATACATTTGACTTCAGCAACATGGGGAAATGAACTAGCAGCATTGTTGTGCAACTTTGGCACGAAATGAGCAATAATCTGCATACCCTGGGAAAATGGATATTATGGACTTGAGATATTGTTTGTAATTTCAGGCTCCAATTAATGCCGAAACTAGTTTGTCTCTTTTTTAAAGACATCAACGAAATTTTTTAGCTCACGGGTACCAATAATAGGTATCAGAACCGGGATAAATGTATATATATAAAACAAAACTTATGCATTAATAGGTAAGCAACATGTCAATCTAGGATAAAATCATAAATAATGTTTCAATGGAGCTTAGAACAAAACATTTAACATCAATTAAAAGAAATAAGGTATTCAAAAATCCATACGCATAGAAGAAACTTGGTTGACCAGCAACGTGGTGACGTCACATTTAGTCAACATTTACGTTTTATGCTTTGGCCGCTTTTGTTTGAAACTTAATATGTAAACAATCCAATCAAAATGAGTTCTGAAAACTATGCAATCTAGTAGAAAATGGATGTATTTATCGGATAAAATTATTTGTTTAGGGCTGAGAGGGCCAAATAGCTAGTAATATTAAACTGAATATAAAAATCATGGAATACGATTTCAATCAATGAAATAGAACGTTATCCCATTGTTGACCATGGGGTATTTAATATTTGCGCGAATATTTGGTTACTTTAAAATACTTTACGCATTACAGGTGAAAGATATCAGTGGTCGTTTTTGTTTTGTAAGTAAAGAGGAGGATGGAGCTACAAGGATCCTGTACAAACAATATTATTTTCCGCGGTTTAACAAAGGGTGCTCAACTTTTTAAATAGAGGGGTGTTTAGTGGGTTAAGTCTCGTTTGATCGCTGGATTTCCCCTGTGTTTTTATGGAATGGTATTTAATGGTATTTTTTATCGTTATCGCACAATCGGTCACAATGATAAAAACAAAATAGAAATATGAATAATTTAGTGGAACAATAACAAAGGTAGTGCGGAAAAGCTGCAGTAAATCATTCCGAAAAGTGCAGCAGTGTCGGTGGGCCAGTGCAAAGTTTAAAACAGAAGGCAGGAGGCGAGCAGGTGCTGCGCGTTTGTAGGTCAAACCTTCACATAGATACGTGTTCACACGCATACATACATGCGCAGGACGGAACAAGTGAATTGAACAACATGACGTCCTCGTACAACATTATGATGTCCGCCGCCGCCTCGCCAGCTCAAACTGTTCCAAAGGCCAATTCCACAGCATCGGGGGGAGTTGGCAATTCCAATGGCGGCGGCGGCTCCTACTACGACGAGCACGAGAATCACCTGCTGCATGTGAACAGTGGGCGTCTCAGCAGTGCCGCGGCTTCCTCCGCCCCGGGTCCTGGCCTCACCAATGGGGGGGCTGGCAGCGATGCGGAAATGCGCTGGTGGTGGTAAGTGGACCTATGATTTTGGTACTCCACTGTAATGCACTTGCCATTTATCTGTTAATCAATTAGTGTGTTTGCCGGAAAATGTTTTCGTTTTAAAGTGGAGTGGAGTGGTCTACTCGGCACACGCAAAGCCTCTGTTAACCGACTGTAAACTGTCTGTCTCTGGTACTGTTATTGCCTTGTCAATGAGTTTATGACTTTCAGCACATTGAGGCTATAAGTCCATCAATTGATGCATTAAATCGAACATAGTAATTAAACGGGGAACTGCTCATTACTGATTTTACATAACAGTAAGTCTACAGAGCGCACACATTTAGTTGTCTCTCAGTCAAAGGTTTATTTATTTAGGATGAGGAGTCTTATTATATATGATAGAGTACCAACTGGCCATGGCCTCACCTTACGAATAGACCATGGATCAGGCACTCGATCGGTCGCGTGGCACAACGCTCAGCTGTTGCCCCAGCGATCATATACTTTATACTTTTATTTTCAAATCGGAATCGCACGAAAAATTTACAATTTAATCACCTTTTAGCGTCTCAGTTCAGTTTCGCATATTGACTGGACAGCACGGTTGTGTTCGCGCTCTCTCTCTCCCGATCTCGTTGGCACGATCACCCTCGAATCTCGCGCGACTTGAACGTCCAGCGATCTGTTTCGTTTCGGTCGTTTACCTGGTGGCGCTGGTCAGCTTTCAAGCTGCCTGCCCCTGTCTCTTCGGCTCCAATTCGCGTCTCTTTTTGTGCTAAGAAGAAAATATAACAATTATATAACGTGTAATTAGAGTTATTTTTGGTTGTCTAGCCTCAAAACTTGACTTGGCATTTGGTTGGCTCAGTCCCAGTTCCGTCCCACTTTCGGTTTCTAAATCAAGCTCCCACCAGAACAATCGACACTATCTTCGCATTGTGGTTCCCATTCACGTGTACCCACACCCCATACGTTCCCGGCACGTTGCAGCTAATGGGAGTGAAGGGAATTCTCTATGGGTTCCCTTCTCCATGTTCGATCTTGTCAATGATAATCACAAGTCTTAGTTACTAGTACTGCGCATTTTGTTGCTTGCTTGGCTCTTTAAATTGATTAATTAATTTCGTCTTTCTTTGTGCAATAAATCACTTAAAATTCTCTTTATGCACTCGTCTATGTACATATGTATTTTGTCGGTTCTAAGGAGGGGGTGTGCCTTGTCTTAGTCTCCTTTGTTTATTTTACTCCAACAATTTCAATGATTTGTAATAATTTACTTGTTGCTTCCTGGTGGCAGTACAATTAGAAGACAAAGGGAACTATAGATCACGCGAGCCACTTATTAAGTGGCATGTTATATTTGTAATGATTTAATTCTTGTTATGCAATCTTTTACGTGATCAAGTACTTCCAAATGAAAGCTTTCCATTTAGTTGGATTCGTTCAACTAATTCAAAATTAGCTATAGTCAAACCATATTGTTTTTAAAAACAAGCTAAACACATTAAACGATGTGTGGCCTTCCTACCTTCTCAGCTTCCATGTCCCCTCAAGAGAATTGACTTCTGTTAATGAACTGTTAATGAGGCACTCTAAAAGTATTGTACATCACAGGTCACGATTTCAAGACTAATGGCCCGCGATACGATTATGCCCAAGTGGGCTCTGAGCTTTTTAACGGTTTAATTGTGGGTTAAGTGAATGTTTTTCTAATTAAAAGGTGGTTGACCATGATCAAAAAAAGAGAGCCTCAAATCTGTTTAATTATATGTACATTTAAGTAACTAACTTTTGTAGTTATTTTTATACTTTATCTTGTGCAACATACGGACTGCAAATTGATTTATACTTGACATGCTTTTTGGGCTTAGCCCAGCTATAAATGTTGGCCAAGTCAGTCCGCTTCTGTCAGCTCTCTTCTGCTTCAGCGGAAGCTGGCTAACGATGCATTAAAGCCTTGGCTCTTTCATCTTTCCCACTCTACAACCCTCTCTCTGGCTCGCTTTTCGATGGCTCTTTGTTGACATCAAAGCCGGAACTACGCCAAAGTCCGTTAGGTTGACCAAACAAATTCATGAATAAACAACTATTTTCTGGCCAATAACAAATTTATTTTGCACGAATTTCAACAGAAAACCAAAAACCGGTTAGATATACTTAAATCCAGACACATTTAATATCGGATCGTTTATTTTTTTGTTTATCAACTTTTACCACCGATATCACCCGATATCATCAAAAATTCGTGATACATTCTTTTGTTTGTGTGTGCTTTCTGGTTATTTGGTTAACCAAAACTGTTAACGCTCTTACAATAAGGGGAGCAAGGTCGATGTTGTTTACCGTTTTTAGCCAGCTCAGGGACTTTTTGAGCGAGTAGGGGAACCCAGAAATGCCAAGTGAAATGGGAGCTAATATTTCAGTTTTTTTTTGTTAGTTGATTGAACCAAAGAAAAATGTGCTAGAAACAAACGTTGATTGATTGAGATATCTTTGTGAATCGTAAAGTGCTATAAAGAAAATCTGAAGCTTATAAATATGACGTGCCTTTCCGACATTGATCTGGCCACCCTGCACCAGCATCGTCTGGAGGAGCGTTTCAGCTATAAGCTGGCCTGGAGCGGCACGGCCCATCAGCAGACCCAATACAATGATCTTCTGGTGCGGCACAATGCCTCCCTGAAGCGGCAAAGAATCATCCAGCACAAGGCAAACCAGGCTACCAGTACCAAGCCAAGGGAACAAGGCGAAACCACAACAAACACGGCCAATAATCAGGATAGCCAGCTGACCAAGTCCGAGGACGAGCATGACGATGGCTACTTCGATTCATCGACCCGACGCAGGCGTAGTGGCACCTGGCCGTAAGTATTTCGCTGCTCGAACTCACCCTAGCCCAAGCGATGCGATAACCCCTGAACATCTGACAACAACACAACCCAAATAAAAAATGTGGCAATGTTATCAGGACATCGGACATTTGTTTGGGGCATGCTCTGATAGGAGAGGCGTTTGTCTGGCTCCCCAATCAAGTTTTACCTCGTTGTTGGCCCTTATCGCGTCGAATAAGGCGTAAACGGCGTTGTATGCATTCAGGCGCTTGGCTTATCAATTGTTTACTCAGATGACAAAGTAATAGCTTATTTTAGTAGATAGTACGAATGCATAATCAGAATTTAATATTGATTTTCACATGTCAGCATGATGAACACCAAAAATGTGTACGCCGAGATCTTAGTACACCTCGATAGTGGCCTGTTCTCAAATCGAAAAAGTTTTTTAGAAGTCCTTGACCTTTCTGCATAGTTGAGTGCTTGCAGCGCGTTTATAGTTTTTTTTGGCTAAAAATAAAAAATAAACAAGTTTTTAACACCTTGTCTATTGGTATAACGATGGCGCCGTCCGTTAATTTACGGCTATCTGATATGTGTGTAGGTTTTCTCTTCAGCTACCATTTCTGAACGATTTGTTTTGAAGAACCTGAGACACTGACGCTACGCCGTGGCTGAGTGCCAGTTAAACTTTTTGGAATCGGTGCCAGTTTGTGCTTGGCGCGATTCATAATATAACAACAAATTAACAAATTAAAATACATATATTCAGAAAAACAAAAAATTACTGACTGACGCGGCTCGTGACCACTTCGGCGGGCCGTATTCCAAAGGTTTGCATCGGCCAGGTCAGGCAGTTCAAGCCGCATTTGCATGGCCTGTCTGGTTCGGATTCCATTATAGAGGGAAATAGAAAACGAATTGGAGGTGTTCGCAAGGTGTTTACAACAAATAAACGATGGCTGTACATTTAAGTTTTGTCATGCTGCCGTCGTCGTTGAAGTTCTTTCCTGTACGAGTACATAGTACATATGTTCATATATGTACCTACAATATCTATTATATTGGGCACTTGGTTGTGATTCGTACTTGGCCTTTAGTTTAGTTCCAATCGAGTGGCGGTCGAGCAAGTGCAGTTAACGGGCGTTCACTGTCAAAAATGTCGCGTAAGTATTGTCCAACTGGGAAGCCGGTGGATGAATGTGAATTTCCTGTGAAATAATTATCGTACGTCGTGAATGGGGGAAACAAGATCATGATTTGTCCTGCAATTTATCAGAAAGTGTGCGTCACTGGATTCGCTCGGCATCACCTTACAACCACTTGGGTATTGTTCAGCCTTGGCTGCGGTTCGCTGAAACACGGATAAAAACGGAAAAAGTGGATAAAACGTTAAAAATGTCAGAAAATATCAATTCCGTAAATTGAATTCTATATTTTTTTAAATAATTTAAGAAAGTGGTTACTATACCATTTTTAACCGTTTGGAAATCGAAGAATAACTTGAATTATCTGTCCCACTGTGCGACTTATGCTGCTGCAGTTCAGCATAGCCTAGCTTATGGCTCATTTCGATGTTCTCTCTCTCTCTCTATGTCTCGTCTGGCTCTTCTCGGTTCGCTCATCTCTGGATGAGTCAGCGCAAACATGTCTCAGCTCGCATTAGCACATCAATCAAACCCAACCCGTTATTATCCGATGCTTTGAGGGTCCACCCACCTACACACATACGAACACACACAGACACACACCTCAAGAGTCAAGCGAAACGTTTAAAGTTCAGCATGAGCAAGGTGTGTTAACATTGGGTGAGGCATACAAGTAAACATGCCCGCTCTCTTAGTTTTCTATACTCTTTGCCACTCTCTCTCGCTCTCTCGGATACTCTATCACCCTATAGACTAGGAATGCATCCAATTCCCATAAATGGCACGTGCGACGATGCATTTGGCGGTTTATGGAAAAGATGACAGGGCACTGCTCTTTTAGGGGGCCAGCTCCATGGATTCCAGAGAAGCGTTCTCTGGGGAATGCCTCACTTTATATTGATACATCTTGGGCTGGCTCTCTTGGTATTATCTCTCTCCCGAACACTCTCGGTTAGCATGTGCAATTCCTGTTTGTTTGCGTCTGAGAGATTCAACAAGTTTATTTGCTGTGGGGTCTCCCCCGCGTTGCTCTTGCCACTGCTGCTGCCGCTGGTGTTGTTGTAATGAAAACAAATATAAAAAATACGTTGTATACCTTTATTTTGTTGTTTTCGAACACAAAAATCGGCCGGCCAGTGATTTTGTAACCTTCGCACGAGCCACAACGTCGACCGAAGCACAAATTCCAACAAGTTTTTTTTTCTTCGTTTCCATCGTTTTGCGTTTTCTTTGTGTGGAATCGTACAAAAAAAGATCGAAAACTACTCATAGTTGAGAGGAATAGGGCGTGACCATCCAAATATTAGCCCTCTAGCGATACTTACCCCAAATGCAGCATCAAAAGCTGCGACTCGCGGCGACCCTGCAACGCCAGAGTTCTCTGAGTGCAGCAGCAGCCGTTGAGGCGGCCGAAGACCAAATGCAACAAGTGTACCAAGTGGCACCCGACCCGCGCATTCTGAGGTCCCGGCCCCGGCCCCGGCTCCGAATCTCCTCTCCAACGGGCAATAAATATCTGTTTTTTCTCTATATCCTTTCAGGCGCACCCGGAGCTTGAATGCCCCGTCGCCCTTCCAGCAGTTCGGACCATGTGGACGCATTATGAAAAACTCCGCCATGGTGATGCAGATTCAAGATCCGGCCAGCCAGCGCCTGACCTGGTACAAGCCACCGCTCACTGTGCTGGTGATCAAGAAGAAGGACTCTCAGGTGCTCCTGCCATTTGTACAGCTGGTGGAGTGGCTGGTGCAGGAAAAGCACATGGTTGTGTGGGTGGAGTCCGCCGTGCTTGAGGATAAGTTGCTGCGGGACGATGTCAAGCTGGAGAACGAGAGCGCCAAGTTCCGGCAGGTGCACGGAGACTACTGTGGCGTGCGTGAGCGCTTTCTGGCCCTGCGCGAGAAGCTGGTGACCTTCAAGTAAGTCCGAAACTTTATTGACCCCCAGAAGGTGCTCAGTTCTAACTGGTTTTTCTCTTACAGGGATGGTCGCGACGATCTAACCGATCGCATCGACTTTATTGTCTGCCTCGGAGGGGACGGAACCTTGCTGTACGCCTCCCAGCTGTTCCAGCAGTCGGTGCCGCCCGTGATGGCCTTCTATTTGGGCTCACTGGGCTTTCTTACGCCCTTCCAGTGTGATAACTTTCAGGAGCAGGTGACCAATGTGCTGGAGGGTCACGCTGCCCTCACCCTGCGCAGCCGCCTGCGCTGCTCCATCCACCGTAAGGGCGAGCGGCGCAAGGAGTCGCTCCTCCAGCCAGCCGGCAGCAACCTGCTGAAGCCAAGTCATCATCGCCACCTCAACTATGTAGAGCTCAACAATGGACCATTCACTGGTGGCAACAACAATTACTGCAACCCGCATATGTCATCGAACAACAGCATTCTGGTGCTCAACGAGGTGGTGATCAATCGTGGCCCGTCGCCATATCTTAGCAACATCGATATATTCTTGGATGGCAAGTACATCACCTCCGTGCAGGGCGATGGCCTCATTGTGTCGACTCCGACTGGAAGCACAGCGTATGCGGCAGCAGCTGGTGCCTCCATGATCCATCCCTCCGTGCCGGCCATATTGGTGACACCCATCTGTCCGCACTCGCTGAGCTTCAGGCCCATTGTGGTGCCTGCAGGAGTGGAGCTGAGGGTGAGTCCTAACTAAGTACACTTTTTTATGGTGTAATATCGCTTTATTTGCTTTCCCTAGATATCCATATCGCCGGACAGCCGCAACACCTCGCGCGTCTCCTTTGATGGACGCAACGACCAGGAACTGAACCATGGTGATAGCCTGCGGGTGACCACCTCCATCTATCCCGTTCCAAGCATTTGCTCTCAGGATCAGATCTCTGATTGGTTCGACTCCCTCGCCGAGGGTCTCCATTGGAATGTGCGCAAGCGCCAGAAGTGCCTTGATGAGTTGTCGGACCTTACGGCCTCCGGATCAGAGGACACTCTCGACGAGTTTGACAATCTGAAGATCTACGATGCGTAGAACCTCTTCTCTGGATGTTAGTGTGGCCAATTAGCTTAGTTCTAGAGCTAGTTTATAGGGTTTGCTCTGTGCAATTGTGTAGGCTAAGAAATGTAGCGAAAATACTCTATTGTAATATGTATATATACAAATACATAAGTCACCTGGTTGAGTTGAAATATTAAATGTTAATGGAAAATGATTGCAATATTTGTTTAAGCTAGACAAATTTCTGTTGTTGCATGTGAAAAAAGCCGCTTAGGCATAGCTATTAAGTTTTTATTATAACCCTTTAATCGGCGTTGGTACGAGTAATCCGTACTTAAGCAGAATCACAATATCTGTACAATTCGATGAATGTAATAAAAATTGTATTATTTACTGAAAGCGCCACAAATCCATTCCACTGCAATTGTTTACTCTCTAAAGCAACAGCACAATGAAATTCCAATTAATTAGATGAGCAATGGATAAAACCAAAACAGAGGCAATCGACACGGACACTTGTCGTGAAAAGGCACTTAAAGAGTCCGACCAGGGGCTTCGGAACGACCAGTCTCTGGATGATGGATGAATGGACCAGAGGCACTCCTTCCACCTTCACTTCTTCACACTTAAGAACTTTATCATTCACATTCCTTTTGAGACGAAAGTTGTTCAAGAGGTAATAATATTGATTTGATGTGTTCTTTTAATTGAGTATTCTACATTCTCTTATTCACTAGTCCTTGAAATGTCTTGAATTTTATAAGATATATCGTTCAAAACCCTTACAATGTAAGAGCTATCTGGCCATATGTACTGTTACTATTGCTAACAGTTCCAGTGGGACAGCGATACAAAAATTATCACTTCTGGTACATTTTGGAGCTCCGATTGTAAATGATTTTAATATGATTATGGCCGATTTGTCCCTGCCCCTGCCTCTGCTACTGGCCGCAAAAACCCTATGCGACAATTGTTTAAGTGCCAGAGCCGCGCCATAAATCAAAAGCATAAAATAAAAGCCAACTGCCATAAATGTGGCTAGAAGTGTTCTATGCTCGCTGCCATTGCCTCCCCCTCTCTCTCTCTCTCTCTCTGTCCAGCTTTCCGGATGCGTGTGTACGTGCCAAGTGCGTTTATTATCAATTTTCACGCTCGTACAGCAGCTCTTTCCCCTGCCCCGCCACAATTGGCGTGCAACAAGTAGAGCCGAGCGAGGACCTCAGCATCCAGCCGCTTCGTGCCCCATTCATCTGACTGGCGGATAAACGCATTGCGTATTATCCGAACCATCCGATTGGTTGACTTCGGCCACGCCCCGTGTCTCCTTGCGCAGGACTCGTCTTCCGGCTCGTGCATAATGATGGGGGTCCTTGTCTGACAAGCGAAATAAATGGCATCAAGCATACTATATGTTCAATTAATTTTTCTTTTATTCACATTCTTTATCCTCTGTAATCCCACCTAATCGGGTCAAATTTAAAGCTTCATAGTGGCGGATTTGAGCTGTGAAAAGTAGAAAACGTAGAGAGCGAAAGAAGATCCCCCAAAGAACTCAATTAAATTAAAGAGATACCACTTAACAATCCCAACATCTTGAAGTAAATTCAGAGTCTTTAATCAATCGATTCACAACTTTACTTTCACTGGCATCCCGCACCGAAGAGCCCTTTTTCTTCATTCCACTGACAGCATTGTCAGAGCCGTTTTCATTTAGCCGCAATAATATTTCAAAATATTTGCGGAATTTCTTAATGAAGTCGTGCTCATGCTTGGGCTAAGACACAAGCCACGGGGAAAGGCGAACCCAACTATGCGAAAGCAGCGGCCAAAGTCGAAGCAGGAGCTGAAGATGAAGATGGTGTGGCACGTGTTGATATTCCAATTGAATGCCACCAAATATGCGGCACACCATACACCCACACACGCACAGAATACAACAACTTATCGTCATCTCATCGCAGTCTCATCCCCCAGCATAAAAATGAAAAATATTTCCCTCTCATGCCATGCATGGGTGACATTTGAACGTTGACTGGGGACACACTCGTAAATTTAAATAGATTTTGCAAATGCTAATGACAGCTCCAGCCTGTCCAGGGGTAGGTTGCTCCTGCTCTGCCTTTCAAACAAAAGGAAATTAAACATTTGCGGTCGAATGAATTTTCCCCGTTTTCTATCTGCTTCATTCTGCTCTTCAGCTTTTTTGGTTTAGTGATAAAACTTGACCGCAAGCCAGAGATTGTCATCTGAATGACCCGCATATGTTGTATTGTCCTACTAGCCACATTTGTCATCGTCTTAACCCCCCAGCGAAGCCGAGTTAAGCTGTCATATGTGGCAAATTCAATTTGTCAGGCCCAACATTCTAAGAGACTTGAGGCTTTTAGCCCTGACCAGCTGCTCCTTTGCCTCTGCTCAATTTTAAGTCCTCTCCACCGCCCAAAAGCATTACATTCCTGTATTTACTGTATTATTTAATGCCATTAGTCCTGGTCGATTTCTAGTCCATTAACTTTGAAGTTATTTGGGCGACGCCACTTTAACACTTCAATGGAACTCTCCACCTTTTCATGGCTCTATTGTTGATGCTTTTTTCCTCGCAAAAGTTCCACACAAAAGAAAGTGTTGGGATATCGATTTTATGAGCGAGTTCTTCCCCATTAATATTCGATTTTTGTGTGTCGCCGAAAGAAAACCAAAGACGATTCACATATTTCCTGTTGAATTATCCTTCAATTGAGGCCCCATGGGCTGGGAAATAAATACCTTACACAGCTGATACCTCCAATAAAATGGTAATTAAAAAGCTCTTTCTTTTTATATTTTACAAAATTTACAAAGTAGCTCAAAACAATTTTATCTGCATACATTTCCATAATATAATTTCGTTTAACTTCAGCGAATATCTAAAGTGATGTTGAGCTTTTTGAAGACGGTTTTCTTCAAGGTTTCTCCCCCACATCCCATTTGACCAGTTCAGTTTCTGTTCAACAGGCCGACCTGTTTATATGTTCATATGTAAGTATATTTTCATTGCCATTGACTCTTTCTTGCCTCGTTTCGTCCGATGCCTTCTGCTGTGGATTCCAAGTTGTATATATCAACTTCTATATGCAAATTCGAGCCCTAGACGTGATCGCAGAATTCGACTCAGCCGCACAATCATCATCAATGACTATAAATATATCCGAGGCTGTCCTCTGCCTTTGTGGTCTGGTTCGGCCGCGGTCTCCAAGTCAGTCGCGTGTCGTTTTCCAATCGCTTCGGTCCGGTCCGGTGTGCTCCCTATGTCTGTCCGCAGTCGTGTGTCAACCTCAAGCTCCTCATCCGGTTAGCTGCATTAATTGACAGAACCTGTAACGGTTTAAATATCGAACTCATGAGTAAGTTGATTGATTGAAATTCATCTCCGTTGTCCATCAGGTGTCTGCGATATGTATTTACGCCTTGCTTGCTGTTGGTAAAAAGTTCCCCCGCCCGCAAATTGGCGGAATCAAGGCAACAACACGTTCGCGTTCAGGCTTTAGCCTGCGGGGCCGATGCCCTAAAAGTATGCAACACACCTGTTACTCTCCGCAATCAAATAGCAAGGGAGCATAAATTGTTAACCTTATTATGCTGAAACGATCACACCAAATTCGGAAGCTGTTAGCAGTGTGAGTGAAAGACCTATCTGAGACCTACATAAATTTTAAATGAAAGCAAGTAAAGCAAAAAACTGTGCGCAATTAAATTCAATTACGAAGTATTACAAACTCCCCAAAAATGTCCATTTATTATTGATCTTTAAGCTTTGGCTTTGGAGTCAAGTATTTTCCAAAAAAGTTGCCTTACGTCTGTCTGCCCCTGTTCCATCTTGCTCAAACACCCCTATGTGCAAACGCGTTGCCACTTAACGCGAAAATCAATTAGGCATAATGCGAACGTGTGTACATACAGATGTGCATGTGTATGTGTATACACATGGTACTCTTTGGCAGCCCCCAAAACGCGCTGCATACTTCCAGGCGTAACGCAATTGACAGTGAAAACGGATGCTCACACACAAACACAGAAATACATAAATACATACACACATGCACGCATACATGCACACCCACACACAATGAAGGCAATTGAGCAGAAGCATTGCCGCTGGCAGTTTTCATCAATACCCGGAGTGGGTGGGAGTGATGGCAGGGAGAGCGATAATGAGAGAGACTGGGAAGGGAGGACCAAACGGATAACGGGGATGGACTGCAACAGGCAGCGGCAGACAACAAGTGGCAGCGGCTGCCGACTGCGCTGCTTTTGCCTCTGTCTCTGCCTGTGCTTCTGCTGTTGCTGCTTGTGCTGTTGCTGCTTTTTCGCATAGTCCTCGCATCTACAGCCGCATCCTGAACGTAGTCGTTCCCTGTCGTTGTCGGTATCGCCGTCGCCTCGTGCGCCGCTGGCGCTCGCGCTGTGTTTCAGTGCGAGATGAGATCTCGTGGCTGATGGACGTGCTCGATTCCCACGTTTCCAGTGCAGCACCAGCGGCAGCGCCAGCGCCACAAATTGATACTGACACTTGTGGCACTTGCCTTGTCATTTTGTGTTTTTGATTGCCACGTAAAATGTGGTTTAAAGTTTCAGTTTAAACATCAATTAAATTCAAACAAATGTGCGACTGAGATTGTGCGTAACCAAGCCCCAAAAAGCGGAAACCAACGCCCACAACAACATCAAAAAATATGTGAAAACTCGCAAGGGAAAAGGGTGTAAGTTCCAGTTGAAGGACAAACGGCGACGACCTTCCCAAACAATTATATAATTTTGTCAGAGTTTTGGGTCCTTGAGCTCAGTACAATAATTGTGAAAGTTCTAGTTGAACCAGAGACTCCAAGTTCCACATGTGAATTCGGTATTTGATTTATTTACTGCGACTGGTTTCATTAGCATATCTTGAGATTCGTCCATATCCCCTGGTAAAACCATCCAAATCGAAATTGAAATTAGCATTTTTAAGCGGCAACAAACGCTGATAAATATACATATGCGAGTATGTATGCAATGTGAGAGTATTTATCAATCAATTTGAATCGAGCCTGCTGGGCACACAATATTATTTGCCTGGCTTGTTGGCAAACATGGGAAAAAATCAAAGACAAATAATACATATTTATCTTTGTTTGCCTGGGACAAATAGCCGCAGTCTCATTGAGTAATTTGTGGGGATGGAATCCGATTTTTGTTGACCTTATTTACCTTTTAAAAATCGTTTGTGTTTGCGAATATTTGGGATAAATACTATTATTATTAATACATAATTGAGGGATAGACAAATGTGTGCCACAGAAGCCACAAATTATGATAACGCTTTGATACACATAAATCTTTGTTCTTTGTGAAAGCTTCTCTTTTGGCCAAAGTATTTACTATTGAGAAAACCAAATGCTTCACCCCGCTCAAAGGAAAGCCGCTCAGCTTGCTCCTAAGTATTCCACAAGTGGCCACCAGCCATTGCATGCCAAAGGAGCCAAAGGAGAGGCCAAGCTTTCGGCTGCTTTATTTACACAACTTATTTTAAATTTCTTGATTCACTTTATGATTCACCCACAGGAATACTCCAACAACGCAAAACTTCACCCGCCAAAAGACCGGCCAGACCAACACAAGCCCACCAACAATCATCATAGCAACATCCACAAGTTTCCCCTGCAATAGAACCAGAAATAGGACAGACATAAGTACCACCCATCCGCCCCGAAGCTGAAGTGAGGCAAACAAATCAGCAAGTCCCCAGGGAGAAAGAGGAGAAGCCAAAAGCCGTACATAAAAAATAGCTCAGGTGAGTCTTATCTACACAATATTATTAACAATGAAGCCGGATGAATAGTTAGAGTCTGCGATTGAACATCTTCTTCTTAAAGGATATTTAAATTCTATTCCCTGCCATACTTTTCTATGTCAGCTCTCGGTCTTTGGAGTGATATACTCGTATGACCTATGTTCCGCACTTAGACACGTAGGCGGCAAAAATGATTGCCAGTTGGCATCGATTTGAACTAATTAGTTTAGAGGGGCTCATTTACACGGCTCTGCCATTTGCTTGGATGGAGCGGAGCGGCTACCGTTTTTCAATTAAAATTTCAATTACAGAACAATAAGACTTAATATGGGGAAATTAAATGGAAATAAAAGCAGCTTGCAGCCTTTGATAACAGGTTGAATCGAGAGAATATTGAGTAGTAACCCAAGCTAAGGTTTCAAGCGGAATAAAGCACACAAAGAGCTCGTATATGTTTGGCTCCAATGTCAAGCTCAAGTCCATGCTCACGCTCGCCACTGAGCTTCGTGTTAATTAATAAGAATCTGAAAAATGAGCACAATTTAAATAAAGTTGCGTGTCAAAGCTAGTGGAGAAGGCGTGTGGCAAGTAGCCGCTAAATGTTGACCGTCGGCAGTTGAGAATGAATATTGTGCAATTAAACAGAAGCTCCATCCAGCCCACAACCTACAGCCCACAGCAACAATTATTAGAATAAAAGCAGCGACAACAGCAATCAAAAGAAACAACTGCGACTGAGAGAGCATAAAATAATGAACGAAACAATCGCACTGCATCGGATTGGATCGGATCGCATCGCACGTGCAAGCAGAGGCTGCTTCAGCATCGCTGCACTCTGTATGCCCTACAAACGAGACCAAATCATTTGAAATTCAGTGTTTTAAACATATTTTAATTAGTATTACAGATGAGTTGCTACCCGAAACGTGTAACACGCGAAAAACTCGATGTATCCATAATGTGATAAGCATCGTTGAAATGGAATTGAATTCAATTCAATTCTAATCAGATCGAAATGGTAAATGCGAAACAGTCAAGCTCTGGATGCACAGGTCAAACTGCCAGTTCTTTCTTCAATTCTCATTGAATTTCGAGTTGTGAGGCAGCGGAATTTGCATAATTTTTTTGTTTTGTTTTGTAAGTTTTTTGCCTTTGTCTTGATTTGCTATTCCCACAGCCGTAAAAACCGAAATTGCACGCCAATTGCTAATTAATGATTATTAAAATGTGTTTTACACACTTTTCATTGTGCATTCATTTCAAATACAAAGATTCCTAAACAGAAAACACACACAGAAAAAGCGAACGCTCAGATAAATCTGTGTACGGCAAACGACGAACACGAGCGATAAGCTAACTAATGGCAAAGGCAGCAAATCTTTTCGTTTGTGCAAAAATGATTTCGTTTAATAAGCTTCAGGCAGCACGCCAAAGTTTTTAGTTTGAGCTGAAACCGCCGACATGTCGGTAGAGTCCGCGGCAGGAACGATCCACCATCAACCCGAAGAAAATCAACGCATCGAGAGTCGTAGCGTGAGCTGAAAGTGAAAGTGCAATTAAGCTAATTCGATCAGATCAGAACTTCCTGGTTGCATCTCGCCGGAGAACTGCCTTGACATTGGATTCATTGGGCCACAGAACCCGCCCCTTAATTGATATTTCTGTGCGCGTAACGACGATCGAAAAGCAGATCAATTGTAACAGCAGAAGGCGCCATAAATACTCAAGGCCGTGTGGTGGCTCAGACTCATTGTGCAAGTGATATTCCAGTATCGAGAGCAGAGGACTCTCAAACTCATACTTAGATACTCTTGCAAAACTATATAAACTGGCAGGTAAGAGCTAACAGCATTTACAGATGCTACAGTTACGTGCCAAACTGTCAGTCACATATGGGTACATGCTACAGTCCCATTATTTAAGCAAATTATTGCATTTGTTAGTAGTTAGAAGTAATGCGTCAGCTTTGCTGTTCACATTTAATTTGGACAGATTGAATCAATTAAATTTACAAAACTTAGTACCGCCCGTCACGCCTCCAAACGTGACACAGTCCCAGCAGTCCCAGTAGTTCTCGTTCGCTTTTATTGAGTGATATGTTACCTATCAGACACTTGCAATCGTTTTCCGAATTGAAACATATGGTTAGTGACAAACTTGTCATTCGCTCCGAAGAGGGGACGTCATAAGACATCAATTGAGGAACTTGGACAGGTCCCATAAATATACATAAACGTATGTACATATAAATTGAATTCTCAATTGCAAAAGCAAATTAAGACAAATATTCCATGAATGGCTGAGAAGTTGCTTCAACTTTGATTGCATCCATTTAGTCTCGGATCGGATCCTTGCATTCACTTTACCCTCAATTAGGAAACCTTTTTGGCACTAATTGTTGGGTAATTCTATTTCGAGTCGAAAACTTAAAGAAGTCGCACCAGAGGGAGCGCTCCCTTTTGTGTCGCTCTCTAAACGAATTATGGATTCAAATTCAATTTGCGCCCTGCGATAGGCAACGAAAGATGTTTCAATGACAAATGTCGCGCATACGCCACGTTCTACTGCTGTGTGTGTATGGGTATGTATGCGTGTTTGTGTGGTTGTGTGGATGGAGAAGGCAATTAAATAAATATTTAAATTGTGTATGATTCTATTAAATGCGAGTTTTCGTGTGAAATAAACTTTTTAATTCAAATTCCAAGATATGTAATTTATTTTTAATTAGCGAAAATCATTGAGGCATAAAGCGAGCGTGGCATTGGGAATGGGATTGGGTTTGGGGGTTGGGAATACAAATGGGCACGGGCACGGGGCTGCCGCTGACTGAGAAGGAGCAGGCAAAGCCGCTTATAATTTGATTGCATTTTAAAAGGCAATCCGCTTAGATCTAATCACAGTTGTTCCCTGTCCGACCCTTAGCAACTAGCGGCTAGCGACGCAATGCAATCATCGACTGATGCGGGCAATGGTGGACCAAGAAAACTCTCACAGAGCACAGCACAGAAGCAGCAGCAGCAGCAGCAACAGTCGGAGATTAGCGCAGGAGCAGCGAGTGGCAGTGAGACGACCTCCTTCACCATAAACGCCAACAATCAGCCGCAACCTCAGCAACAGCATCCTGGTGGGAGCAGCACACCCAGCAAGAATCCCTTCAAGCAACAGTTGGACAGCAATCAGCAGAATGGCAATATGGACACGGAATGCAGCATTCTCGGCGTTGGCAGACAGCCCCCGGCCCCGCCACCGCCCACGTATCAGTCGCAGACGCATACGGGCCGCCAACCGCCGCCGGATCAGTATCGCCAGGAGAATCCACGCGCTGCCGGGTCCTGGTCCGCCGCCAAGTCCTGGATGGTCAGCTGGCGCGGCTCCAACCGTCTTGTACTTGTCATCGTTGCCATAGCCCTGCTCCTCGACAACATGCTGCTGACCACAGTGGGTAAGTGCACCTGAGGGGATAACTGTTTGGGGTTGGGGTGTGGGTATGCCTGTGGGTGGTTTTGATATACTTGAATAAATCTTCTCCCCGAGGCCCATTAGCATTTCATGACCATTTATCTCCTGTGGCTGGTTATCTTTGCAATGGAAGGCAATCGCTTGGAAATTGTCCATTCCTCCAAAGGGATGGGAATGGGGCGTGGGTGGAGGAGAAGCAGGAAGTGGAGGGGCACCATTAAATTACCACAGAGCACCACTTAAGCTAATGAAGGTTTTCCTGCTGAACAGAAGCTGTCAATGCTCGTCCTCTTGTCGGTTCATCAATTCAACTGTCAGTGAGTGCTGATGGGAGAGATTTCTTAGATTTGGATGCCTATCATCTACCAGCAACAGTTATTGGCCATCTATTGGGAGTCAATTAAGCCTCTGATCTTTCCCCAAATCAAATCCTAGTGTACTCCCTAATTGTGCTAATTTTTCGTTGAAAACACTGCAGGGAAATCAAAGCATAGCTGGGGCCAGGAGCCAGACCCAACTAGAGTGTCATGCCCAACCCTGTCGACAACTAATCAATGTTGAAGTACCAATCCTTCGTCATTAACAAAAACCCCATGGCCAATGACCAATGGACCGAACCAAGCCGAACCGTACCCGGATCGGGCAATAACTGAACGGGGCAGCTCCAAGTGGTCGACAGTCAATTAAATAGACACGCACAGGGAGCGCTGCGTTGGAACTGAAAACCGTCCTGCGTTTGACACTAAAACCCAACCAACCAGGGGGAGGCTCTCGTCCGACCGAGTGGCAGCAGTGGATGGGGGGATGGGATGTGTCCGGTGCAAGTGCTTGTGTCAAGTGTCTGGACAAACACATGGACATTGAGTGGGACGCAGTTGTCCGGCGGTGCTCCAGCTTGTGGCTGTGGCTGACAAATACAACAGGACACAAAAAATAAATCCAAAAAAAGAAAATTCAACGTACAAGGAGGGGGGCATTTTCTTTGTGCTAAACGTTCATGAATTTAAATCAACAAGTTAGGGCCAGCCAGCCGAAGACAAATACACGTAGCGATGGGTAAATAGACGAGAACCAAAGAGGAAAACCACTCGAGCAACTTGTTGAGGGAACGGAAGTGAAAGTCAAAGGAAAAGGAAAAAGCTGAAGCAAAACTATTAGCTCCAGCTCCAGCCCGAACTTTTTTTCTCGTTTCCTCTCCAGCCACTGACTGATGGATGGAATGGAGTTATGGGATGTGGTAGGAGGAGTAGAAAGAAAAAGGAAAGGAACGAGAATATTCTGGGGAGAGGGCTTTTAGTTTTCGACTCGAGGCATTTCCACTTAAGTGCTTTCTCCCTCTTCGCGCTCCGTTCAAGGTGTTGAAGCGAAAATAGCTGCGAATACTTTTGATTATTTGATTCATTTGATCTCTGTACTGCCTCCCCCTCTATTCTTTTGCATCCTCCTTCGTTCGCCTGTCAGCAGTCAGCAGTCGCCTGTATCGTCTGTATCGCATAATATTCTCATAAATTAGATTTAGCCTAGGAGCATGTGGAGATTTATATGGGTCATAGATGCGCTGTTGTCTCGGTCTCGGTCTTGGTCCCGGTCCCTTATCCCTTATCCGTACGTATCCCTTTGACGTCCGAATGACTCCAAATTGAATATGCAATAAGGTTTTTGTTTTATTGAAAGAGATTGAATACTTAGTGGAAGAATGAGGCTTTAAATGGGGGTCGATTTGATAGCATTCAGTGCCCAGTGTGGCGTCTTCGGGCAGAGCAATAAAATGAAATTACAAAATTAGTTAAGTAAGTTATTCAAATACTAAAATGTTCGTTTCAGTGCTTTAGGCAAGCATTGAGAGAGTGAGAGAGTTTGGTAGAGTTTCCAAGGGATGTAGGACTTATTGTTTAGTTCTAGCCTTAAATGTTAGTAATACTTATTAAAAAATAACTTAGGGATGCTTACACATACATACATATGTATGTTGCAGCAGCTCCTAGTCAAAATGTCAAATCTCACGACAAAACTGCAGTGAAATGTCTCTTGGGCGGAGCTGAGGTGTATTGGCTGTAAGCCCATGAAGGCCCTTCATGGCTTCGCCTTTCCCACCGCCTCATGCTCGGCTACGTCCACAGCCTCCAGCTTCTCCAGGCAGGGACCCGATCGCCGGGTGGGCGTGTTGCTCAGGGAACGGGCCTTCGCTGAGTCACCGGGCGTCAGTTGGTCGAAGCCGCCGGAGCCGTCTTTGGTGAGGGACGCGCTGCGGGAGAAGGGCAGATAGGCGTTCAGCTGCCGCTCCAGCACGGCCTTGTTGATGCTCGTCTCCCAGATCTGCTTCTGGATGATGCTGCTGTAGCGGGCCTCGAAGCTGTGCTGGTGGCGCAGGTTCTCGGGTCCGGGTCGAACGCCTTTGGTTCGGTCCTGGGCGCCGGGCGTGGGGGTGGCCGGCTTGAAGGGGCTGCCCACGGACGAGTCCTCATCGGACACGGACATGCCTGCCACTAATAGCCGGAAAATTAAAATGCGCCGCAGAAAACTTTGCTTGTTAGCAATGGACTCGCAGGACTCTCCCGTTGAGCACCTGCCGCGCTCGCTGCAGAAACGCGAATAAGTCACGGCAGGCATTGGGTCCGTCTATAAGTCTATAAGTTGCCTTGTTATGTGTGTAATCCATATATTGTTGCGCATTTTCTCTTTGCCACACGGGGGCGAAAAGTCAACCGTCGCGACGGGCGGGGCTGCAAAGTTCCAAAGTTGCGACTTGCCTGCAAAGTAATTGCTGCGAGCGCAGCCAGCCAGCTCTCGGTTCCCTTTGTCTTTGGTTCGCCTTGAAGGGAAAGAACTTTTCTTTTTGGCCTTTTGGCTTTGCCTGTGGGCGGGGGCTGGGGCTGGGACTGGGGCTGGGACTCCTCGCAACCCACGAATTCCGCAAGCCAGGACTGGAGGCAAAGGTCACAATCGTGCGGCTTTTCCGCTGTCGTTCGCCTTCAGGCCAGACGCAATGACTCATTGGGCAAAATGCTCAGCCCCCACCCACCCCCTATCGATATTGGAAGCGAATCGGAATACTGACGCGTCAGTCATAAAACCAACGATGACGACGACAACGGCAGCTTGCCACGTGTGGCATTCAGCCAGTTGCAGGTGTCGCACTGTCATGGGGCTCGCTCGACAGATACCAAAGCCAAAGGCATGGAAAGTTTCCCTTGCAATCGGCTGACAGTTGATGCCCTATTACCCGTTCGTTTGATGGATAAGTAAGGCTTATAATTAGTTTACGGCGATTTAGGTGCTGTCTGCAGCGAATCCAGCACAAATAGTTGCGCAAATGGGCGGGTAGAAGGCCCCGGGAAAAGTCTTAATTTATATCTTACTGAGCTAATAAAATTATCGGAATAATGTAAATAAATCGAATAGATAGTGGAGTGGATAGTGGACACATAGAAGATTACATTGAAGATGATTAACCGTATTTCAAGGTTAATTTTCATGGAAATAAATCCAAATGTCAGTTATTTCAAATGGCGAATCGTTTATATCTTCTATAAATAATTCCACAAAACTTTATTCTACCATGAGACATGCCATAGGGAAAATTCTGATATGCCATTTTCATTCAAAGAAAAACTTTGTGCAAAACTTTATTTATTTTTAATTTACCATGCAACATTTGCGCAATTACCACTGATTACGCGCCACATACAGCCGCGGATCGCGCCCCTTTAACCACAAAAGAAAGTCAAAATCAACAATGAAGTCAGAACCGAAAATCAAAACAAAAGAAAGTGGGCGTGGCACTGGGCGCCTACTAATCCAAAAATAAACAAAAGCCAAACCAAATGCCAAACAAAAGGAAAACAAAAAAGTTTCAATGGCAACGAAACAAAAAAACGGAAATCAATAAAAATCCACAAAAAGGTTGTACGATATTAATAAGTACAAGAGATAATGCTATAAATGTAGTACATACCCTACTTCAACTGCGGGTACACAGATTATTAATAAGCCTTTACCAAAATAATACCCGTGGCCAGACAAAACAATTAAAGTTTTCCAAGGAATTAGCTGGGAATTAGTTAGGTTATCCGCAGTTCCTTTGGCTCTATGTAGATATATAAAAGTTAAGCCATTCGTTGCGGTTGGCATGTTAACAGGACAAGAAAAAAGGTTGACAGAGGTGGATAGGATACCCCTGCTCCAGCTTTGAGGCGTGGCATTCATTTCTGTGGCCCCATAAATAAAACGCTTGTTTTCCGCTGTGGCATGGGACGTACCTTGAGATTAGGCTACCACTCGAGTGCCACTGAACTTGGACAGCTAAATGGTAGGGCAACCTCCGCTATGCTCAGCCAAACGATCACCGGGCAATGCCCCTGTACCACAGATCGCGAAGACATTTTTGTGGAATATGGTAATGGTGTGTGACTTTATTAATTACAACGCTGAACTGATTTAATGTGTTGCGATTTCCCAGCTAAAGCTAAAGCTGGCACAGCTCACTGAAACTGACGCTCAGTGCATCCTCGCCAGAGCCAGCAGCTGCTCCGGCAGCAGACGTGGCCAGCAGCCCCTTCTTGGGCAGGCTGGGCATGAAGATGTGCAGCTGCTTCCGGCTGTCCAGGCTGACAGAGGAACCCAAACCGGTGGCGGCCAGTCCCGACCGACTGCTGTGCGGCGGGGTGCGCGTCTCCTCGGAGTGTGGCGGAGAGGCGGCTGCTCCGCTGTACAGTCGGGCAGATGCCAACTGTCCGGCCAGACGTCTCGTGGCACTGGCACTGCTGCTCAGCGCACAGAGATCAATGTTGCGTGCCGGTCGATTGAGACGAACGGGGATGCCCTCCTTGTTGAAGATGATAGTGATGGGCTTGGCATTGGCATTGGCTGAGGCAGCTGAGGCTGAGGCTGAAGCGGAGGAGCAGGTGACCACTGTGTGGTTGGAGGTCTGCTGCGGTTTGGTGCTGGACTTTCTTACCATCGAGCGCTGCTGGCTCGCGCAGCCGGCCGCCGTCGCCATTCGTTTAAGGCTCACTGCACGGTGGTGGATGCGCTGACTCCTCTGGTTGGCCCTGGCCACCTGCGCGCTGCTGGTCACTGGCTGGATGGAAGCCTCTTTCACGATGTCCTTCCGCCCAGCCAGGTCCAGCCAGTGGAGCACTCGCTCGGCCAGCCGCTCCTCGGGATTGTTCGCCGTCATGGGGGCTGTGCTGGCATCCTGCAGTGAGCTGCGTCGCGACTGATGCTCCGTCAGATGGTGGTCCAGTATGTAGGTTTTGCCCCTGCTCAGCAGCCAGGCACGCCGCTTGGCCTGACGACTGTTCTGCCTGTGTTCCCTGCTGCCCGGCGCCGTGGCCGAGGCCGAGCCTGGGGTGGCATTCATTCTTCCGCCCAAAATGGGAAAGGACTGTTGTTGCTGCTGCAGGGTCAGCTTGGTGGCATCCAGCAGCAGATACTCGTCCAGAAGATCGATACTTTCCTCCGCCGACTGCTCGTACTCCTCGCAGGACTGGCTCTGCTGATAGTTCCCTATGGGAGGCGGTAGCCCATCACTAACTGCCCGCTTGGGGACGGATGCTTCTTCAACTTACCTTTCGGTCGTGTCTTCTGGCGCCTCCAGCGCTGCCTCTGGCGTGGCTCGTAGTCGAGGATGAAGTGGCGCCGGCCTATCGCCTCCTGCCACACGGAGCGCACAAACAGCGGCCTGCTGGCCGACTCCCAAATGGGACGCATTTCCTGCTCAGTCGTCTCAGTCTCCGCCTCTTCGCCTCTCCCCCCCTCTCTGAGTAATTAAATGATTTGCATATTAATGGATCCAACAAAACGAACTCAGGGCGTATACTTTTGTCGCCCAACTGCGGTTCTGGCCACTTCCTTGTTGCCTGTCGATGACTGGCTGCCTCGCCAGTTGTTGCCTCACTGCCGCCGCTGTTTGGCTTGACGACGACGCCGCCGCCACCATCATCGCCAGCGCAGCGAATGTCGCCTGGCATATCGATGTATCTGTGACCTGTGGAGGGGCCACAGGGATGGGCAAGTGTCGCTGCAGCTCGTCACGTATAAAGTTGATTATTTCGATCGCGCTGAACTACAGGCAGCAAAGTTTGCATGAACTTCGAGGACATAGGAGTTGTTTCCGCTACAGCTACTTGGGTGAGCTTCTTCTGGTTGGTTCTTCCCTTGGTCGTGCCATGAATTCTGTCATCTGTTAAAGGCTCGAAGGATACTTATGCGGATTAATAGGCTTGCTCAGTTCTTTGGCTTCATAAACCACCAACGGGAAGTACTTCCATTCTGCCTCTGGCTGCATTTAACATACTCTATCCGTGCAGTCACAGTCAGAGTGATTTTGGCCACAAAGATTACCAAGTCTCGTAGCCCTGGCCAGCTCCAGTCACTGTTTGTTTGTTTGGCTGCATGGCCAGAGTCGCTTTCCTTTTGGCTCTGCGGTTTAAGTGTCTTCGGCACGCGAAATGCAACCGTAGCAGCGACTGGGGTAACTTCTGCTCCACCGCCACCCAAACCCATGGCCATCCCTTGCTTCGATGTGCTGCACGTGCTTTTCCCAGAAGCTTTGAGACCGTTTAATGAGTTGCTGGAGGCGACTTGATACCTACAAATTACTAGGCAACAATTCTCCTTTTGTCGCATAAAATGGGTTGGCTAATCGCTTGGCTGTTGTGGCATTCCAAGTGGTTAACCCCAATTAAAGGAGTCGTGAGGAAATTTGCATACATTTCCGCTTGCATGTCATTGCAGGGGCACCCCCAAAGGGCTTCCCTTCCGAGCGGGGACTTCGTTTTTTGGCAAAGCAAAGCTGCCAAATGGCATGTCAGCTTACAGGGCCAACATATGTGACAGGTGGAATGCGGTTGACACGAGGCATCATAAGTCTAAAGCCAAGTCGGTTCCAGGTCAGGCGAGATTTCCACTTTCGCTTGAACTCATTGGAAAACCCCGGGGCACGTGGCAGCACGAGCCTGTAGCAGATGGTGGGGTGTTCTATGATATATGCATTTGAGAAACAGTAAAAGTTTCACCAAGTATCTAACCCCATTAAACAACATAAACAACATAAACAACATAAGCAACATAAGGCCCCAATTAATGACCCCTACCCAGAACCGCCTGTCCCTGTTGCTGGCACTCGTGATGTCAGTGGGATAACCACGAATCCCTGTCTACGTACAAACAAATTAGCTCAACGGTACTTCAAACAACTTTCAGCACTCACTCAACGGGGGGTGCACGGGGGGCTTGCAACTCTCAATTGAAAAGCCAGCAGTAGCCCCCATTGCCATCAGCCATGTCCGACCTCGGCCTAGCCTTTGGCAGGAAATGCAATTACGAGTACGAGCACGAGTACTGGGGGTACGCTACGTCTGAGTGATGCAGTCGTTCTACGGGTGTTGATAATAAATATAAACTGAGTCGAAACATGCAACAAACAAATTGAATTTGCCCCGGAAGAGGGGTACGGGGGTAGGGACACTAGAGCTTGGGCTATGCTATGCGAAAGACCTGAACACCGACTGGGTATCCCCTTTATGGAGAGTCAATTAAACGCATCGTCGTCTTGGGTTGCCGTATGCACAATGTTTGCCCTGCCTTCCACGTTGGCCTTCGTTTTTTGTTGTCGGCTGCCGGTTGCCGGTTGCAACTCAATTAGGCCGAGGCAATCTCTGGCGCTGGCGCAGGCAAAGCAATTATAAAACTTTTAGCACCAAATGCAATTAAAGAGCGGCCGTGGCGCCCCAAGCTATGCTTGCTTTCGGCAAGAGCGCCATCGAGCGGCCGCTTAGGCTAATTGTACAAAGATTTTTTTTTTCCTTTTAATTACACATTCCGTAACGCACCGCATCATCTTGCACAGTGCCCATCATACCCGAGTTCCTGTACGACATACGACATCCGGATGCCCCGCTCGACAGCTATGCGCGCACCCCACTCACCTTTCACACCCCGGCCCCGCCGCCGTGTCCGTGCAACAAGGATGGCAGCGAGGCGGCTCCCCTTGAGATCTCCACTATGAGCCCGGAAGGTGAGTCTAATTGGCAACGCGCTAAAAAAGGTGATTTATGCCCCGTACCCCACTTCCACAGAGAACGAGACCTACTACCGTGAGCTGGAGGAGCGTCACAACGAACTGGTCGGAGAGACTGTCGAGGTTGGCCTGCTATTCGCCTCGAAAGCCTTCGTCCAGCTGCTGGTTAATCCGATTGTGGGACCCCTTACGCACCGGTAAGTTAACGAGTTGCCGACTACCCGCAGGGCTGCAATGATGACAGTCCCTCCCTCTCTACCTCTCTCCCTCTCACAGCATTGGCTATAGCATACCGATGTTCGCTGGCTTCGTAATAATGTTCCTCTCCACGATAAGTGAGTTCCACATAATTGGCTAGAAAAAGTTGACACCTGCCCCCTTAACCTTGAACACTCTCCCTCTTCGTAGTCTTCGCTTTTGGTCGCTCCTATTTGGTGCTGTTTGTGGCCCGAGCTCTGCAGGGCATCGGCTCGTCCTGTTCCTCGGTGTCGGGCATGGGTATGTTGGCAGATCGCTTCACGGACGACAAGGAGCGCGGCAATGCCATGGGCATTGCCTTGGGCGGTCTGGCTTTGGGCGTGCTCATTGGCCCACCGTTTGGCGGCGTCATGTACGAGTTTGTGGGCAAGTCAGCGCCATTCCTGATACTGGCTGCCCTGGCCCTGGGCGATGGCCTGCTGCAGCTGTTCATGCTGCAGCCGTCGGTGCAGAAGTGCGAGTCCGAGCCTCCATCCCTGAAGTCGCTGGTGAGTGATCCGTACATTCTGATTGCCGCCGGAGCGATCACCTTCGCCAATATGGGTATTGCCATGCTGGAACCTTCGCTGCCGTTGTGGATGGTCGACAACATGGGAGCTACGCGCTGGGAGCAGGGCGTCGCCTTCCTGCCGGCCTCCATTAGCTATCTGATTGGCACGAACCTCTTCGGACCACTGGGACACAAGATTGGACGCTGGTTTGCCGCCTGCCTCGGCCTGGTGATCATTGGAGCTTGCCTGATCTTTGTAAGTCTTGCTTAAAAAACTCTGAACTGGGTTTGGGCTCACTCAAAAACTATTGCAGATACCCATGGCCACTTCTATCACACATCTGATTATTCCCAATGCCGGTCTCGGCTTTGCCATTGGCATGGTCGACTCTTCGATGATGCCGGAGCTGGGCTATCTGGTGGACATCCGCCATTCGGCCGTCTATGGCAGCGTCTATGCCTTGGGTGACGTGGCCTTCTGCGTGGGATTTGCTGTGGGCCCTGCCCTCTCCGGCTCCCTGGTGAAGAGCATCGGCTTCGAGTGGATGCTGTTCGGCATTGCCATGCTCTGCTTCATGTACGCCCCGCTCCTGACTTTCCTCAAGAATCCACCGACCAGCGATGAGAAAAAGGTACGTATGGCCAGGGAAGCCGCTGCGGCTGCAGCTGCCGAGGCGGAAGCGGCACTGGCCGCTGCCAGTAATTCAATTCCCCAGCTGACCGCATCCTGCCCAGCCATTATGCATGGCACGGCAGAGCTTGGCAAGTCGAATGAAGGATACGAGAGCGAGCGACTCTAGCACTCTCTCGCTTCGTTTATACAAATTCATTTTTACCCCCTCTAAACGCTTTCATTGCTTTTCCAATCGATATTGTTTACACGATACTTGCGTTAAGTATTTTTAGTTTTTGTATTATTAGTCACTATCATTGCTATTGTTATTTTTAGATTTAAGTTCTTCTTAATTTGATTGTAATAAAAGTTGTAATTTGTATTTATTTGTAGCCGCCTGAGTTTCATTTGCCTTATTAATATATAATATAATTACTAACCTCCACTCAACTCGATTCATTGCAGTCATTGATCTATGGACGCGATCGGGAACAGGTACGTTATGTCACCTACCAGAACTACGACGAAGACGAATAAATGACGAATCGAATCCTACTCTGATCACAAATAAACTCCAACGCAATGTCGCCAAAAGAGTGACCAAAAATACAACAAAAAAATACGAAAGAAAATTCAAAATGGGTAAAAAAAAAAACAAAGAAACAAAAAGAAGAAACACAACCAACAATATCACACAAATCATATGCAATTTCAATGGAAATCGTTATTATTGTTCAATGTTATGGTGTTAAATAACCAACAACTCTCTTCTACTATCATATCGAAAAAGAAACCTAAAATCACCTCCTATAGCAGATCCGCAGCTACAAACCAAAATAAGTCGCACACGTTAGAAACAAGCACAGCACAAACATTTAAATACAGTAATTATAATCAGAGCAAAAATTTATTATAAATAGAGAGAGAGCTCAATGTGAGGAGCAAGATGTTCGGAGAAGACGGGTAACTTTTAGTTTGGTACTAGGAACGAAAGACGATCAGCGGATCTTCTATAACAATCTTAAGAGCCCTACTATATACCGGAGGCAATTTAGTGACCAAGTTGTAATTCATAATTGGAACTAATGCAAAACGAAATTAAGGTACAGTCACCGCATCGAAAACCAACAGGTGCCACTGTGTGTAAAGTTTACTGAGCTTTTCGGAGTTCTAACCAAAACTCTACTCCCAGAATAGAAGGTTTTATCGCTGTGTCAAGTAGCAGGCGCCTGCAATTGCATTGATTTAATGGACGGGCGGGATACCTCCTAACTGGCAGCATCCACTGCAGGAAATAAGAAACAACCAATCTCTGTAGCAACACTTACACTTTTTAAAATTAATTTAATATGCATTTTAAACCCAATTTAAAACAAAAGTCCGAGAACTTGAAGTCAGCTTAACACGAGTGCCGCATCTGGGAAAGACTAATGGGTGGGTTCAACATCAGACCAATTCTGAAACACATTCCCGTTACGAATTCACCTGCCCGAGGAGCAGGGCTCCAGAATTTGCCTGATATTGATCCTACCTGGGTGAAAGCTCGCCCTCTACAGACGCATCCTACGCGAGGTGGTATCCGCATAGACGTTGATATTCACATTCAAGGAATGTACGGAGGAGCAGTCGTCTGTCGTCCCCTGTCGCATCCGACTTGTGCTCAGCCTTGGAGCCACGCCCGGCATGGGTGATTGATTTCGTAGCCGCACTTGGTTGATTGAGAACTCCAGGTCCCTGTCTCCGGGACGCGATGTTGTTATCCTAATGGGGATATTATTGAGCCTAGTGAGAATGGGGGTATTGGGGGTATGGGTGCCGGCGCTGCCATTCAGCTGCTTCTGCTCGCTCAACACTGTGGCCGATGGCCGACGCAGGCTGGAGCTGCTGCCAGTTGTGCTCACCGTCACATGGACGTTGCCATTCGACGTACCGGAACTGGTCCGCTCTAGACTCCTTGGAGTTCTGACAGTAGGAGTTGTAGTGAACGTTGGGGCGAGAGGCGCGAGAGGAGGCGCAGTCTCCACAGGAGCTGTGGTCTTCTTTAGGCCCCTCAGCGATGTCAGATTCTTGGAGCAGCTCTGCAGGCGCTTGGCCCGCTTACTGGCCGCGGCAGGCGGGCGGTCACAGAAGTGTACCATGCCGGGCAGTCGATCGTTGGAGGTGCGCCTGTACAAGTGAGAGGTCATCATCACGGGGGATATGGGCATGGCACGCATCGGTACTTCCTGCCATTTCTGCAGTTCCTGTTCCTGTTCCCGTTCCCGTCGCAGCTGTTCTTGGTACTCTTGGTACTGTTGGTACTCATGGTACTCCTTCCGTCGCTGGGACTCTCTTTCCAGCTCTCTGAGGCGGTCTTTCTCCCTCTCCACCTCGAGTTCGAGGAGGCGCTCGTTATCCCTTTGCCTCTCCTGCTGGCGCAGATTTTCGCGCTCCCTCTCCCGCTGCCTGGCGCGTTCTCGCTCCATTTTCAGCTCCAGCTCCCTCTCCCGCTGCTGGGCATCCTGCTCCGAGCTTCTCCGGGCCTTGTTGTCTGCCACACAGAACTTGGACAAACGCTTGTCTATGCCGAAGGTCTGCGTGGATCGGCTGGCACTGCTTGAGCGCTGGTGTCTCTCCGTCTGCTCCGCCCTGTCCGTGTTGTTCAGCAGACAGGTGTCCGTCTCAATCTTGATTCTAAAATTGTTGTCCGCCTCCGATTCCGCGTCCAGGGAACCGATGTTGATGTTGATTTCGCAGCCACTGCAGGCGCTTCTCTTGGGCAGCAGCAGCAAGTTGGAACTGGTTCTGTTGACAACTGATTGTTTCCACTCCCTTTCCCTCCTGTCAAATGTAGCCATGGAGGCGCTCCTAGCAGCCCCAGGCCTCAGCACATTAGTGCTGCAGCTCCCCAACAGAGACGTGGCGCTCTGTCCCCGAACCATCGTCTGATAGTCGCCACGATTGCAGCAGGTCTGCAGCAGCGGGGAGTTCGTCGCTTCTATGGGCCGTCGTGGCTGGGGGACGCCCTCCGGCTGGCCGACACCAGAGATGGTTCGTCGACTCGGTGCGGTGAGAACGGACTGGAATTCGCGCAAGAACTTGCGACGCCTGTTCTCCGCGAAGGGCGTGGTGTTCTGCGGGGTCCATCTGGCGCTCGGCGTCGCTGGGGCGGGCTCGGGATCGCTGCAAAACTTGGGATTGCGGTAGAATGTCTCGAACTGTGGCGTTCGGCTGGGCAGCGGCTGTGGCTGTGGCTCGGGCCGCTGATAGTGCTGCACTGGGTAGACAGGTCGATCGGCATAGCGGAATTTGTACGATTGAATTTTGAATGGATCGCCGCGAAAGATGTCGTTTGTAGGGCGATGCAGATGCGGTACCTCTGTGGAGAAGGAACTTAGTAAATTATTATGGACTGTTTCGGGTGGGACGTGGAGGAGGCCTTACGCATTGCGTGACTCATTTCGAGCTTGTAATTTTGTGCTTTCCGAGGACGTTCTGCCAAATGGATTGGGAATATTGCATTCCAATCATGAAAATGAATTTTCGTTTATGTTAAAACAACTCTACAATAAAGAACAAAAATATTTCATTGATGTGAAACCGAAAAACCCAGGGCAACCTTGTTCTCTCGGATCACAGTGGAAGGTAAAATGTTGCCCGTTCCGAGGGGCTCCCCAGTCCCATTAAAACTTTCAGGCAATACGGCGTGGCACTTGACAGGCTTTATCGGGCCACTCAATATCGAACTCGAACTCGAACCCGACCTTCTTTAACTAAATCAATTTCAAAATTTAAAGTTGTTAAAGTTAGTTATCGGAATATAGTTGAATATATATCCCAGTAACCACCAATAAGTAAACTATGATACATTACACATTATATGGTATATTCGCAATACACTCTTGTAAAATTGTTGCCCACATAGCACACACACACAAGTTATCTGACACATTAAGGGAATTACTAATAGGCTTGTGGTACAAACTGTACTTGGAATCCGTTTCCATAGCATACCATAAATAGGCTTAGCTCGAATATAGTGAAATGTGTGCACAATATGTGACAATTTTTCTTTGCATTTTATGTTTATAATTCCATTTAACAGTGGGGGAATGAAATCGCTAAAGTGAGTTCCTCGAGAACCTTCATTCAAACTATAGTTCTACCGTATGTAGAGTCTGCAACAATTCCCACCCAAAATTTGAATGTTTCCCTCATGCGTATTACCGATTTCGTTCCCCGACTTGCTCGGATCAGCTTTGATCAATCGGATACTGCCGCAAGACACTTGAATGGCTGCAAGTGTCTTTAAGCGTTTTGATCACGTTAGAGGGTCATGTAAAATCCATAAAATTATAATGCAACATAGCGCGCCACCATTTATGGGCCACCTTAGACTACAATTTTGTGCATGCATTGAGCAGCATTCAATAATATAAAGGGAAATAGCTCTGTAATACTAGTAGGCCAGACTGGCAAAACGACAAAAGTTGAAAAGCAAACAAAATGTAGTAAATCGCAGGTATACAATGAGGTTATATTGAAAAAATTGTACATACGCATAGCTGAAGTACTTGCTGATTATCATCGTTGTTCCATTGTTGTGAAACTTGAACTATAGACATACGGATTTAATATCTACTCGTATATATCCACATAGACTTTGACTTTGTGTTCGTTGTAACTTTTCACGCTTTGAAGAATTGCCGAATTCAATCATGCAAACACAAACACAAACACACACATATTACTATTTAGTAAATTAACTAATTCAAAGATTTGATACTATTAAAACCCGTTAGAGCAGGCATGCATAAATGATTATGATATGTGGTACACGAGCATTGTACAGGGTATGCAACCTGTATCCAATATATGTACATCATGTATTTAAATGTATCTATACTGATCTGATATTTAGCAAGAGTATTTTGTTCGGTTTTCATAAGGTTATATTGCTATAACCTTGTGCTTTGGCTGCCCGTTCGGATGGAACAGTGGATGGCGGGGGCTCAGCATTCAATATAGACGTGTGAATTAGACAATATAGCTTATAAATGAACAACAACAACCACAACAATATAGATACATACAAATTATGCATACTCTTAGAATTACTCATATTCAAATCGTTATTGTTATTTAACTTAATGTTTAAATGTTCAACCAAAAAATAAAGTGTGTTATCGATTGCAAAATACGATTCTAAAAACACACACAAAAAGCTGGTATGGGGTCAAACAAAGCTATTATGCTACAACAATTAACCAAAGCGTTTTGTGCACAGTATCAAATATAAACTAAATGCTATGCTACAATATACACACTACACTACTATATTTAGCGACTTTACTGTATGTATTTGCTATATACATAAACAAATGTACTTAAATATATATGAAATAATCGCACACACGCACATACTCTCTCTCAAGTTCGCATGCGAATGACCGCAGGAAAACCAAATATTATATATTCGTTTCTATAGTTTAGCGCGAGCATATTAGTCAAAATACAACACAACACAACATAAAACAATATGATATAGCAAGACAAATATTTATAGAAACTAAACATGCATTATAGTCCTTAGATAATTATCACACTTACACCTTACACACTACAAAACGATGTGACGATGTGTACGCATGCCATGCCATGTTTAGGGTGAGAGCCGGGAGAAACCTAACCACAAAACTTACATTTAAAGCCTATATAAAGCCAAATGGTGACCGAGTAGAATATACATATATATGACAAGCAAACCACTTATTAATTGATATGAATACAATATTATAGCTATTATATATAAACATATAATCTATGCACTAGTCGTTGGACAATTGTTTATTTCATAGAGATACTACTTATAATGATATCGGGATAAATAAACTAAATTGCGTTGAGTTTACAATACTCGCACTCGCCCTTATCTTATACATTGGAAACAATTCTATTGTAATTGAAATGCAAATGCAAACTACAAATATGTAACTGAAGTTGTTGGTGAATAAACAAGCTACACTCGAGAACAAACGATGATTTTTTACTCAATGAAATGTCCCTTAAGAAACCCCTTGCCAAAGGAAATACTCTGTGTTTTTTTTTCCAACTAAACATTTATTTTATATATGTAGTTACAATTATATACATCAAGGTGGCGGAAGAGTTCTCACAATTAAACCATTTATATTAAAGTCCGCGGTGAAAAGCCCTCAATGGTAATACGAAGTAAATGTTATCTTAAATCTGGTATTAGCTAATGTACGAGTTAATGCATGATTGATTTGATATATATCCATATATACATTTGAAACTTTACACATTACTTTAAGGTCAACTTTTATAAAGCCCATGAAAAGAGTACAAGCTAGAGGGGAAAAGGTCAAGTACGCTTTGATCTTACAAACTAATTCATGTTACGTTCAAATATCAAGAAACTAATTCCATGGAGTCTACCAGCTCGTTTGTGTCGCTCTTCTCCTTGCCAAAAGAAATAATCTGATTCAGGCTTTCGCCCAACTCCTCCATCACCTCACGCTCGGTATCCTCTACAGACGTATTCTGCTTCTCGTGCATCACAATACGAGATATCATGCACATGATGGTCGCCTCTACCACATCGTCAGTCAAATACCGATCCGAATCGTCCTGTTTGTCGTTCGCGTCTCTGGCCTTGTTCGAGTCTTCGCCATCCACTAGACTGTCTATAGAGTCCATATCCACATCTGGACGATCTTCCATGTTCCGACAGCCTACAAAAATAAAACATTTTAGTTAGATCAGTGAAGAGAAATCCTAAAGTGCTCTGTCTTTTACTAACCTACGCATTTGCACATATTCGAGCAAGGTATCTTTGCCTCGTAGCACTCGCAATAGTTCTTCAGACAGCCAGACCGTTTGCAGTTGCACCCCTTGTTGTGCAGCCGCATGTCACCCGAATTTGGCGCCGTAATCTTCGGTCTGTAAAGAAATCCAAACAAGAATTGTAAGTAAACAAACAGGATGAAAAAGAAAAACAACACGTACTTAAATGCACTAGGATTGCGGTCTAGGCAGCTGCGTATCGCTCGCTCTCGTTCGACTTCGTTGTCCAGATTATTGAAGCAGTCCTTACAGGTGCAGTCCTGGCAAAATTCTCCATTGGCAAAGCAATCGCAATAGAGCTTCAAACACTGCGACTTGCTGCAATTACAATGCTTACGTCGCCCCGGCGCGCCTCCCAGTGCATCAGTCGCAGGCGGTGAGGCGGATTTGGGAGACTTTAGTATCTCGAAGAGCGGTTTCCCAGGCAAAATCTTGGCGCTTTGAGGATTGGCATTGGCATTAGCATCAGTATTAGCTAGAGGAGGCTGGACTGTGGCCTGTGACGCCTTTAGCTGAACCGCCGATGGTTGATTTTGCAACTGCTGCTGCCGTATCCTCTGCTTGGCCTGGGCCTGCAATGCTTGCAAATTTTTTGCCTGTTGCAGTGGAGTAATTTGCAAGCGATGCTGTTGTGCTGCTATGGAAAGGGGACGACGAGTCTTGCTGTCCACATAGCCAGTGTATCCACGTCGCATGGCACTGGTCGATGACTGGGGAACACCCGAATTGCAAATCATGTACTTTACTCCATTGGCTGACTGCACCAAATTGTAGACTTTCTTTGCAGAATTGGGAGTCATTTTGTTGGAGTTGGCCCCCTGCACCGTCACGCGCTGTATGGACGAAGGACGTGTCACAATCTGCTTGTGCTGCTGCTGCTGCTGCTGAGAGGGTTGCGCTACTGATATAACGAAGCGTGGCTTCTTGGTCTCTGGCCCAGCTTCGCTGCTATCGCTGGCATCGTCCCCAGCAGCCAAGTGTTGAATATTGAGATCGTTTAGCCTGTGTTTGCGGGGCGATTCCGGATTGCCGCTATTGCTGGCAGGCGACTTTGTGTTGGTGACGCCCAGCGCACGCTGCAAAGGTTCATTCAGTGTTAGCTCTCCGTGTACTAGGGATAGTATGTACATATATATGTAGTTAAGTTTTCGAACTCACCTTGGAAATCAACGTTTGCATAGAGGGAAGCGGAACAATGCTTCCACCCGTTGTCTTCATTAAAATCTTGTTTGTATTGCCCACAGAAGGAGTTTTAGGCGCTGTTGGGGTGGATGGGCTGTTTGAGGATCCAGCCATGGGCATGACAGGACGCAAAAGGGATACCTTTGCCGCGGAATTCGGCTTGGCGACTGCTGATGTACTGCTGCTACTGCCCACCTCCTTAGTGTTGGAGAGGACACGAACATACTGCACGACACCGCCCTTTCCGGGAATTTGTACAGCATGTACGCCTTTCGTAGGCGAGTTTCCTGGGGCTCCGCTGATGTTCGTTGTGCTGCTGGTGGCACCTGCTTTGGGTGACAGCTTTATGATGTTCTTGCTGGACACCACAATTTGCTTGCCCGTACTTTGCACCAACATCTTTCCTGGCGGGACCGTTGTTGTGACATGTGCCGGTGTGCCGGTGGTAGTCGTTATCAACGTGGAACTGTTGCTTACATCTGGCCCTTGTTTGGGTGGAGCTGCCTTGATAACAACTTGGCCAATAGACTTCCGGAGCCCCACGTTACCAGTTGACGGTGACAGCTTAAGGGCAGATGTTGCTGCATTGGTTCCAGTTGCCGGTGTGGGGGTCGTGGTTGCTTTGGCGTTGATAATCATGGACGGGCTGGCCTGATTAATCTTGATTATCTTTCCATCAGATGTCCGGACCACCTGAAATTTGGCTGCCGGAGTTGATGTGGGTGAGTTGGCAGACGATGCACTCTTTGCGCCCAGTGGAGTTATGCCCTTGATGGTTACGGGCGTGGTACCTCCTTTCCCTGGCACGGCTGCCTTGACAAGCCCAGAACTACCAACGTTCACGGCCTTGGAGACGATTGCTTTTTGAAGGCCCGTTGGGGTGACTAGATGATGTACAACTCCTGCAGATGACACATTGACTGCCTTGGACATGGTAGGAGTCGAAGTGGCCACAGTTGTTTTCGCAGCTGCTCCTGCTGGCGTTGACTTTTGAAGGTAGAGAATTTTTCCATCCGGCGTCTTGATCTGTGTCATGGTCAGGCTGTTTAAAGGTGTTCCCTTAGGTGTTCCACCCGAAGACGATGTTGCTGCAACAGTTGTGTTGCCAATCTTTAGAGTATTGCTTGAAACGGGCTTAAAATTGTTTAGAATCTTTATGTCAGTTATTTGTGGCTTGACTGTTGCGACTGCTCCCGACCCTGCTGTAACCACTTTGATAGCGTGCGATTTCAAAACAGAGGGTCCAGGCGTCCGCAACCGTTTGTCCTCCAGTATGGTGACAACGGATCTTTTGAATTGCGGAGTGTTCAATGACTCGTTTATGGAAAATGAGTGCTCATTCCCAGAACCGCCATCTTCATCCGAATCGAGTGCATCGATTTCCATGTGGTGCTGTGTGGCAGTTTCTTCTTGCGTTGGCTCCAAAAAGTCTTCGAAACTGAGTTCGGGTAATGGCGTGCTGTCGTCCAAAGATTCTGTGTGCGAAAATGGTTGCAATTAATAGTTGGTCAATTGGCTTTTACGTTCTTTTTTATACCCGATGACCGTTGCCACCGATGAGAGTACATAATTGCAATTATTTTCAATTCAATTTCAAAATTTTCTTTATCATCAGCTGCGTTCAAGGCGGTTGCGATACTTCGCTTTGCAGCACTGGGGCTTAGTGTTGAAAAGTACTCTACTTTACTCGATATAAATATAAATAATCGATATTAAAAAAACATTCCATTCAAACAAGAACCAAATTTAAAAATAGTTTCTCTGCGGGTTTCAGTTTATTTTTGTTTCGTTTATTTCTCGACTGCAATTTAATCGCCAACAACTTACAGAATACGCATACAAAGTGCTTAAATATATGATTTTATTATATAGCCGACACATTTCTTATTACTTCTTGGCAGCCTCCTTCTTCTCGCGCGCCTTTTTGCCCTCAGTTAGCTCTGAGCGTTGCGTCTCAGTTAGAGCCGACATGGTCTTGGTGACCACACCCGTGCCCAAAGTCAGATTTCCGTCGCGGAGAGTGAAACGTTGTCCCTGCTCCATGACCATGGGTCGGATAAGGCGCAGTATCAGTTTGGTGTCCTCGCCAGGCATGACCATGTCCTTGTCGGGTATTTGCACCTGGACAGCACAGTCCCAGGTGCGCGAGAACATTTGGAGTTGAATGTAGGACATGAAGGGCTTGGGGCGACCACCCTCTTCCTTGGACAATATGTAGACCTGCGCCTCCAGCTGATCCATGGCCTTGACACTGCCGGGCTTGCACATAACCATGCCGCGCTTGATGTCATCTCGCTTAACGCCGCGTACCAAGGCTCCCAGTTGGTCTCCGGCCTGAGCCTCCTCCAAAATCTGATGGAACATCTCCACGCCCGTCACCGTCGACTTGAGCACCTTGTTATAGCCGACAAATTCACATTCCATACCCTTCTTGACCACACCGCGCTCCAGGCGACCAGTGACAACAGTGCCACGTCCGGGAATAGAGTACACATTCTCCACTGGCAGCAGGAAGGGCTTGTCCAGCTCACGCACTGGAGTCGGTATAAAGGTGTCCACTTCCTTCAGCAGCTTTAGAACCGCCTCCGAGCCGATTTCGGGGTTTTTATCCTCCAGAGCGCACAGAGCTGAGCCCTTTACGACAGGAATACTATCCCCATCATAGCCCATCTCGGTGAGCAGCTCGCGTATTTCCATTTCCACCAGATCAACCATCTCCTGATCGGCGGCATCCACTTTGTTGATAAATACCACAATATGATCAATGCCAATCTGTTTGGCCAGCAACATGTGCTCCCGGGTCTGGGGCATAGCGCCGTCCGTTGCAGCCACCACTAGAATAGCACCATCCATTTGGGCTGTGCCCGTGATCATGTTCTTGATGTAATCGGCATGTCCTGGACAATCCGTGTGACCATAATGACGCGACTCTGTCTGGTACTCGACATGGGCCACATTGATCGTAATGCCTCTGGCCTTCTCCTCCGGCGCGTTGTCAATCTCATTGTACTTTTTGCTCTCGGCCAGCTGCTTGTCCGCCAATACTTTGGTGATTGCTGCAGTCAGTGTTGTCTTGCCATGATCAACATGGCCAATGGTGCCCACATTGCAATGCGGCTTGGTGCGCTCGAAGACCTTCTTCTCATTGGCGTATTGTCGAAGATATTGCTGAACGTTGCCGGTCGTTCCAGGGAGCAGTAGACTATTACCCTTCCAACCCCGGTTGACAGTGGTCGACCCGGTGGCGCAGGCCAGTCGCAGCATTCGGGACGAGCTCATGGCCCGGCGGGTGCAACGAATGGCCAGGGGGGCGGCCGACCGGCATACGGCAGCAGCAAATGCATGTGACATGATTCAAAGGTTCCGTGAGCTTTCTCTATGACCACAAACTGAAAGAAACTTGAGTTGCGATATGTCGTTCCAGCCTCGTCGCACTTTCCGTCACTTACAACAATATTGCTTTGTCCTTAAAGGGAGCAAATAAGCCTTTTTACAATTTTTGGGGAAAATTGTCAATTGCGTAAACCGTACAAAATGTGCTGTGCTGCCGAACTGACAACTTGGTACAATATATCGATATATCAGTATTGTATATTCGATACACACTACATTTCTTATATAATTATGTTCCCGCTTTGCTTAAATTGAATGATCTAGATAATAAATGTATATATTTTACTTTCATATATATTTAATTAAGTTGATTTTGATTGATTTTTGATTTGGTTCAATCGAAGTTAGTTGGCAGTTCTTGTTTACGTTATGGAGGGAAATTATTTTTGCGCGATTTTTTCATAATAAAGTAAATATGCTGTCACTTACACAAATGATCTAGCGCCAATGCACTCCAACCAAATCGGGAGTTGATGGCATTTTTAACTAGCTGTTTCGCATGCAAATACTTGGTATTAGCAGCCAGCAGGCGCCCAAAACTGCCCCAAGACTGTACCCCACAAAGCACTCACACAGCCACTCATCCCGTATACATGTATTGAACTGTCTGGCAAGGTCCGCGTTGGGAAATTGTTGGTTGGGATGTTCCCACTTCGTCAAAAGCACTTGGTACATTTTTGTTTCGTCACTCAGAGGTCGAATTATCAAAAATAAGCAAACTACGACCGACCTCATTACATATGCGATTAAAAATGGGCGACAGAATAATGCAGCCACATATGGGGCATGCTGCAATGATTTCCATGCTCGCCGCATGGGCGGCTGGCCGATTTGATTATTTGCGCGCCAGCAGTCACACACATGAGCGCTAGCCAACTGCCATGCCAGGGTACACGCTGTACTGGCCAGAGGTTGAAAATTCAATTTGAAATACGAAAGTTCGACTTAGGCACTAGACAACTTACCAATATTAGTACAACTGGTATCCATTGTCCCGTTTAAATTGTATGTCCTTATCGGGTAGTTTTTTATGTTTGTTTTGAATATTTTCAGTGTGCGCGGTCGATGCTAAGCAAAACAAAAAGAAAATCTATGCCTTGCTGACAAACGACTATGAACTCAGCGGTCCCGGTCTCTTGCTAAAATACCACACACGCAAATCGCCTTATCAATGTATTCCACAACACCACTTATATGTGCACTTTATTTGGGACCGTATTTACATTCCGAATGCAACAGCAAATTCAAAATTCAATTTAAATTGCTATTTCTGCTGCAGTTGATGTGAATTTTATCTAAATTGTACTAGCGAACTATCGAGAAAGTGCGATGACTCTAGTGTTGTGAAGCGCTGCAGAAACATGGGTGTATTTAAAGATGTCGATGAATCGATTGCGGAGTTCACATTTTTAAATAAAAATATGAATTATGGGAATACTGAACTAACAGCTCAGTATGTTTTAGTTATTCCTAGTTAATTATAAATGGCGAGGATTGAGATGATTCAATCAACCGCTTCCTTTTGTTCATAAACTGTCTATTCAGTTGCTCCATCTCCCAGTTGTTGAATCAATACTGAAACCCTTTCCAACGACCTGAGCCGTTTTCTTGGAGATGTCTGATCCAAAGCAGCATCGACTAGAACAAGAATTACTGCACTATTTATATTCTTTATTTGATTGATTTCTTCGAAATGATAATAAAATCTAAGCTTTGACATTTGGAATTACATATTCATCAGACAAAACCAAAGACATAGTACATTGAAATCAAATATTTGACATTTAAGAATTATTTTCAGATATTAACCATATATTAACAAAAATTTTAAAACTGTAAACAATAAATAAAACACAAACTACATAAACTCAGTGGAGGGCCTAAGACGCACCCTGCGATTGCGCAGTGTGTACGTGCGCGAAGTGTTGCCACTCTCAGATTGCTGCTGATTTCCAGCTGGCCATTGGTCTAGGGAACGTCTTTCCCTGAAGCCTCCAACGACATGTCCTCCTCGCAATCCTCTAGCTTATCGCCCCCGACGGCTTCATCATCGCTGATAGTGCCTTCATCGAAGGTGAATTTGAAACGACGTACATTTTTCTTTGTACTGAAAATAACGCCACGGCTTTCACGCCTGTTGGTCCCTGGCGTCTTCAAAATCGACTGGCGTGCCTTATTCGTAGGGGGAGTGTGATTCAGAGCGTTTTGTTCGGCTGCCGCCAATATGGCAGTCTTGAGCAAGGCATTGCCCCCAATGGAAGGACGGCACTCGCCAACAGACATGCGCAGGACGGTGCGAGCGGGAGAGAAGGAGCGGCGATCGCGTACTACGATCACACGCTGGTTGCTGCTGCGAGATGGAGTGGGCGGGGAATTGTCCGCAGATGTCACGTCGGTCTTGACCTTTTTCATATCGGCATGGGCCTTGCGGAGGAATTGCTTCAAGCTACTGCTGGCCTTGCCCTTGGGCTTTGCCTTCAGATTGTTGCCCAGCTTTGCCTTTGGTTTGGCCACCGTCTTGGCTGGTATTTTCGTGTCCTCGACTGCATCGGGATCCTTCCAATTGTTCTGTTTCCATCTCTTTAAGTTGTCAATGCGTTTGTCTACATTTTCACTCTGGAGTCTCAACATGTCCCACCATCCCTCCAGATCCTCTGCCTGCACGGGCTTCGTCGCCTCGCTGCCATCGTAGGGTCGATGGTTCTTGCCCGTAGCTCCCGCCTCGCAGCGGTCAATCAGACCGCTGAACTGTAACATTTTCTTGGTAGCGAGCAGATTGGTCTGTCCAATGGCCACATTGATCATATCCATGCCCCCCGTATCAAGCAGATGGGCCTCATTCTCCTTGCTATAGACTTCCCACTCGCTGCAGATGGCACGCAGACGCCCAATCTCGTTCTCCAGCTGTATGCGAAAGTAGAGCACTGACTCGATAGCTCGCCGTATGGCAACAGGAGTCTCGTCACCGGGCAAATACATGCTATTTCGCTTCTCCCGCTCACAGCGAGAGTTAACTTTACCGCGCGAAACGCTCACATACGGACTTAAGTAGTTCGGCTTTCCATCGGAAATCCTGCGAGGAGGGGTATGCTCCTCAGCTGGCTTCAGAGTCACTTCTTCTGGATCTAGCTCGTCTGTAACTGGAAAACAATATTATTAAATGCTACTCCATTTTATTACTGCCGTACTCTGTACTCACCCTTAGCCAGAAATGGATCCAAGATCAAACTCTCTTCGGCTTTCGACTCCACCACAGAGTATCGGGAAAAATCAAATTTTCGCTTCGCTTTCGACTTCTCAGGGACCTCATTCTTTGCATCAGCTTCACTGAGGCTGCTTGGCGGAGCAACTGGACTCAGACCTGTGATGTCACCAAAGACTTCTAACATATGATCACTGCAATTATTGGACTTGCACTGCGTGGACGTCGCCAGGGCAGGGCAACTAGTTCGTTCATCCAGCGGCGTATTGGGAGGCAGTTCAGTGGTCGCAGCCTTAATCAACTCCATCCTAAGCTCCGGCCGGTTATGAACATTCTTTTGAAGATTCACGTACTTGTTGGTGTTGCTCTTGGCCTTCATTCTCATCGAAAACTGACTGGCAGGCTTGTTTTTTACAGCAGGCCCTTGTGTCTCTGCTGTTGGCTTAAACTTGCCAGCAGCTCCGCCGCCGCCACCACGAATCGGCTTTGGTTTAACAATCTCGGCCCGGCGACCCGCTGCCATGCTGGCTTTGCTCACAGCCGGCTTCTCAAATGGTTGGGTCCTCACATTTGGCAACTGTACAACACCATTTGCAGATGATCCAACGTCCAAACATGCTGCCTTGGGCTTTGGTGCTGGTGTAGGCTTCAAGGGCAATGCATGTGATGCTGCAGGCTTTACTGTGCTTTGCTTCAGATTCCTTGATTGCGTCTTCACAGCAACCGGCGTGGGGCGCGTTGTAGTTTTCTGAGGCTGAGAGCGCGATGTCGTTGGATTGGGCTTTATTGTGGTTGCCGCAGACTGGGCGCGCGTTGTGGTTGGATGAAGTTTTACTGTGGTTGCCGCAGGCTGAAGGCGCGCTGTGGTTGGATGAAGTTTTACTGTGGTTGCCGCAGGCTGTGGGCGCGTTGTGGTTTGAGGGCGTGATATGGTTGGATGAGGACGTGATATGGTTGGCTGAGGACGCGATGTCGTTGAATTAGGATTTTTCGTGCTCGTGGGATGCACTTTATTTACAACCACGTACAAAGAGTGCCTTTTTGGCGGCACAAAAGATGGAGCGTTCTGCTGCTCTTGCTGGAGGTTCGACGGAAGTTTAAATGTTCCAGTTTTATGTGTGAACCTGGAATTCTGTAAAGGCGCCGATTGCAACGGTTGGCCGCGCCGAGTATTTTGCTCATCCTTTGTTTGTTCCTTTTTGGAAGCCTTCCAGTCGAGAAAGCGCTTCATGTAGAGATCTTGGCGGGTGGGTTTCCTCTGCTGTGGAGCCAGCTCTGGTATTTGGTTCTCCTTCGGCGGAGCGACATACGTAAGGCGTGGCTCTGCCTCCTCCGAGGGCGTTGTACATGCCGCAGGCTTCACGGGAGTTGGACTAACGCTAATAATGCGGTTGCTTTGAAAACGATCTTCGCGGTGTTTGGCACGCACCGCTTTCTGCAGTTCCCGGTTCTGCTCATTGAAGTTGCGAGGGCTCAGAGCAAGGGATTGCTGTTTGTATAATTCCTTGTAGCGCTGCATTTCGATGGCGAGCAATGTTAATTTGAGAGTTTATAAAGAAATTGGAATTTTTCTGGACAGACGCTACTTTTAAATGGCGCCGCTTTGTACTAGAGCTGGACGTCGATCGATAGTCCATACGCTGATATCGGGCAGAACGAATAGATATTTCTGAAATTTCTGAAATGATTTTGATTGAAAGTATAACTAGCCAAATCCTGAACAAAATTCATTGGAGAATTGGAAAAAAATTATTTTTTTAGGGCTGAGAGGGCAAACTAGCTAGTAATATTAAACGGAATATCAAAATCGAGGAATATCAACGTTTGAAAAAAAACAATCGATACTATCGTGATAGTATCGGACTCAAATAATTATTAAAATCCCGTGTGAAACCTACTAGGAACATGTCCTTTGTAAAAATTAGATGCCACTTGTCGATTTGTTTACAAATGTGGCTTCGTAGTTTATAGCAAACAATCCAAACATATCAAAATATAGTCAAAATATAGTGATAGTCTCAAAACCATCGATAGTAGAGGCAGTAAAATATCGATACTATCGATAGTGCCCTCGATGGCTTGACACCTCTATTAATTAATATAAAGTGTGTGATAAATTGTCGGTTAATAGTATTATTTAGAGCGCTGTGACACCGCCTGGAATAGACTAATAATTGCAGTGTAGAATCTACAAAATTCGCCGAAAATCTTGCATATTAATACAAGTGTGTGTGTGCGTGTGTGTGGGTTAAAAAAACTAAAACAAACAACAACGTCACAGCAACAGCATTGCCAGCAGCAAGAACACACGCCCTACTTTGTCAAATTAAATTCCTGTTAAAATCACACACATTAAATCGGCATCAAACGCCAAGATTTACCCTGGTTCAGCTCCACGGCAAAGCAGTGCTTGGTTGCTTTTGTCCTACCTGCTTTTCCGTGAATTTCCGATGTCATCGGTTAAGTTAGCTAAATGAATGCTGCTGGCAACGCTGCTCGCTCACGCACGCACACACTCCACTCTCTGTCGGTGTCGGTGTCGCCGCCGCCGCCGCCTGTCAATTCTCGCTCTGCCTTGTCGGTTGTCGGTGTATTTTTAATCGCTTTTCTCGCCCAAGAATATTAAAGAAAGGAGAGGAGAACAACAAGGCGCATTCAAATCTATGAGTTATTGTTTATGTAATAAAATGGAAATCAAAGTAATCACAGCACCATTTTAATCTCAACAGAGCTGAAAAATAAGGCATATAAATACGAAAACCTCTCGTACATATGTATGTATGCTGTGCGTGTGTGTGTGTGTGGTGCATTCAAGGCTAGGTTGGCTGATAAAACCAACAAAAAAAAAACAGCAAGTGACTAACTAAGCGGCGACAAACACAAAACTACGCGCTATCCATTACGCACGGGGAGCAACAACAATACAAAAAATGGAAGCAGTTGCCAAACACGATTTCTCCGCGACGGCCGACGATGAGCTCAGTTTTCGCAAAACTCAAATCCTAAAGGTGAGTGAGTGAGGAGTCCAGCAGGGATTGCACTGCATCTGCTTCAGCACAGGTCGTTCGTTGCCTTAACCCACATCCTAAGCCCCCAGACAGATTCTGTAACCAAATCCCCAGCCAGGAGGGCAAATGTTTTGTGCAACAAGAAGGGACTCTAAAATGTGACTCCATCGAAGCTTAAACAATAAGTGTGTGTGTGTGTGTGTGTAGCCTCGCAACTAGTTTTGCCTTGCGATGCATAAACCAGCAAATATTCCCTGATTCCGTTCCGAGTGTAGCACATATATAAATCGTCTCACCCGCGCGCCAACTTTGGCTGTGAAAACCAGCCAAATTCCGTCTATACTCGTACGAGCCTGGTTTCTTTCTTATTTCTCTCTCTCTCTCTCACTCGCTGTTCCCTTCCAGGTGTTTGCCGTGCTCCGTGCTAGACCCTTTGTTTTGGCCTGGCTGGCTGACTGGCTGAATTTTCCGGTTTCTTGTTGCCAGGGCAGGGCAGGCCGCTTGTTGCAAACTCTGTTTTTGCTGCTGCTGCTGCTGTGCTGTGTCTACCTTGTCGTAGGTTAGTCACAGCAGGGACACAGAACAGGCAGGTTTTTCTCTCTTTTGCATTTGCCCGCACAATGTTCCCGCTGATTGATGATGTCAATGACTCGGGAAGAAGGCGAATGCAAAGGCTCCTCCACTGCTTATCAATCGCAAGAAGGTCAAGTGTGTGCATTGCTCTTTCTATTTCATTGGTCCCCCGTTTGCTTATCAGTCGGTAAACAACTGATACTGGCTGGGCTTGGGCCTAGGACCGGGGCTGGGGCAGCTAATACTGATCCACGGAGAGTGTGTTTTGTTGGATTGGGCAGATATGAGTTCGAACATTTGCCTCTGCTTAGTCATACGGAGGGGCCGCCTTATCTAGACAAAGCAAAGATCCCCATATATGTATGTATGTATTGTATGTACACTCACACTTGCTCATGCTCATGCTCTTCGAAATCCATGATTCATTCATATTCCAGAAAAGCACTGAAACTGGTTTCTTGATGGAAAGTGCTACTGCATCTCTCAGACACCTATTCCAACCGATATCCAGCAATTTGCTGAATATATAGCCACAAAATATTGTAAAACTCTACCTATCCATACACAGATTTGAGGGGAGACCTACATTAAAAATATATTTTATCATGACAATAGCACGAAATGCTATTCTACACTCAACTTTCGCTTGACGGACGATCCATCCACACACGAAAAAAAATAACACAAACAGAACGAACGTTCGTTTCGGCGTGTGACAGTATCGTTCGTATCCCCACAAATGCCACAGAAACACACACAAAACAACACAACACACAAATTCTCATGCCTTTTTTCCAGTAATTACATACAAGTTATGAACAAATTGATAATGCCAATCGCTGGTGGGGGTGGGTGTTGCTACTAGTACGTGCCAGCTCTCGGAGATCGCTGTACCATATTTATTTATTGTCGACGGGGGCACAGGGGACTGGGGTACATTCCTTGGACGACAACGCAACGGAATCCGTGGAACTGTTTGCCTCCGATTCGAATACGAATTTCTCGTTGTCGATCTCGATGTTGTTCAATGAATGAAAATAGGCTAAAAATAAAAATAAATATACGATAAACAATGTCTGGGGTGACAGATGCGGGCGGGTCTGGTTATAGACGAGGGTTTGGGAGGGTTGGATCCGAGGGCCAGGCCGATTAGAACCATTGGTAGCGAGAAGGAGAGGGGGAGAGAGCGAGATGTATGCCAATTAGTGAGAACAGATCCAGCTGAGCGAGCAACAGCTCTGCCACTGCCATTCCCACAGCAAAAACAAACAAACAAAAACAACAATAAATGGGGACTTACATAACCCTATCGAATACTCCCGTAGGCGCCGTCTCACTATTTGAGGTGCAAATAAAAATCCCCTCTACCCAGTTTTCTGTGCGCCCTGCATGAGCCAGAATATTCGCCACCTTGTGCCCAGAGTCTATTGGTAGGGTGTAAAGACTGTCAGAGGGGGGCTCTGGCATGAGTCACATGAAAGCCATTTCATTAATGCAACTCCACCGAATGCCACCTGCCCTAGCATACTATATTTTACGTATTATAATATGAATAGAGGGTTTATCCCAATCAAAGGAAATCTGTTTTCAAAATTGAATATCTGAATGGCAACCAGTTTTATTATTCTCTATGTACCCAGTTTCAGTTAGAAATGATATCCGCGAGGCCATATATCAGATCACAGACTGACTGTCTACAGGTACAGGTGCTTCATTCATGGATAAAGCTGGGGCCCAGCATCAGCCAGCGCCTTCAAACTGATTGGAATTCCCCAAAAGCAAGCAGATGCAAAGATACAAAATTAAATTTGCTTGGCAATTGAATGGAATCTTAAGAGGTGACGGCTGAGAGGCGATTACGTTGGCTGCTGCCCTGGGAGCTGTTGTGTTGTGTCATTGGCATGCGAAATGGGCAAACGACGACAACGAAAAACTACTAGCTGGATGGCTGGCTGTGTGGCTAAAAAATGTATCTATTAGGAGGCATAAAAGTGAAATTCACGTACTCGCGCCGCTGTGGCACACTTGGGGCGATTCACTTAACATTCTTATCACATGTCAACCATTTTGTGGGCTTATTTTTAGCGCCCGAAACCCGAGTCGAGATATGAGAATAACAGATAATACGAGTGTATCTCTCGTCTCTGCTCAATAAGCCCATCTTCAATGCCTGCCCTGCTGCTGCTGCTGCCTGATTACACAGTGACACAGTTGTCGCGGCTCAATGAACGAACAATTGAATATTATTTATCGAAAACAACCTCCAGATTCATGAAATTGGGAACAGTCTCCATATTTCGCAATTCAACGGAATTTTTCTGTGGTTTTCCATTCTATGGGTGATAAAGAAGAACATGTGATACTATCTATCTTACTGTTAGTTAACATTTAGGGGGTGCCGTTAGTTATCATCGCATTTCAACTAAAAATTGTATATTCTTATTGTAGATATTAAACATGGAAGACGATTCAAATTGGTATCGTGCCGAATTGGATGGAAAAGAAGGTCTCATACCAAGCAATTACATAGAAATGAAAAATCACGAGTAAGTATTAAACCTGCACCCAACACTGCTCTATGCTCCGATCTGATTATGTATAATTTATCCAACAGTTGGTACTATGGACGCATCACACGCGCCGATGCCGAGAAGCTGCTATCGAATAAACATGAAGGTGCATTCTTGATACGGATCAGCGAATCCAGTCCCGGCGATTTCTCCCTATCAGTCAAGTGAGTTGATTGAGCACCTTTGCAGTGTTTTACTTGTGATTGAATGTGATTGTGATTCCCCTTTCTAGATGTCCCGATGGTGTGCAACATTTTAAAGTTCTGCGCGATGCCCAAAGCAAGTTCTTCCTCTGGGTGGTAAAATTCAACTCCCTCAACGAACTGGTAGAATACCATCGGACGGCGAGCGTGTCACGATCACAGGATGTCAAATTGCGAGACATGATACCTGAAGAGGTAAGGAAGGGTGTGCCGTATATTCATCATTCACTTCACCATTCCTCATCGGACATGTGGCGTGGTGGGTTGTGGGATAGGCAGACAGATTTGTTTTAAAAATAAATATTACGCACAACACATTGAGGTCATGCTTTTGCCCGCCGACCACTGCCCCACAGTTATACCCGGCAAAAAGAAAAACTATAAACAAAATAATGATGCCAAGAAAAGAAACAAAAGTAATATTATATCTTATGTTGCAGATGCTCGTGCAGGCGCTGTACGACTTTGTGCCACAGGAATCCGGGGAACTGGACTTCAGACGCGGCGATGTCATCACCGTGACAGACCGTTCCGACGAAAACTGGTGGAACGGCGAGATTGGCAATAGGAAAGGAATCTTCCCAGCCACTTATGTGACGCCATATCATTCATAATAAGATAAATATCTAAAGGACACACCGCCACACATATACACAAAAACCACACCCTACTCCCCACACACACACATAACCACACTCAAACAAAAACATAGAAGAAGCAAAACAGGAGCAACAGCAACAACAACAAATAACTAAACACAAATTTTTAAATATTTATATACAAGAAATAAGATGGATGGAACTCGTAGATCGCGTATATACATACGAGTATACGACACTCTAAGCATACATATATATAAGCCGAATGCATTTTTTACATTTTGACGTTTTTTGATACCACATACAAGCAAATGAGAAAAGAAAACAAACACAGAACACACAGAGAAATAGTAGTATGTATCCGATGCATCCACTTACTACATTTAAAACCAAATATATATATATATGTGTATATAGAGCTGCGGTCAAGATGAGAGAGCATAAGACAGACGTTAGTTTAAAGTCCCAGACCAGACCTAAACCCCTAATAACTAGAGAGTTTCCTTGTTAAGGAGAAAGTGGAGTGGAGTGGAGTGCCAACACTTGGACCGCAAAGATATGCACATACGAATATATATATTTGTAGAATAACAACACGAACATGACGATGGCACTATTATTATTGTAAACGAACCGATTTTTGATATAAATATACTATATACATACGTGTAACTTAAGATCGATAGAGATGAATATTTGTGTCCTGTGCTTCGCAGCGAGTGTGTAGCTCCTTAGTTTATTCGATGCTCGAGGGAGGAGGCGGAAGAGCAAACCACTTTAAATTAATTATGATAACAAATTACCAACAACAAACCCAAACTATTGCTTAACAAATTTATAGAAAAAAAAACAAAACAAATTCACTATGAAAACAAACAAAACTTTTGCCTAAATGTCTCAACAAAACTGAAGACAATTAAAACAAAATTTATATTATATATTATCGTAAATGATTACCAAGTAAATTAAATTAATTTTTGCATCGCTGGTTACTATATATATATACGATACACATACACACACACACACGATCGTATATACATTCATAATGCAAATCGAACGATATTATAAGCCACCGGCAGCACACCACACCGCATGCACTTCTCGCGGCTTTATAACTCGAAAGTGTGTCAAATTTTTGTGTCCCCCCCTCATTTCGAAATTGAAAAATTGTCGATAATTTGTTTTGCTTTTGGTCGCCCGCTACCTGTGTTTTTCTCGACCAGACCACCAACTCGATTATATGTTAAAACCAATTATGAAAATGGTAGCGAAAAATGTGTGACATGTGTAAAAAGTTTGAAACTGCTTGCTATATTACATTGTGCTATAAATTATTACATAAAACTATTGTATTTATAAACTGGGTTGAATCCTGTGTAAGCCTTTTTTTGTCATCATTTGCCGACGATACAGAATGGATACAGAATCCAAATAATTGCAGCATTAATTGAGCATTATTTGACTACAGAACTACATATATATGCATAAAGAAATGAAATGTAATGAGAGTTGCCAATATAAGTAATTTAAAACGAAAAAACAAAAACGAAAACACTTTAAGCCTATTTTTTTACCTATACGCATTCAGATAGAGAGATAGATACACATATACATTTTCCTAATAATCACAAATCTAATGCCTCATGGAAGAAATATGTAACACATCAGCAATTGTTTTTGATGATGGGCCATAGTTTATCTAAGCAGAGCCACACAATTTAATGGGAAGCTGGGATAGAAGTGTTTTGTACTTTTTGAGCATATTTGGCCGGCATTTTGCATAGAACCAGTAGCAGCAGCCGCATATTTAAACATGTGTAAATTCTAATCGTAACAATAAAGCAGGCAAACAAACAACAAGGTTTAGATATAATTAACAAGCGAATAAACAAAATAAATGAAATATTACAGACGGTACATATGTTTAGTTGAGGAATTAGTCTAAGCGGTAACTGATTTATATAATAAAAACTATAAATTTAAATTCAAATTTGTCATTTTTTTCGCGCTCAACAGCAACAGTATTGCCAGCACAAAAATCTTGACGTGTGTAGTGCTGTCAAACAGCCATTTTATTAATCGGTTCGATAACTATTTTACCAGTGCTGAAAAATATTACTCTGTCGGAAAACAGAGTGACCGTTTATGATTGAGAGAGAAAAAATCAGGGGGCTCATACCAGGGCTGATGTCTTACTCTCCTCTCACCAACGAAGATTCATCCGGAAGTTGGATCTGATCTATCTATCTCGCTCACTTCCGCAGGGAACGGACATGCGCAGAATTTGAATTAAAATTTGAAACCTTATCATGTGCGCTCAGAAGATCAGCTCATGATCATTCTGTAATTTAGCTATTCATGCTTGAATGAATTAGCCGCTTAATTGCATATTAAATTGCTCAATTTCCATTGGCATTTCCATGGTTAATGATCACATCAGCATTTATCCGTTGACCAAAAAAAAACATAAAACATAAAATCGTATTAGTTTTCGTTCGACGATCAAAACTTGAGCATGTACACGTACACTAGGCAGAAATTGATTCAGCTCATTGTAATCCTGTATTTGATCACAGAGGTAAGTATCAACTACTTAATATATCAAATTGATTTGATAATAGCTGCAAATATTTCAAAGATCACATCTAAATTTGAGTTTACCAACATAATATGCAATTGTGTGGATGAAGAATTCTGTGCTATGGATTATTGTTATCTGAAGTCGGTAAATCGGAGCTACAAGTATCTGTCCGTAAAAGTGCACTTGTTTAAACCTCCCATTACCAATGTTAAGGTGGGATGACTCTATAATTTGTGAATTGAAACAGATTTCTTAGTGTAATTATTTAGGTTAATTTTGCACTGTACCAACGCTTCAGTGGATACAAGCCATTTCTCTATAATATCACCGTCGATGCCTGTAAAGCACTGAAAAATCGTAAGTATAATCCAGTTGCCAATTACTTTTACGGATTTTTTGAGTCGTTTTCCAATATGAACCATTCATGTCCCTATCATGTAAGTGATTGCTGCCTTCAGCTTGATCTGATTCGATATATTTAAACACTATTCGCTTGCAGGAAGATATTATTGTGGAGAAGTTGACCAGCAACGTCATTAATCACCATGCAACAGCTGTATTGCCCTTTCCAAAAGGTGACTACCTCCTGCAATCCCACTGGTTTATTGATGAAATCGAGCGAGCTGTCTTTAAGGTCTATGGAACTCTTTCATAAGTCGTTCAATCCCAAATCGGAAATAGTACATATGAAATAAAGATCATTATTAATTTTATGCTGGTTTCATGGATGAGAAATGTTTAAAAGGACACACATACACATATAAAAGATTAATATTCAAAGGGTAACTGAAGCTTAACTAAGCAAACGCATCGCCAAGAAGGATACCAGGAGCAGGGAAACGGAGCCAAAGAGGCCACCCGCAGCACTCGTAAATATAATGCGACCTTCAATCTCCGGATAGACGTAGTTCCGCTCCAGTAGATACTGTCGCACTGCCTCACTGTCATTGTTCTGCAGGCGCTGGTGCTGTGGGTTGTGGGCCTCCTGGAGGACGTGTCCATCGCCTCCATCGAACAAAAACTCATTCACAATCACATTGTAGAAGGCCGTGTCGTCGAGGTCACTGTAGGTGGGAATGCGGCAGGCAGCACACCGAACCTGCACCGAGACGATGCGCTGACCCTCTGGTTTGCTGGGGTTGTAGACCACGTGGATGCCGGAGACCTGCAGGAAGGGCCCGTCCGAGTCCTTGCCGCGGGCAGCCGCCCCGTGCTCAAGGGCGTTGCGTAGCGTCTTTCCAGTTACTCTTGTCATGAAGAGCTTATTGCCCCAGGGCAGGACGGACAGTATGTCGCTGTCGGTGATCGAGCCGTCTGACCGCTTCTCGATAGAACTGCGTATGCCTGCAGGTGGAACGAACTCAAGTATAATAAATGGATCACACAGAGCACTACAGAGATCATACGAACCGCCTCCCGACATAACAGCGATTGCAGCATCGGTCCAGTAGTCACCACCCTGCTCCTCCCGCACCCGACTGAAGACCATCGCGTCGGCGATCATGTTCCCCAGGTTGCACTCCCTGTCGCGGCACACCTGCTTACGTCCCTCCAGGTAGACTTTTGTGTGACCCATCACCGACTTCTCCAGATGTATCACACTGGGTCGGTACACCTCCAGCAGGTCCAGCAGATCCTGCTCCTGGGCCACCGAGGCATTCAGCAGTATGGGCGCCCCATCGAACTCGATCAGATTTCCCTCTGCATCGAACTGGAAGTACATAGATTCACATATCGGTTATCAATAGCTACAGAACAGCATCGTTGTGGCACCCACCTGCACATGGAGCTTGCCAAGATATTTGGTGTAGGCATAGGCCTGCACCACAGGCACCTCCTTGCCGCTCTTCTGCTTAATCAGCGTGGGGTAGGGACCTTCGATGTGTTCTATATTGGGCTGGGCTCCATTGTAAAGGAATGTGTTTGTGTGGCCGCCAATCACGATATCCACCTCCGGGCAATTCTTGGCTATCTCCTGATCCTTCAGGTAGCCTGAGTGGCCCAGGGCAATGATAATCTTGATGCCCTGCGCCTTCAGCTTCTTCGCCTCAGCACTGTCAAGAGAGGGACACGATTGGGGATCACAAATATCCTAAGTGAAGCCAAGAATCACACTCACTTGATGGAAACTACTTCCTCGTAGAACTCCACATCACTCTGGAGGGTAAGCTTCTTAGTATCTGGCGTCAAATAGCCAATCACACCTATCCTGGCGCCCTGGGTCTCCAGGATCGTGGAGGGCACCAAATGTTTTGTGGCAGCCAACTCGGGCACATTCCTCATATCCAGATTGCAGGTCACCACCGGAAAGTTGACCTCGTTAAGGAATGGTATTAGCCCCTCGACTTTCTCATCGAACTCGTGGTTACCCAGCGACTAGACAAATAACAGATTTAGATTAAGAATTCAGAAGCGGATCTCGTGCTTTCCACTTACAATAGCATCCGGTTGAAGTTTGTTAAGGAATGCGCTGGCGATCTTGTCCTTGAAGATGGTGAACCAAGCGGTGCCAGTGTAAGTGTCACCAGCATTCAGGTAGAACACGGGAGTTCCTCCATCCGCCGCCTCCTGGCGGTACTTGCGCACCCTTTTGGAAATGAATTATATGAGCTGCCTCTTTCAGAGTTAAAGATAGAGATGGACTCTCTCTACTCACTCATAGGCCACTCGGGCGAATCCTCCATAGCACTTGTCCGTATTGGCATCCTCCTGGGAGCATGGGCCGCTGTTCACGTTCGTTTGCTCGAACCGGGCGTGCATATCATTGTTGTGCAGGATAATGAACTCTGTGGCCACATTTGCCTTGCGTTCAATGGGATTTCCCTGAGCGTGATGGCCTAGCAGAATGACTAGGATGCAGTAAACCCAGTGTAGGTACATCTTTGAGCTGCAGGGGAATGATAGTTGTTTCATTAGTTTCATTATTGTAACGTCTCCATAAACATTTGATATTTGTTCCGCCACTTATATCTTTATGGGCTTATACATCTTGGTTTTATCAACGATTTCGTGCTTATACATAGGTACCAAGCTATGGCCACATGGTATATCTTTTGATAACTATTACCTGCAGGTTTCGCGGGTATTTCGTACTGTTTGTCCGTCTGGGAGAGCCTTCACTGTCCGTACGTTGTTTATTCAGGCACTATCAATTATTTAAGTGACAAATAACACTCCATGTTCCGCTTCTAGTTGCTCCAAGAGCAGACTATTTGCGAGCGGCTAATTATAGTTATATGTATCTTTTTGCCGCAGCCACTCGAGTGATAAACATACGAGTATATGGGATCCCCATTTACGGCTTGTTGATCGTTCGCTGGGCATCGTTCTCTCTGCCCATGTACCATTTCATGCATCATATCAAAACAAAAACCGAAATTCAAAACCAAAGCCAAACCCCAAGCATGTTGGCAAATGTGCGAAAAAAAATTAAATGAATTCAAATGATGAGTCGCTGCTCCGCAACGCCACTTTAAACTTAATAATTAATTTGTTTGTTCAGCAAAAAATCATTTGGAGAGTGAGTGCCAATGAATCTTTTGAGGGAATGAGCGCTGGACAGTGGCCGCCAAAATATTGCGGTCAGGCAATTCAAAAACTATCTGAGATCTCATCTCCTTGATCAATCCTCAGTAAAATAGTTTTCAATTAGTTTGAGGCTCCACATGCTTTCATGAATATAAACAAAAGATGGGCAATAACAAATTGGGAAACGGAAAACAAACCATATTTCAATATTAATTCAGACAAGTATTCGCAATGTAAATAAAAATACAAAAAAAAAATCATAAATCATTTCTGAATTTCGCAGAAACAAAATCTTCGCACATGCCCCATTCATTTGCAAAAAATATATATGTATTTTTATACAGAGCTGAATGTATACAACAATATGTGCATATTTCCTTTTGATAAACACTGATAAGCACAAGCTGTGTGCGCAGCTTGAGACGCAGACCAGCTTGGGCTGTGAGAAACTGAAAATTATGTCATCTTCTGGGTGCAGGCGACAAAAGCATTTAACTTCAATGCCCATATAAATATATAAATACATATATAGATCACATAATTCCATCACTTAATCTCACTTGCTGTTACCATACCAGCACACATACATGCATACATTTAGACTTTTGACAGACACAGATGCAGATAGAGGCGGCATCAATCAAGGCTGAAAACTTTCCAGCTTGCGGCTAAGTAGGGGATTTTTGTATTAGATAATGTAAATGCAGTTGATATTGTTTTCTGATCTGGCCTAAGATTTCGAAGACTCAATACGCAAAGGAACTAAAAATGTGCAACCTGGACTACGATGAATCGTGGGTATCCCCTATTTGAAAGATATGGGGGTTTGTATTCGATATAGCCGTTTTCCCATTACATTTCCACCAAATTACGAGAATGTTTATTTGCAGTTTGCACCTGCAGAATTCCATTTGGTTAATTTTCTCTTGAGTGCACACAAAATATGTAAATCTGTAATTCTTTGATATAAATTTTGATATACGCGATTTGCACCGCCCTCAAATGGGCTATTACTTCTACCAAAATGGTTGTCACGAATGATGAACGTTGATTGCTGGCCCATTAAATTAACAATAATTGCTTGTTTATACACGATCAAAATTAATACAACCTTTGCCACCCGTGTCTATAATCGCACTGAACGACCGACCGATGCCGGGCGCTGCTACTGTCTGTGCCATTATTATTATTGCAGCATTGGCGGATCGCTGCGCCGGTCTGGTTTGCTGTGACTTTTATCGAAATTTGCTTGTTCACGCCTGTAACGGCAATAAATGGAGAGCAGAGCATACGAAAGAAATTTCTTTCACTCTCTTGCAGATCAACGATGCGAAGGGAAGTTTCTTATCACTTGCGAAACTACGCAACGGGAGAGCGAGAGTGCAGTGTAGCTCTCATTCCATCTCTGACACTCAAATGCTGGCATATGGAAAGTAAGAGTAAGGTGACCACAACCCGAAGCTAATTTTAAATGAGAAAGAAGGCTGGGCTAGCTTCGGGTGGGCCGAAGTTTTTGATACACTCTCAAATCGATCATTCCCATGGTTACTTGTTGTTCGCTTGTTGGAATTTCATTGGATAGTATTGTTTTCGACCGATTATTCCTATGGCAGCCACCACTACTAGTTGGCAAAATTATTGTACGCGCAGGAAGTGTATAGCGTCAAAGAGCACGTTGTCACAGAATGGAAGCTGTCGTATCTTATCGTTCGCGAAACAAGTGCCAAGGCGAGCATTGCCCAGTGATTATTATAGTAGATCATAGCATATTAAATGAGTTGTTTTGAATTTAAGTAACGATTTAGCACAACATTTATTTGCAATTATGCTTAGATAATACATACTATGCCTTGGTTAAACCATAAAAGCACAATAAGGAGGGCGAAAGTGCATGCATTCGTCACCATATGACTATAAATTGAACTAGTGGCAACCGTTTGCATATTTTCGCAGCACATTTTGTTGGGCTATGGAGTGAGGAAACGAATCGTCCTGCTATATACAGATTTTAGTTAACGAATCTTGTGGCCAGTGACGAGATCAGGATGAGGGCGATGGATGCCACAACGTTGGCCCCCGAATCGTTGTCGCTCTTCTCGTGGAGAAGTATGCGATCCTGGATCTCGGGATAGACGAATTGCCGCTGAGTCAGGTAATCGATGACTGTCTCTATATCGTTCCGCTTCAAGCGAATGCTGAGGGGGTCGCTCTCCTCGGTTAGGGTGTAGCCGTCGCCGCCTTCCAGAAGGAACTGTGACACGATCACAGAGTAGTTGGCACTCTCGTTGACCCTGCTGTAATAGGGCACGATGCAGTCGGCGCAGAGCGCTTTCGCGGAGACCAAGCGCTGACCCTCGTCATTGTTATAGTTGTACTCCACCTGAAGGCCCGACATCTGCAGGAAGCCGCCGTTCGAATCGTGAGTCCTCACAGTAGCCGAGTGCTCCAGGGCCGTCAGCAAGGTCTTACCCAGGATCCTGGTGACGAAGAGATCGTTCTGGAAGGGCAGGACGGCAAGGAGATCGCTACCCGTAATATTTCCGTCCGCATCCTTTTCAATCGCTGCTCGTATACCTACAGAGAAAGTCAGTGTTAGAGTCGGCAGTCGGCATGGGGATTTGCATTGTGATTGACCAACCTCCGCCCTGCATCAGGGCAATGGGCGCATCTGTCCAGTATTCGCCGCCCTGATCCTCCAAGACGCGCGCGAAAATCATGGCATCGGTGATCAGATTGCCCAAGTTGCACTCCCTCATCCGACAGACGCCGCCACCCTCGAGATACACCTTGGTGTAGCCAACAACAGAGTTCTCCATAGCAGTCACGTTGGGTCGGTACACCTCCAGCAGGTCCAGCAGATCCTGCTCCTGGGCCACCGAGGCATTCAGCAGTATGGGCGCCCCATCGAACTCGATCAGATTTCCCTCCGCATCGAACTGGAAGTACATAGATTCACATATCGGTTATCAATAGCTACAGAACAGCATCGTTGTGGCACCCACCTGCACATGGATCTTGCCCAGATATTTGGTGTATGCATAGGCCTGCACCACAGGCACCTTCTTGCCGTTATCCTGCAGCACTGTGGTAGGGTAGGGGCCACGCACGGCCTCCTGATTCGAGTCCGTGGGATCGGCCACAGGCTGGCTGGAGTCAAGGAAGGTGTGCGAGTGTCCGCCAATAACAATATCCACCTCCGGGCATTTCCTGGCTATCTCCTGGTCCCTAAGGTAGCCCGAATGGCCCAAGGCAATGATGATATTGATGCCATCCGCCTTAAGCCTCGCTGCCTCAGCACTCAAGTGGAATAAAAGAATCTCTCTATCATCTTTTCGGACATATGTATAGAAGGATAAACTCACTTAATAGCCACTATCTCATCTTCGTATTCCACGTTGTTCTTGAAGGAGAGAACTTTGGTGTCTGGCGTGAGGTAGCCAATCACACCGATTCTAGTTCCGTTTGCCTCGAGGATCGTGGAGTTGGCCAACTGTTTGGTGGCAGCCAAGTCTGGCTCATTGGTCAGGTTGAGGTTGCAGGCCAGCACGGGAAACTCCACGGCATTCAGGAACGGCACCAGACCCGCGACATTCTGATCGAATTCGTGGTTACCCAGCGACTGCAAAAGAAGTGGCGATTTAATCTTGTTCGGCATAAGTGGTGCTCGGACCCGCGAGCACTTACGATAGCATCGGGCTGCAGTTTGTTGAGGAAGGCGCTGGCAATCGCATCCTTGAAGATGGTGAACCAGGCAGTTCCCGTGTAGGTGTCGCCGGCATTCAGATAAAGGACGGCAGGTCCACCGTTCTCAGCTTCTTTGCGGTACTTGCGAACCCTAAAGGAAACGGATTATACATATTAGCGCTGATTCCACCAGAGATATTGAGACTCTCTCTACTAACTCATAGGCCACTCGGGCGAATCCTCCATAGCACTTGTCCGTATTGGCATCCTCCTGGGAGCATGTGCCGCTGTTCACGTTCGTCTGCTCGAACCGGGCGTGCATATCATTGTTGTGCAGGATGATGAGCTCCGTGGCCACATCGCCAATTTTGGGATCAATCGGTATGGATCGGGCTGTCGGGGACAGCACGGCCAGAAGCGTACAGGCGGCAATGAAGATGGTCTGGGCAGGTGGCATTTTCGCACTGGAATGCCAAGGGTTATCCGCGTGATTAGAGAGATATGTACATATATGAATAGAGATAGGAATAATCAAGTACCGTAAATCAAATACCGAAAGATAACATTTGAAGGGTTCGATATCTGAGCAGTTGCAAGCCCTTCCGCTCGGCTAACCAACTTAATTTGATGTGTTATCACTGGCAGTACTTATTAGCAAATATTTATCAATCACGAGCACCGCCAAAATCGCAATTCGAATCATTTAATAGTATGGTTTATGGCAGTGCCTTAAATCTAATCGCCAGCTTATCAAGCTCTCCGTGTGCAAATACACGCAGAACAAGCCCCAGCACCTCCATTCACCGATTCACATCAACCCCCTCCAATACCAAACGATCGACAAATTTTTGGTGACTGCACGACCGCACGGCCGTGCTGACCCATCGAAATCCACTCAATTAACTGGTTTCTTTTACAGCTGTGAATGGTTATGGCAAGGCACGATTCTTAATTGGAAACGGAGCAAAAGTTGCGCTTGAAATTAAGCTGGCTAATGACTGGCTAATGAGACATTTGAACGAAATCTGAAAGCCAACTCAAACTGAAACTGAGAGACTACGCGATTTTGCCGTGAATTCAGGTAGGGCAGAGTACCGTTGAACGCTACTTACATGCACTCGTCACACGATCCACGGGCTAACTGACCCTAAATTGGCTAAAACAGCGACACAGCGCACAACCGTTATAGCCGAACAGAGTACGGAGAACCGACAACCAAAATTTACTGTCTCGCCGAGCGGGCGGAGTGGATAGATTGCGATAATAACGTTTCGGCACTGGCTCTGACTCTGCCTCTGGCTGTGGCTGTGGCTCTGTGCCTGTCTGTAGCTCTGGGAGCGGAGCGAGTGGAACATCAGTATTCATTTGTTATTAACGTTTTTTTCTATGTTTTATATTCGTTTTTTATATTCGGGTTTTTGTTTATTTTGGGGGGAGGTGTTAGAAAATAGCGCTTATCTCCCGCTTCTTCAGTGTCTAATCGGATGGGTTGGTGTTGAGTGATAATTATCTGCAATCGTGGCGACTAATAGACAGCCTATACAGCCTATACAGCCTATACTCACACTATGCTTTATATCTGTATCTGTATCTACGAGTACCAACTGAGTCAATGCCAATCACACAGCGGGCAAGTGCTTGGTCGCTAAATACCCAAAGCAATTGCCAAAACAGATCTTGATATTCCCACGTAGAATGATCGCGATCTCTGGCGGGATTCACACATAACTTTGCACTGAAGAAGACTATATTTGGGGTGCACTGCACTATCCAGTAATAGCTGTTCTTTACAATGCAACTAGATATGCATACTTAGAACGAAAATTCCCGCTTGATCAGCAAAACTTTGCATAAGAAGATCGAATTCCATTGCAACCGAACATTATGTATACTCGTACACAGTGTGGCATTTTTGGTGGAATAAAAACCAGTTCCATTGATAACAAAGCTGCTCCTTGTTCTGGTTCTCCTCTGATTTACGATCCATTTGGGTGGCATGGTAACCCAAAAGTATGATAGATAACTTCAAAGTAAAAATTTGAAAGATTTATGCGTCTGTCGACAGAAAATATCTTGCAGTAGGAGGAGGCCGATTGAAATGATTATAATTGCTTCGTTTTTTTGCGCTTATGTGATGATCATTCAATTGGACACGAGTGAGTGCACTCACACACTCACATTCGATCTTACCTCAATTATCTGCTGCCACTTGCCGCGCGATCTTTCAAACTGTTCAATCACATATGCCCACATATAATACGTATACATATATATGGACGTGTGCCCCCACATCTCAGCAGTCAGTCAGTCAACAGCTGTGCCCGTGGATGATGTATTTAGTCTCTGTGGTTGGGTGGCACTCGTACAGAGCTGGATGGGCCTAAATTACTTTGGGGAATAGTATGTAGGTACTCGTACCACTTTCCTGCCCTCGTTGTCGTTTAAATATACACCAGAAAGAAGAGAGAACTAAACAAAACTAATTGGGTTGGTTCGAAAATACACAAAAAATGCTTAGTAAAGTTTACTACGTAATCGAGAGTGTCGAAGCAGAGCAAAAAAAAGAAAGAAAAACAACATGAAATATTACACAATTTCAAGTGAGAGATGATAAAGAGATAAAATATTATATGGAGACTATTGTGGTTGACACAATGCATGCATACGTACACATGGCAATGAAGATATTGATTATCAAGTAAATTATATATTATATAGTGAGTCATCGACTAATTTAATGAATAAGATAGAATTGATGTTGAGATAGTACAGACTACACCTACCCAACAATTACGTGTATATAGCAGGATCAAACAATACATGCAGCAATTAATACTCAACCATTCATTGAAATTCCCTGAGAACTATTATATTTGACTAAATTGTACGAACATAAGATTGGATTGTTGGCATGGGAAAGTCGGTCCTACGAAATGATAGACAACAAATAAATTCAAGAGCTTTCAGATAAGCGACTCAGATTGATAAAAAAAATATATATATGTCACAAATCAATCTACATATTTCATTTGCCATAAATTCGAAATGATTGAAGGAGGAAATACGGGCTGAAAATATAACATACATATAACATAAACCCACTATATTTTGTGTCTTTAAATTGTTTTTTCAATAATTAATGCTCATGAAACAGCAATCAAGTAAAACTTTCGTTCGTTGACAGAAGTAAACAAGATTTGATTAATATTTGATTGCCATGGCAACTGAAAATCCGTTCCTACCCCTAGGGGCTGTCACTCCTAATTTCTCTCAGTGTAGGTATAGGTGTGCACTTATCATTGCAATGGCAGGTCAAACTCACGAATCGTCGACATCGGCGCAGTCCTCGGGGGCAACGAAAATCGAAGAGATGAATGTGAAGCGTGCCAGCTGCAAATGCCCAAGCCGACCGGACATACCCGAACCGCTGAATACCCTACGACAAAAAAATATTTTAGAAAAGTGTTTATGCAATGGAAAATTTTATCATATATACACATATGCATATATGTGCATATATTTCCAGGAAAGTCCTCCTGGCAAAGCTGGAAATTGTAGGTGAGCGAGAGTATAGCAGTCCTTCTAGCCGAACCGAAGGGATCTGTTCGATTCGGGATGAACATCCACGAGACAACAACAAAACGGCAAGGGAAAGGGCAACGGAAAGGGAGGGGGACTGTGGCGCGGCAGCGTAGTGCCCTACGACAACGAATGTTATGGTGGTGGTAGAAGTAGAGGAAGCGAGAGCCAGGCTGTTGCCACTGCCGCTGCTGCTGCTGCTGCGTCTGCTGTGGCGGCTGCAGCCAGAGAGCAGCAGCTTGCCAGGGGTTGTTGCAATATCCTGCTCCTGCTCCAGCCGCTGCTCCTTGCCTGTATCCTGTTGCCCTCCCGCTCCAGCTGCCGCAGCGGCAGTGGCAGTGGCAGCAGCAGCAATTCAAACAGCTGCAACAATTTTTTCGTCCTGTTGTTGTTGGACTTTGCTTTTAATTTCTTTGGGTCGTCGGCACATCCCCTAATGCCACCGCGCCGCCCTGCCACTCCGCTATGCTATCTCTGGTTCCTGTGCCACTTGGGGTTGGAGTTGCCATTGCCCCTAACTGGCTGCCAGTTGGTTGCCGGGGTGCATTCGGATCGGAGCAGTTGTCAGTCGTTGCGATCGCCAGGTGAACGAAGGTTGTGCCGCGGACAGTCGCATCCCATCCCATCCATCCCAGATCGTAGCCAGAGTATCTATCTAATCCAACGCCAGCCATGTCGGGCAAGCTGATTATGAAGCGCAAGCGCGCGGATCAGCAGAGCAGGAGCCAGCAGGAGCAGCAGCCGGAGGAGCACCCACAACAGCAACAGCATCTACAACAGCAGGAAGAGGGAGAGGAGCAAAAAGCGCCGGAGAAGCGCCATCGACCCTTGACCCCACCTGCCGAGCAGCCAGCCGAAGGATCCGAGGAAGATTCCCCCAACAGAATTCTGCTCGAGGCCCTGCAGAAAATCATGGAGCTGCAGTCGGAGCTGGATGCCTTCGAGCAGGACCTGGATGAGCGCGATGGCTACCAAGCGGCGATGGCTGAGCAGGCGGAGGAGGAGGATGGCCAGGAAGAAGAGAGCTCAGAAGATGACAACCTGGACGCTGAGGTGGCTGCACAATTCGCACCACCACCACCAACTCCTGGCCAGCGCAGCCAGGCCGAGGCTCTTGGTTTCGCCATGTGTGCCCGTGAGACTCTCCTGTTCCTGCACAGCGAGGGCATCCCCACCGAATCGCCACTGTACCAGACGCTTCTCGGAAAGCTTGTCGGCCAGAGCGATGGCCTACTGCACGCCTAACCCATAGAGCCGGGCCTCCGCCCCTCATTCTAGTCACTTTGCTGCGATCTCATTGCAAGTAAAACGAGAGGGAACCTAGGGGTTGATCACATCCGAACTACGGGGTGTGTCTCCCAGAGATCCACATAATCCTAAGCTGTTTACTCTAGTCAATTATTGTGAAGCAATATAAAAACGAGCGAAAAACAACGAAATAAATAACTATATTTATATAAATTATGATAGAAACGTATAGCGAATGGCTTTTTTTCATAAATGGGGATGAGTTGGGATAATTGGTAAGCTGGTAAGTTAGATTTCTTGGAACATTATCAGGCTGGATAAGGGACACGTTCCATGGAACAGGGTATCATAAAGTTTTATGAATGGTAGGGGCTATATTTCCATAAAACATTTACCCTTGTATACAGTACATACATATGTGCATAGGTAATTAAAAAATGCTTAGTACACAGGTATCTGTCACTTCAATTTACTTTTTATAGACAATACCTCTTGAGCACCTTAGAATCCTCTCCCTAAATGATCATAAATATGAAGTGTTTATTGCATTTGTCTGCTGCATTTATTAATTTTCCATACATTTTAAATATATTTATTGATTTATTTATTATTTGTGTTATTTAATTTTACATACAATAATTAATGAGAATAACTCAATCGCAATATATTATTTCTTTGAATTCTCTTTGTAAGTATATAGTGTATATATATTTATTGTTGTTGTTAGGGCGGGGAAAGTTTTTTATTCGATTATTATTATTGAAATTGTTTACTTTTCTTTTCTCTTACATTTTTTTTTGTATAATTTGTAACAACAATAATTATTTGTAATAAATGGTTGCATTTCCTTTGTTTTTTTTTTGCTATTTCATTTATTACTGATATTGTTTTAAAAACTATCTTTTAATTGTTTTCAACAATTTAACGTTTCACATGGTTGTAAGTAAATGTTTCTTAAGTTTTTTTTTGGACAAGATATTCTTTTAATTTTATTCGATTTGATTTGTTAAGTCATTGTACTAATGTACAAGTTAGATTGGTTCGCTCGGATCTCCAAAGATAAATTAAACATAGTATTAAATAATAACAATTTTTCTGATGTTTCCATTCGGGTGACCCCGATGCGATTCAATCTGACCTGACCCACTTTTCTACATACATTTGGCACACGCTTGCTTGTTGTTTCTACTTAAACACTATACAAAATTCTCATTATTTCGTCAATTAAATCAGGTTTTAAAACCAGAACAAAAAACTCGAGCTTCGCAACAGTTTGGATTCTTGATATTCAGAGTTATATTAAATTTGATTTAATTTAGTACATTTAATGAACAGGGCTGGCAAAGGCTGTCCATTTCATTGTCTTCTAGGCAGAATGATCATAATCGATAGATACCTCGTCGCTTGCCCTGTCCCGTGTCACGGGTTAAGTACATACATACATAGTTTAATATCTTTATCGTATCGTATTAGTTAGTTGTCTGTTTAACTTTAATTTTGCATATGAGTGTAAGTTAATCGAGTATTAATTCGTTACATTATGATTTACGTTTGTTTGGCTTTAAGTATTCTCTTTACTCTGTTATTGTTGTCGTATCTTGGGTTTTAATAAAGTAATCATTTGCAGCATTGTCCGAATATGGACCTTGTATTCACAATCTCTGAATAACTTGCATGTTTGCATATTTATACGTGTATTCATGTGTTCCGTTAGTTATCTGTTTTTGTATTTAATATTCGATATATTTAATTTACGTTGAAATGTCGAGGATTACATAACTTTGTTTAGGTATTTTATCGTTTGTTGCTTGTTGCTTGCTTCTGTCTTCAACGTAAGCCTAGTCGATCTCAGTTAATAATGTAAATATTATAATTTGTATGTATATATATATATATATATATATATATTCTTTATCTTTATCCGTATCTTTATAGTTAGTTTTATTTCGTCAAATATATATGCATATATAAATAAAATTATGATTTCAAATGTGCCCTCTGTAATTATTTCATATATTCATGTATTTTATATATGTATATATTAATATTTATTTAGTTATTTAATCTCATAGATTTTGTCTCGACCCTACCGGACCCTCAGCCCCAGGGCTGTCCCCTATACATAGCTTTGTCTTGCTTCGTCAGTTAAATTTTGCTTTGTCTGTTATACTATCTCTCAACTTTGAGCTGAGACGCGCGCCTTATTATTGATTCAACTGCCATATCATATCGAGTATAGCTCTAAGTAATCTTTCCATTATCTTGTAGATGTCTTGTAAATATAGATAAAAAATCGGACAATATATATATATGTATATATATTTATGTATGTATATATATATATGTGTGTGTGTATATATCCATCTTTGACACAATTTTATCGTTTGTAGCCCACGCAAAAGTAAGTTTCAATCTGTAGATCCAGCCTCATCTTCATAGAACGTTAATCCTTGCACGCAAAAATATATATATATGTATAGTATATATAGATGTATGTATATGTTTTGTATGTTTCCATTTTGTAAATATTTCTCCCCTCGCCTTCCCGTATATCATCTTATGCATTTAAGTGTACAAAGTATTTGTGATGTAGTTGTTGATGTTGATGTAGTTGTTGTATTGTTGAAATCAGAAAAACTGCACTGGCAAGAACGGAAATGTACCAATATGTAGCGAAGAAGGATAAGCAGGTCTGTAAGAGAATGTTAATTGTATTTAGAGAGATGTTCTTGTTGTCGATCAATGCAAATAGATGCTTGGATTTACCAATGATTATAGCTTTAGGCATAGTCTAAAAGTTTATATCATTACAAATAATCTAAGAAAGCTAAAATCAAATCGCATTGACGCATCTATTTGCATTGACCCAGGTTGTTGTGTGCAAGGATGAAGGAGTTCGTTCTCTATTGAATGGTTGCTTTTGGTGATGTTTTTTTGTTCTTTAAAATTTCTTTTCAATCAAAATACCTTACTAATAGCATATCTGGCACTGTAGCACTTGTAGTGGTGTTTCTGTTGTTGTTTTTGCTGTCTAATGTGTGTGTTTTGCTGCTGGCAACATTTGGCGTTGCTGTGCCATTGGCATTGGTTGTGGTAGTATTGGCACTCTTTTTGCCAACCGTGGAATCCATTTGGTTCAGTGTACGAATATAGGAGGATATTGAAAACGAAACATCGTTGTTGCTATTGCTTTGGTGAAAGTTGTTGCTGGTATGATTATTATTATTATTGTTGTTGTTGCTGTTGTTGTTGCTGTTGCTGTTGGTATTGCTGTTCATTGTTTTGTGATAATTAGTGGTGTTTTTTTGGTTGTGGTTGCTCATGTTGTTGTGGGCTGATAGCTGCGGTGGGAATTTTGGTTGCGACTGATGAAGCTGCTGCTGATTTGGCTGAAAGCATAGATCTCTATCTCTAACCAACGTCATGTCTAATCATGGAGATTTGCTCACCTTGGAGCTGCCACTGGCGTGGTAAAAGTAGTTGGGAGTGCTGTTCTTCGCATTGTGGCCCTCAGCTCCGTGGCTAGGCGTAAAGTTCTTGCTGTGGTTATGGCTGCTTGTGGTTGGGGCTTTCATCGTCAGATTATGGTTTGCTGATGCTGGATTTGTGGCACTTGTTGCGCTGCTCACTCGACCTCCGCCGGCACTGCTATGGCCCAGTAAGTTTCACCTGTTAACATGGTTGCGATTGTGATTGGAACTGAGGCCAGTGCTGCCAATTGCATTCGATTGTGGGCCGCCGCCGCCAGAGCCATGGCCTCCGCCTACGCCACCACCCCCACCGCCTGCTATAAATGGAAGCACAATTATAGCGTTTCTCCGCAGTGGAAATCGTTAACCAAGCTCACCTGTATAGCTTGGTGAATGCTGATAGTAGTCCCGTCTTCCGTATTCCGGCTCATAATCTGTGTTATCGTAGTGACCACCACCACCACCACGCCCACCGCCACTATTGATGCTGCCCACACCGCCAAGTATACTGTTTGGCGGTCCGTGGCCGTGTGAGCCATAGGAGTAGCTGTCGTACGACTGATGTGGATCATAGCCAATGCCATCGTCATAGCCTCTGCTGTAGGAAATGCAACAGGTTAATTAACATTGCAGAGAAACTGTGACAGAAAGGTACTGTGACCCACCCATATGTCTCATCCATGGCCGTTCTGGCCTTTTCCAGTATGGACATCACCTTTTGCTTGGGTGCGAGCACATTTTTGCTGAACGACGACTGCTGCGAACCCCTAAAATAGATTTCAAAACAATTATAAAGTGAACATCAATTTTGAAGGATATTTAATTACCTGTAAGTATGATGCGCTGTGTTTTTGGGACCGCCAGAGGTGTTAGCGGGACCACCGGAACCTCCGCTCATCAGATTGTTTCCACTGGGCATGTGAGAAGGCTTTTTGTAGCCGCTCTTGGCGTTGTCGTTGTCATTGAGGCTGGTGCTGTCCATTAGCTCTCGCAGCTGCTCCTGGCGTATGATGTCATTGCTGTCGGGTATCAGATACTTCCTCAGCTCGGCCATGGCATAGGCGATCCGTGCATATGCCTCTGCTGGGGGAGCTATAGTTGATATCTCCACGTGCAGGTCACTGTTGAGATGCGCATATTTGGGGTCCTTAGAGTTGCGCAGCTCCTCCTCCTTGACGCGATCCCGCATGGAATTACGGCCCAAAACTGTCATCTTGCAGAGCGTCTCCTCCTGCAGGCGGCGCAGCGAGTTGCCCTTGGGTCCCAGAAGTTTGCCAACAAAATTGAACTTTGGATGCTCTCTGATTGGTACTAGGACACGCTGTGATATGCGAAGGGGCTTCTCCCGGTAGATGTCTGCGTACTTTTGCTCCCGTGATGGTATGCGTCCCGTTGTCTGGACTTTTTCAATCTCTGCGAGGAACAAACCGTGTTAGTAGGACAATCAATTTTGCAGTCGACTGCCACTTACCGCCATCCAAAAGCTTCTCGCCAATGGGAAATTTTCGGTCCATGCGATTCCTTTCGGCCATGCAATCGCGTATGTACTCATTGGCCTTCTCGTTTATCTGCACACTACCATTGCCATCGCCTCCATGATGGCCATGGTCGTGGGCGGAACTGTCACCGTTGTGGGCACCCGGCCCACCGCCAGGGCCGCCGCTGAGAGCACTTTTGCGCGGCTTGCCACTGTACTCGTTGTCGTCATCATTGTACGGGGAGAAGTCGCCATTGCCGTCGTACTTTTCGGTCATGATGCCCGTGTTCGTAGCTTTGGTGAAATTTGGCTGCGAGCGAGCGAGCGAGCGGTGGAAAACAATGCAGGGAAGCTTGGCTATCTGAAACAATCAAAATCAATTAAGCGGGGACCACATGATAAGGCGGCAGGGCAAGCAACCCTCGGGGAAAAAGCGCACAGAAATCACTTTTTATGAACGCATTCATATTGACTTGCAACCCACACACACAAACACACGTACACTCTCGCCTCGCACACATTTACACACCCAGAGGCAAGCTCTCAGGGCAAAAACAACCACCGTGCGAATTTCAACGCCAAATCAAATTGTTGCCCCAAAGCTCACAGCCAATTTGCTTTTGTAAACAGAACCGGTAAAAAATGTATCGTTTACTATTTTAAATCCCTACAATAATAAGGTGTTCTCGTTTTTTTAAGCTTTTTAGCGACTTGTTTGGTCCAGATATTGCACTGGCTGCCAGTCCGCTGTCTCTCTCCCCTGCTGCACTTTCACTTTCAGTGGGACGCAGTTTTTCACCTATTTTTTTCTGTATTCGTATTCCTGCAATTTGCATCAAACAGTTTCAGCAGCTTTGGCCAGAGAACGACAGCGCCGTTTTGGCTATATATCGCTGAGGTCACTCTTTTAGGATAGGCTAAATGAATGACGTTAATTACCACTGTTTATTAGCGTTCTAATTAAATTTTAAATTTAATTTAAAATTGCGAAAAAACTGCAATTCAGTGTGACCGCGGATTTATTGATCAAATATACCCACCCGATTCTCAGAAATATACCAAAATATAGCATCTCTGTTTCAAAATATACCGTAAATAAACAGTGGATAAGACGAACCCCGCTGAATTTAAACAGTTGAACACTGTTCAAGTAAATTGAAATTCATTGGTCGACTAAGCGTTTTTAGGCCATGTCTGGCAAACATTTATTCCTTGATTTTGATATTCGGTTTAATATTACTATCTATTTGGCCCTCTCAGACCTAAACGAATAATTTTATCCGATAGCTTTTTGGCAGTTCACGGGTACTAATAATAGGTATCAGAACCGGGATAAATGTATTTGTACAACACAAAACATATGCATTAATAGGTGAAAAACATGCCAATCTTGGATAAAATCATAAATAATGTTTCAATGGAGCTTGAAACAAAACATTTAACATCAATTAAAAGAAATAAGGTATATAAAAACCCATACGCATAGAAGAAACTTGGCTGACCAGCAACACTGACGTCACATATAGTCAACATTTACGTTTTATGCTTTGGCCGTTTTTGTTGAAACCTTTTTATGGAAACGATCCAATCAAAATGAGTTCTGAAAACTATCCAATCTAGTAGAAAATGGATGTATTTATCGGATAAAATTATTCGTTTAGGTCTGAGAGGGCCAAATAGCTAGTAATTTTAAACTGAATATAAAAATCATGGAATACGATTTCAATAAAAAAAAATAGAACGTTATCCCATTGTCGACCAAGGGGGCTATTTAATATTTCCTCGAAATTTATGTAACTTTAACATATTTAACGCATTACAGGTGAAAGATATCGGTGGTCATTTTTGTATTGTAAGTAAAGAGGAGGATGGAGCCCCAAGGAGCTAGTAAAAAAAATATTATTTTCCGCGGTTTAACAAAGGCTGCTCAACTTTTTAAATAGAATGGTGTTAAGTGGGTTAAGTCTCGTTTGATCGTTTAAACAAATTGCGGAGACATGTCCGGTTCTAAGAGCCCCAACTCCTGCGTGGAAACACCCACAGCACCTGAATGGCTGTCAAAGTTGGAAAACAGTCGGTCGGAAAATGTCCTAAAGCGGTCCAAGCTGGGACATGAGAGTGGGGCGGGAGCACCCTGTAGCGAGTGCAAGGACAAGTGCCCGGGACTGGATCTCCACTTCTGGCGCAAGGTCTGTCGCAACTGCAAGTGCCGAAAGAATCAACACATTTGCATGGATGATGACGCCACCGGCTGGGCACAATTCGAGATTCTCGGCCAGATAAGGGCCAAGCCAGCATGTAAGTTTTTCATTGCAAACAAAGCGAATAATTCAGTACAAAAAATACTCCCATTTAGATATCAAAATCAAGGCTCTTGCCAGCCAGCCGGTTCAACTGGAATGGGTGCCACCGAATGCGGCTCCCGACGTGGTCACGGATTACATGGAGATACTGGGTCCTGCCCAGATACCCGTGGCTGGTAGCGATGCGGCCCACAGGCGAAAGCAGCAATTGGAGTTCCAGGTACCTCCACACGACCTGGATGCAGCTCTGTGCGATGGTTTGTCCGAAACAGAGGCTCGACAGCTGCAACAGTATGTGCAGAAGCTTCGCGAGCAGTGCGTGGGCCAGGGAATAGTTGTGCGCGTTGGCAACCGCTTGACACATGGCCATGTTGAGCATGTGGCACCCCCAATCCACTCGGAAGCGGCCAACAAGACCTGGCAATATCTGGGCCTCTCGCCCGTGGCTGATGCCACACTCACAGAGCTGCTGTCCAATCCGAAGGTTAGCGATGCCTTGTCCAGCCAGGTGAATGCCCAGCCCAAGCTGCTGGTAGCCTTCTCGGAGCCCTTGACCGACTCGATAACACAGTTTGATGAAAACGGCGCCCTCCAGGCACCGACTAAGGAAAAGTTGCTGGGAATCAGCAAGACAGCGCTGCAAAGTCTCGTTACCCATGGCGTCATCTATGACAAAGTGCTGGGCATGCTTCAGGTGAGCATATACTTGAACCTGGCTGTGAAAGAACTCATTCAAATGGAATTCCCTTTTAGGAGAAGAACCTGAACATTTCAAGGGATCCCCAGCTGGGGCCCATCGCCGAGTTCCGCAAGGAGTACGTGAATAATCCACAATTCAGGGCAGAGATCAACACCATCTGTCCGCAGCCCATGACGGCGGTAACGCCACTAAAATCCTCGCCAGCCACTCCCTTCAACTCTCCGCTGCCGCTCAAGAATCCGGTGCAGGCCAGATTCGGGGCCCAAATGCGACAGGACACGCCCATGCGACGTGTCAAATTCGGCGGAGTCTCCACCATTGTCTACGACTGCGGTCTGCCGGCCAACATTGACTATGAGCGCGATCCGGTCTTTGCCCAGATCATACAAGCGGAGCCGCTGAAACATGCACTGCTAGAGGTGCGTGCCGGACGCCCTCCTCCGCCCGTAATCATTGCCAGCTCGCCAGCTGCCGTGGAGAGCCTCAGCCAGCTGAAAGGGCTGTCGCCCACAACCAAGGGGCAGCTGCAGGAAGTCGGAGTGGACAGGCATATGCTACACTCGGCTGTGGCCAATGCTCCGTACTACGATCGTCTCTTCCGCAGCCTCCAGGACAAGGGGATCGAACACGACAAGTGCCAGCTTCTGCAGCCCATCAAGCAGGTGCACGACTGGCTGCTGAACGACGAGCAGCTCCTCGAGGATATTGACAAGGTGTTCGCTGACATGGCCAATGCCAGTCGAGACATTGCCTATGCAAAGACGTACGCAGATTTGCCCACTTCCCAGAGCAACGATTCCGGCTTCCATTCGAAGCCGTCGACCCCAGGCTATGGCAGCGAAGACCTTACCCCCGGCCTGGGCAAATTCACCACCATTCCAGGCATCGAGGACATGAACATGTATCCCAATTGTGCGGGCATGCCGGAGCAGTTCCAGCAGCTGCGCCTGCAGGGCAACGAGCCATCAGCCAGAGGTGAGCTTATACAGAGGAAATACAAATCTAAGCTACAGCTCATCCTTTTTTAGAGCCTGTGCCCAGCATCAACTGCGGCGATTGCAATCAGTCCATTGGCTTCGGCGAGGTGGCCGTCAAGGCGGAGCGCGCCGGCAAGGAGATTGCCTGGCATCCCGGCTGCTTTAAGTGCCACACTTGTCGCGAGCTTCTGGCCGACTTGGTGTACTTCTTCCACCAGGGACAGGTGTACTGTGGCCGCGACCTGGCCATCAAACTGAAGATCCCACGCTGCAAGGCCTGCGACGAGCTGATCTTCACCAAGGAGTACACTGCTGCCGAGGGCGCCACGTACCACATCAAGCACTTTTGCTGCTATCAGTGCGACGAGCCGCTGGCCGGTCAGCAGTACATTCCGGACGAGAAGTCCAACATGCCGCTCTGCCTGCAGTGCTACGACAAGTTCTTTGCCGTCAATTGTAGACAATGCCAGCAGCCCATCGGTCCGGCGGACCAGGGTGTGGCGTGGGGCGACATCCACTGGCACGGCCAGTGCTTTGTCTGCGCTGGTGTCCAGTGCTCAAAGTCGCTGATCGGCGGCCGCTTCTGCGTCAAGCAGGACTTGCCCTTTTGCAGTCCGACCTGTGTACGCAGCCGCATTCCATGAACTCCGAACGGAACCACTTAACAGTATTTAAATGTGACAGCACAAAGTATAATGTAACCCCAAAATGAGTATCTAACTGATTCCTACAGACTCAAAGTGCCTAGAATAGATTTCAATGCAACGATATTTACAACTCCAAACACTTTTGCCGTGCCAATAGTCCAAATAGACCTACACCCTTCTTATATATGTACATATGTATGTACAAGAGGATATTTACACATTGAAAAGTTTCCTATATACAGGAAGCCAATTTTTATAACGCACACGAATTTTGAATAAAGCCTTTTACAAGTTAGAAACTGCCTATCTATCGAATATATATGTTGTATTCAAATCCGATCCCATGATCGATTGCAGGGAATAAAAGCTCATTTGGATTTTGATTTTGTTACGTATTTTGCTGGTAGTTTTTATTGGTAATTGCATTTCTCGTGTTTTTATTATTTAATCGTAATAATTCCACTTTTGTTGATCTTTCTGGTTGCTTGCTTATGTTGCTCGTATGTAGGTGTATCTGTATGTGTGTCTATGCATGTTTAAAGTTCTTTTGGATTTCTCCTTTCCAGAGTAGTTCATTGCACAAAGCGAAACAAGAGCGGAATCACATTCACATATCGTATCTGACAAATTACAATCGAGAGATAAGTGTTTCATATGGTACATATACATACATATATTTACATATATATGTATGTGTGTATTTATTTCAAGGATACTTTCATAGATTAGTTGCTTTCATTTTGTTCAGTTCATTCATTGTATTGCTAGGTATGGGTACTTATGTGTGTGCACTATCCATTTTTTCCATCTGGCACAGAAACACCCAGAATAGAGCTCACTCGCCAGTAGCGTTGCCCTTTAGCGGTGGCAAATAAAGTGCTTTTCCCACCCCATCACTAGGAAATTTGTTGGAATTCTATGGGTTCTTTTGAGTCTATTGAGTGGGGCGGGTGGGATTTGGTGTGGAGGGGGCTGGGTTCAGGCTCGGTTTTATTTGGGGTTGAATTCAGCATGATTTTTATCGATTTCTAGTTGTCTATACTCTTCAGTTAGTTATTTTGATCTTAAATTAACACTAAGTTGCTTTTGCTTTGATTCGTTTTGTTATTCTTTCGTTTAATATGTATTAATTACATTGATAATTAGTTTATTTATAATTTCTGTTCGTAAACATTTTACATGATAGGATTCTTGCGTGTGTTTATTTATGTGTGTGTGTGTTTGTTTGTCTGTCTGTATAGATTTACGTGAGTTCTTTTCCGTATTTTGCTACAACAAAAACTATGCCTTACAATAATACTTTAGTTACAATTTTATTTTATTCATTTTCATCTTGCTTGCTTTTCTCGCTTTGCATAAATTTCCACTGCGCTCTTCATGCGTCTTTTTCTTCTCTACCACAATATTATCTCTCTCGCTTGCATAACTAAAAACAATCAACAAAAGGAGTTAAGTTCAAATAAATTTGTTTTGCAACTAATAATTATGTATATGTATAATCTAAATACGTATATTTAATAGGGGTTCTGTGGGGAGGGGATATGGGGGCTAGGCTTGGGTAGATAGGGAGGCAAACGGTAACTAAAAATAAGCCTTACACATTACGGGGGTTGTGGTGGTGTGTGTGTGTGTTTATGTGGTTGGTATGGGGGGAAGGGAGGAATAAAAACACTAATTACAAAGCGATATGGCAACACTTTTCGTGTGTCTGCCAGTGTCACCACACACACATGGCGTGCCCAATCCTCGCGCGCGATTGTTTTTTCTTGCATTCACTTTCTTGTTTGTTTTGTGTTCCTTTTAAATAACTAAAAAACTGTATAACCTTAAACCAGGCGTCTCTCTGTCCCGCTCCCGTAGGTCCGTCCGTCGGTCGGTCCGTCCGGTACGGTCTGGGTCTGGTCAGCTCCGGTGCACACATCTTAAAGCTATACACAAAAAGTTAAGTTGAATTGTATAAAGATTTCCTTCTTCTGTATTGATTTTTGTAACCAGCAGAGGAACGCCACTCCCCCCTAGTTTACCCAGCGGGATGGTGTGCTGGCATCGGCAGCAGGATCAGGTCTTGAAAGTTCGCCTTAGACGGACGCAGTCCTAGCATCGAATCCGTCTGCACTCCCACTCCCAGGCGAAGCTGAGCCGAAGGGAGTGCCCTGAGCTGGAAGTCAACAGACCACCACATCCACATCCACGTCCACGTCCACGTTGCTCTGTCGGTTGTCAACAATTCGTGTAGACGCCTTGTGTGTAGTACAACTCCGTGATGCGCTCCGGCAGGGTGCTGTACAGGTTGGTGATCAGATCGAGAGGCAGGCGGGACCACGCCTCCTTAATGCGGAAAATCAAGTCGTCCTTGCGCGAGAACTTTCGCCCGCCGTCGAACACCTCCCGAATGAGCCAGCCCCAGATGTTCTCCATGATGTTGAGGTCGTGCGCAATGGTCGGCCACTTCTGGGTCTTGAGACCCTCGGCATTGAGCAGGTCCTGGGCCGTGGGCAGTGCATGCGACATCCAGTTGTGATCCTGCAGGACAAACTCCGTGCTACCACCCAGTTTGTTAATGATATTGGGTCGCTCACGCATAACGGCCTCGATGCAGGACTCGGGACGCAGTTTGGCCGACGACACCTCCAGATGGAGGGCCCCACCCACACAGATCATCAGGTAGATGTAGACAGAATTGCCTCGCGGCCGCTGCGACAGAGTGCGCTCGTAGTTCCTCAAGTCGTGAAAGTAGTAGGAGAAGCCGTCGGGCCCGTCCAGGTTAAAGCGTCGCTCGTCGTGAAAGACCACCCGCCGCCAGTGCTCCTCGCTCCACACGATGTACGTGTTTGCGAAGTTGAGGCGCTCCGTCTGATTGTACTGCGAGAGTGAGGGCTCTGTTTTCAGCTTCTTGGCGCAGTTCGTTGAGCTGGTGGAAGAGGCTGACGAGGAGCTTGACGACGCCGACGAGGAAGAGGAGGAGGAGCTTGATGACGAGGACGACGTGTTGGCATTGCCGGCGGCCGTGGCTCGCAGTAGAGCGTTGGCAGCGGCTGCAATGTTACTGCTGTTTGGTCCGCCCACAGCCGTGACCCTTTGGATAATGGTGGGTGATACACTGGAGCCATTCGACTGCTGTGTGGGCGCATGACTGGAGGCTGTTCCGCCCGTACTCGAGCTGGCCGCAGAAAAGTTGGAGTTCTGGTTCAGTGCGTGCACGGGCAGATGTGTCTGTGGCGTTTGCTGGCTTTTCAGCGGTGCGTGCGGATTGCTGTGGCTCATCTGTGGCTGTTGTTGCAGCTGGAGCTGCTGCTGGGGCTGCGTCTGTTGGTAGTACGGATGATGATAGCTGATGTGCTGCTGGTGCTGGTGGATTGTGGGCTGCTTCAACTGCAGCTGTTTTAGTTGTGTCTGCGACTGAGCCAACAGTTGCTGTTGGTGCTGATGCTGGTGCTGAATCTGATGCTGGACCGTGGTGGCGCTGGGCATCTGCTGTATTCCCGGATGCTTCAGATAGTAGTGCAGTGCCATCAGGTTATTGGCACTGGTCTGCGCTGTGCTGGTGGGGACTGGAACGACTGTGGGATTGCCAAGGCCGCCACCGCCGGCTACTAGCTGCACTGTGGTGGTGTTCGCTCCTCCTGGCTGCTGGCCGTGCACGGCTGCTGCCGCTGCCGCCGCTGCTCCAATCGCCCCCGCACTGGCGGCCAGCTGGGCGGCTGACTTCGGGTCATAGATGAACTTGTTGAAGTTCTGCAGATCGTCCGGACTGAGCACGATCGTTTTCATTTGGAGTCTGTTATGTGATAAGGATAAATATTCAATTCGCTGGAATTTCAGTTGAATTTACGTTTAGTTGCTCATGGATTGGTTCAGTTCCTAGTGTCTTTCTTAGTGCTATCCAGCACTGGTTTTACGCCCCCACGCGTACTGGCTATGTGGCAACGCTGGGCAAATGCAGTTTGGCGGGGACCGAAGGGGGTCTTCTCACAGTTTTTGGAGCTTTGATTACGCACGCATAAACGCTCACGCACTCTCCGCTGGGCCTGGCTTGGTTTCCAAATGCGTTGTGCGTGTTCGAGTTTTTGGTTTTGGGCAGCAACCTGTCCCGTCTCCGATCTCACTGTGAGCCGTTGGGTTTCTCTCTCTCTCCTTCTCTTTCTTTGCCTCTTGCCTCTGTGCGTTATCAAAGGGCTGGCCCGATCAACTGTGAACGAACACTCTCTTGGGCTTGCTTGCCGTCTTCTTCTGATTGCAAAACTCTCGGCTCGTAAAAAGATGTCGGTTTACTTTCCCACCGTCAATCGGGCACGTACAATGCTTCGTCTCTCTTTCCACTGTGTGTGTGTGTGAGTTCGCTATATGGGTATCTGTGTGAGCACTTCCAATATGTTATCCTCTTTTGTTGAAGTGGTTTTTCTTGTCGTTGCCTGCCTGCCTGGCCCGGCCTGGCTGCTGCTGCTGCAGTTGCTCGGCTTGCTGTGCAAATGTTTCCTTGTTTCTTTATTCTGCGTGCTCTGCTGCTCGCTTCGTGCTGCCGCTGCTGGATCTGGCTGCTGCTCTTAGTTATTCCGTTGTCGTCGACGTTACCTGGAATAAAGTAAAGCAGGTATGTGAAAAAGAGTCTTGTTTCACACTTTGCATTGTGTGTGCTTTTATATGCAGTATACATACTGTGTATGTGTGCATGTGTACTTGCACATTCACACAGATGCAGCCGAAAACATGTATTCAATAATTTTGTTGGCTGGTGAAATCAACAAACCAAAAATTTTCTGAACAGATGTTCCAAATGCTCATATTTCAGGTCTCGTCCCTCGAATCCCTAGCAGAAAGTAAATAAAAAAGGTCGCCCTGTGGCTTATCCGTCCATTTGTGTGTCTGTCTGTCTATCTGCCCGTCCTTTTCTTGCCGCCTGTCTGTCGATGCTGCCTCTTGTGTATTCTCTTTCAAAACGAAATGAGAGCACACACACATTTACACGCAAGTGCAGTTTTTGGTTTGCAATTTTAGTATTTTGAAAATTTTAAGCAGTGCAATTTTTGCAACTCCGGTCCGACCGCTCTATCCTCTTTTCTTCGCTTCTCTGTTTACCTTTTGTTTTTTTTTTAATTTTCATTCTTCTTTTCGTTTTTGTTTTTGTTGTGTCTGCTCCCTGTCAGTGTGGTGTGGTCCCATTTCTTGCGAAAATCGAAACAAGTGGTTGGAGGGTCAAAAGTACAGCACAAAAGAGAGCGTACACACACAGAGAGAGAGAGAGAGAGAGAATGCAAGAGAGCAGGTGTTGCAGAGCTGCACTGAAGTTACTGTAATCCTACAGTCCCGGCTCCAAAAATGTATATTCCTGGGATTTGTTTTCGATTGGAAAGCCAATAATAAGTTTTTCTATTATTTCCATTTTTTTTTATTCAGAGAGCGCCGCGATAACATTGCGTACCCATCCCCGGATTATTTAGTACGTGTGTGTATGTATTTGCCTTTATCATCTGACTCGAAAAATGCGACGACGACTATGAATGACTATGGGGCGATGACGACAACGTTTCGTTAGCCACGCGCACGCACATGCTCCACCTAGTAATCCCGGCAAAGGGCGGGGCGGCGGCACCTATATAACTAATCGCCTAATCGCATAATAAATGTAATTTCAATAAAATAGTTTCCCAGTTACAAGCTGGTTTTCCTCGTCCACTCTCTCTCTGTCCCTCTCGCTCTACCTCACCCCTCTCGCTCTTTCTATTTTCATCTGGGAAATTGTGAATTTAATACGCATGTTTCCTGCCAGAGCAAGCCTACTGCGATTTCTCAGTTATAATGAAATTAAAACTAAAGTCTGCTCTCGACGGGGATGAAATTCCTGTTTTTCGATTAAAGCAAGGGAAGAAAGCTGGCGCTGCCGCCTCGGCGGCTGCCGCAGGGCATTGTATCCGTTTCACTTCATCTACGTCGTGTATATGTGTGCCGCCTCTGTGTGTTTGGGGTTGCTGTGCGGATGTCAACTGAAGGACTCAGACTACTGCAAAGTCGGTCGTTTCGGGTCGCCGTTGCTTGATCGAAGGGACTGCAGCTGTGGCATCGCAAGTAGGTGCAGCTGGGGCCAAAGTCTCACCGGTTTTAGGGGGTCAAAAGTTCAATGTGGGAAGACCTGCGATGTGTCTAACAGTCGACAGGCTGGGCAACGTTTTTCAAATGTATTAGAGATATTTCGCCAGATGTGCCCGCAAACATAGCCAACATTCATTTAGTGTGTAGTCGTGCTTTGTGCACAGCTTTTCATGAAAATAATTTTGTAAAATGACTCAAAATTATTTCCCTAATCGAAATTTATGTGTATGTGTCGAGATGGAGGAATTTAGAATACACGTTTCAAACAAAAGCTGCCCTTGGGAGTTCGAGTCACATTGAAAAGCAGTTCATTGGCTTTCTATCAGTTGGTTCCACCCAAACAGCAGATCCCTTATCGATGAATATGTCAATTAGTTGCTTGAGCAATGGTCCATAGAGATTTTTTCCACATATCGCTTAAGCTGTAAACGACTTTGATACACAGTTATTGCTGTAGCTTTCTACAACGGATAAACAGATGGCCCACAATCGATATCATTCTTCGCTCATTTTCCATGTCGATTAAATTCCATCGCCAGTGCATTCTTCTGCGCAATTATAAGAAGTTGTAGATATGTACGGAGCACTGATTGATTATTTAGCGAGTGTACACACACACATACACACACACACACACACGTGATAAGATACCGCAGAAGGCAACAACGCAAGCTCAAATAGCACGAGAACCTTTGTTTTGTGTGAACTTTGGCCTTGCGTTCGTAAATGAACGCCAAAAACTGGTTGTACTTGGGTGAAACTACATATTCTGCTGCCATCGTTGTCGCTGATGCTGGCATCAAGCAATTTGTAGGAGAGTAGAGCCCTTGGAATCGCTGTAGGCATACAAGTTTTGGTTTGAAAATGTGTCTATACCCTTACAAAGGGTAGTCCAATTTCAACCAGTCAACCAAAGCAGAGCTCTGATGCGAGGCATTTATGACCCTAAAAGTTTTTACATATATTTTTAGTTTCTTCTGCTGGTAGTACCTAAGGAACAGTATAGACACATTATACTGCTGTTTATTGTTGTATATTGTTTTATCTATGGATAGTCGAAAAAAGCTAAGACAATGCGACAATCTAATCAATTGGCCAAGTATGTCCTTGATAAGTTTCTTAATTAAGTTTGACATCTGTAAAACAATGACTAATCAATTTTTAAGCAATTGACTCATGTTCGAGGAACTGTTTCAGCGTTATTTGCTGTGACGTTAGCACATTTTCATTCAAACGTGATTCACATTCGGCATTTAAGTGAGGAATACGAGGAATATCCGGTACCATATGGATTCACATTTTTTATAGGTACCGCTTTCACTGGTTTTCATTTGCACAGGTATCCTTTTGAGCACATTTTATTTGGCAGCACTATTTTCACGAACCGCACTGTATGTATGTATTATGTATTGGTGTTGCTGGGCAAGCCCTATGAACAAATGGAAGTATTTCGTGGAATATATTTTACGGACTACGCTTTGCGGGTGGGGATCGAATACGGTTGTCGCTGCACTATCTGCAGTCCCCACATGCCCCAGCCCCATGACCATACCCTCTCCCGTTTCCATGGATATACCCTTTCACGTTGACGCGTCTCGCGTTGCACTCGCCAGTTTCCCGTTACGTTGCATTCAAGGAGCCAGCCAGCAGCTCTCACACGCAGAGAGAGCGAGAGAGAAAGAGATGCATATGGGATACGGATGGAATGGAGAGATGCAGACATGCATGAACATGTGTAAATATCCAAAAATATAAAACGAACCCAACGACCGAACGAAACGCTCGACGTAATAAAATCCCTTGCGCTCTGCGGACAACGACGCTGGCTGCTCAGCCGCTGCGCAGCCACATGCTTTTTATATTTATAAATTGAGCCAGCCCTTATGTGTTCGCTCTGCTCGCTCACGGCTATTTACAACAACAGCAACAACACAACCAGTCGAACCAAACATATACATACACACAATAATGTCTCTATGTCCGAACATGCGTGCGTGTGTTTGTGCGCGTCGTGTTTTTGTGATGCCATCGCGATATTGAAAGTACATGTGTACATACACACACATATATATATATATATATATATATATTTATACGTTCATGTGTATGCACGTATGTATGTACTTTTATATATCAACGTACGTTGAACGAGAATCGAATCGCGTTGAAAACTGCTTGTGTTTGCGAACAACGGGACGATCTGATACGAAGTGCTTCTTTTTCAGTTAATTCTTTATATGTACATTTGTATATATGCGAACATGTACATTTATATGCATCATTTTCGGTTTTTTTCACGGAACAAATATGGCTGCACAATAAAAAGCGTTGCTTACGCTGCTTTCCTCACAATTTTCCACTGTATAATACATTTTTTTTTTCAATTCTTTGGTGTTTTTTTACAATAATGATTGCTGACTGGCTGATTGGATATCGTTTATTCCGTTTACGTTGCGTTTGTTGGTTTGCTTTTGGGTTTGAGTGCGTGATTACGCCATTTTCTTTACTGCTGCTCCCTTCAGCACGCCCATTTCACATTTACCTTTTCGCTCGAAGCTTGGTTTTTTTTTTATTTGCACACGCGTACACTGGCTGTAACGTGTAATTTTTGATTTTTCCAATCAATATACTGACTTATTATCCATTAGTTTAATGAAAAAATCATTTTCATTTAAATGCAAATTAGAGGTGTTAAACTAGAGGTGTCAAACCATCGAGGGCACTATCGATAGTATCGATATTTTGCTGCTGGTCTCTACTATCGATTGTTTCATTATTTCATTGATACCGATAACTGCGTTTTGTGGCGCTGCCAGACTTATGCAATTCGTAGTTCCCTCGGGCTGCCATACCATGATATTTTGTGATATGAAATTCGTCAATTTTGATATTCAGTTTAATATTATTATATAGATGGCCCTCTCAGCACTAAAAAAATAATTTTATCCAATTCCTCAATGAATTTTGTTTAGGATTGGCTAGTTTTCAGAACTATTTTTAATGGGATTGTTTAGATAATAGGGTTCAAACAAAAGCGGCCAAAGCATAAAACGAAAATGTTGACTTTGTATACCTTATTTCTTTTAATTGATGTTAAATGTGTTGTTCCAAGCTCCACTGAAACATTATTTATGATTTTATCCTAGATTGACATGTTTTTTACCTCTTAATGAATATATTTGTGTGTTTATATATACATTTATCCCGGTTCTGATACCTATTATTGGTACCCGTGAGCTAAAAAACTTCGTTGATGTCTTTAAAAAAGATACCGACTAGTTTTTGCATTAATTGGTGAAATTACAAACAACATCTCAAGTCCATAATATCCATTTTCCCAAGGTATGCAGATTGTTGCTCATTTCGAGCCAAAGTTGCACAACAATGCTGCTAGTTCATTTGATACATTTGATTTTGGATGGGAAAAATTTCAGCAACATGCTGCCACACCACGAAAATGAGGGGAAAGTCTCCACAAAAACACTCTATTCTCCACTGAAAAGAGAGCACTCTCCACGAATTGAGAGCAAATTTTGCAAACTCTCCACGAATTGAGAGCGAATAATATCGATATTTTTGTACGATGAATGGAGTTTGGCGGTCATTTTCAAATGTATATATGGCGTTGCCAGACTCGTGCAATTCGTAATTGCTGCGGGCTGCCATACCATGATATTGAGTTTAATATATCTTAGAGATGGGATTTTCAAAAGGTTTTCAAGAAACTACCAAGTACTTTTCGATACTTCCTATGACAGTGCTGTAAAATGTAGGAAATTTAATGTGGCTGATTTGGCAGTACTGGCTACCGCGCAAATTTTCAAATTCAAAATCTTCGACTGTTCCTTAAAACCTTGTATGTGGCTTGCAATAGAAATGTTATTATGTTTTTAATCGATCAGCTCTATTCAAAAAAAAAAAACACTGTGAAGTTCGTATGCGGCATGAGCACTCCCTTCTGATGAACTACAATGCACGAGTACGTCATACCTACCGCAGTTTCTGTTGCAAGTTAATACTTGATCATACAACTACAGCGGCAACGGCACCTTACATAACGGAGTGGGTAAAGGCGTTGAGCCAATACCCAGCAGACAGCCATGCCATCAATGTGTGCTTCATTCAGCCTGGCCCCGGACCAACGTGTGCCGGGCTTCATCTGCGATAAGAGAGTCGAGTCCCGAACTGCACCTACCTGGCAGCATGCACTGGGAGAAACCGCCATGATGCCTTGTGCATGGAATAACTGGTTTGATGCTGTTTCTGGCAGTGCACCAGCGATCTGCTTATCAATAATTTGTTTTTCTCGTTTTGCTGCATTTAGGCAGAGATTCTCTGCCGATAGCAGCTCAAGTGTCACACGCCCACATTTTTGGAGCAGTCGATCCTCGCTTGGACCGCGGACTGCGGACCGATCTGGGCAATCGGCTCCAACTGCGGCTATTTGCACATACGCCACGCCACGCCAATAAACTTGTACCCACCACCGAGGCACGCTTTGATCCTCATTCTCTCAGTCCTCATCTTCAGTCTCATCCTCTGTTACTTTTTTTTGTTGGTCTTTAGTCTCGAAGGCAGTCGGCACACGCTTGCGTTTTGGTTTCTCCCCTCCGCTGCTTTTGGCCGTTTTCGTTCGTTTGGTCTGGCCGGCTTGGCCTGTCTTGGCCTGGCCTGGCCTGTTGCCTGGATTGGCCCCTCTGCGCATAAATCCACGCGGAGCCACGACTCCGAGGCCGAGGCCGAAGCGAGCGCCGGCGGCAATTATCGCGATGTGATAAACAAATATTTTGCATCTAAGGTAAGAAGCAAGAGGTTTTCCCGGCATTCTGGCGCTTAATTATGAACTCTGTTTGCACTGTGGATGGGGATGGGGATGGGGCTGGCTGCCATTGGACCTTTACGCGTGGCCTTACTCGTACTCGACTCTCGTCTTCTGGGAGGTTTGTCTTTTGGGCTTGGCTGGGCCGGGTCGCTGCCAGCAGTTGTTGCAGTATGCAATTTAGAAGCTTATCTCCAGCGGGATACCAATCGCTTGGCCGTAACCCCCGCGAGAGTGGGTGGAGAGTGAGATGGGAATTAAATATGGCTCTATTTTGGAGATCCCCAGTATGCAGTGGGGCTTTCGGCTCGTATTCGTATTTTGGGTAGAGAAAGCGATGGGGGAATGGTGGCCCCAAATCTAAGCTAAGCTTAAACTAAATGAGAGACTAATTTTGATAGAAATATCAAAATCTCTGCCATTTGGACCCCCTGGTTGGGCCATATCCATATAACACCCTTCCCCACAGGTTCCGCACATTAAAATATTTGCATACGCTTCTTTGTGTGTATGGGTGAGTGCACATGAACATGCACATGTATGTATGTATGTGTACACACACACATATGCGGAGCGACATTGGGGTCTCCACCAATTGAAACAAACCAAATGCAAAGTCGACTCTCCCACAACAAATGGAACGGGAAACAGGTTTTCCACCTCGGAAAGTGAGACTCAGACCAAGCCAGGCCAGGCCAAAGCCAAGACTCTGACTATGGCTGGAGAGGGGCTCTGCTCCAAGTCAAAGGTAAGAGCAAAAGCCAGAGCCAGAGCCACAGAGAGAGAGAGAGAGAAACGAACGAATATTAAATAAAGTTTGTTTCATTCGATTCAAAAGAACTTGCCGCTCTGTCTCTTGCTCTGTGATATCGACTCTGCCTGGCCACTGCCACTGCCACTTGCCTCTGACTCCGACTACCGACTACCGACTCCCAACGTTGTCTCTGCCTCGTTCCGCTTTGCTGAGCAGCTGCCACTCTCTGGCCGCTCTGGCTCTGGGCCAAGACTGCGCGAAAGGTTTTGCTCGTGCGCTTTTTAGCTTTTCGCTTTTTGGCCTTATGCATCGATACCGACACAGGCAGAGGCAGAGACAGAGGTACCGACCCGACATCCACATCCACATCGACATCGCAGCGGGTTCACCTCTGAGAGAGCGTCGGGCAGTGGCAGAGTTTAGTTGGTTTGCGGTTCGTCATCAGCGTGGTTCATCAGTTAGGTGGCTCTAGCTTTAACTCTGTCTCAAGCTCCGTTCCCATTGACATCGGCATCGCAATCGCCATCTCGGTCCACGTCCACGTCTCCGTCTCCGGTTATAATCATAAATATATCTACATACAGACTGGCCTGGCCCCAGCCGAGCCGCCTCTATACCAGGGATCTCGGTGCGAGTATATGGGCCCAGTTTTGTTGTGGTGCTGTGCATTTTCCCAAGAGTGCGATTGTATCTGTGTGTGTTTTCGGTTTGTGTAATGTTGAAGCCCTTGATTTTAAGCAACAGATACGCTCATTAGTCGCGTCCCCTCTCAGAGGCTTGCGATCTGAAACGCGTTAGCCAGGCCTTTTGCCAAATCTCGGCTATGACCGCCGCGTGAGCCCCAAAAGTACCGAAAGTGAACCGATCCGCGAGTGCCCAGTGTGCGAAAATGTCCAAGCCATTAGCCATTGCGAAATCCTAGACCATATGTGGGTTAGGGTCTAAACCAGAAACACAACCAAATCCGCCAGCGCAAAGACACAGAATTCACACGGACAGGCGGACAGACAGACGGACAGACAGACCCTGGGACTGCCATCAGTGGCGACAACAGCGTATGAGCAGATTTATGGTTGGAACTGTAACTGGGCAAAATGCTTGGCCCAGCAACTGCCATCGTGCCACCAGCCAGTGTACAACCCGACGACGACTAAGGGAAAAAAAACTAACGGAATAATGCAACATTAAGCAAAATGCTGCTGGCCCTGCAACAGCAAAGACCCCTACAACACCAACACTTGCAGCAAGAGCAAGAGAAACATCAACCTGCCACCGCCTGTGACTGCGCCACCGCCATCGCCATCGCCGACATCGTTGTCGCTACCGTCAACATCACCCACACCAACAACAATTCCAACAGCTCCAACAACAACAACAACAAAAATAGTAACAAAAACAACGATTCCAACGTTTTCTACAACAACACGAAGATTTTCTTCAACAACATAGACTCCCACAACAACAACAAAAACAGCAACAGAAACAACAACAAAACCAACAGCTTTTACAACAACTGCAATAACAACAACAACAACAACAGCAGAAACTTTTACAACAACATCACCATCACCGTTACCACGAGCGCCGTAGTCGCAAACGTCACCCTCGCCGTCGCCGTTGCTGTTGCCGTATAAAAATGGAACCCTCATATGATCACGAACATCCACATCATCTGCTAACAAATTACAAGTAATATTTACATTTTTCCCATGCTAAAGTTTTTTTCTCGCTGTTTAATTATATCCAACCGAAGCGAAGATACATATCTTCAAGATAATAACCATAATGAAAAATGGAAAGAGTGCGCCAGTGGTGGTGAGGAAATTCTCTAGCTCTACGATAGTAGTATGGTATGCCTCTCTCTCTCTCGGAGATCAGGCATATACATATACGTATGCACATAGCCCATGACTGGGGACTTTTTCAAGACTTGGTCGCACACACACAAACACAGATACAGATACAGAGGCACAGAAAGCGGGCACGACAACCAGAGGCCGACGGGGATTTCATATGCTCAGAGGTACATGGTATATAGTGGCTGTATATAGGGCCTGAGAAGTTGCTTAGATTTTCCTTAGCGGGGCACCAGCACTTGCACTTGTGTCTGTATCCGCTTCTCGCTCCACTGTACGGGCTGTTCTCCCCTCGACTCCCCTGCTCTTCACTCCGCCACGAATATGTAAATGGATGGACGAGAATAACTTAAGAACGTCTTCGGACTGGGCTCAAAATTGGTCAAGTGGAAAGTAAACCAAGAGACCGACCGGGGCTATGTCCGAACGCGGGTGGAGTGGCCCGGAGAGCGCCCTGGGAAAAAGTGGGTATACAGAGGGCAAGTCCGAAAGAAGTTTTAATTTTTGTATATTTCGGGCCAGAGGTCATGCGGCTTTGACCATTAAAAAGATTTAGCTCCGATCTACACAGCTTGATAGCTACGCATGAGATTTTAATAGTTGTGTAGATGTATGTGTACATATATATCGTACATATAGGATGTACATGCATATATCTGGCTGACTGATTCCGCGGTTTCCGACGGGAAACTCTCGGCTACAAATTGTCTGAAATTATGAATGGAAATGAAGCCATGAAATGAAATTAAGTACAGATGAAAACGATTTGATAAATCCCCCACCCACACCTAATTCGAAAGACATTTGGGGAACATCTAAGCGATGCGATGGCCCCAAGTGATCTTGGGCGAAAGCTTGTCGCATATTTCGTCACATTGCTGGAATCTTCCATTTGGGATTGGCCACAAATCAATTCGGTTTCATGCGAAGCGGTGCCATTCAATTTGATCTCCAATGGCAGTCACATAAATCAAGCCAAGGCATCGCCAATCTACCCAAACTCTGCTAACTCCAGACTCAATCTAAATAGTTTTCCACATACAAATAAAATAAAATCCAATGAGCCATAAACAAGCAGCTGTATATGCGGATTTCCCATCATGTTTGGCAATTAATTAAGTTTTCATTGGGTCTCGGGTCTCGTGTCTCGAACCTTGGGCCTTGGCTGTGCTCAGGAAATCTCGAACTTTACCAAATTCGATCGCATCTGTGCTTATTAGTTCCCAATTAAAATGCAACATCCTATTAGTATCCAATAGCCACACCAAAAGCTGGAAAGTATATATGGAAATTGAGTGACGTCTTAGTTGAGATACTCGCAGACATCTCTGATGCTGGCTCTTTTCTGGGTTCCCCCACTCGAGACAGGAACTAACACTAATCGCTGACGTAAAGGCGATTCCAATAGGGTTTTCCTGGAATATTTCCGCTCACTTTTCGTGCCTGTAAATCCACTATCCACATATAAATTGGCTAATTAAAAGGGAGCTTCGGAAAGTCTGATGTTTACAGACTTGAACAAAAGAAATATTCAAGTAAGTCCCAATCTATGGACACTCCACATATTTCATCAGAATTAAGAGTCGATATATGTGTACATATAAAATATGCTTTTAAGCGGATCCTTCACCTGCCATCGATGTGTCGTTTGGGTGCAGAAGTGAATGTGATTCACCAGCAGACCAAAGGAATCTCATTCAGAGGGCATCTGTAATAGGTTTCAGCCAACTAATTAATCATAAACTCTTCAATTAGATATCTGTAGGCACTTAAAGTATGCCAAATTCGGTGTGGGACTGGCCACATTGCCAAACCCTTTTGCTGCACGACTCACAGGTCTGTTCGCCACTAATTTTTCGGACTGCCTAAGTACAGATCCTCCATATGCAATTACTCTACTTATTCGTATATGCATGAACATGTGGAGTACACCTCCATTTCCAAGCCATCCCATCCATATAATTTAGGACCGCTCAACCTGCGAGGGTGTAGTCAGTCTCATCCAAGTAGTATCTGTGTATATGCGGTATCTGTGTGGAGTCTCTCTCCCACGTGTGTGTTTGTGTGTGTGTGTGCGTGCTAAAATCCATTAAGTTTTTGTATCTTTTTTATGCTCTTAAAATCGCTTGTGTGAGAACTGGGTCTTCGCCGTTTCTTTAGCGGAGAGCGACGATGCAGATGCAGAGGAGGCGGCATGGATCGGTCGGGTCGGGCGACGACAGCGGCAATAAACCTCATTAGCCGAACGAATACGAATCCGAAGAGTGATGATGATGATGATGATCGCTTGCTTCATTAGTTTAATTATGTGGCATGGGGCCCGGCCCTTTCGTACGTATGTGTAGCCCCCACAGCTGTACATACATAAGTATGCATGTGCCTCCATTTTCACGGTGCGTACAGATCCGATTCGTTCGATTCGGGCAGTACAGGTAGCGTGGCGCGTACCTTTGCGCTGCTTCACGTTCATTAAAGCTAAGATGGCGGCTCTTCGGGCCCGGATGCTGCGGCTGTTTATGCTTATTGGTTGGTCAGCAGCATCTACATACAGATGCCCGCACACACAGGCAGACACGCGCGACTACACTGTGCCGTATATGCATATGTATGTATGCGTAAATGGCCGATCGCCCGACAACTCATCGCTGTGGCCAGGGCCGGGGACAGGCACTGGGCCTGCGACTGCGTCGTTAAGTTATTCAAGTACATCACACCTGGGCCCCAGCCGCAGCCCCAGCCACAGCCGCAGCTTCAACTGGAACTGGAACTGGCTGAAACCAGACTGGTTTCTGGCCTCTTCTGTAAGCCGCAGAAATCTGTTGGCTGTTTGGCTGCTGGGCTGTTGGGAACAAATGTATTCGGTCCGGGGCGCCTGCTGTATCTGCAGCAGGCAGCCAATAGACTGCAAATGGAGCAAATGGAGAGCCAAGCCGAGGCAGATGCCTCTTGTGCAGGCCCGCTGGCCACACCCACCTTCGACTCGACTCCGAGTCTGCCTCTGAACGTGGCCGAAAACCAAAATGGCTTTTATTACCTTGTCGCACCGCTTACAACGCGGCCAATGCGATCGCTGGCGAGGCGCCAAATGATTTGCCAAACTCACCATAGATCCAGGATATGGGCTGCCAAGGGGATGAGCTGACCGCAGCAGATAGCAAAGGCTGGATACATAGATAGCTTGTATCTGGTTGCTGATAATTGCAGTTGGAGTGGTTTTATACACTAGTAGTTCGTTCTGTAGTTAGTTAAGTTATATGCAAATAATTAATGAGTAACTGGAATAAGCGAGAACACCTGCTTCGAGTGTGGTTTGACTCTGTAATGAAATGGAAAGACAACTCTCTACATCAAGTGATCTCATGATGATTCAACTGGAAGGAGCTCAGAGCATGTACCATGTAAATCTATGGCTAGAATAATATATTATTCCCTCTGCCCTTGCCCTATCCAGAAACCCGACACAAATCTGTCCAATTGTTGTCAAGACCCCTGCTGAATACTCCCCATTCCGCATTCCCTCGGGTCGCAGGATTAGGACAAAGGCAGTGACAGCTCTTCCCTCGCACTCCGACATGACCGTGGCACTGTCTTAATTACTGTCCCATTTGCTGCACATCCCGGCATGTCAATCCCAGAATGGTTTTCTAAAATTAGCCGCGAATATGGAAAATATATATTAAGTAAGTAAAATGCTGCCCCTCTCTCTCACAGACAATTGTCTTGCTGGCATGCTCTGGTATTTGTATCTGTGGCCATATCCGTGCATCGGTGTGTGGCGGAGCCCATGGGCAGGAGCATAGCGGGCAACTGGAAAGGAAAGGCTGTCTTGAGCAGCGCGGCAGAGCGTCACATGAATCACAATATGCTAAAGCGCCTGACACTCTCCAGATCAATGCGGCTTCGGCTTCGGCTGCGGCTGCGGCTGGGGCTCCTCCAGTATGGCTCCTGAATGGAGTGCAGCTCGGAGGCTTGTTAAAGGGAGGAGTTGCCTACTTTTGTGGCTGCCCCTTCTTCCGCTACCCAGCTCAGACTTCGGTGGCAGCCACCAGAGAAGTCGCTCTTGTCGTAAACAAAACGTTCCAAAGTCCCCAACTTGGCGGTGGACATCGAGTACTTGGACAACGGACAGGGGGATTGTGGATAGGGGACAGTGGACAGTGGACAGGGGACACTGGACAACGGACAACGGACAGCAGTCGGGGTACTGTGGCAAGTAGAAGGGGCAGCAACAGACAGTGCCCGGACAGAGCGGCTGGCCGCAATGTGGAATATGTGGCATTTTGCAAAGATGTTGACATTTTGCGCGCATAAAAATGCCAACTTACCGGCCACTGTATGTGTCCTATTTTAAAATCAGGGCCATGGCTAAGCAGTCCTCCAGCAGAGCAGGCTTGTGGCATGGGGCATGGGGCATGAGGCGGAGCAGCAGTGGCTTAAGCTGAAGCTGATGCTGCGGCTTAGCCGCATCTGCAGGAGCTTGCAGCTTCGTGGATCGTGAGCGCGCTTAGGATAAAGCCAGACTCGAACTCAAACTCAGAAACAGAACAGAGCCGAAACGAAACGAAGCCGACCAGACACAGTCGACAGTTTTGGACAGGTTGGACAGCGGGCCGACAGTCGGACAGTCGGAAAGTCGGATGGACGGACGGACGGCGGGGCCCGGACGGTATAATTTTGTGTGCCTGCGCCCCTTTGGAATCGTCGGCGGATCGTCGGCTCGGCGTATCGGCGGCGGCGAAGTATTTAGCGGCCACAGCCGCGGCAGCCGCAACCGAATATCAAAAACGTAACGACGTCACCGAAAACCCTCAATAAATTATCGAGACTTCATCCCGTGGCTGGACTTGGCTGGAGTGGAGTCGGGTCTGGTATGGGAGGACAGGGGACAGGGAGGGTCGCAAGGGCATGGATTGGGTACAGACTTGGCTAACTAAAAATTTGCAACTTTGTCGGCATTGTCAACGTTGCTGCTGCTGCTGCTGTTGCTGCTGCTGCATCGAAGAAAGTCCACGGAACTAGAGCGCCTAGTTGAGAGTCGAAAGCCAAGAGTCGAGGGCCCGCAGCCATGGCTAACAATTAGGCCCAGAGGTTGTAGGTAGGCAAAAGAGGCAGCCAGGCTGGCTCTGGGCTGAATGCTCTGGCTCCCTGGATCCCTGTGGCATGGATGGGACTACTACCGCTTTGGGGCACACAATAGACCAAAAGTGTAGTGGGCAGCAATAAATTCAAACGGTAACAAATCGAGCAGCGAACGAAGAAAGGGAACGAACGCATACTGAAACAGAAACAGATCCCAGAGGAGCGGCCGGGAATCGGGAATCGGAATCGAGATCGGGAGCTTTGGCAATATTTAAACTTGTCTTCGGATCTGCTCTCCATGCTTCGCGCTCTGCCTGAATTCTTGGAAGGCGAATTACTTTGAAATGTGTCGATATGTCGCAAGTTTTAAAAGTTATGCATAAAGGCCCAAGAACCTGGTCCAGACCGAGGGCCACTGCTTCGGCCACAGCCACAGTCACAGTCACAGCCACAGCCTCATTCTCAGTTTCAGTTTCAGCTTCTGCTCCATCTCCATCTCCAGGCCCATGAGCTGCAGCTTCTTTGCTTACTCCGACTCGACGGTGGCTTGTCCGAGTCGGGGCGGCCTCCTTTGATAATACAATAGCTGCACGCGCCCAATTTACATTTATGTCCGCTGACATTAAGGAGCGCACCGCAGCACCGCAGCAAGGGATCCATGCCGATCCAGGGCTCTGGATCCCCCCCTGCCCCTATCCAGCTCGAGCTCGAGTCCCAGTTCCAGTTCTGTGTGTGTCTCTCTGGTGTCTGATAAATGCAAAGCTCCTCACAGCATCCTCCCACCCCTCCTCAGGCCTGTGCGTGGCAGCAACGCGAAAATTGTCATCGTATTTAGCAGCCGTTTTAAATATCATTATAGGGAACATTGCGACGGCCCTGTTAGCCGGCGGGTACGTAATTTCCTGCAGTAGCCCCTGGGGACACGGATTAACAATGATCATGAATGCGATACACAGAGTGCGGACGCGTCTTGTTAGAAGGGATAACGATAACTCCATCATAGTCGTAGTCCGAATTGGCTGCGCTCTGTGATTGGTCGAAATATTTGTAAGTTCTTCCCAGAGGATTGGCTTTGGGGTCTTCCACTGCGCTCTGGAATTGTTTTTCGTAATAATAATCAGTCAGACGAAAGCTCACTTATGACTGGATGGATTTTGGATGCAGTGCAGTTTCAGTACAATAATAGATCAGTTCTTCAGCTGGAGTTAGGGGCCCTACTCGGTACTCGGTACTCGGTACTCGACAGATCCATAATCTTCCATTAAACGATTCCTCCCACCAATCTACCAACCAAATGCTTTTACACAACTCTTTTGCAGCTCGAAAAAGTATCCACACATCTCGCGTACGCCGGAGTACAGCCACTCGACGGGCAGCGACTATCCGGAGCATGGAGGCTACTTGACGTCGGATGGCCGCCTGATGCACGATGGGGCCGGCGAGTCGGGCCTCTACCATGTGCGCCAGGGCAGTGAACACTCCTCGCCCAGCCTCCACTCGCCAGCCATACAGAGCTCCGGCTACGAGAACGAGCACTCGCTGAACGAGGCGGTGCTCTCGGTGCACAGCCACTCGCCGATGCCCATGGTGTCGAGTGCGTATGTGGGCGGGGGGGGAGGCAGTGCGTCCGGGTCGCTGATCAGCAGCAACATACCGCTGCTGGGTGGCGGCGGCTGCTCCTCGGTGCTGAACAAGTTTCTGTCACATCCGCATCCCGGGATGGTCAGTGGGGGCTCCATGGAGGAGTGCGCCTCCCATTCGCCCATCGAGCCCGCGTCCATGTGGAGCTACGACTACAAGGGCGACCTGTGTGCCCCCAATTGTGGCTACCTGGAGAGGCACAAGCCCATGGCCGCCGACCTGAAGTACAGGCCGGGCGCAACCCAGTCAAAAAGTGCCAAAGAGTCGCGCATCCGCCGGCCAATGAACGCGTTCATGGTGTGGGCCAAGATCGAGCGCAAGAAGCTGGCCGACGAGAATCCCGACCTGCATAACGCGGACCTCAGCAAGATGTTGGGTGAGTGTCCAATCAATCAATCAAACAATCCATCCAGCCCTGACTCCATAGCTTAAGTCCGTCCCAAATGCCAGCTTTGGGCGATGTGTAATCTCCTCTCCTCCTCCTTCTTCTCACTTGTTTTAGGCAAGAAATGGCGATCGTTGACGCCGCAGGACCGCAGGCCGTATGTCGAGGAGGCCGAGCGACTGCGCGTGATCCACATGACGGAGCATCCAAACTACAAGTACAGGCCGAGACGCCGCAAGCAGTCGAAGCTGCGCTCCATGCAGCCGGGAGCCAAGGATCAGGCGGAGAACACACCTGCCGCCGGGGCAGGAGCGGGCAAGGCAACACCGAAGCTGTCCACGCCGCCGCTGTCAACGGCCACCGCCTCCTCCAGCTACAACACGCCCACCGACGAGAGCAGGTGCTCCTCCACGCCCCAGAATCCCAACCAGAACCAGAACCAGTACGAGCAGCCGCTGAAGCCCACGTATTCGCCGAGCTCCGTGGACTGCTACAGCAATGCGGACAGCACTGAACAGATCGAGTCGCTGGCCGCCAATTGCCCACCCGCACTGCTGTCCGAGTCCTCGCCCACGGGCGGCGGTGGCAGCTACGACAGCTCCCTGCTGCTCAAGAAGCTAACGAAGCCGCCGACCAGTCGAGCGGCCAAGGCGCGCCAGGATAAGCTCTCCAAGGCGGAGGACAAAAGCAAGGCGCAGGCACAGGCTCAGACACAGGCGCAGCAGGGACTGTACGCCGCCTCCTATCCGCTGGCACCCACATCGGTGGCGGTGGTGGCCGCCCGAGGCATGTACGTGACGTGCAACAATCGCGGCCTGCTCGACCACGGGCACTCCGTGAAGGGAACCTTCTACCCGCCAGTGTCCGCCTCAGAGGACGAGGGCGGCTCGATGCGCGGCAGCGTTGCGAGTGTGCTGCAGCAGCACTGCAACTTGGCGACATCCACAGCCACGTCCTCCGCCTCCGCCTCCTCCGTACCCGTCTCCGCCAGCGAGATGAGCGGCTACACGGTGGCCATGTCGGACAACTGCAGCAACCTGCTGGGCGCCAACGAATATCTATCCAATCACCATCCCCATTCGAATCACAGCGCCAATGCCTACGGCATGCAGTACGAGGACTTTCTGCGCTACCAGAGCAACGACCTGGACTACACCTCCGCGGAGCAGCACAAGGACCACGCCTCGGACGGATCCGCATCGCAGAAGTGCCTCAAGTACCCGGACACGAATCAGAACTACGACGACTACGAGACGGAGGCCTACAACAATGCCATGCTGCTGTCGGCCCCGGGCTCCGGCGGAGCCAGCTATTACACCCAGCTGCCGTACGCACCCACCGGGCTGGCCGCCTTCCCGCTGCAGCTGGCGGTGCCTTTCCAGCAGACAGCGCCCGGTCCCTATGGAGCACAGCCCATGCAAAGCAGCTACCTCCACTACGGCAATTATGGGGGCTATGAGGGCATGGCCCAGACCCAGACGCAGACGCAGGCGCAGACACATCCCCAGCAGCAGGCCACGCACCAGACACCGCCGGCGCCTTCTGTGTCGGCGCCTCCTGCCCAGACAGTGACCTCGAATCCGGCAGCCATGCAACAGCATCCCCATCACCATCACTTTGGCCCCGGACCGGGTGGCATGGTGGGCGTGGGTGTGGGTGTGGGCGTGGGAGTCGGGGAGATGCTCTTCGAGCAGCAGCAGCGCAAGGACGACGAGATTAGCAACATCCTGGCTGGAGTGCGCAAAACCTGTTACAGCAACTGATGGAGATTGGCATCGGCAAGGGCATCGGGGAGATATGTATGTAATTTTTGGTAACTAGAGATTAGTGAGTGGTTTAGGTTGTCCCGCCCCCCTTTTGAATCCCCCTCCCATATAGATTATGAACCCAATAATCCACATAAATTGTACAATATTTAGAAGTTTTATAAAGCAGAAGATGAATAAAGTACAGTCGAAGTAATCGAATCGAAACGAACTGCATATCGATGTCAATGTCATGGGGTGGAACGCATCTTTGGGTCCACATCTACGTGTGGAATGTGGCTGGACCATATGACAGCCACCCGATATATACTGCGAACTGGAGTCTGCGCATTGGGCGCCAGCCATCATCATCCGATTGGAGTGTAAAATTTTCTTTTCTCATTCACTGGCCAAAACCATTTCTCACGTTACATAAAATTTAAAGCACACTTTAATACGGATTTCCGCACTAGTTTTCGGCCCTTTCAGTTGGATTTGGACGGCGATTGGATCGCCCGGATCGATTGAGGATTGAGATTGAGTGAGCAGGATGTGCAAGTATCTGAAAATTGCATGATAAACGTGCACCATTCGCCAGGGCGCCAAGTAGTCGAAATCAATCATCCAAAATCTGAGACAAAATTCAGCTTTATTTCTAGATTGTGGTTTTCTGTAGTGTAATTCGTAGTCGAGCTATTCGTGAGCCATTGCGGAGGAGCTGGAACTCCCAGCCGCGCACACCGATTGCAGCATCATATCAAATCCATAGGCAAAATCGATAAACCTCAGGTCGCACGCCTTTCGTGACACCAACGCGGCCGCCGCCATCTGTCTCCACCCAACATCCCACCACCACCACCACCATCACTGCTCTGCTCTGCTCTGCTCTGTGTAAGCTCGTAGCCCATCGCCAGCATCCACCATGTCATTCATAGCCAAATTGAAAGCCACACCATTGCCACCGCTGAAGAATATACTGAATGTGGCCGTGCAAACGGCCCGACAGCAAATTCCAGTGCGCAAGGAGTACGAACAGCCGCCCGGCAGCAGCCAACAGAGGCCCCAGCAGCCACACCAGAACTTTGCCAACGGCCAGGCCATGGACACGGGCATGGATGGCGGCGACCAGACCACGGAGATGAGCTCCAATCCGTTCCGGAACACAGGCAACTGGTCGAACGAGGGCGACGGCGATGGCGAGGGCGAGGGCGACTACAAGAACGAGTACCAGAGCACAACCTTCAACGAGTACGATGGCAGATACCAGCAGACGGACGGCTTCAGGTGCGTAACCCTCAAATCAGTTCAGTTTCCTTTCCCGCAGCCGTGCTCAAACCCAATCCCAATGCTCACTCCGGTTGCTTTGCAGGCAGGGAAGCATCGCCTCAGAGGGCAGCTCGTTCGTCTGCGAGGGAGAAGGTGGCGGCGGCTGCAAGATCGATGAGTACCAGGCGGCATGGAACGTGACCAATGCCATCCAGGGCATGTTCATCGTATCGTTGCCCTTCGCCGTGCTCCATGGCGGCTACTGGGCCATCATTGCCATGGTGGGCATTGCACACATCTGCTGCTACACGGGAAAGGTGCTGGTGCAGTGCCTCTACGAGCCGGACCCCACCACCGGCCAGATGGTGCGAGTGCGCGACAGCTACGTGGCCATTGCCAAGGTATGTTTCGGGGCCAAGCTGGGTGCCAGGCTAGTCAGCATCGCCCAGCTGATTGAGCTGCTGATGACGTGCATCCTCTATGTGGTGGTCTGCGGTGACCTGCTGGCGGGCACCTATCCGACGGGCTCGTTCGACTCGCGATCGTGGATGCTGTTCGTGGGCATCTTCCTACTGCCGATGGGCTTCCTCAAGTCCCTGAAGATGGTCTCGACCCTGTCCTTTTGGTGCACCATGTCCCACATTGTGATCAACGCGGTGATTCTCGGCTACTGCCTGCTGCAGATCGGCGACTGGGGCTGGTCCAAGGTCCGCTTCAGCATCGACATGGAGAACTTCCCCATCTCGCTGGGCGTGATCGTCTTCTCCTACACCTCCCAGATTTTCCTGCCCACGCTCGAGGGAAACATGACGGACCGTTCCAAGTTCAATTGGATGCTCGACTGGTCGCACATCGCGGCGGCCGTGTTCAAGGCCGGGTTCGGGTACATCTGCTTTCTAACCTTCCAGAACGACACGCAGCAGGTGATTACCAACAACCTGCACTCGCAGGGCTTCAAGGGTATGGTGAACTTCTTCCTGGTCATCAAGGCCATCCTCAGCTACCCCTTGCCCTACTACGCCGCCTGCGAGCTGCTCGAGCGGAACTTCTTCCGCGGCCCGCCGAAAACCAAGTTCCCAACCATCTGGAATCTCGACGGAGAGTTGAAGGTTTGGGGCCTCGGCTTCCGTGTGGCAGTCATCGTGTCCACCATTCTGATGGCCATCTTCATTCCCCACTTCTCTATACTGATGGGCTTCATTGGCAGCTTTACGGGCACCATGCTCAGCTTCATCTGGCCCTGCTATTTCCACATCAAGATCAAGGGCCACCTGCTCGACCAGAAGGAATTGGCCAAAGACTACCTCATCATTGCCCTGGGCGTGCTCTTCGGCGTCATCGGCATCTACGACTCGGGAAATGCCATGATAAATGCATTCGAGATCGGTCTTCCCTTCTAAGTTCTCCATTTACACCAATCCACCAATCGAATTAGGTCTCGGGTTATTGGTCTCCACCCCTTTGGGCATGGCATGTCTTCCAGGTGCTGCGGCATCATTTGGCTGTGCCCCAAGGTGTTCCAAAAGCCCCGATCTGTTCATCCAAAAAACACTCGAAACGAAAACAAAACAATAATATTAGTAGTCTATAAGAAACGAAACGAAATGAAATGAAACGCAAGTCTTCCAAACAAGCGAACAAATGTCTTCCAAACACGAATAATAATGATTTATCATGTACGATAAAGTTTAGGATAAGTAAATCGATGAATATACATATATACATACATACCTATGCATATACATACGAGAAGAGAAACATATTTATTGTATTAACGCGCATTATGAATTATAGAGAAATTGAACAAATTTAAACAAATAAACTGCAGATGCGGATCTAAATGTATGTACGTTATAGATAGAAACAGAAGGAAACCATTGTGCAGATTTTTTTAACGTTTAAATATACCGTTACCTATACACACATACCTTAGTACTTAAAAAACGACACTAGCATCTTTTAAAACTCTCAAATAAAGACGTCATCTCTCCAGTTGATCCAAAACGAATATTGAAACACTTGATTTTATTTAATTTTTGAAAAATGATATTTATTTGTTAATCTGGATTCTCGGATCGGCATGTATATTGTTCGTATATAAAGGATATATATTGTCATGGAAGCTTACGCACTACTATTAAAATGGATGTGTTAGTGAGGCCACAGATATGTCGTTAGTTTGAGGTCTTGAAGAACTTGTGTTCTTGAGTACTCCTGGTATGTTGGAATGCACCTTTCTTAATATTATGCACTGCACAGCTGGTGCTCGGGGCCGTGATATACTCGCTCTTGTATTGACTCGATCCCGTGCACTTGGTGTCGCTGCCGAGGCTGATGGAAGACTGGTTGCCCCTCCGGGTGACCACCCGCTCGGTGTGTGCTCCGTGGGCACTGTAGGAGGGAAAATCGATGCCGCCGCTGGAGCTGGACACATGGTGGTGGCGCCTGCCATGGCCTTGGGTGTGGGTGTGGGAGTGGGAGGGGAAATCGATGCCACTGCCCAACACTTGGGTACGTGTGACCGTTGATCTGCTGTCCGTGCCAGTGGCAGCGCCGGTGCCTCCTCCGGATATGATTCGCGAAATGGACGAAGAGTTCTTAACGTTGCTCTCCCTGTTCTCCTTGTGGACACTGCAGCTGCGGCGCTCACTGGAGAAGCTGGTGTTCTGGTCCGACTCCCGGTTCTGCCTGTGGATGCTGCTGTAGCTCTGACGATCGCTGCCATGGGCAGGCGTGCTGGAGGGCTGTTCGTGCAGATTTAGAATACTTTTCCGCATCATCTTGCCGTTAGAAGTGAGACTGCTGCCATTTGCCACAGCCGAGTCGGTGGCGACGTTCTTGCGATGGAAGATCGTATTCGAGACATCAGCCTCCGAGGAGAACTCGCTCTTGCGGTGATGGAAGTGCTTGGAGGAGCTCGTATGGGATGTGGAGCTGCCGGTCACAATGTTGTTGCTAGAGGTCCTTCCGCCCGCAACGACTCGCGATGTTGAATCATCAGTCACGTTTTGGCCACCGGATACCACGCGGGAAGACGAGTCTCCAGTTATATTTGTGGAAACGTTTCTGCCAGTCGACATGCGAGAGGATGAATCCCCAGTAATGTTGTTCGTCACATTTCTGCCGGACACCACGCGGGTGGACGAATCTCCAATGATGTTGCTGGAGACGTTCCGTCCGGAAACTACCCTCGACGTGGAGTCCTCGGTGACGTTGCTGGTAACTGTTTTTCCAGACAACACTCGAGTCGTGGAATCCCCAGTTATGTTATTCGAGACGCTTCTTCCGGACACTACACGGGAGTTGGAGCCTCCAGTGGTGTCGCTGGTGATCTGACCGATACGATTCGTGGTGCTTGTTTCGATGGCCCTGTCCGACCCTCGGATCTGTTCAGTGTTCAGTGCAGTATTCTCGACAACATTGTGGCTCCTCTGCATGGAGGTGGTTTCCTTGTGGATGTTCTGCGTGTTCTCGATATTCGTCGTCGTGGTGTTCTTGGCCACGTTCTCGATCACGTTTATCTTGGCTGGGCGCTTTACGTATTCGGTTTCGGGCTCCTTCTTGTTGCGAGCGCCTATCACGGTGGTCACCTTCGTGGTGGAAACGACAATGAGGCCGTCCACTGGGTTCTGGCTGTTGGAATCCACCTGCTTCACAGCATCCTTGCCGGACACATAGTTCATCTGGTTGGTGGTCTTGCGAATGGCGGTGTCCGTTCCCAGGCTGATTGAGGAGCTGTTATGCTGGTACTTCTGTGTCCGCTGAACCTTCTCTACCGTGGTCTTGTTGGTCTCCTTTTTATTATAGTCATCCCTTCGGGTTACTGTCATGGAACCTTCCAGCTTGAGGTTATCCACCGGTCGCTTGGGCGTCTCTCGTTTTGTGCTTTCCACCGTAGTGCTATCGGTCACCGTCCTGTTGCTTTCCTTGTAGAACTCTCCCTCCGGCTTTAGGTTGTCCTTTGGCTTCTTTTGGACGGGCCGCTCGGCCGGACGGAAGGGTTTCTTATCGGGTGTGAAGAACTCTCCTTCGACCTTCAGGTTGTCGACTGGCCTCACCTGTTCGGGCCGCTTCACATGGTGATACACGTCCTTCTGTGTGAAGGTCATTTCCCCTTCGCTCTTCAGGTTATCCTTCCTGATGACTGTCGTCACCTTATCCGCCGGCCTGAACGATTGCTTCTCCGGCATGTGCATCTTGCCCTCGGGCTTCAGGTTGTCCACATACCTCTTCTGCTCTGGTCTGGAGGCAGGCTCGTATTTCGGCTTTTCAGGGGTGTACATTAGACCTTCTGGCTTCAGGTTATCCTTGGGTCTGACCGCCTCGGGGCGCTCCCCGTTTGTAACTGCTGGCTTTTCTGGTACGTAGAACTTACCCGTGGTCTTCAGATTGTCCTCCGGCCTAACCGGGGAGGGTCTAACCACGTGCTGGTATTCAGTTTTCTCAGTGAAAGTCATTTCTCCCTCGGAGCGGAGATTATCCTTGTGAACCACTCGTGTAACCTTATCGGCGGGCTTGTATTTCACCTTTTCTGGCAGAACCATCTCTCCCTCTGGCCTCAAATTATCATGAGGCTTCTTTTGCTTGGGCCTCTCAGCAGGTTGGAAGTCTGGTTTGTCGGGCGAGTAAAACTCTCCCTCCACCTTCAAGTTATCCTTCTGCCGCACAACGGTAGCTCGCTCTCCTGGTTGGTATTTGGGCTTGTCGGGACTAAAGAACTCTCCTTCCGGCTTCAAGTTATCCGTAGGTCTTACTTGTTCAGGCCGTACGACATATTGATATTCCTTTTTCTCAATGAAACTCATTTCACCCTCCGTTCGCAAGTTGTCTTTCTGGATTATCTTTTCCGTTCTGTCGCCTGGCTTGAAAACCTGTTTCTCAGGCTTTGTGAACTCTCCCTCGGGTTTCAGATTGTCCACGGGTTTCTTCTGAACTGGTCTCTCAGCGGGTCTAAAGCCTGGCTTATCCGGAGTGTAGAACTCTCCCTCGGGTCGCAGATTGTCTTCAGGTCTGACTTGAGATGGACGCTCGCCTGGCCTGTACTTGGGTTTCTCTGGACTGTAGAACTCTCCCTCAGGTCGGAGATTGTCTTCAGGTCTGACTTGGGATGGACGCTCTCCTGGTGTATACTTCTGCTTTTCGGGACTGTAGAAGTCTCCCTCTGGCTTCAAGTTATCTTCCGGTTTCTTCTGGACAGGTCTCTCAGCGGGTCTGAAGCCTGGCTTCTCCGGAGTGTAGAACTCTCCCTCAGGTCGCAGATTGTCTTCAGGTCTGACTTGGGATGGACGCTCGCCTGGCCTGTACTTGGGTTTCTCTGGACTGTAGAACTCTCCCTCGGGTCGAAGGTTGTCTTCAGGTTTGACTTGGGATGGACGCTCTCCTGGTGTATACTTCTGCTTTTCGGGACTGTAGAAGTCTCCCTCTGGCTTCAGGTTGTCTGTGGGTCTTACTTGATCTGGACGCACCACGTATTGATACTCCTGTTTCTCGACGAACGTCATTTCACCTTCGCTACGTAGGTTGTCCTTACGAATGATCCTTTCATTCTTATCAGCAGGTTTGAAAACCTGTTTCTCAGGCTTTGTGAACTCTCCCTCGGGTTTCAGATTGTCCACGGGTTTCTTCTGAACTGGTCTCTCAGCGGGTCTAAAGCCTGGCTTATCCGGAGTGTAGAACTCTCCCTCGGGTCGCAGATTGTCTTCAGGTCTGACTTGAGATGGACGCTCGCCTGGCCTGTACTTGGGTTTCTCTGGACTGTAAAACTCTCCCTCGGGTCGGAGATTGTCTTCAGGTCTGACTTGGGATGGACGCTCTCCTGGTGTATACTTCTGCTTTTCGGGACTGTAGAAGTCTCCCTCTGGCTTCAAGTTATCTTCCGGTTTCTTCTGGACAGGTCTCTCAGCGGGTCTGAATCCTGGTTTATCCGGAGTGTAGAACTCTCCCTCTGGACGAAGGTTGTCTTCAGGTTTGACTTGGGTAGGGCGTTCTCCAGGCGTATACTTCTGCTTTTCGGGACTGTAGAAGTCTCCCTCTGGCTTCAGGTTGTCTGTGGGTTTTACTTGATCTGGACGCACCACGTATTGATACTCCTGTTTCTCGACGAACGTCATTTCACCTTCGCTACGTAGGTTGTCCTTACGAATGATCCTTTCATTCTTATCAGCAGGTTTGAAAACCTGTTTCTCAGGCTTTGTGAACTCTCCGTCGGGTTTCAGATTGTCCACGGGTTTCTTCTGAACTGGTCTCTCAGCGGGTCTGAAGCCTGGCTTCTCCGGAGTGTAGAACTCTCCCTCAGGTCGGAGATTGTCTTCAGGTCTGACTTGGGATGGACGCTCTCCTGGTGTATACTTCTGCTTTTCGGGACTGTAGAAGTCTCCCTCTGGCTTCAGGTTGTCTGTGGGTTTTACTTGATCTGGACGCACCACGTATTGATACTCCTGTTTCTCGACGAACGTCATTTCACCTTCGCTACGTAGGTTGTCCTTACGAATGATCCTTTCATTCTTATCAGCAGGTTTGAAAACCTGTTTCTCAGGCTTTGTGAACTCTCCCTCGGGTTTCAGATTGTCCACGGGTTTCTTCTGAACTGGTCTCTCAGCGGGTCTGAAGCCTGGCTTCTCCGGAGTGTAGAACTCTCCCTCAGGTCGCAGATTGTCTTCAGGTCTGACTTGAGATGGACGCTCGCCTGGCCTGTACTTGGGTTTCTCTGGACTGTAGAACTCTCCCTCGGGTCGAAGGTTGTCTTCAGGTCTGACTTGGGATGGACGCTCTCCTGGTGTATACTTCTGCTTTTCGGGACTGTAGAATTCTCCCTCTGGCTTCAGGTTGTCTGTGGGTCTTACTTGATCTGGACGCACCACGTATTGATACTCCTGTTTCTCGACGAACGTCATTTCACCTTCGCTACGTAGGTTGTCCTTACGAATTATCCTTTCATTCTTATCAGCAGGTTTGAAAACCTGTTTCTCAGGCTTTGTGAACTCTCCCTCGGGTTTCAGATTGTCCACGGGTTTCTTCTGAACTGGTCTTTCAGCGGGTCTAAAGCCTGGCTTCTCTGGAGTGTAAAACTCTCCCTCAGGTCGCAGATTGTCTTCAGGTCTGACTTGGGATGGACGCTCGCCTGGCCTGTACTTGGGTTTTTCTGGACTGTAGAACTCTCCCTCGGGTCGAAGGTTGTCTTCAGGTCTGACTTGGGTAGGGCGTTCTCCAGGCGTATACTTCTGCTTTTCGGGACTGTAGAAGTCTCCCTCTGGCTTCAAGTTATCTTCGGGTTTCTTCTGGACAGGTCTCTCAGCTGGTCTGAATCCTGGTTTATCCGGAGTGTAGAACTCTCCCTCTGGTCGAAGGTTGTCTTCAGGTCTGACTTGGGTAGGGCGTTCGCCAGGCGTATACTTCTGCTTTTCAGGACTGTAGAAGTCTCCCTCTGGCTTCAGGTTGTCTGTGGGTCTTACTTGATCTGGACGCACCACATATTGATACTCCTGTTTCTCGACGAACGTCATTTCACCTTCGCTACGTAGGTTGTCCTTACGAATGATCCTTTCATTCTTATCAGCAGGTTTGAAAACCTGTTTCTCAGGCTTTGTGAACTCTCCCTCGGGTTTCAGATTGTCCACGGGTTTCTTCTGAACTGGTCTCTCAGCGGGTCTGAAGCCTGGCTTCTCCGGAGTGTAGAACTCTCCCTCAGGTCGCAGATTGTCTTCAGGTCTGACTTGAGATGGACGCTCGCCTGGCCTGTACTTGGGTTTCTCTGGACTGTAGAACTCTCCCTCGGGTCGAAGGTTGTCTTCAGGTCTGACTTGGGATGGACGCTCTCCTGGTGTATACTTCTGCTTTTCGGAACTGTAGAATTCTCCCTCTGGCTTCAGGTTGTCTGTGGGTCTTACTTGATCTGGACGCACCACGTATTGATACTCCTGTTTCTCGACGAACGTCATTTCACCTTCGCTACGTAGGTTGTCCTTACGAATTATCCTTTCATTCTTATCAGCAGGTTTGAAAACCTGTTTCTCAGGCTTTGTGAACTCTCCCTCGGGTTTCAGATTGTCCACGGGTTTCTTCTGAACTGGTCTTTCAGCGGGTCTAAAGCCTGGCTTCTCTGGAGTGTAAAACTCTCCCTCAGGTCGCAGATTGTCTTCAGGTCTGACTTGGGATGGACGCTCGCCTGGCCTGTACTTGGGTTTTTCTGGACTGTAGAACTCTCCCTCGGGTCGAAGGTTGTCTTCAGGTCTGACTTGGGTAGGGCGTTCTCCAGGCGTATACTTCTGCTTTTCGGGACTGTAGAAGTCTCCCTCTGGCTTCAAGTTATCTTCGGGTTTCTTCTGGACAGGTCTCTCAGCGGGTCTGAATCCTGGTTTATCCGGAGTGTAGAACTCTCCCTCTGGTCGAAGGTTGTCTTCAGGTCTGACTTGGGTAGGTCGTTCTCCAGGCGTATACTTCTGCTTTTCGGGACTGTAGAAGTCTCCCTCTGGCTTCAGGTTGTCTGTGGGTCTTACTTGATCTGGACGCACCACGTATTGATACTCCTGTTTCTCGACGAACGTCATTTCACCTTCGCTACGTAGGTTGTCCTTACGAATTATCCTTTCATTCTTATCAGCAGGTTTGAAAACCTGTTTCTCAGGCTTTGTGAACTCTCCCTCGGGTTTCAGATTGTCCACGGGTTTCTTCTGAACTGGTCTTTCAGCGGGTCTAAAGCCTGGCTTCTCTGGAGTGTAAAACTCTCCCTCAGGTCGCAGATTGTCTTCAGGTCTGACTTGGGATGGACGCTCGCCTGGCCTGTACTTGGGTTTTTCTGGACTGTAGAACTCTCCCTCGGGTCGAAGGTTGTCTTCAGGTCTGACTTGGGTAGGGCGTTCTCCAGGCGTATACTTCTGCTTTTCGGGACTGTAGAAGTCTCCCTCTGGCTTTAAGTTATCTTCCGGTTTCTTCTGGACAGGTCTCTCAGCGGGTCTGAATCCTGGTTTATCCGGAGTGTAGAACTCTCCCTCTGGTCGAAGGTTGTCTTCAGGTCTGACTTGGGTAGGTCGTTCTCCAGGCGTATACTTCTGCTTTTCGGGACTGTAGAAGTCTCCCTCTGGCTTCAGGTTGTCTGTGGGTCTTACTTGATCTGGACGCACCACGTATTGATACTCCTGTTTCTCGACGAACGTCATTTCACCTTCGCTACGTAGGTTGTCCTTACGAATTATCCTTTCATTCTTATCAGCAGGTTTGAAAACCTGTTTCTCAGGCTTTGTGAACTCTCCCTCGGGTTTCAGATTGTCCACGGGTTTCTTCTGAACTGGTCTCTCAGCGGGTCTGAAGCCTGGCTTCTCCGGGGTGTAGAAGTCTCCCTCAGGTCGCAGATTGTCTTCAGGTCTGACTTGGGATGGACGCTCGCCTGGCCTGTACTTGGGTTTTTCTGGACTGTAGAACTCTCCCTCGGGTCGAAGGTTGTCTTCAGGTCTGACTTGGGTAGGGCGTTCTCCAGGCGTATACTTCTGCTTTTCGGGACTGTAGAAGTCTCCCTCTGGCTTCAAGTTATCTTCGGGTTTCTTCTGGACAGGTCTCTCAGCGGGTCTGAATCCTGGTTTATCCGGAGTGTAGAACTCTCCCTCTGGTCGAAGGTTGTCTTCAGGTCTGACTTGGGTAGGTCGTTCTCCAGGCGTATACTTCTGCTTTTCGGGACTGTAGAAGTCTCCCTCTGGCTTCAGGTTGTCTGTGGGTCTTACTTGATCTGGACGCACCACGTATTGATACTCCTGTTTCTCGACGAACGTCATTTCACCTTCGCTACGTAGGTTGTCCTTACGAATTATCCTTTCATTCTTATCAGCAGGTTTGAAAACCTGTTTCTCAGGCTTTGTGAACTCTCCCTCGGGTTTCAGATTGTCCACGGGTTTCTTCTGAACTGGTCTTTCAGCGGGTCTAAAGCCTGGCTTCTCTGGAGTGTAAAACTCTCCCTCAGGTCGCAGATTGTCTTCAGGTCTGACTTGGGATGGACGCTCGCCTGGCCTGTACTTGGGTTTTTCTGGACTGTAGAACTCTCCCTCGGGTCGAAGGTTGTCTTCAGGTCTGACTTGGGTAGGGCGTTCTCCAGGCGTATACTTCTGCTTTTCGGGACTGTAGAAGTCTCCCTCTGGCTTCAAGTTATCTTCGGGTTTCTTCTGGACAGGTCTCTCAGCGGGTCTGAATCCTGGTTTATCCGGAGTGTAGAACTCTCCCTCTGGTCGAAGGTTGTCTTCAGGTCTGACTTGGGTAGGTCGTTCTCCAGGCGTATACTTCTGCTTTTCGGGACTGTAGAAGTCTCCCTCTGGCTTCAGGTTGTCTGTGGGTCTTACTTGATCTGGACGCACCACGTATTGATACTCCTGTTTCTCGACGAACGTCATTTCACCTTCGCTACGTAGGTTGTCCTTACGAATTATCCTTTCATTCTTATCAGCAGGTTTGAAAACCTGTTTCTCAGGCTTTGTGAACTCTCCCTCGGGTTTCAGATTGTCCACGGGTTTCTTCTGAACTGGTCTTTCAGCGGGTCTGAATCCTGGTTTATCCGGAGTGTAGAACTCTCCCTCAGGTCGCAGATTGTCTTCAGGTCTGACTTGGGATGGACGCTCGCCTGGCTTGTACTTGGGTTTCTCTGGACTGTAAAACTCTCCCTCAGGTCGGAGATTGTCTTCAGGTCTGACTTGGGATGGACGCTCTCCTGGTGTATACTTCTGCTTTTCGGGACTGTAGAAAGTCTCCCTCTGGCTTCAAGTTATCTTCCGGTTTCTTCTGGACAGGTCTCTCAGCGGGTCTAAAGCCTGGTTTATCCGGAGTGTAGAACTCTCCCTCGGGTCGCAGATTGTCTTCAGGTCTGACTTGGGATGGACGCTCGCCTGGCCTGTACTTGGGTTTCTCTGGACTGTAGAACTCTCCCTCAGGTCGGAGATTGTCTTCAGGTCTGACTTGGGATGGACGCTCTCCTGGTGTATACTTCTGCTTTTCGGGACTGTAGAAGTCTCCCTCTGGCTTCAAGTTATCTTCCGGTTTCTTCTGAACAGGTCTCTCAGCGGGTCTGAATCCTGGTTTATCCGGACTGTAGAATTCACCCTCTGGCTTGAGGTTATCAGTGGGCTTTACTTGGCCTGGTCGAACCACAAATTGGTACTCCTCCTTTTCCACAAAGGTCATTTCTCCTTCAGTGCGCAAGTTGTCACTGCGGATAATTTTCTCTGGTCTTTCTCCTGGCCGATAGGAGGGTTTTTCCGGCGCAAAGAATTCTCCTTCCGGCTTAAGGTTATCCAAGGGCTTCTTTTGGGTGGGTCGATCGGCTGGTGTATAGCCTGGCTTGTCAGGTGTATAGAACTCGCCTTCGGGTCGCAAGTTGTCCGTGTGTCGTACTTGTGTTGGGCGGTCCCCAGGTTGATATTTTGGCTTCTCTGGGCTGTAGAACTCGCCCTCGGGCTTTAGGTTGTCCGTAGGCTTCACATATCCAGGACGGACAGTGTATTGATACTCCTCCCTCTCGTTGAATGTCATTTCACCCTCTGTCCGCAAATTGTCTGTGTGCACAATTTTCTCACGTCTCTCGCCGGGCTTGTATGGCTCTTTTGGAGGCACTACGAAGTCTCCTTCCGGTTTTAGGTTGTCTTCTGGCTTCTTTATGACTACGTAGTCCACTAATATGTCTTCGTTTGGCTTGGGAATGTTTCCATTGTCTCTCTTCGACCAGGTATTTGTACGTACTCTTGTGTATGCTTCGTCGAGGGTGTCTGTTGAGATGTCAACCCATTAATATACGAGAATCTTCGTTTTATATGATTATACTTGCCATCGGTTTCAATGATTGTGTTTTCTGTGGATTTCGTTGTGCTGGTTGAGCAGTGATGTCGTCTGAAATGGAGAATAAATATATTTCAGAGAAGTACCCTATGGGTGAGCATTATGCGATTCTTACCCGCATGTGCAGATCTCACAGATGCACCGCTCGCTATGCGTCGTATTTTTGTTCTTGACGACTCCACGCTGGAGAAGACAGAAGACGAAATATATAGGAATTATCCGTGAGGTACTATCGTCTCATATGTATGTACGCTAATCTACTTACGTTTCTTGAATCGTCTAAACGTTTCTTATCGGTGCGCACATAATCGATTTCATCATAAATATTCTCGGTAATATTTTTGTGTTTCGATGTTTCGTTCAGATTCAGGGTTATATTCTCATTGTTCTCCGAAATCGAGGTGTTCTTCTCAATCTCCACAAACTCATCCACATAGATGGTCTTCTTGGGCGTCTCTACAATCTTCTCAATGACATCCGTGTGCACCTTTTCGTCCAGAACACGCCAATCGTTGATGCTCGCATCGAATATCTAATTCAAACAGTTTTAAAATATGAACAAATTTCCAAAAGGAAACACACCCAGGGGAATGGCGTGGTGCTTGGCTGTGGAATGACTGGTGTGGCGCCCCGTCACGCACAATCTATGACTTACCTTTGTTACCTCCGTGGTAGTTGTTATGTTTGCAACATCGGTATTATCTCTCTCGATTTCACGAGCAATGTCATTGGGCACGAAAGCTTTGCTATCTCTGAACGATTTCTCGTCGACGACCGTCCACTTGCCGAGCTTCGTGTCGTACACCTTGGTGGTGTATGTTGTGGTGGTTGTGTTGATGACATCATCGACTATTTCGGGATAGCCCCGGTCATTGGTGCTGTCCACAGTCCGTTCGTCCACTACGCGCCACCTATTGTTGCGCCTGTCGTATATCTTCTTCTTGTATGTCACCTTGCTGCTCCCGTCCGACTCCTTGCTGACGTACCGCTCAAAGGTGGGCTTGCTTGTGCTGCCACCAGGAAGGGTGGTGATGCCATCGCTGAGCTCCGTCCAGGTTTTGGTCTTCACGTCATACACTTCTTTCTTGGACGACAAACTGGACTGCTTTGTGCTGCTCGAGCTGCTCCGTGTGGTGCTCTCGCTGACCTCTTTGTTGGACGTCGATGACGTGGCTCTGTTGTGGTCCACAGCTGTTGTGGCTGCGGCTCCCGACAATAGTTCCAGTTTATCGTTCTGCGAGAGGGATGACGTCGCCTTTGTTGTGGTCGCGGTAGACGGCGCGGCAACCGGTTTGGGGCCACTTGACGACGTCACCGATGTGTCGGGCCCATCAGCTGTTCCGCTGGCTGGTGGCAGCTTTGGCACGCTCTGAGATTCGCTGAAGCTTTTGCTGTTGCTGCTGCTGCTTTTGATGTTGGTGTTGGTATTGGTATTGGTGTTGGTGCTACTGCTCGTGTCAAAGCCAACCTGTTTCCTCGCGCCGGATGATGTCATACCGGTAGCCGACGCGTCGGCTCTCTCGCTTGAAATGAGCGTTTCATTGGCGCTCCGAGTGGAGCTGGAACTGGTTGTGGAGGCGAAGTATGTGGAGCTGCTGCTCGCCTGCTGCTGCTGCTGCTGCATCTGCTGGCTGGAAGACATGGACGAGGACGTGTACATCTGGGAGAGACTGCCGCCGCTGGCTGACATGGGGAGCGTGGGCGTTGTGATCTCCACCACCTCGATGGGAACGGAGAACACTGGCTCCTTCTTCTCACTCTCGAGCAGATCGATCGAGGCAATGATCTTCTCGTCGGAGTAGTCCCTGGAGATCTTGGCGGTGCTGCTGCTGCTGCTGCTATACTGCTCCGACTGCGACTGGGATTTGGACTGCAATTTGGACTGAGATTGCTCTGTGTATGAGGATTGCGAGCTGGACATGGCTGCCTTGCTCTTGCTGCTGCTGCTGCTGTAGCTCCTGACACCAGCCGCTGGCATGGGACTCGAGGATGAAGTGCTGGCCACTGGCCCAGGAGTGGAGATTAAAGGAGTGGCGGATGAGGTGCTTGCCAGTGGCTCTCCATACGACACGGACTCGTGCTCCATTGAGGTGGAGCTGCTCTTGGTGGTGAGGGTCGCTGTGGCGTCGGGTCCCAGTTGTTTGGTGAGCTTCGTGGCCGAGGCCGACGACGATGTGGTTGTGGTCGATGTGGCTGGCGGCTGCTGCTGTTGCTGCTGCTGCGACACTTGTTTCTTTTTACTGCTTTTTGATACCATTTTGACACAGATGAGGTAATCGCTGACTGAGAGAGTGAGAGACTGGTGTTGCACCTGGTTGGTTTTTGGGTCTAATTTGGGGTCGGGGTTCGTTTGTTAATCACAATTTGCGCTGCTCTTGGCCCTTGAAGGGGTTATTAGTAATATTTCGCGGTATAGATCGTTTTGTTTCGTTGTTTCGTTGCTTCGTTGTGGTTGTGGTGGGTATCTGGACTGGTATGTCACATCGTTTCCACGCCGGAATGTCGAAATACTTATTTTTAAATTACGATACGTACGAGTGTTGGACGCACACGATCACACGCGAACCATAGTTCAGGCCGAAGCACCAATACCCTCACAGACAGGCGACAGCAAAAAGCTTAGCACTCGCACACAAGCGCACACTCGCAAGACTCTCACGGGAGAGAGTTACAGATGCAGCCACAGATAGAGGGACAGATAGAGATGGAGATACTACAGAGGCTTGTGAGGAGCAGATACTTTTCGGTTTTTGGTTTTTTTCTTATTTGTTATTTATTTGGGAGCACTGGAAGATCAGCAACCGTCGCGAAGCACAACTCAAAACGTACTGATCGCGTCTGGAACGGCTTTCAAGCGACTATCTGTGCGCTGCCGCCACTCGAAAGCAGCAGCAGTGGCAGTGGCAGCAGCAGCAGCAGCGTTTGTGGGTTTTCGGTCGTTGGAGCTTTGGACTCATGAGCGTTAGCGAGTGGGAACGGGAACGGGAGAGGCACAACGCCTTCGCAAAAAGCCAGGCCCGGCCAGAGCAGCGACTGCGAATGCGGCTGCGGCTGTGGAGCGTAGGTATGGCAGAGTATCTGACGGATGCGTAGGCCGCTGTGCCGCTTTTGGCTGCCACGAAACACGAACTCCGAGTTCAATAAGCCAATAAGAAAGGAAGCCGTAAGGTACGGCGATCGACGCTACGAATACCCTTATAGATCGATCGTACTAATTTCATTTAGTCATGAGATTTTGATCAATTTTCTCTGTGGCGAGGGATGAGTGGTTGTAGTATGTGGGGATAATTAAGCACAGAAACCAGATCGGAGATGGGACAACGATGCTTTTTTATTCTATGGGTGTAGAGGCTTTTTCACCTTGCGGCAAACATCTGTCAAAAATCATAGTACCCTCTGCAAGCTATACGGGTAACAAACACAACACGAATATCGATCTTTTGTGAAAGTGGCAGTAAAAACAAAACAAACAGATGTATGATGACCGACAGGCGGCCATCAAAGAGGTTTATTGAGAGCCAGGGGCAGTGAGGCGGGCAGACAGACACGAAGGTGCAGGGCATGCGCCTGCGCAGAATCAACCAAAACGCCAGATCGGCAAATCCAAAATTGGTCTCCGACTGTGTCTGGCGGATGCACAATTAAATTATGAATAGTATCTGACGCTGATTAGTCAGCAGCAGCATGTTCGCCAAGTTTGTAGATACTTTTTCGCTCGTCTAGCCCGACGGCGCTACGTGGGCGCCCCCGGCAAGACCAGACCAGACCAGACCAGAACCCAGCAGAGAGCTGAGTAAGCTCCATTCGGATCAAGATTTATGTATGTATATAAGCATTGGCCCAATTGATTTATAACGGCCTTTGGTGGGTGCGAGTGAAAAGCATCGGAAAGCGGCTATGCCCAAAATCGGATTGCTGCCTCCCAAGAGAACCCCGGCTCGGCCTCCGGATCGAGGGTGGACGAGTACGAGTACGAGTACAAGTTCTGTTCACCACTCAGATCTATCAAGAAAAACAGTCCCAATTCTTGCCTAATTCAAGACTGACGTCATACGGGTCGAGCGACTTCGAGCCTCAGCTCATTTTCATGCGAAGCCAAAAGCAATCAAAACTTGTTTGCCGCCGAAGCACACATAATAAAAGCACACGAAAACACACAAATAGAGAAAAGATACAATGCAAAATTAAGTGGAGAATACAGTGGAGCCTGCTTAGCATTCACAGAGCACACGAACCGTACAGTGCGGACCCCAGACATGGGCATGGGCAAGGGGCACATATGGGCAACTGCAGCTGGAACTAGAACTGGCGCTGGAACTGGGACAAGCTGCAATTCAGAACAAATGCCAATTGGAAACTATGCCACTGGGTGCAGTGCAGTGCTCGCTCTCGAGTGACTAATTAGAGACGGATTCCAGTAGATCTCTACTGTAGAGACTGTAGATGATGACATCGCGCCATCTCACAGATTTCCTTGAAATTGAATTCTGAGACGACACTGACAGAGGCGTACACGAAATTTATGCGCAACTTTTGGCAGTCGGAGCAGTCGCTGCTGTGTAGCCCCAAGTTCAATTAATTTTAATTCAACAATAAACCGAAATGCACTCCAAGGTAACGTGTCCATGTCGGCCCTTATTTGGCAGGCGGCCGAAATAACTCGCATCTCCGAATCAGTTTTTACGAGTACTGGCTGGTACTGGAGCTGGGACCATTACACAATGCACTTTTAGGGCAGGGCCTGCAAACAGCATTTTCTCGCTGCCAAACTGTCCAACTATGTCCAATCGATGCCCATATGTGCATGTGGAGGGCCCAGTCACGTAACAGTGGCATAAATTATACTATACTCGTCGCTCAAAAAATTATAAACAATTAAAAGTATTCGCTGATCAATGAATTGTAATGACTACGGTCCGCCGCGTTGCTTGTGGCGCATGTTTAACGCTGCCGACGTGCCCGGGTCTATCCGGAGACAGAACCCCCCACATTTGAAGTGTACGACGCCTGACCAAAATCATTAGCCAAAACATTGTGGCTTACACAAGTATGTACCCGGTTGCCGTACGAGTATTCCAAGCATTTCGGTTTTATCTTATCAAACTTAAATTTTTGACTGTGGAATTTGCATAGGGAGGAACTTCGTCGCAGTACTACCATAATTATTCGATGAATTTTCGGTTGCGAAATGGCAGGGGAATTGACTCACAGTCAAAGTGGCAAATGTTTGTTTTCGCTTATTTAATCAGCAAATATATTTATAGATTATTCATTCATACGAGTAGTACATACATATACGGCACAAAGAAAGTTCCTTGGACAATACAGCACTTGCCGAATGATTTCAGCTCACAATCTCCGGCAGATCTTAGCCTTGGAGTGTCATATGCTGTTGAAACGCACTGTTTCGTGGCGCTAGTCTTATCTATAGGTAGAACAAGTAGATTAGACGATCGTTACTTTATGTGAAAGTTTAGCGAGGACAGAGCCTGTACTTTTCCAGTATTCCCATGTCGGGGTGCAGTCCAACTGTAAAAGGTCAGAGTCCCTTGGCAAAAACACTAGACTCACACATTTTCTTTGTTTATTATTATTATTCATACTTTCTGTTTTGTATTTCTTTAAGGCTTACATATTAAAATATATGCTTAGTGTAGGTTCATTAATTATTGTTTCATTTATCAGATTGCAATAATTACCAATTACTCGTACTACTGCTGGCACCCACCCTAACCAAGACCACGCCCACTCCCACGCACTCTTCGGTCTTAAAGTAGACTTTTTACAGTGTGATATTCGTCGCCCACCGTGCATGGGCATCCGGGATCTGATCTCGGGATCGGGATGCAAGTAGCTGCTTATTTATGCTGATTATTTTCTGAGTTTCTCCTTGATAGGCTGGTGTTGTCTGTCGTCTTCTCCCTAAGTGTGTGTGTGTGTGTGGTATATATTGTGTCCTACTGTTTCTTACATCTAGAGATTTGCTTCATATGCCTGCTGCGTTTCGTGTTAGATATAGTATCTGTTAGCTAGTTACTGTGCCAGGCACCTACTGCACTCCACACTCAATCTCGGACCCGTTCTGTTCTTCGGGTCGTTGCTTCTATTCTCTGTTATTTTGTATGTACAATCGCGTGCATCTGGACAGGAATGCCCACACTTCACTCGTGAAGCTTCAACACCCACTCCCATTGGAGCCGGTTACGTATGTATTCTTCAAGTGCAACGCCTGCTAGTGTCTACAACTATTCGTAGTGGTCTATGTATATTTTTTGTTTGTTTCTGTTAATATGTATACATTTTACAATTAGCATTTATGTTATTCCTATATATGGTTGTATAATTGTTAGTACAAGTCGGGTAATGCATTAAACCATCGAACGTAAATCTTTAAAACTCGCAACGCAAACAGGTTGATGTTTTAGATGCGACCAACGCATCGCAAAATTAACAGATACTCTACGCGTACGTCTATATATATCGTATATATATATATATATATATATATATATGTCTGTATATATATGTATATGTAAAGGGGTGTTACATAGGTCTATGTAAGTGGTAGGTAGGTAGTATATGCATGTGTGTAACGCTAGCTAACCAATATTATGTGTACACTCCGTTTACTTATCCGATAGTCTAAGAACTAACTAAAACATTACAATTATGGGAATCGCCATATGCGCCAATGTGAGGACACTTCTGGGAGGGATGTGCGTATCTGTGTCAGTATCCGTGCGTCCTGGTCATCTACATATTTACATTCCACATCGAGGTGCTCTCGTCTACTCGACGTCCATGCCTGCCTGCTGCTGTTGCTGTGCTGTGGCCTGATCCTCTGGCAGCACACTGCGACAAATCTCGTACTTGATGACCTTGCCGTGTATATGACCATCGGGCAGGATCTGCACCTGCACCGGTTGCTGTCCAGCCGCCGACGCTGCCACTACTGCCTCCTGTTGTTGCTGCTCCTGCAAAAGTTGGGAAAGGCAAAGATTTAGCTAAAGCCGGGGACAAACTCGCGCAAAGACTATGCAGAAAAGTAATATAAACTAAACTAAAGATTACGCTCAGGCAGGAGGTGGAGGAATCGAGTTGCAGGGCAAAATACGTAGTACAGAGAAAGCATAAAACATAGACAGATGAGATTAAGACAAGACAGATGCAGGCAGGTCTATAATATATCTTACTTAGAGCTAGATTTGCATACGTACGAGACAAACAACATAGCAACAATTACAATAATTACAACGAAAGAGATTACCAGAGATATAGACACTTAACGATTAGCGATAATTTGGATAGTTCATACACACCTAAACGCGCAACCTGAAGCCACGGAAGTACGGATTTCGATTCGATTGGGATTATATGTATGCATATTCAGCGTAGAGTTATGGGTTTATTTTGATTTATAATCTACCAGAGCACCAGCACACACAAACACACACAGGCACTGGCACTGGCATTGGCACACCCGGCGGCCACAGACCACCCGACTGCTTTTCCCCCAAAGGATCGAGAGGCCTCCGCCTGTTTTTGGAGGTGCAGTTGCAGGTGCAGACGCAGACGCAGGCTTTGCATATGGATGTCGCTCGTGAGTTGGTTTATTTTTTGATTAGGCTTTATTTTCAGTATCGTGGCAATTTATTGATTTTCTGTTTCATTCTGTATCAGTTTCTTTTTCTATTTCTTGATCTTTTTCTTATTCTGTTTCGTTTAGTTCTTAGTAAGAAGTAGTTGGTACAACAAGCTGCAAAGTATTGGAGAAGGATATGCGATTATGTTTCAGATTCGATTTCATTGGTAGAGTGATATATGGTGGTGGAATGGTATGTGGAATAGATGGCCAGAAGGATGATGGATAGACGCAGACGTAGACACAGAACAAGAGGAGACATTGCTTAACGTAACCTAAGGGACAGCACATCCACAGAGCTGGATTTGGGTGTAGAGGATTACAGTGGGACAGCATAGAGTATAGCCTGAGAGTAGTAGTCTGCTGACCGATCGAAACGCCCTTCGTTGTGATTTCTTGGTCCGAATATGCCAATTAGGATCGTTTATTGTGGATTTGTTAACATTGCTTAGGTGCTGAATAATGTACAATCGGGTTTGGGCTGCCTAACTTACTCCCAATAGAAATACGTGGACTTAAGGCTAACTAAATAGTTTAATCAAAGCATTTAATCGAAGCGGAACGATCGAAAGAGCATAGACAGAGTGTCGGGGTGTCTGGATATCTGGTTATCTGATTATCTGGATTCTCAGAAGGAGAAAGGCACTTGTCTGATCTGGACTCTAGCATACCTGTTGCTGCGATATGGCTGGCTTCGTCTCCAAGTGCTGGCGCTGGTGCAGCATCAGATGGTTCTTCTGGAAGAAGGCCTTGCCGCACTCGCAGACGTGGGTGCGCACCGTGCAGCCGCCATTCGGATGGCGGCGGTTGTGCTGCATGAGGCCGTGCTTGGCAGCGAATCCTTTGCCACAGCTGGCGCAGAAATGCGACTTGGGCTTGTTGGCCGGCACCACATTGACCACGTGCTGTTGCTGCTGCTGCTGTTGCTGCTGGGCCACATGCTGCATGTGCTGCTGCTGATGCACGGGCATCGTTGGCACGGCAGTGACGACGGCCTGCGGATGGGTCGAGTTGGCGGCCTGCACCAGCGTGGTCTGCGACATAACCTGGCCGGTGGACGATATGATCTGCACGGGCACTGGATTCTGGCCCACCAAATTCGGGTTGGCCGTCACCACAGTGCCCGGGTTCAGGCCGGCCGTGCTCAAGAAGTGACCCGGCAGCGCTGCTGTCAAGGCGCACAAATCGGTCATGAGGCTCTTGTCGCCGGTGTGCAGGCGCAAGTGCAAGGCCAAGGCCTCGCGGCTGTTGAAGGCGCTACCGCACTCGCTTTAGAATGGAGAAAAAACGAATGATTAGGCGTCTGTCTCAGTGATGAAATCGTCTGACAACAAAACTTACCGGCAAACGAACTGCGGACGCGCCACACCATTGGCATCCGTAGTGGAGACCGTGAGAAGCGTAGAGTTGCCCGGATTACTCACGACGGTGATCGTCTGCGGATGCTGTCCGGGATGGTGGTGAGGCTGTTGCAGCTGCTTGAAATCGATAAACTTGGATAAGTTGGTCCCTGCCGCGGATCATTGTTAAATCGATTGTCTACATACCTGCTGGTTGGCAATGATGGTGGCACTGCTCGTATTAGGATTGACGCCGTTGTGAGCTGCCCGCACGTGCTGGTGCAGCTCAGCCTTGGTGAGGAATCCCTCGCCGCAGCTGACGCAGGGATGCGCCTGCTCGCCCGTGTGTACGCGTCTGCGGAAGACACATGGGATTGAAAACATTAATTGGGGATTCATCCCTGGCACCCTGGCGACCATGTTCGCACTCACCTCATGTGGGAAACTAGTGTTCGCTTCTGTAAAAACTCTTTTCCGCAAACGGTGCAGGAGTGGGGGATCTTGCCGTGTATGCGTCCGTGATTCACCAACTGGAACTTGCGTGGAAACGAGGCACCGCAGTCAGCGCAAACAAATGGATTCAATGAACCATGGAAGCTGTCAGAAGGTAAAGAGACACGGATCACGTTTAGATCGGATAAGACACGAAGGGGCAAGACTTACCGCGAGTGCATAATAAGATGGTTTTCCTGGGCAAAGCTCTCACCGCATTCCTCGCAGACGTATGGACGTTCGCCGGCGTGGAATTTGCTGTGCGTGACCAGGTGCCGCTTAAGCGGGAAGGCACGTCCGCACTCCTGGCACACGAAGGGTCGCTCGCGGCTGTGGACGCGCGAGTGCGTCAGCAGATGATGCTTGAGGGTGAAGCTCTTCTTGCACTCCTGGCACTGGTAGGGTCGGTCGGTTGAGTGCAGCAGTAGATGCGTGTTCAGACAGTGTTTGTGCGCAAAGCTCTTGCCGCAATGGGAACAGATATGGGGTCGCTCACCTATTGAGGGGGGATTAGAAAGGAGAGACGCAGTGGTTAGACCCGCTCGCTGGATGGGGGTATAGGGGATAGGAACAAGAACAACCACCTGTGTGCACGCGTGCGTGTGTTGTCAAATGATGCTTGAGCAGAAAGGACTTGCCGCACTCGTCGCAACTGTACGGGCGTTCCTTCTTGATGGTGGCGTCCGTCTAGAACGGGGAGAGAGAGGCGTGTTGCAGATGGATTACTTTTGCTTGGCAGACGGCGTTCTCTAGGAGGCGAGTCCCCGAGTCCCGTGGAATTGAATTTGGCATGTTTGTTCGATTGGGATCGAGTGGGATGTGGTATATGTATGGTGGATATTGTTGGCTTACTTCGCTGAAATGCATTGATTCCTGTAGTTCGGTCTTTGGGGACAACTCTAATGTGCCTGGCTCCAACTTTAAGTTGGGTGCGTCGCCCTGCGAGTCCTCGTTCTCTTCGAGTCCTTGTATTACTTTCTGGACTTGAACTGAAATACCAGGAAGTATGTCACCTAAGAGTGTTGTTGCGCCGCCAACGGAACAGAAACCAAATGGAATTCAAGAGGAAGAGACAAAAAATACAGAAGAGAAGAAACAAACGAAAATCAAAGTACGAACCAAAGGGAAGCAAACTTAAATCAATTATAAATTAAAAACAAAACAACAAAAGTGCAATCGCAAATTAAATCTTTAAATATGTTCACGTAAAATAACGTAAACAACGTAACGTAACGTAAAGCAACCGGAACATGGAGTGGGAAATAAAGCAACCAGAACCGAGAATATGCCAATGCCAGGTGCGGGTACTGCGGGATTACATCAATCGGGTAGGTGGTGGTGGTTGTGGTAGTGGTAGTAGTGGCAGTGGTGCTAGTGGCGGCAGTGGTGTGCATCGCACAAGTACAGGGAGCACGAGGATCGGTATAGGTATCGGTATTGGTATCGGGAACACGATCAGTGGGTGATTCAGTAGGAGGTACAGTTTAGAGGAGCAGGAGCGGGAGGAGTTTGGTAATCAACAATCACAGATTTGAGATGCTTACTTGGTGTCGCGCCAGACGCCGAGCTATGATGATGCGATCCGTCGGCAGCGGTGATTGTGTGCGTCTGATGGTGGCCGGCAGCGATGGCGCGCTTAATAAGGATCTCGTTACACTCCTCTTGGGTGAGGTGCAGCGCCCCGATCGACCCAAAGTGCGACTTGGCCGCCGCTGAGCCCGCCGTCAGCACCGTCTGTCCGGTCTTGGCATCAACAATACTACCGTTGGTCAATGTGTGGTGGTGGGCAACCGAGGGATCACCGGCCGCCGCGGCTGCAGCTGCTGCTGCAGTTGCCTGATCGACCAGGAGATCTGTGTTGTTCATGTGTTCGTTCAGACCGCGCCCGCCGCCCACCAGGAGATGAGGTGTGATGTGATGTGGTATGTAGTATAGTGTAGTGTGGTGCGGTGCGGTGTGATGCAATCAGTTAGTGATGTTATGTGATGGATGATGTGGTGCGGGTGGGGGTGGTGGTGCAATAGCAATTACAAGTAACACGCACACACACACAGCGCAGCGCAGCGAACATAGGCAGTGGTGGGGTTGGGGGGAGATGATGGGTTCGGGTTCGGTTACGGGTTGGTTCAAGAGCGAGCGAGATCGAGCGAGAATAAAAAAAACGGGAGTAGAGAGAAAAACAATCGATTAACAAAAACCCCAAATAGATCGTATAATCACAACAGCAACGCGTGCAACACTGATAGATGCATCCGGCAGATGCATTTATCGATCCGACCACTTACAGTTCTTGTCCAGGCTCAGCACCTGCTGCTGCGAATCCTGTTTCTTGACTACCGACGAGCCGCCCCCAGTGGTTATTACTCTGTAAATGGAACGAAATAGATAGAGAAGTGGAAGGAAGAGTGGGAGCAAGCCGAGAAGAGTGCTTAGTTGGTTGCTTTTTTTTTTCGGGTGGCTCGTGGAATAATTATTCTGTTGATGGATTCTGAACGCACCTCTGTGTACCCGGCGGAAACGAAGGATCGTTCACAACGTACATGCGACGCACAACATTCCCCTTATTGCCGCTGAGAGCACCTTTGACATCCTTTTGTACGGCCAATGATCCATCCGTGGACAGCAGATAGGGCATCTGGAAAGGGTTTTTGTGGCTTGAGATTGCTTGATTGTAGATTGATAATGGATGGACGGGTGGGGTGTGTTCTTCCCGCACCGATTATATCTGGACATGTTAGTGTTTTATTGGATATTGTGGATCTGTGTCCCCAAGAGCCGAACAAAGAACAGGAATGCAATTCTTCCAATTGGGCCTAATGGGGAGTAGGATTTTTGTTTAGTTAAGTTAAGAGGATAGAGTTCAGCTAGAGATTAGTACAGGTACAGTTGCCCACGCTATGGTTAGTGGTAGTAGTTAGAGATTTGGCTGCAAATTGTGGCTTCTTCTCTGGTTGTTGTTTTTGTTGTTGTTATTGTTGTTTGATGTTCATTCGTCTGGCTCTGATTGATAACCACGTCGCTACACCTGCGCAGGCAGGCAGCGGTGCGGCAACAGATGATAAAGAGTAGTACGAGACACGCTGGCTGAGGAGGGGACGCGAAGGAGGGTTTAGAGAGAGAAAGAGAGAGAGGTCGGCAAAATGCGCGCCTTTTTTCACACTCTCTATCTCTCTCTTTTTCTCTCGCACAATTGGAAAAGTAATCAAAACACACGCGTGAACACAAAACACAAAACGCACACCAGAACACGTCATTTCTGGCATTGGTGTTGGCTGTGCTGCAAACACACACACATATATGTACTCATACATACAAATGTGTGTGTATTTAGCGAGCGGCGAATTCGAGGCTGACGCACACTAGAGAAGAAAACGTCCGCAAATGCGGCGAAATGGTGCTCGATTAAGGGAGGGGGAGGGAGGGTTGCACTCCAGGGTTTACTTCTGGCGGCCCAATGGACAATTGTGTAACGAAAATTGTTGCTTACCAAAATGAAACCAAAAAACGAACAAACAACACAAAACAACAGAGAAACCATAAGAATAATTATAATTTAAATATAACTCAAGCGGAGGTGGTGGGGGGGTTAACGATACATAATAATCAGAATCAAAGGATATACAAATTATCGATTCCATCGATTGCTTTTGCCAGCCAGACTGCCACACGAATGTTCGACCCCGCCAAACCCATTATTAATGGGAATTTTAATTATTAAGCGTCACTGCATTTCCCACTGGCCCTACTCTACTCTCCTCCCTCTTCGACCCATCCCAACATTCACAGGTGCGTACTTTCTCTGGTTTTTTGCATACACAACTATACATATACGCACACGGCTTACAAATACCAAATTATGAATGTTTACGAATGAAATGGAAACGAATACGATTCGTATAAATGTATTGTAAAAGAATTCTAACACAGCGCCGATTCCCTCGCATGACAACGCAGTTACATAAAGCGTACGAGTATATGTATCTACGTGCGTATGCATGTCTCTTGTCGTTTCTTTTTGTATTCCTGTATACATACACGCCGTTGCCGAAAGCAGCGAGTGTGAGTGAGCGAGTGTACTGTATATATGCACGCCTCGCTTGCCTGCAAGTATGTACGTCCGTATGTATGTATGTATGGCTGTACGTATTGCCCGAGTATATGTGGCGCTTGCTTTCTTGTTGTTGGGAGCCCAACACGATTCGCTGTAGGAAAGCAACACTGTTACGTGGGCGATGGCACGGCCAGGGGGTGGTGGCTGCGACTGGTCAAATTGGCCATTTAGTTTAGTTAGCAGCCTGCACTAGCAAAAGCACTCGATTATCGGCAGGGTCAGGGGGGTTGTAGCAACTACTGCATAAACTACTTTACGTATAGATACAGGAGCTAGGAGCTAGTGCTCCATACACTTACCGATTCCCCACTGACGGTGTAGTTAATGTTGGGCGATATCTCCAGAACCGATTCGGCGGTACGGCTGCCGTTGTCTGCGAAGCCCCAGGTGTAGCCGAAGGGCGGCTGTGGGTTCTGGGCGGCGCACATTGTAAATGGAGCAAGTGAGGCAGATAGAGAAGAGTGGGAAGTGATGGTGTGGTGGAGGGAGGGAGGCGAAAGAGAAAAAAGCGCAAAATTTCCAAACGCAAATGTAATTGCACTTCTCTGTGGCTGGTATTATATGTGGGTATTAAATCACGTACACAATACTAGCCTCCTCTAGTAGTAGTAAGTGGAAACGAACGGTAATATGGATGGTAATGGTGTGTTGGTATTGTGCAGAACAACACACTATTTAATTATTTTTCACTTGGATCGCACTGCGACGAAAATTCGTCGTCGACGACGAGACGAGACGAGTACGGCGGCGACGAACTATACACCGAAAAGAAAGTCAAGTTGGTTTGCTTCTGTGGCTGCGGGCGCCATTTTTTTCCCTGCCTGGGAACAAATTCACTTCGCTGGCGTTCGTTTGGTCCAGGGCGCTGGGGCTCAGGCTGCGACTCGGTTCATTGATAAGGCGCCGCACTTCAATGTGTGTGTTGGTGTATTGTGTGGACGCGTGCTGATGTGCAGTTTTTGCAATTAAATTTATAAACAAAATACACACTCTGTTTTTTCCTCCAATATTATTTCACAGACTTCACAGACACAGCGCACACACCACTAAACATTCGTTTCTTAGTGTTCGTGTCGTGCTTCTCGTTCTTTGACGCCATCTTGAACAGCGAAACTATCGAGTGGCTTGCGCACAAAACTATCGTCCAGCCATCGATACCAGATATCACATAAAATATATATTTTTCTATTCTATTATTTATTTTAAAAATATATAGATTTATTTCATATGCATATAGCAGGTGTTTTATATATGTGCAAATGGTGGTATTCCACCCAACGTCAGTCCTACTAACTGTGATGTTGGTGAGACCAGATATAAAAACATTATGGGAATAACAGGCAGTGCGAGCGAGAGCCTTAGTTTCGGTATTTTTCTGTGGCGGTATATCGATAGGTCCGCGGTTCCAACATAACACATTTTCCATTTAATTTGTTAAAAATTTGAATTAAACATATATAATTGAGGATGTCCCTGTCGCCGGCTAGTGGCATCGGCCGCTTCTACAAGCACTCGGCCAAGATCATACGCTTCGTGCGTCTGGGCTGCACGAACCGGCCGTTCTACCACATCGTCGTCATGGAGGTATGTTGTCCCAGGGATGTTGTAACAGTTGCTATAATAGCAGTGCCCAATTGTGCCCCACAGCGCCGCAAGAACCAGCACCAGCCTGTGATCGAGCAGGTCGGCTCCTACGATCCCCTGCCCAACGACTTTAACGAGCGCCTGGTGGCCCTTAACACGGAGCGCATCCGCTTCTGGCTCGGAAAGGGGGCCCACATCTCCAACCCGGCTGCAGAGCTGCTGGGCGTCGCCGGTCTGCTGCCCATCCACCCACGCACCTACATGACTGCTTGGCGGAACCGTCGAAAGCTGGCCGAAGAGCAGGCGGAGGCAGCAGCAGCGGGCCAGGCGGAGTCTGCTTCCGCATCCGTATGAGCCCCGTTAGATCAATAATAAAATCCTGTTTTCGATTTATGTATAACAAGCGAGATTTCTTCTTGATTAGCTGCGTTTGCGGCAGACACAAATGGAAGCTTCAACAACAAACGGATAGAAATTTAAAATTTATTGAAAAACGTAACCAATACGACGTGACCAAACTCTAATTGCGTGCTGTCTAAGAGAATCCTGCGTGGAGGCGGGAGTACCAAATGCATGGAGAGGTGGCCGGCCGGCAGACCTTGCATGCCCTAATCATGCTTCAGCACATTGGTGGCCTTCTTCATGCCATCGTCAATTAGCTTGTCGACGGCTGTAATCGAACGAAAAGATACATTAGAAATGGTTAAGGGAGTACATTAGTGGATAAGACACTCACATTGGTGATGCTTCAGGAAGTAGGGTCGCACCAGCTTGTGGTAGATAATAGTGGAGCCATTCTGCTCCGTAGGCAGCATGCACCAGATGAGGAAAGCACACTGAAACAGACGAGAAATTAGTTCAATCTTAATGACATACCGCCATGCGGGGGCTTACCTTCAGCAGCCAGTAGAAGGGTATGATGTGGGTCAGGATGCCCGAGAAGAACTCGATCACCGTGAAGATGCCGAAGGTGACCCAGTAGATGAGCCACTTTGTGTCATCCTGCTTGGTGCTGGACTCGATCGCATGGATCGAGATGTAGGCCGGATACAGCACTCCAATAATGTTGCACAACAGCTGTGCCCCATAGCCGAAGATCAGATAGATGGCGCAGAAGGCGGCGGCACCTGAAAGAGTCCAAAGGAATACCAGTTAGAAAGTGTAACAGGAAAGTGTACAGGAAAGGCTCCAGGGGCTGTACCAAAACGTAGCAGGGCATTCTCTTTGAACAGCTCAATCACTTTACTCTCCCAGTTCTCAACTGCCATGATCACCGTCTCGATGGTCACTGGGTTGTGCCCATTGTGGCAACATGGCCCTTTGGCTGTGGGACAGCAGCGCACAGGGGCGTTTTGTGTGTGTGCACGGGTCTGCTTTATTTGGTCCTCCTTGATTTGGCGCCCTAATTGATGCCCCCCACTCCGCCCCAGGGCTGCGAGAGGCTAATTATAGCTATTTAGCTGTTGTCACAAGTGTCATCTGCAGATATCTGCACCCGATGCCCGCTGGTGGCCCGATCCCGGCCAGTCTCGCCTTGCCAGCACAGAATAGCACAACGGACTCGCCGCGGATCGCACTAGCCACCGCATAATGATGTCATGCCCAACTGCCGATGAGTATGCCGCTAATTATATTTATGGGCGTTTTATTGTTTAGTTCAAAGGTGTTCGGAGATGGGTGCAAGCCGGAGGAATGGTGTGGACTCACCTGAGCCAATGTAGATAACGGGAAGCCGGACATTTCGTCGCACCGATTGGCGGTGTTTTATTTGCATAATATAATCCCAGAGCCACATCTGGGGCTTTCGCGAGCTTCGCTGCGGGAAGCTCTCACGCACACAGAGGCACGCGCTCACCTGTCAGCCAGCGATTTTCTACACGTGTGCAAAGCGCCACGACGGCAGAGGAGAGCAGGTTCGAAGCAGAGTCTGACCTTTAGCCCTGACGGCAATCTGGGTATCTGATCTCGGTACAGTGCTCTCCACGGGAAATCAATGATTGCTCAGCGCACGGATAAAACATACTCTCGATAGAGTAAACAAAGAAAAGCACAAACCACAAAAACTTTTCATGGAAGCTACCAAACACACACACACACGCACTGCATACGTAAGCATGGACACACATATACATATGTGCATGTGGAGATTGGACCTGGTGTGCGTGCTGTACTCGCCTCAGAGACCCGACCCCCAGAGATAGACCTTTTAATTACACTTAAACGGTGCAGCAGCAGTTGCGTTGCTAAGCCGACGATAGTGATTAATCCCCAAATTAGGCACCTTCCCCTGTCCCTGCCCCTGCCATTCACAAATGCCATGTCACAGCACCTCGCTGACCATGCTATATATAACAGGTTGCTATTTATACATTTTTGTCCGAGAATTCTACTGCATCTTGGACACTTTGGACTGGCGCACCCGTTACGTGATTGGCTCTCCTCCTGCGTAGCTGTAGGCGATGACGTCGTCCAGGATAAGATCTTCAACTTACCGAAAAATACATGAACGCGGTCAACGCCAGTTTTTTCTTCCACGATGTCCAGCACCTTGGTCCAGGGCTTGGAAGTGTCGCGCAGGGATCTGGTCACCGTCTGCTTGTATCCTTCGAACCACTGTTGTACTTGAGTATATTGAACGGCCATTTTTCACTAGGTTTCGGTTGAAAGTTGAAGCTAAAATCCTTACGCCGACTTGTTTTTATTAGGGATGATATATTTTGATATGACAGTATATCGATATATATGTTTGTTGATGATGTATTTGTAGGCGATAGTTTTATGGGCTGGAAAAATAGATTTATGTGGGATGTATAACACGGATCTACTTGTCAGAAGAATACCTACGTATCGAACCTTATAATATACTGTACCAGCTACCTTTAATTCTAGTTATTGTACAATATACTGGTTCTAAAAAATCTCGGTAGTTTTGTGCGATAGGCGGAACATATCGGCGTTTTATTTTAAAAATAGCAAACACTCTTTTTATCGTATTATAACTTGTGGGGAGCGTAACTCTCGCGGAGAGCGACCAGTTCATCAAAGAATAGTAGCACCAAAGTAGAGTAAGGTGCACTGCGTAAATAAATCGGCCAGAATCCCTTAAATAAGCCGTAAATACCCTCCGATCGCAGGATCTTGGTAACACAGTCCAGACAGCCCTTGTAGTAGAGACCCCGACCCTGCGAATCAACCCCCTGGTTGTAGAGCCGAGTGGTAATCACGTCAAACGGTGTGACCGCCACCGATACAAACGATCCGGCAGCCAGACCGGAGAAGAATGAGAGGCACGTGGGCTGCGTGACAAGGCCATTCTCCTTTAGCAGGCACTTGGCCTTGCCAAAGGTGGCGATCTGGACACTGGAGGCGACTGTGGCCCTGCTCACGGAGGCCATGGAGCCGCGCCACAGCCCAAAAAAGCCGCTCTTCCTGTATATCTGTCTTATCGCATCACTCATTGAAGTGTGCGGATGCTGATAACCGACGGCAATTTGCTTGGCCGCCTGCGCCTGAAGTTGTGTCTTGATCTGAAATAGCATGGGAAACTTCTTATCAGCAGCTAATCTTATCTGGCTAATAATCGTCTGCCAAGGCAGACACCTCGGATGTCTGTCTCCCAAACGATTTGATTTACATAATTTCTTACCAGAAAGAATGGGCTGGCGCAGTAGGAGCCCACAACGCCGCCCAGTGCGCCCCAGAACATGCCTCGTGCAAACGAGATCTCGCCCTTCTTGTTGTGTACCCAACCCTTCTCCACGGCGTGAGTGTAGGTGCTCAATCTATCAATGGAGAGGAGGATTTACTATGGAATGCCATGCCTAATGGACTTCATTGGACTGACCTGATGGAATTTATGATGAACTGGAAGCAGAGCGCTGGTGCCAGTCCCTTCTGTAAGCCGAGTATTCCGTCGTTCTTGGCCACAGTGACGAACGCCTGCAGGACATTCTTGTAGGGCTGGGCGTGAGAGCCGCGCGCCGCTAGCTCTCCCTGCAGCTGCATGCGAGTTTTGACCACCTCCACGGGGTTCGTGACTATTCCAGCTCCCATGGCGGCCACTCCGCCCAGCACGAAATCCGATGTAGCCATTCTTACACCGTTAGATTGACAGTGACCTGACCCTACTCTTTCCCGCACGGGGGAATACTATAACGTTTTTTTCCCCGATGAGAGAACTATCTCGATGGCCGCTATATCGTTATCGTGGTAGCTGCAGAGACAGACAAAAGGAGCTTGCTATGGGGCCAGAGCAGGGGAATAAAATATATAAAAAAAAATTCAAATATAACAAAATGAAACGGTTTATTAACCAACGTATTGCACAATTACCAACTAAAGGTACTGGTTTAGCTTACTGAAGGCACACTTATAGTTCTTTAGCTACGCTAAGCTAGGAGATTGGATCTGGGAACGAACTCTGGGCGCTATGAACTAAGGCAAAACAAAAATCTCAAACAAGTGAACAAATTTGTACTTAAAGTAGACAATTAGACCATTCCACCACGGTAGTGTCAGTAGTGCAGGTCGTACTTTTCGCGCATGACGATCAGTTCGTCAAAGAAGAGCAGGACGAGAGTGGAGTGCGGGGCGATACGCAGATAGTTGGCCCAGAAGCCCTTGTACATACCGTATACACCCTCGGATCGCAGGATCTTCACGAAGCAGTCCAGCCAACCCTTGTAGAGCAGGCCGCGGCCCTGGACATCAACCCCCTGGTTGTACAGACGCGTGGTGATCACGTCCGGCGGTGTGATGGCCACCGACATGATGGAGCCGGCGATCAGTCCAGCGCAAAAAGAGTTGCACGTGGGCTGGGTAACAAGGTCGTGCTCGATGAGCAATGCTTTGGTCTTGCCGAAGGTAGCTATCTGCGCTCCGGATCCCAGGGCGGCCCTAGGCAGAGCGGCCACAGATCCGCGCCACAAGCCAGGGATCCCGTTCTTGATGTAGATCTTGCGCAAGGCATCGGTCATGGAGGTGTGTGTATGCTGATAGCCGACGGCGATTAGTTTGGCAGCCTGCGACTGTTGCTGAGTCTTGACCTGTAATGGAAGATGATCGCTATCAGTGGGAGGTTCTCTCTTATCGCTTGTATGGACACGAGGCCCCCAATGATAAGCTGTTTATATATCGTGATTTATGTAACAGTCTGTCAGGGTCTCACCAAAAAGAACGGACTGGAGCAATATGAGCCCACCACTCCTCCGATGGCACCCCACATTAGGCCGAGGCCGTAGGAGACCTCTCCATTCTTCTTGTGCATCCAGCGCTTCTCCACCGCCTTAGAGTAAATGCTTAACCTGTTGGTAATGGGCACGGATGAAATAATTGTCTGCTTGCATGGAAGAAACTCCCGTCGCACCGGAAAGAATTAATGATGAATTGGAAGAAGAGGGCAGGAGCCAAGCCCTTCTGCAATCCGGCCATGCCATCGTTCTTTGCAACCGTCACGAAAGCCTGAACTATTCCTTTATAGGGCTCCACATAGGAGCCTCGTGCCGCCAGCTCTCCCTGCAGCTGGATTCGTGTCTTGATTACTTCTATGGGATTTGTGAAGAACGTAGCCCCCACCGAGGCCACTCCGCCCAGCACGAAATCCGATGTAGCCATAATATTATTATCATATATTATCACAAGCTTAATTCACAAAACTCGCTGTTGACTAGAAAATTATTGCGACGCATGGAACTTTTTCGGCACGACTGCCTATCACACATTTCACGATACTACGATGCCTGGCGATGTTTCCGGTTGTTTCATAATTTCACGGCGAGACTATAGAGCACGAGCCGGTCTACTGGAAGAGCATCGCATTGCCCGGATTTCAAGAAGATAATATAATTAAAATAAATGATAGACGTAACCCCCAAACCGATTGATAAACATTAAGGCTAATCGAGTGCAGTAGCAGTCAGCAGTCAGTTGACGACCCCAACCAAATGTTATACAGAAAATCGTATTATTGAATAAAATAAACAAAAGAACAAAACAAAATTAAAAGAGATATTATAGTTGGATAATTTTAAAATAACCAAGTATACTTTTTTTTTAGTTACGAAATTAATTTTTAATTGGTATTATTCGGTATATTTCTAATGGTCCGATATATTTCATCGGTATATATTATCGATACACTGCCTATAATTTAATCGATACACAATCTAATAAATAATAATAATAAAAACAAGGTCGCTTGGTTCTAGCTTCTAGCTGGGCACAGAGGAAAATATATAGCACACCCAGCACGCAGGACGTGCCAACATGTTGGGCAGAGGCTGTTTTGCGACGCTTTGGCAACCGCCTCTGGTGACGCTGTTGCTGGTGATTTTCCTCGCAGCTCCTGGCCTTTGCTACAAAAATTGTAAGTTAGTCATAGCTTAAAGGCGCAGTAGCATGATCAAGAAGTTGCGTTCCCTTTCAGTGCGCCTCCAGGACAACCTGTGCTCGGACAAACTGATTTTCACACTCGCCAAACCGTTTCGCGGCGACCCCACGGTGAGGCTCGATTTCGAGGAAGATTCGGCGGCCATTGTGACACAGACTTGGAATCTCACATTGCCCTATGGCCACTCTGCCAACAAGATCAAATACGACTGCCAGTTCCGCGTGGTGACAAGCGACCGTCCGCCGCGCGGCATTTATACAATCATCACTAGGCTCAAGTTCCGGCGGGATCCAGTATCGAAAGAGTGCATCGACTACATACAGTTTACCAGAGGCAATCGGTCGCCCAGCGAACGCATCTGTCACGATATCTCCATCAACGGCCCGGCTGGGCGACTGATCTTTGATCAGCGGGATCGTGAAGTGAACGTCCAGATCTTTATTGATAGATCGCGCCACATTCTTGGCGATCAGCTGGAGCTGGGCATGGTGCTGACGGCCCACTCCGAGTGCCAGTTCAACGGCGACTTCCTGTGTAATCCCAACGACCAATACTCGTGCATATCGCGTCACTTTGTGCGTGACAATGTCACCAACTGTTTGTATCCGTGCCGGGATGAGGGAACGTGCTTCCACGACGCCATCGTGCCGGAGGAAATGGACACAGCCAACGTGGCCCTCTCGGCCATAACGTCGCTCATTTTCACCATGCTCGGCGTGGGCTTCTGTGTGTGGGTCTGCTGGAAGTACTGGAACTGCATCACGGTGCAGCAACGGGCGCACGAGGCCTCCGCTGCTCGCTTCAACCAGCGACGCGTTCGGGTGAGTAGAGTGTTTTCGGAGCATACCATGGAGCCACAACTAAAAGATTCTCTCATTGATAGACTGATGTGCCCACCATTGAGTTGCCAACAGCGCCAGATTACGCTGATGTTGGACCACGCGAGCAGGATGAGCAGCAGCAACCGCCAATGACGCCCAAGGATATGCCACCCAGCTACGAGTCGTTGTTCCCCGACAGATAAAGCCCCGAGGCACGTTGTTCCCATTGCTCCACTTTGTGCCAGATCAACAAGTACTTTGGCATCGCGCACCTTGTTGTACTCGTAATACATACTCCTATTAGGTAAATGTCTCTCCTCGTAAACAAATGTGCATTCCATGTAAATAAGTTAGGACTGATTTTAAGTTTTCTGATTAGCAGTTTTGACGGGAATGAATACTAGAATACTCCCCGAGAATACTCCACACTTTTACTACTGTACATATTTAAATTTTATGTTTTATGTTTTGCTGTGAAACCGTTGCATCTGCCTTTTGGTGAATCAAATCGATCAATGTCTCAATGTCTAAGCCTACACGTTGAGAACCCGAAACCTATAGTACTCACTGATGAAATCTCACAGAAATAATAATGTTAAATGAAATTGTATCAATTATTTACCTAAGCAACCATTATTCTTAAGCGAAAAACAAAAAATGTACCCCAAATGTACTCGTCTCTGCACTAGTTAGCGTAAATCTTGTAAACGCCAGTCATCGCCAGGAACCAACCATCCTGCAAACTATGCGCTGGATGGGATGGTACCTGCATGAGGATGGTAGCGTCGGCATTCCACATAGTTGTACCTGTTTCTGTATTGCATAGATGATATTATATATGTATGGATGTGTATGTATGCTACGCGCTTTTGTAGAGATCTTTGTTATGTGTCTGTGCACTGTGCTGGCGGTGTATAAATGTCAATTGTTAATCAGAATCTCCCCTATATAAGCGCCACGCCCAGCACACACCTACGCACACAAGTACATGTACGTGTACTCCAATTTGTCCCAGCAGAAGAGAGTTTGCGGTCAGTAGCTCCTAAGCCAATACTCATATGTATACACAACAGAGTCGAGTACAGAAACTCACTCGAATACGTATTACCGATAAATAAACCCACTAAATCTGAACCAAACCAAAACGGTGCAAAAGCACGCTTGGGATCTACCTCACCCTTCGTGGGGGTTTCATCACATGGTGACACACATCGTGAATCAGCACGTGCCTTATCCGAAAACCAGTCGCTCTCCCCCTGGTTGCTGTTGGCAACCAACTATTTACATCCACAAAATCGAGAGTCGGTCACGATTGGTAGACGAAAGTTGTGGTCGCAGCCACTGCGTCATCGATCGAGGGTCTAATCGGTCCATAGATTTGTGGCTCCCCTTACCACACTTCGTGGGAGTTTCTCATCATGGCAGAGATCGGGCAGAGATGTGGCACGTGTTGGGGTCACTTGTTCGTTGACTCCCCGCAATTGACCAAGCGAAACTGGTTATGGCCACATCACACACAATCACCATCTAATGTACACTTTGTGCCCTCGTTCAATGTCAATGCCGCCGGCAATTGTCCAATTGTCGCCTTGGAGGAGCCGAAGTGAGCGAATCAATTAGCGACTGTGCGGCTCCATAGGCAACTGGTAACCGGTAGCTGGTCTACACGGCTCGACAAAGCCATGCCTATCTGTATATAACGCTCTAGTGCCAATTTTCGCGCAGACAAACGCACAGTGGGAGACGCCGATCTATCATCAAGTTCAGGGCCACAAGCGATTCCCAATCAATGTTTTGGACACAATCTGCACTTGGCCTCAACGAGCGTCTACCATCTAAGGTCTGATAAGGCTCATCCATCAACCAGAGTCAAGCACCTCTTTTAAACCTAGAAACTACGATCATCTTCTTGCTGATGCTTAGGGGCTGCGAAATCGCGAAATTCATCTGGGAATTAGCGCCTCCGTTTAACGATCATGCCCAGAAATAACCCAGAAATAATGTATGGACGCTTTGATCCACTTTGCAGAGGAGCTCCCTCTGAAAAGGTTTTTTTTTATAACCAACCACAAAGACGGGAGTATCGGCTTGGATACATATAATAAAACAGTTATTTATACATATGTATATAAAATGCACACTTCTGTACATAAATGCTGAAGACACCAGTAGGCGGGAGAAGCGTAACAAAAGCGAATCGTTTTCCCAACAGAACCAGGTCCAGCCTGTCACCAGTTTTTCGGTGTCGACAATTGCTCGTTATACCCTGGTAGAGGGTAGCATGTTTTCTTACCTATCAAATATAAAACTCGACAATTCATAAGTAGATAGAAACCATTAAGATCAGATAGAAAAATCAAAAGAACAAAGAAGTTCTTTAAGAAAACTTCACAGAACTATACCCCAAGCAGCACACCTTACAGCGTACATAAATCACATACAAATCATAGATATAAGAGTATCTATGGCTGAGCTCTATTTCTTTTTCAATATTCTAACTTTAACCAAGTGGGCAGGCCAACAATTAGATACGATGCGCTAACTACTGTGGAGTGTGGGGAGGCACAGATTGTAGAAATTACTTTCGCGTCGAGCCGAGAGCGAGAAGACTAACGAAGCCGTCGAGAGCGCGTGATTCATGCGTCCGGGGATGGGGGCCAGACAAAGACCCCAGAGTAACGGCTCCAGCTCCAGTGCCAGCTAAAAGTTGTGGGCAAAGCGAACGCTCGCTCAGTCTGCGATACAAACTTGAACCTGAAAGATCGATTCGACTACGGGCACATCGAATACAGAGAGTGAGCCCGCATACGCGTTCAGGCCCCAGTCCCTCCCCATTAAGCCATTCCCAAGCCGGTGAATTCTCAGTGAAGTGAACGATTTATGGAAATATATTGATTGCAACTCAACGCAATTGAATTAAATAAAACTCAACAAGTGTGTGAATCGAAAATAAACATTGTCCATTCAGAAATATACGTACATACATATACGGACACGGGTATTCTACCTGAACAACATCGCCATGGAATATCACCGACCAGCAGATGCCCAGACAATGCTGCTAATTATGATAGGTGAGGCACAGACGATGCGTCTTCGATGATAGGCTGGACTGGGCTTACGATTGGAAGTATGGCATAGAAATAGTGAACTATGAGGCGTTAATGCTTCTTCTCCGTTCCCAGTTTGCCTGCACAAGGCAATGTTCAACGAGCCCTCTGGCTCTGGGCAGGCCTTCCTTGAGTGCGAGATATGCAAACAATAAAAAACTCTCAGACAACAAGCACATGCTAATTATGCGATCATGAACTTCCATGTGTCCTCCCTTTGATTGGAAGTAATTATTTGTATACTATAAATATACATATGTATGTATACATCACGCAACTTAACCACCAATGAGGTTGGCTGGAAAGGTATGCTTAATTGGTATCTAATAAGCAATGCATGCAGTTCTGATATCTGTATACCTAACGTTTGTTAGATTAAAATTCTATATGCAGTTCGATTGTGATGAAAATGACTGACCAAAGAGTTTTCATTGGCCATTTTAATACTGGCATCCATCCACTTTAACTGGAGCCACATGTGTGTGTACTTTAAGAATCTGAATCTGAATAGTTATATTAGCCTTATATGACTGTTGGAGCAACTGCCAGCGTCATGGTGATTGTATATACAGACATCGTAAACCTTTTAACGATGTCTTTACGGGGCCCGTTAGACGCTTATCCCGCCAGATAAGATCTCTCTCTCTCTCCCAGTCCACTGACATGTGATCACATCATAAATATCATTAAAACGAATTCAAGTCAAAGTCAAAGTTTCGCCTGTTGGGTGGCATTTCGAGTTGCATTTTCCCCGCAAATCAACGATGGAAACCGGTTCTATTCAAGTCCCAAATGTCAAGTCGTTCAGGGAACTGCCATTCATACCCAAGAGTTTGTACAGCCAAAATTTTGCTTAGGATCAAGGGTGACTGGAGTACGACGATTGTTTCTGATCGGAAAAAATCGAAGCACTCGCACGCACAGCTGACTGTGGAGTGTGCACAGGTGGCACCGCACGAATCGAAGAGCTGACGGTGACGCCAGCACGTTTTCCATTAGAAGCTAATTATAATTTAATTGCTAATACTCGTTATTTTGTTTTTGTTTGTTGTGTTTGCTCTTGCTACTTTGATGCTGTTTTTCTACAACAACTAGAAAGTGGCTGTGTTCCTTGCCATTTGTACATACATTGTAATTACGTGGGAATGTGTGTCTGTGTGTGTGTGTTTAGCTGTCGCCTTATCAGTGTCGCAAAAAAACAACCCACACAATTCCAGAAGACAACAACCGTTAACTGACGATACTTCTAGGCATCTGCAGTGCGTAGAATATATGTACATATGTGTATATATAGATTTATGACGCGAAAAGCTCTAATCAAGATCTAGTTTGATGCTGGAACTGGATCAGGGTTGAGTGGGAAAATACAGATGAAAACAGTTGGGTAAATCTTAAGATAAATCTTCATAATTTACTGGTGTGGCTATCATTAATATTGCTGGTAGTTTCCCGTAACCTCGGCACTCTAGTCGTTAACTGATAACTTGGAAAACCTTTCACTGAATGTGGCGACTGGTACAACAGCACGTGGCAGCGGGGAACAATGTATCTGCCCGCCCCGCAATCAGTTGCGTAATTCTCGGAGAGAATTAATAGCTGTATTTAAGGTGATATTATGGGTGCTTTCATCTGCACGTGGCTGTCACCTTTCAGCCTAGGGCAACAAATTGTATTGTATGCTGGAAGTTTCATCAGATTCGTTGTGAAATTGATAGGAGAGCCCAATCGGAGAGAACGATATCATTTTATTGGTACTTTATGATGATGGTGTGCTGGTGTGCCGTGTGCTGCAATGCCTCCGCTCCCCATTCGATGGCGAAGTGTGCAAACAGTTGTCAAGTCATTGACAGGGAACGCAGCTCTTTATAGGAATTGGGACGGGGGGCTTAACTTGTGTGTCTTTGGTTTATGATGTTTCTGTTTTTTCTGTGTTTGTGAATCAAAAAATTTTGCAACGAAACTATCCGAGTGGCTAAGCATGCACCTACCTCACTAGGCACTGATACTAGAGAGAGAGATAGAGATATAAATAGAGCAGATAGAGGAAGCCCAGACACTGGGTCGACACTGGCTCGCACTCTTATCGTCAAGTGGCTAAGACCGTAAACATAGCCGGCAATTGGGCCTGCTTAATAAACGATCCATTTACGGGGGTAACGCCCCGCTGTATAGCTCTATATTTAGACAAGAGGAGCGCCCTTATCAGCAGCGGATGACAAAGAAGAGGATGGAGGTTTGTCTGAAGGAAGCACAGCACCTCTGCATAAGCAGGAATAGCAGGAACAGATAGCTTATCTATGATCGCTACCTGTGAGCTCATGTCTCGATTTGTCGATATCATTTTGCTAACATTTCGATTCGTTTTGGTTCTGTTTCAGTTATCATTGCCTGCTTGTCGACAGCGGACGGACAGTCCTATCTGATCGCCCTGGAGAACGTTCTCAACGAGTCCAGCCAGACCCAGCCCCAGCCGCCATACAACCTGACTACTGCGAACAGCACAACGGATTTGGATCCATTTGCCAACAGCACTCGCATCATTGTCTACAAAAACAGTGAGTAGTTCGACCAATCCATTCCTCAGCAAGGTTCGAGAAGGTTTCTTAGTTGCTTACCATAGTGCGAATTGCCACGACATAAAATTGTATAACAGGGTTTCTTTATGCCACACTTGGAACCACTTGGAACGTGTAATCATTGCTACAATTTCGGCCTAATTACTGCTGCTAACACTAACCCGTACAGAGCACCCATTAACGTGGTTCAATGACGAGCCATTTCGTCATAAAGCTTAGGACGCGAAAACCCAATTCGATAGCTGGTTCAGACAGTCTGATAACCTAATGTGAGATAAATATGTAGTTAACTTTTGGGTATAATGGGGTCTGCTCTATAATATGCCATTGATACTCGTATACACATCGATTATTTAGCTTGGTTAATTTTAATTTCTCACATCTCTCTCTCTCTCTTTTTGCAGCTATCGTGGAGCCCTCAAACGAATTGTCACAAACAGCCATGGATGTGATCACGATCGTGTGGTATGTGGCCACCTTTTTGGCCCTCGCGGCCTTCTTCATGCTGATGGCCTGCTCGGATCGCAGGTGTCGCAACATGAGGCGCCACCATTCGGGAGGTGCAGCTCAGAGCGATGGCATAAGAGCGCCGCCCACTCCCTCACCGTCGTACAGCGAGTTTGCCCCGCCCAGCTACGATACGGTGATCAAGATGCAGCATGCGGCCAAGACCAGTGTCTTTGTGATACCCTTCAACAAGGCCAGCGAACCAGGTGGCACCCCCACAGCGACATCACCAACTTCGCCGCCAGTCACGTGCAATATTTATACAGTCAATGAGCTGCAGAAATCGGGCAATTAAAAGATAACACCGACCCCGAGCGACGGTTGACTGTGAGAACTGGGAGCCAAACCCCACTCCGCCTCTGTGATATTTGCTGTGACCCCAGCTGTGGTCTGGACCAGTGTGGTGCAGCGGAAAATGTGTATATGTTTGTGGCATAGACTAGTGTACCTAAAAATAGGACAAGTATTAGATGTAAGATCCTGCAGAAGACTGACAACGAAAGATATCCACATATGCAAATTTAAAATCCATAAGAAATGCCAGTTCAACTGAAAATAGATGACTAAGCAATCAAATAAAATAAATCAAAAATCAACAAATTAATAAGTAACACAAAACGAATGACTCATCTGTGGGAAAAATGACTATTCTTAGAACTCCGTCTAACAGTCAATTTATGGGAATTCTTAGGGGCATTCCGTTTTGGAGATGGGTGAGTGGGCAGGGGGTCGTCACGTGGCGGAACGGGAACTCTTAGGAGTTTTAAGATCGACAACACTTTACAAGTAAAGTTGGTTTAATATTTGTCCGTTAATCTGGAAGATGGACAGCCTTGCCACACCATTGGAAATCGTCGAAAGCTGCCAAGTTTCTACGCTTTCCAAAAGCTCGTTTAAGCTTTATAGCTATGTAAAAACAACATGTAGTTAGCATGTAGAAACAGGTACTTTAAATTGAAAATAAATAAATTTATTCGGCTTATGTTCTGCTCAGGGTCCTAGCTGGCTAGTAAATACTAGACGAAATAGCAAAATGGCGGAATATCGTATACAATCATGAACAAAATATAATGATTAGTGATAATAATGATTCTGCTTCAAAGAACTGACCAAAACCAGTCGGACTCCATCCCAGATGCCACAACCGGCAGGTGAAGTTCACGGCCAGGAGGTCGTCCTCCAGGCCAATGAACATGGTAATGGGCAGCATCTGTATCCGCCGATTGCCACCAACAGAGCTGCTGGAATCAGCTTCAAGCTGGCGAACCGAACCAGCTTATCAGTTTCGACAGCATTTGCTGTTGATTTAAAAGCACAAATATTAGTTGGAACTTTCGAGAATCTTTATCAACAGGCAGATGATCACTTGCTGTAGATATAAAATGAATTCTGAATATTCTGATGCATATCTATATGTATACCTATAGATTGTAGACCTATAAAGTAAAGAAGAGAAAGCTTATGGTTTGTTTAGTCACTGAAGGTGGTTCCCTCTGTGAAAATATGAACCCCTTCCAGCCTTTCGTAACTGTCAAGCAATGATTACCTTTCGTAAATGTTAATTCCTTTAGTATTCCGTCGTATACCCTTCATTCCATTCCATTCCAGGGTCGGGTGATAGTTCATTCATTCATAGATATTCCCTTCAAGTGCTGCCGATCTTTCGGCAATTGTGTAGATCGTATGAAGGTAACATCTGGTTTCACGCCCAATATTTTCTGGGGCATTATACACACAGGCGCACAGACGAACACGCACACGCACATACTCACACACAAGTACGGCGTATGCGTAATATTTCATTTTGGTTTGTTTACATATTTTGCATACAACACAAAAATGTATGTATGTCTCCTTCCAAATTGTTTTCGAAAATGTTATACAAACAAAGCAGATAGACAGACGCCGTCCCATAAGGGGGAGAGAGACAGGGAGGGGGGAGTGTATGCCAAACCAGATTAAATTGCAGTAAAATCATGTTACGCCCCGTTCGATGCGGTTCATCTGATGTTGTTCCCGCTGATCAGCGTTGATTGCTGCGGCCTGCTGCTGCTGGCGATCGAGTTGAACGATTCTTTGCGGAGTCGGGAGTTGGAGTTGGAGTCGGGAAGCAAGAATCTGGAGTCCCATTCATTAAGTCGCATCTGGATAGCTGCAGAGCGAGACGGGAGAGGGACGGGACCACCCAAATGGAGCAGTTGTAGTCTCTCAAGCTCTGAGCTCTGATCTCTGAATTGCTGTCACTCCTCTGCAGCGCTGCTGCTCTGGTGATCGTGCTTCGCGTCTGATGATTGTGCAAAAAGCTTCGCAGTCGCTCGCCCTCTTACTCTCTCTCTCTCCCACTGCTTCTGTGTGCTTCTCTCTTTCACTCTCTGAGCAAGTGCTTTTCATTGAAAAGACTCTGCAGCGTAAGTAGCTTCGATTAGTGCGACGCGAGCAGTGCCATCGAGTGGAAGTACATAGAGATTATCCGCGAGAAAGCAATACGTTCCAATTCGATCCGCTACCCACAGTGCTACCCGCAGAATAGAATAGAATAGAACAGAGCAGAACCGAACCGATCATGTCGATAAGAAAGAGCTTGTTTGGCTGCCTGATGGTGGCTCTACTAATGGTGACGATGCTCCACTCCGTCCGGGCGGACATCGAGACAAACGAAGTGAACGATCAAGATGTGTACAGTAAGTGTGAGGCCCGGGGATACCCTCTGTCCAGATTGTCCAGAGCTAATTCTCCTAATACTCCTCTAGTGCTGCAGGGAGTGCGGGTGTATCCCAATGACCGCCAGTGCGTGATGGTTGGAGGACTGTGCGTGAAGACCAGCGACTGTACGGAACCAACCAACAACAAGGGCCTGTGCCCCACCAGCGTGCACCACGGCGTGGAGTGCTGCTACGAACGTGAGTACAAAGTGCCCAACCTCCACGCAATGATGCATCTGCTTAACTCCCCTACCGCACCCATAAAAACGCCCTGCCATCAGTTCGACCCAAACCCGAGTCTAGTCCAAATTCAAACAAATAACGATCCATGATTCTACCACACCAAAAATTCGATCCGTAATTGGTATTACTTGCTGTGTCCATCCCTCGCCACTAACCCCATACATTCTGTGCCACAACCACCACCCCCCCACCCTCAACCGCCCTCAAACCATCCCGTTGCCCGTTGCAGTGCCGGTCCGACCAGCGCCCTGTGCGGAACACCTGGGAATGTGCATGGATCGATGCCACCAGAGGCTCCTGAGACCTGGTACCGATTGCGTCAATGGACAAGTCTGCTGTGTTTTGATTTAGTTATAATACACTTACTTACACACACACACACACAACACTTCTACACACCCACACAAAAACACAAATACTCACACACCAGACACACTTACATATAACATGTATTTATTTAACTATATATTAATTATATTGTACGATCCACATCACCCCGACAAGAGTGAAATATTTGACTGCTTCCAATAAATGCATTGTAAATATTTTCAAAACAATTCTCTTCTCAATCGAGCACAAACACGCACTGACAGCCACGCACGGCACGCACATGATGCGAGCATTATGTAAGTATGGGTCTGAATCTGTATCTGTATCTGTAGCTGTATCTGTGTATGTGTGTGTCGTCGTTCTCCGAACTCCATGGACGGGGCTCAGCTGACAGCTCCTCCTTATCGGTGGCAGAGCTGCACCGTCACGTGCCCCACAATGTACTCGTACAGTTGTGTGGGCAGAGGAAGAGCACCACAAAAACAGAAGCCAAAACCCGAAAGATGTTGCCATCTGCGGATCTACGGATTGAACAGCTCAAAACAGAGCTTATCTCCAACGGAGAGTAGAGATCAATCTCTGGGTGGTTTTCGCTGCCGACTGTTTCAATGTCAAGTTCAGAGCTGACAAGAATTTTTAGATCTCTGGTAGGGAAACGCTTCGATTATAATAATTATTTATATATTTCGTGATATTTTTGGTCGATCGCACAGTTCCAAGAAGTTATAAACAAAAATAAACGACCTTGCGCCCCGCACATCGAGCAGATACTATATCTTCCATTGGAACGAATGGACACGGACACGAGGTCCATTTGGTTGGATATATTTATTATTGTTTTGCTCACTCAGTTATGCATGATTTCATTGCTAATGTTTGGATGCCTATTCCATAGAGTTATTTATAGTTGGGGCCCGCTCCGGTCCGCACGCGGCCAGTACGGTTTGGCCAGTGTTCTTGAGTTGAATGAATTCGTATGCAAGGCGGCATTGAGACATTTGGATGGATACATACGCTATATGGCTGGCTTGCGCTATGTAAGCGTTTCTATTTGCATGAAAAGATATAGTGTAATGGTGCTCCCCGGCTGGCTATGAGGTCAATGCGATTCGATTCGAAAGAGTTTCGGAAAAGTACAGATAATGCCTTGATCTTTATTGATATCTGTGGGGTAAGACTATGGTATGTGTGTTCTATCTGCTAAGGTAAGAAATGGGTTAATTTCAAGACTTTCATCCGACTGGTAAGTCTAACTTAAAACCGCTCCTAATGGGATAGAAGACAAAAGTATATACTTAAAACACTGCAACATAAGACTCATTGTCAACATTTGTCAGAGTGCATTGCATCATCGTCGCCACTTGGTTTCATTGTCACTGCCACATCGTAATTCCCTAATTCCATCAATGCCAATGCCAGTGAAAACTCGTTCGTGGCCTTGTCCGGGAACACTACGAATGATCTATATACATATAACAACGTACACTAGTACGGGCATGAGAAAGTATAGCTGTATGCATTCCCGACGTAGTATACTAGGGGCAATTGAGTTGAGAGTCCCGGATCCGAGAATTCTACTGCGTCTTAGAATTGCATAACATTTGCAGCGTTTGGGGGGGAACTACTTCGAGGTGCCTACTACACACTATGATGAACCCGAGATGAACTCGAGCCCTAACCTAACAGAGCTTGAGCGAAGTGCGAAATTTCAGTAATACTTTCCGTTCAGTATTGTTTTTAGGTAGCTCTGGCTATGGGGCCAGCCCGCCTGCCTGTCATGTTCGCATTGGGACGGGCGACTTATCAGGGCACCTCATCATCGTGTATGTCATATAATAAATTATTTATGTGGTGGGGTTTTTTTTTGTGTTTCTGTTTCTGTTTTCGATTTCGTTTTTGCTATGGCGTCGAGTAATCCCCGATTTACTTTTATTTGTTTCGTATTTGCATCAAAGCGAAAACTAATAAAAGTTTGGCTGCAATGGTAGGTGGTGGGTTGTTGGGTTGCGGAGGAGATGATCTCATATTTCATGTCATAGTTCGCACTCAGTTTTCACTTGACATAAAACTGCGTTGCGTCTGGAGGGCCCCGGGGCCGATGCAACGCAATTTGCATCTCCATTCCGACCATCCCTTCGCTGTTCACTCTGGATTTTTTATATTTTTAACTGTTGTATACCCTTTCAAAGGGTTTTGAGTGGAACCAATAAATGCAGTCCTTTATGTCTGACGTTTTGCTATGCTAACTGGTCCCTTCGTGAGGTCGGTGTGAGGGTATCTTGTGCATCGACTATAAGCTCGAGGATTCGAGTCTTGTTTAATTTTTTTTCATTTTCGCATGTGGCAGGGATGTCTGGGAGGGGAGTGCTAGCGCTGAGTGCTGAGAGCGGGTGTGTGGCGTATAAAAGAAAATGATTTTGTGGCATAAATTAACGCCAAGAGGCACACGAAACACTATTAAAAAATACGGATCCACCACATGCCGCACGAGAGCACACATGCCATCCTGGCTGACTGCCTTCCTGGCTTGTTCCTGGCCAAAGGATGCGGCAAGTCAATGGCTTATAGGATATGCACTTGGTGGCCGTGTGCACTGTTCTCTGTCGTGGGGGCAGGAGTCGAGTGTGGCATGTGGCAAGAGCTGATGCCGCCAGCTCCGTGTACAGCTCCTCATGCAATTAATCCTTTTTTACGTTCTCTCTCTTTTCCGGGCCTCCTCTCCATCTTTATCTTCAGCTCATCCTTTTTCTGGAAAATGACTTTTTAAGTTAATTTCTTATATGCTCACCCACCCGCTCATACAATGTATGAAAGAGGGGCGTGATGCACCATCCCCACAGATTGATGGCCATTCCTCAGCAGCATCTTGAAATTCAACTACTGCTTGAATTTCCATCCATTGGACGACACTCGACCGGAAATTCAGCAAAGCCATCTAAACATGGTAGCATTTATTCTTGATGGCTTTGACCAGCTGTGTCCCCCTCACCTTCCCTACCACACTGTTAGCCATCAATTTCAATTATTTGAGAGGCTTTTTTTTTGGGGCTCTTCAGACCATTTTTTTCGGCAGGATCAACAGGTTTCTGGGGCGTGCTGTTTGCTGCCAAATATTTGGGTAAGTTAAACCCGACTTAATGGTCCGCACAATGTCAACAGAATGTGACAACATATTGTAGGAGTACACTCTACAGTGCGTGTCGAAAGTGTAATTTATTGTGCTGAGATTCTGCTGATATTATTTCATATATGAGAAAGATAGGTCAGTCACAACATTTCTCTGCCGGTTCTCGGGCTAGTTTTTCCATTTTTCCCCTAATTGTTTGAAATATTATAAGGCGCGCACTGTACTCGAGCTATGGCTCTCTGTATGGCCTCTCAACAATGTTTCCATGAATTTGAAATTTGGATGCAAATTGATGTGCAAATGGCATAAAATTAAATTACTCAAAATCCTTTGACAAATACAGCCCCATTGTGGGACCCCTTTCCTCTTTGATAATACTATTAGAAGCAAGAAAGTGAACGTTAAAATGAAAACGTTACCATGAGCTGTGTCGGGTGCTTTCAAGGTGTTTGTAAATGTCGTTCCACCTTTTGATGTGCACGTTGCCATGTCGAACCGGAACAATTACATCATATTCATGCGTAGAATTACCTTTCCAGGCTGTCCTTTGGAATTCCCCCACAATTGGCAACCAATTTCGGTTGTGTTGTAGCCACACCAAAGTGCTCGCCCTGGGGGAACATCTGCCTCGTGAAGTATTCCTTTTTTTTTGTCTGTCTTCCAACGGGATTAACCGCAATTTCTTTAATTAAAATTTCCATTACCACTCCCTTTCGGAAAGTAGTCTCTAAGCTGGCTGTTGTCTGGCTAGCAAAAGAAAAAGGATTGTAAATTGCGCTGTCAGTCAGTTCTGACGAGAGTCTTTGCTCAGAGTTCCCGACATTCAGCCGTCTGCCAACAACAATTAAAATGGGAAGCAACAGCAACAAATTAAAAATTCATCTTCCGCATATCCCATGATTTCTTTGCCACACTTGCAACCCTTTGCTTCCCCCTGCTGGCATCCTTTTTTAGGTATTCCTGATGTGGTCCTTGGTCCTTTTTTTCTAATTTGATTGACGCTTCCTGGTACACCGTTTCCGGTTTTTTCTTTATCTTTCACCTTCCGCTTGGCTCCTTGATTAGCTGCCATCAGGGGATTGCGTGGGATGGGCTTTCTCCAGGTTGTGGGAGTGGATAATTATTTTTTATTTTTGGCTATTTGCTGAGGCTTCTTCCCAAGTAACCCTTGCCCCCACTTCTCACCCTCCTTATTTCGAAGGTTGCATCTTAATTGAAACCTAATTTTGTTTAGGGTTTTTCGTCATTTTTACATCATATTATATCCAGTAATTTCTTATATTCAAGGGTATATTCTGTTTATGTTAATTTATATAAAATTAATATATATTCAACGATATCTGTTTATACATACATCCATTGAAAATCATTGAGATCGGATAATAATGAAGATAATTCCTTTTCTCGGAAGTTCTTTAATCTATTTGCAACACAGTAAAAGAGTGTGACTCACATAGTTTTTAATCCGAGGATATTTTACAGCAGAAAGTATAACCTTCGTTCCTGTTTTATATAATTTTTTTCTCAGGAAGAGGACAGGAACAGCCTCAGGAAATAGAAGTTTTTTTCCCCCAAATTATCCAAATGATGGGCAGACACAGATAATATCATATAATATCGTATATATCCTCCCTCCTGCCATCATATCCGCTAACCACACTCACCCACAGAGCCACTCTCTTCCTTTGAAACATTTTCTACTGACATGGGAGCGGGAGCGATGGGTCCTGCAACTTTTTGGCTTTTGTTGTGTGCAAATAATTTGCAGCTCGTTCGTTGGCGTCATTAACAATGTAGAGGAGGCGAGTGGTGGAGAGAGAAGATGGGGGTAAGGAAGTAGAAGAAACTTTTATCTAATTAATGAAACTTCAACGCAACGTCAAGCAGTCAGATCTCCTTGCTTTTGAAGAACGCCCCTTTAGCAGCACCCCACCTCCCGTGATGTCGTATTGTTGACAGTGACGATATGGCTCCAGAGTGAAGGGGAGGGGCTACAGTGGGCCCTGGGTGGGCGAAATCAGCGTACAGCATGGCGTATGATTGCTTTTGTGTAAACAACCAGGACGGAGCGCACATGTACGCGTGTAGATATGTATGTACATACATATGTACATATCTATGCTGAAGCGTTTTCATGTCGCTTTTCGCTCTTCATTTTCCCATTTTCACAATTTTTTTCTCCGCCATTCCCCAGTGCGGGGCGAAAAGTTTTTTAATTAGCAACAAAAAGTAAAGGGTTAAATATCGCGTCGAAAAGTTTCGGCAAGCTAACAATTAAGTTTCGGCATTTGCCGCTGACACGCCTCTGCCACGGAGCATGTGGCAGGCTGAGAGGGGTGCGGAGTGGCATGCGGCATGGGACATAGGGCTGGGGCGCGAGTGCAGATAATAAGTATTAAGCAACACTTACTCACAATTAAGTTTTTCCCGTCCTTTACTGTGCTCTCCGGTGGCTCCTTCATTGTTGACTTTTTTCCGGGCTGTAATTACGCGTAATCGCAAAATTAATTCCTGCACATGACTGCACGTCGGACAGGACACACCGCAGAGGAGGGGAAGGGATGAATCTTCTCTGCTCTGCTTTGTGGCAATAACCCGAAGCCATCCCAAGCAGCGTACGGGGACCGCCTGACCTTATCCATTTCTCTCAGCAAAAATGTATGACGAATGCACAGCGAATCAGGAACGCAGCGATACAGATAATAGTCTCCTCCGTAATATTCATGAGATTTGTTTTATGAAGTGCTAACAATTCGTAAAGATACAGCTACAACAATTACAACAACGCTAGGGCTAAGGAGACCCAAGTCCTGTGCAAGTCGGGCACCTTACCCGCGACCGATTCCCTGCCTCCCCCGCCCACGCTCCATCTGTCTTTGTCTGCAGTGGTCGCAAAAGTTTTTTCGACTTTCTTTTGTGGTCGTTCAGATGATCTTTCTGGCAGGGGTATAGCCATTTTTTTGTGGCAAGCACTGATATGTGATTTAAGTGGAACTATTATTATAAATAGTTTTGAATTTCCACCACTCGCATCAGTGTTATTGGAGGAACTATATTTCCCTTTTATACTGCTTTGTTTCATCAGATAAATTGGGTTTAGGGTATAGCTTCTTCGTTGTGGTCGCTCCAAAAGTTTGTCTGTAACATTTTTTTAGCTAACACAAGTTATTCTTCCTCCTTTGCTTTCTGACTTTTCCTCGGCAATTTTTCACTTTCGCGAGATGGCAGCGCATTTTAATGAGCCACCGGACAAGCGGTCATCCAAGATAAATCGCTGGAGGGAGCATGAGCCGGAGCAGAGGCAGGACACCATCCTGGCCAACCTGGGTAATTTGTGTTGCATTTGCATTTTCATTGGTGCGATATGTTAATGACTTGCTTACCTTTGCCTCATCCGCTCCCATCTTGATGTTGTTCGAAACTTGAAACCGCTGCAAGTGTTCGCCGCTGCTCCATTGGGGGTGGTATGTGAGCTAGTGCCGTGAGCCTTGCAACGTTTTAATACTTGAAAGGTGGAATAATCGAAGGGATTCCGTTTAAATTTATTTGCTCTGTATTGTTATTATCATTTTTAACTGAAACTGGGGTAAGTTCTGGGTAAAATTGCATTGCTTTTATCCTAGGGTAAAGAACACATTTCTCATTCTGTTGTTAGGGTATGCAAGATTCTACCTTCTTCTGCTGAATTCATACAGAGAATTATTTTTGAATTTGTTGTACGATTGCGATTAGCATAGAGATGCCAGCCAAGTCAGGCAAAAGTTCTCCTCTACCATAATTAGCAGAGTCATTTATCATTGTGTGTGATGCCGATTTTTAAATTCAAGTTTATAGATGCTCGTACTTAAGGTTCGGTAAAATATTGCAGCTACTGATTTATTTCCCCTTGCTGAAATGGGAATGGATTCCTTTTGACTTGGAAATCTAATTCGTATATTTTGATTTAATAAATTACACTGCACAACAAAATGAAAATTAATTTCGGAAAAACATAACAACTAAAAAATGCATACCGTTGCACAACCACGTTGAAACCACTCAAGAAATAGGTTCTTAAAAAAGAACATTACCATACAAAATAAAATATCTACCTAACCAAGCCTAATTTTTATCTCGAGACAAGTACAAAGGCACTTTTGCGTCGCACAGTGTAATTCTTGAAAAATTTGCATTTATATGGTTGGGATAATTTTTGCAATAACAATTTGCAACACACAACTGAAATGTGCAACTCTTTCGCTCGAATTGCACTGCTGCAATTTGGTATTTATTTACAATGGGTTTTTGTTGGATTTGCATTTGTGTTTGTGTTTGATTAAATAAAGTTTTCGATTTTCCCCATATTATAGATGGACAGACTTGCATACACGGATACTCGTACTCGTACTCGTATGCAGACGTAGTATGTGTGTATGTATGTATGCCACTGCAAATGTTAAATGAAGAGAAAAATTGCATTTAAAAGCCAAAAATTGGCAAAAGTCAGGTCATTTCCACATTTTCACATTTTCCCCAATGAAACAAAACTCAATTTGACGTAATGTCTGTCTCTGCGTATCTGTATGTGTGGGCGAAAAACATTAAAATAATTGTTTTAAAATCCTTTTGTCAGAAAGTAAAGTAAATTATAAACACCCATGCAGAGAAGAGTCTGACTGACAGACAGACAGACAGAAAGTCATAGAGGCATGCAGGCAGATAGACAGCCCGAGAGACAGGATAACATTTGCACATCACAAGTCATCCCAGGATTCAGAATCCAGGACTCCACTGAGCCATTAAAAAGGACGACATCTGGTTGGTGGTGAGTGGCCTCTTTCTCTCCATCTCATCTCTGTGTGCGGACAACTGGAAAAACATTGCTAAAAATTAATTTCATAGCAAACTTTATGCACATTTTGGCTTAAAGGAAATAAACTTGATGGTATTTGAATTGGCAATCGGGAAGGGGACCTTCAAAGGACCTCAGTTGTGTATATTAGGTTAGTGTGTTGTCAAAGCTGTGAAACGCTTCGTTCCCATTACTACCCGTCGTAAGGTCACATCGTGAAGTTATTTTAACCTTTGCCATCTTACACAGAATTGACAGTTTCCAGTCCAACTTTCACCTCAACTTGTATAATTTCACAAAAATGTACCACTACAACTGCAAAAATATTGCAGAAAATATTTTCAAGAAAATTAAATGAATATTTCGTACATTTAACAAGAAAAAATATATGACGAGTGCACAGAAGTATTCGTTGGAACACACTGAGGAAATATTTTGATTGCTGTCAAATTTTGATATGGCTCCGCTGCATTTGCATTTGCAACATGCATTTTCCATAAACCGAAATCGAACCGTAAAATGTTAAAATTTTATTCATTGAAAATACGCTTTTTTTGAGTTGATGGCAAGGGGCAACCAATTTCAATTCTTTTATTTTTTGGAGCATATATTTACCTTTGCAAAATGGGAAAGAGAATGAGAATGAAGATGAGGATGAGGAGAAGTCAAAGCAGAAGCTGCTCGCAAGATGAAGTTGGCACCGAAATGCAAAGAGCCAAATGGGAGCGAGCTCATTTCATTGGGCTTTTTCCAGGTCTGTGGATGTGGTTGTGGAAGTGGATGTGGATGGGTCTTTACCTCACCTTTGCCAGCTGCTCAATACAATTGTACAATATTTATTTAATGTAAATGAGAAACGGAGCCATAGCCAGTGCTTGGGCCACATGAGGCAGGGCCCAGTGGCAGGTCCTTTGCTGCAGCGGCAGGACCTCAGCCAGCAGTCGAATGGGTCCAATGTCGATTGGTTCTGCCTCCGCCTCATCATCCGCTGCCTGCCGCCCTCTGTGTGTGGCAATGCATTGAAGCAAATTAAAATTGAAAATTAAATGTTTACGAAGTACAAAAATTGCCCAACGGAAAAGTAATTGCTTTTCCAGTTTCCCAGAAATGTGCCAGAGAGTGAGACGTAGATATAGGTAAATGGGAAATGATATGGGTTACAAAACTTAGACCAAAGACACTGCAAAGCTGCAGTTAAATCTATGAAGGAGACGCCATAGAAATCCTTCTTCACACCCAGAGGTAAGCTGGAAAACCTCTGAACGTATATTATTTTTAAATGATACTGGAGACAGGTGAAACCAAAGATCTGCCTTAATTTGAGTGAGTGGCAGGCGCCGAGCAGGTCTCAATCTCTGTGTGGGACTGCCAGCGGGATTAACAATGCACCAGATGCCTAAGAGCAACAAGTCGGAAAGGGTTGGCTGGCTCCTGGGAGGGCATCATTATCTTGTCATCAAGTTCTGGGCGCGCGTTCACCATCTTCACTGAGAAGAGAGAATGCTGCAGGCTGCAACTTGGGAAGCAGGATGAAGCTGGTGCTAAGGATGAGGGTGAAGCTGAGATGGAGGATGCCACTGCCTGCAATGATATCGTGTTCTCACATGCGTCACTTCCTCTCTGTGTGTGCAACTGTGTGCTTGAGCCACAACTGTAAGTTTTGTTTGCATTCATGCCCCAGGATTCATTGTAATGTGAGAAGGCTTGGGTATCCTGTAGTAGTCGAAGCTCAGACCGAGCCACACAGGAACACAGCTAAAGCCACGTTAACGTCTGCGGCTACGTTTACGGTTTAGAGGTTCCTGTTCCGGTTCTGTTTTCTTTTTCCGCTTTTTAATTTCCGTTCCATTGCGCTGCCTGCTGTTGCCTTGGGTAGCGGACAGTTGTGTCAGTGCTGATGCTCCTTGTAAATCTTCTTGGCCGATGCTGTCGACCAGGTAAGCCCTGCCCGGACCTGCTCTGCCCTGCCCGCAACCCGGACCAGACATGCAGTTCACGTTCCTATTTCCCACATCCAAGAACAACATGGATGGGGACGAGGCAAGGGGCAAGTGTATGTGTGTGTTTGTGTGTGTGTGTGTGAGGGCAAGTCAAGGAGAATTTGAAGGGAAATGCCAATGGCCAATTTGGCTTACTATCTCTCTCTCTCTTTCGTCATCCCCTGCCTCCGACTATCTCAACAGGAATGCCATTACCTGATGAAACGAAACCTGGCCTCGTGTCTGCAGCGGTAGATGTCCATGTCCATGTCGATGCCGCTGCCATTGGGTTCGATGAGTATTCCAGGCTACTTCCGGGATCTACCATGACCAGAATGACAAATATTTCTGAACCCCGCCTGCGGCAAGACTCTCCACACGCCCTTCCCCATTGACTTTGACAGCTGAAATGTCGCCTGATCGATGGGGAATACAAATAAACTCTTACCCGCGAAAACAGCTTTTGTCATTAAAATGTACAATACAATTTTTATTGTTTGCCTGCATTTTCCGCATCAGTCAGAACTAATTAATATTAACACAACAAGCAATTTTTTGCTTTTAAATTATGTTACAAACAGTAGTCAATTTTGTATTTAAAGCCTAGAATTATGCAACGGATTTTTATTAAATATTTCATAAAACACTCATACGACCAGTCCCCGCGGGCCAACTATTAATTAACATGTTAATTACAATTTTTCATTGGCATAAATTCAAAATGCAATTTGCAAAATGTCGCACATTTTAATTTAATGCAGGGCCGCAGAGGTAATAGATCAGTGAGAGAGAGAGGGAAAGAGGGAGAAAAATATGTGGCATGTCACCTAATCAAAAAACCCGCTCAGGTATACCTTATGTAAGTATATTATGCATAGGTGGGTACAAAATATTGCCCAATGGCTGGAAAAAACCATTAATATTCTTATTTGCTTAGTCGTTGATAGGAAATTTGTTAGGTGCCGCGGTCCAATCTATCTCTAGTCCCTCGCTAACCCATCGACTGAAATAATTTTGCTCCGCATTTTGATTGGCAATCTAAAATGCGCTCAATGGACTAGAGGTGGGGCTTGGGAGGCGGAACTGGCTCTGAGCCACTTTTGTGTGTGTGCACCGGCATGTTATACGTGATACCTCTGAAGCAAAAGGGTATATTGAGAATTCAGTGGTTTCCATTTGCTTACAGATAAGACAATCCACAGTGGCTTGATTATACATACATATAGTCGCAGTATGTGTACAGTGTACACATGTGTAGTATATATTTTGTTTTCCGATCGCTTACATTTATTTTAGTTAGAATAAGGGGAACAAGACTGCCGCATCGCTTTGTAAGAAGATATCAAAGATACTTTCGCGTTAATAGATATCTGATAGTCGTCACAGCTAGGGTGGGTCTTCTTGTTAAGTTTTATTTAAATTCGAACTGCATTTTATTGCCAGGACACGAACGTGGACACATATACAGCAACAGCAACAGACACGGACACGGATACCGCCTCGCCTCGCCTCGTTCCTGCCGCGGGCTCTTATTCTGATGGCCGTGGCCAAACACCAGCGTCCCGCTGTGATTGTCAAAGGATGCGGCCAGGAAAATAATTAAAAATTCCATTTAAATGCAGATTAGCCCCGCAAAATGTGAGACTACACAATTATATAGAATACTGCCCAGCCCAGCTCGCTCACTGTCTATATATATATCTATATACGTACATGCATATGCTTAGCGTGTGCTTTAATGGTGTTGCAAATGGTATCAAAATGTCGGCTGGGGATCCCAAAAATATTTAAAAATCGTGCAATGGCATTACAGATGCAAGCAGTCGAAGCAAAAACGCCTTCCTTATGCATGCTCCGATCCCACAACTCATACTCGAGTCCGTATACCGATATACGTAATAATTAATGAGCTGTGTAATAAAATCAAAGTAAATAAAATTCTATAAAAATCACATCAAATATTTAGAGTTTTCTTGTTGTTTGTGTCGGGTGGAATTTTTTTCCGGTGCAGAAAGCCAATAGTTTTGTATTTTCTAAGTTTTATTTGCAATTCGAATATTTTATTAGATTATTAGAATTCCAGGATTCAATTTCGCCAGTGGTTTCCCATTGCAAGAGTTGAGTTTTCCGGTTTTTCCTTCTGGGAACACTGCTGCATGCTCTAAATCAGCATATGCATATCAACTGAAAATGCCATCTCGTTTTTTTTACGGCCCCTCCGCCCCCGCTTCATCTTGATTGGCAATTGCATTGTTTCGGGCTTTTGCATCGCGTTACATTACTCATACGCCCTGTCGGTCCTGTATTCTTCCTTGCCGCTGCGCGCTCTCACGCTTTTTGGCGATATGGCTTTTGTCAATCAATGTTACGACATTTAAATATACAATATATATGTATATGCACTCGATATGTATATGGTTTACAACCGACAATGTCAGGTGGGGGTGCAGTGCAGCATTTCATGCATTTTTATATGTTGCGGACAAAAAGCGGAATCAAAAAATGAAATTGTACCATTGGGACACGGATGGGGCAAGGGCAGAGACAGGGGCAGGGACAGGGACTGTTACGGATCAGACAGCGGCACAAGTCATCAGTTTTTATGCCCCATGCAGCTGCAGTGACATTTCGCAACTGCAGTTGCAGTGCCCAGATCCAGCCTCGGACCCGACTCTGTACCCGGATGATTGCCCCCTGCGAATGTCAAAATGTAAATACGGCTCAGAGTTGATAATCATGCCAAAGGCTTGTTGGCCGGAATCCGTAATGGGAAAACGATATACTCGCTTATTTCCCGCTGGACTTTAAGCCTTCTCCTTGAAGTAACTTTCATGAGAGTGAACATAGGGATTAAAATCATTCAAAGGCCATTTAAGGTTTTACGACCTCGGCCGCTGTACAATTTGATTGTCTCCAAATGTACTCTTTTGATGAAATCACAATGCGGGCCAAGTAGAGCGGAGAGCGAGCACCCAGGAGGACACCGGAACACACGCACACACCACACACACGGGGGTTGGGATAAACTTTACAGCTCGTTTTCGGAGGTACGCAACGATGTCCTGCGGCGGTCTTTTGGGCCATCGGACCAACATTTGAAGCGAGTTCAGTTCGGTATACCCTTGCTGAAGGTATTATTATTGTGCTATCTTTTCGTACGTTTAAACAGCGGATTGACCAAAGCATTAGACTTTGAAGATAAAACTTGCCTCTTTGGAATTAAATTATAATTAAAAATTGGAAACTACACATTAATGTGTGTGCTTCATGAGTGTAATCCATGAGTGCAATGCTTCTGTAAGGGTATTCGACGCATCGGTACCTCAATGATGCTCATCTTTTTCTTGTGTCAGCATTTTTTTATTTTTTGTCGGTATAAATTTCATTTTTGGTATGTTTAGAACGGCCAGCGGCTTATTTTATGTACAACTTCAACACTCTAAGCGTATGTGATTGTGTATGTGTATATATGGGCTATCTCACTGCATTTATGTATGCCTGAGTGTCTGACTGTGTGTGTGTGTGTGTGTGTAGAGCAGGATGGATCTTTTTCACGTGGGTTACTTAATATACAAAGGCCTTTAATTTGGAATAAAGCTAAATAAACTTTATACCCTTTGGTATCTCCCCCGTAAAGACACACACACACGCACACACATAAATGCATATGTACATATACACCTGCGGTCATGCCGCCACCAAAGGACTCACTCTTTATATACATACATACATACATACATTGTGTGTGTGGGTGTCTGTGTGTGTTTTTGATGTTTGGGGCTACGTTCTTTGGCGTTCTGTTTTCACTGTGTCTGCTGTCGCTGTTCTAGCTGTTGTTGCTGCTGCCGTTGCAATGTCCTTGGGCGCATATTTGCATGTTTTATTGTATCTGCTCTTCAGCTGTCCCCCGCCTACGTGCTTAGGCCGCGCTACCCGCCTCCGCCTAGTCCCTGGAGCCCAGTGGCCGCCTCCATACCGCCGCCAGTACGCATGTACCTATGTTTTTAATTCTTTACATCGATATTTGGCCTGTGGCAAGTCAAAAGCGCGAGCCGCTGCCAAAGGATGATAGAGGCACGAAGGGAAGGGCGGCTGGTGGTGGTATGCCGGAACGGGGAACGGGCATGGTCCGGCAGCAGCGCAGCCACAGCGTTCGGTTAAATTTCACTCAAAATATGCATGATATGTGTGTTACACCTTTTGGTATGCATTTGTTTTGATGTTGAAATGCTTGCGCCCGCCGGGCATTCAGCAAAAAATAGAGAGAGGGGAGTGTACAGCGGAAAGGAAGAATGTACACGCGGATTTTTGTAATATGCATTTAAAGAGGTCAAAGTAGTGTCCGAGGAATACCACAAACGAGACTTTCTGGCACAGCGCGACTATAATATAGAATCTGCAATAATATGTATATGTATATTATCCAACCAGCTATTAAAAAGAAACACATTGCATACTTTCAGTGGCACTTACACGATACAGAAAGGTTGCTAGGCAGAGAGGGACGGTGATAGTTTCCCATTACGGATTTTGCCCACCACTGGGTTGGAGTGTCTTGCATCCAGGCATCAGGCATCAGGCAGTGAGATTTTTAATTTGCGTTATACGAGGAGTTTCCTTTTGCCTAGCCCGCGGCCCAACACATGTGGCTGTGGATATGGGGATGTGGAAAGGATAAAGACCAGGCAAGAAGGATAAAACAGAGAAGCAGAAGCAGAAGGTGAGGCAAAAGGAGCAAGCGAGAGGAGCAGCAGCTGCGGCAGCGTAGCGTGACATCGCCGGAGCAGCAAATGTCACGCTTCACTCATTTCCGTCCCATGATGGCGACGTCCTCGTCCTGGCTGCTGATGAAGCTCAATGGTTAGTGGCTGTCAACCAGGAGCACTGCCAACCCCCCACCTCCACTGCCGTCAGCAAAGAAAACCACATGACAGTATTGGTAGGTAGGTTGGTAGGTTCGTAGGTAGCTGCTCCGCCAACGCCAGCCACTGCCCTCGTCCTCGTACTCGCCCTCATTCTCATTCTCGCTGTGGCTCTGCTGGCTAGGCAACCTCTCAGCCGGAAGCACTTGAGAACTTGCAATGGCCGGCGGACATTTCTGTGCGGTTTCGTGCGTTGTACGTCCTCAGTGCCTGTGCCCCTATCCAGCACAGAGTTCGCGAACTGAAAATTCCCTTCGTTTTCATTATGTTGCGGCCATGTTGTCCTTGCCTCGGTTTCGGCTTCTGCTCCCTGCTCCTGCTCCCGCTCCTGCTCTGGCGCTTCTCCATCATGGTTCTTTTCAGAGACCACGCCATCATTATTATGAACACCGTTATGCCTGCCAGCCATATATTCCAATTTGTTGTTGTTGCCGCCTGTCGCTGCCACCGCAGCCGCAGCCGCAGTCGCAACCGCGGTATGCGGCAGCCACTGCTCGCTCGCTCGCTCTTATTCCTCCATCGCCAGCGGTAGTTGCCTTTGTTGTTGCTCCTCTTGGTGTTCTTATATGACCGCCAAGTCTTTCTCTCGATGCCCAGTACTTGCCAGGATTGTGTGGTGTGCCCGGCTGCAGTGTGGCTATGATCGGAGAAGAATAAATGTTTGGCTTCTCCTCATGTGCACGGCATTTGATGGAAAGGATCTCCAGCCAGTAAGTACTGCTGCCTGCAGGGTGCATAGGGTGTTGCTTCGGTGAGCATGCCCTCCCTGTATCATCTCGATGCCGCTGGTTCCTTTATTTTCGCTCATATTCCCCACATTGCGTTCGCGTTGACAAAAGTCTTGATGCCGTTTCGTGTGCGCTGCTATTTGTGTGCCCTGCGGCTGAGAAGAATGAGAGAGGAAGAGTACAGAGGTCTTGGCAGTTCACTTACCTGTACCTCTCTGAGCCTCTGTGGAACTGTGCCTGTGCCTCCCTCCAGTCGTTCGTTCCCTTGTGTTGTGTTGTGTCTTTCAGTGCATTGCAAGTTGCTAATAAATTCTAGATTTTCAAGCAAACCTCGTATGCAAATAAATAGTTAAACCTACTGGCTGGACGCCGCAACAGCAACAACCACTGCGATGGCAACACCAAAAGCAACAACAGTAATAACAATAATCGTGCCACATTTAGATAGCGGACGGACACACAGAGAAAAACGCTTTCAGCCAATTGAAGAGTTTAAACATTGGGGTAAGTAGGAAATTTGTTTATGTGTCTCCTCCCACTCTGCCCACTCTGCCCAGTCTCTCTCCCTTTCTGCCTGTGCATAATGTTAAGTTGCCGCTGCCGCAGTCGGGCTCTGCTGCTGCTTATCTCTGGCGCTGCTTGCAACATTCGCTGGGGGCTATTTTCACTTTTTGGTTTTTCGATACGAGAGCCGCTCCCACCTCCACCTCCACCGCCTCCACCATCGCTTAGCGAGGACCAAGAGCGGCTGTCCGACTGCAGTTTGGCCTCTCTGCTCTGCTCTGCTCTGTGTGGGAGAACGAACCAGAGATGAGCGCGTGAGTCACGCACCCATTCGTGGAAAGAGTTAAGCCTTGTTCCCGCCTCGTAATTTCTGGGAACGCTCCCATCTCTGGCCAGAGCTAAGTTGGCCCCAAAATACTTTTGGTCTCGCCTCTTGTTTGGCATTTGCTGCTTGGTGTTGGGGCACTGTCCCTTGTCCGTTGTCCACTGTATGTACGGGTAGTGCTTGGGCGTATGGGTGTCTTACCGTTTCCCGTTTTTGGCATCTGCTCTTTAGCCCTAAGCCAGGATTGGCTCGACTTGTTCGTTGCTTCATGAAATATTTGTGTGCTGCAACTTTATTTACCATTTTTTCGGTTATTTATTGTTGGCAATTTATGCTCTCGTTATGCACTTTTCGATCCTTGTGTTTGGCCTGTTCTTGCATTCTGATTTATTGTTACTGGTGTGTGTGTGTTCTGGAGGCGTATGTGGAGCCTCTGTCTGCCCTCCCCGCCCATGCGTATTGACATGAGTCCGCCCCCCATAGATGCAACGGGGAAAACGAAAGCAATTGCTGCAAAACATTGCTAGAATTTCGATTGAAATTTCAAATTTCTTTTAATTGCGGCATTTGCAGGCAGGGTTGCAATTAGTTGTTGCATACGGGAGCTGGGTCCAGGCAGGGGCGTCTACCAAGAGAGGGTTTGTGGCACTATTCGGGCTAATGAATTATTGGATACTTAACAGGAGTAGCAAATTATTTGGATTTATTCACTTGAACTTTAACCGCCAAACCCTTCCTGGTGCGCCTCTGTTTGGGCTTAGTTCGCTCCCACACAGTCTACACAGAAAGAAACCCTGAAATGCATCACATTTTAATTCCTTTCCGTTTAGCTTGGTTCCTTTTTCGAGTGTAGCATTGTATTTATTTTTCATTTTCAATATTCATTTTGGGATCGGATGTATTTTTTGGGGGGGAAATTGTTTGTGGCCGGGGCTTAGTTTTGGCCATTCCATTGTTCGGACTGTTTTTGGACTGTTGTTTGCCGTGGGACAAGCTGCAATCAAAATCAAAGAATATGAAAGATATTTCCTCAAATTGAACACGACAGATTATTTAGTCTGCCTCTTTCGTTGGAGTCTCAGCTTAATGAACATTTCCGATTGCATTCCCTGCCCGTTTCTTTCCGATGATTGAAGAATTGAGAATGGGATTCGGGAGAACTGAAGGCAGCTCTGGCAAGTGTCAATGAATCGTGCGTTGAAATGCACTGAACTCCTCGTGGGTCGTTTAATTAAGGCCCTTTCATTTTTATGTAGACTCTCACATGCCCCAAGTATGTGCCTGTTGGAATCTGCACTTCTCTTGCTGGATTGAGCTGTGGACGCGTGTGCAATTGACAGATGCCCAGATATTTGCAATCAAACAGATGCAGATGCTGCTGCTGCGATGCAGATATAGATACAGATATAAGTATCGACATTTTATGCAATTTGTGCATTGATTTTATGACTTTTATTCTATCCGCTGGCCACAGCAATGCAATGCGGTTTGTTGTTGGCATTTTCTTTGTTTTTCCTTCTGCTGTTGCTGATGCTATTTTCCCTGCTGTTTTTCCGACAGCCATCGTTTATCAATGTCGCTGCAATTGATAATAGAGTGCAGCCAGAACAACATGGTCGGTGCTGGGCGGGGCGGGGCAGGGGGCATATTTGTTGGTATAAAAATCCCATTTTGGCCCCAGGGAAGTCATTCGATCTGACATTTGTTATTTGCTTGTCTTTTGTCTTATTTATGTTTATTTACTTAATGCCAAGTTATCGTATTTAAATCAAATATTTGACTAAAATATTATTTCTCATAATAGGAAAAATGGCCACTGAGTCTGAATGGCCCCGAGCCATCTTTTGTCTCCTTTTTTGTGTGTGCGAGCAGAGAGGTTTTACATTTGAATGGGCAAATAATCGCAAATAATGTCTGACACGTCAAAAATACTGTAAATGTCGAGTGATGTCAATCAGCCTCCAAATTTCCGCAGATATATCCTGGTGTCGCCCTCATAGCGCCCGTTCCTTCCGGGCCAAGGCCAACTGCAATCAAAATTGCAAATGCAATAAGTAATATGAAAAGCACAATGAAATAAATTGAAATACTCGCAGCCATGTAAATGGGGGAGCTCAGCAACCGGACAGCGATGTCTTCCACCCTGGACACGCACAGCCCTACTCGAACCCCAAGGCCATAACCCACACACACACACACACACACACACACATACACAAAGGGAAAAGGCTTCCCGACTGCCCCCTAGGGTTGGTAGACTCTCGCAGGGGTAGTCGGGGTACAGGCCCTCCCTCACCATTTAGATTCCGAATCCGAAACTGAGGAAATTCCTAGCCCCCCTATAAATACTCTCTACAAACTTGTTCTCAATTCCACATACGTTTGGACAATTATTGGGGCATAAACCGTTCTGGGAACTATCGAAATGCAAACTCTAATCAAACTGGATTCTCTTTGCAAATATACTAGGCTCCCGTCTGTGCCTCGTTTGTGAGAGTATCCCCGTTTCGTTGGGTTTCCTTTCGTATTTACTGGTTGTTGCTGTTGTTTTTTTCGGTGGTGCTGATGGGTATTCTGATGGTGGGGCGGCTCCGTAATCAGCATTTGTGGTGCCCGGGGTCGTCGGCAAAGTCTGCAGGCGTCGTCGTCGTCGTCGCCGTTGCCGTCTTCGTTGCATTGCATGAGGCAGAGCAATGCTCCATCCGCAGAGGCAGCAACAACGAGAGTTCCGTATGACGCCGCTTCATCTTCCTGTGGCTGGCCGTGGGCAAGATTCTGGGTTGGCTGGAATATTATAATTACAAGCGAAACAGGCCCCCGAGCAGCTTTGGCTTTTGCTGAAGTTGTAGATGGAGATGGAGAAGAAGCTGTGGCTCAGCCATGGAAACAGGCGGAGTTGGAGTCAGAGGCAGAGACCGAAGACCGAGACGACTCTGGTACCAAAATGAAGTCGAACGAGCGCCAAAGGTGTCCGCGCTGACGTTGTGACAGTTTCAGTTACCGTCTGTCTGGAACAACGGCTGGGGCACTAAGAGAGATGAGGACTGGGAGAGGAAACATCAGCGTGTGTAAGCTGGTTGCATGTGTCCATGTCATACAGCTGTTGCCACTGCCACTGCTCGTTGAGCGACGACTGACTGACATGTTCGGGCCAGATGAGGTCTTAACTGGGGCCAACGAAAACGACTTCATTCCAAATGGTACATTCCGTGTGAACATTATTGGAATACATTTCCTTGAGCCATGCAGCCATGAGCCATGAGACGAAGAGTTGGGACCGCTGAGCAGCTAAGCAGCAGTGGGAGGGAGCTCCCTTTGCCTCTTGCCGTACCTCTAAGCGGCGGACATTGGCGATTATCTTGTCCACGACTGTGAAATAAATGAGCTCCGCTTCGTAGCCCCGCCGCACTCAAAGAGCGATCGCCGGGGGGACATTTGCAGCATTGTTTCTTCAGCAGAAGATAGGTTTCAATATGTCTGTGTGAGTGTGTGTGGCCAAGGCAGAAAAAAAGTTCCCACATTCCTTATTTGTGAGAATATATCGCCCTCAGTTCAATTTGGCATCCATTTGGAGGCCTCCACCATCCCGCCCCCCCTCAAAGCATGGCTAATGGTGGCCGAAAACGGAAACAGACTTGTGTACATAATTAACATATATCCAATAAAATACTGATTCATTTGAGGGAAATCTCTGGACAGAGCTTTGGATCTTTGGTTTTCATTTGCAATTAAACTGGCCCTCTACTCCATGGGTCTCTCTCTCTCTCTCTCTCTCTCTTTACGTCTCTGTCTGCCTCGGTCTGTCTGAAGCTGTCTCTTTCTGCCTCGTTATGCTGTGAACCAAGTTGGATTTCATTCTTTGTCAGCCCTGGGGCCAGATTTCATATTCGGATAGTGAAAGAGGAGACTGAGAAGGAGAAGAAATAGACCCCCAGGCCGGTTGCTGGGTAAGAAATGTTCGTGTTTGGAGCTGCTTCTCTGCTCTGCCCTGCTCTCCGCTCTGCTCTGTTCAAGGTATGTTCCAGCAATGGTAAAGCAGTTGGAAATATCGGCCTCTAAACAGGCCTTGTTGGGTACGTGCGAAATGTGGAGGTGAAACCAGCAGTGAAGCAGTGCGCTGCCCTACCTTCAATCTAATGGAGCTTGACTCTGCACCCCTCTGCTCATACTCTTCTTTTCGTCTCTCTTTTGCATTGTTTGTGTTGTGTTTACGTTGTAAACGGTTGTTGTCCCCCACGCCCCCATCCACTCCTCCCGAGGCCCCATTGATGCTGTGATAGCAGCTCGCCTCCTCTTTCTCCCAGTCCCTCATGCATGCTGGCTGCTGCTCAAACAAGTTCGATGTTGGCTCTGGCTTATCTGGCTGTTGCAGCGGAAAGTAATCTGTGATTTATGGGCTTCTTGGGACCCCGGCTCGCATTCATTTCGAATCATTTCAAATTACATAAATTGCGGCATACGGGCAGCGTATGCAAAGTGGGGAGAGGGGAGTGTGTCGCCCACGGCCATGGGCCAGGGATTAGTCGGCCGCAGGCAGTGACATTTATTCGGTGTCAGGGATGGCTGATGCTGCAAAAGGCGACCAGATAAACCATCCGATAAAGAGTAACTATCGCACACACTAGATATGTAGATATTTTTATACTCTTGCAAGTGTTTTTATGGTTTTTAGGCATATGTTTGCAAAAAGGACTAGCTCAGCATTTAGCATTTAACACACATCGGAATGGATCGTTATTTCATAGAATTTCCATAGGAACGATTGGTTTTAGCAGATCACTGAGAAAGTTGATTAAAAACGGAAGACTACGCTACATAGCGGACATGAAAGCCGCGTACCAACCCGATAATATTTCCTATTTTTCATTGTTTTTTCAGTTTCAGTGTATTTTTCCCATTCGATTGAACTCCACCAATCGAATTCCTTTGTGGACAATGGAATTTCAATTTAGAAATGTTTTTTCAGCCTCGCTGCGAACTAAATTTATGCATGAACATTTTCTAATACCACTTAGAACAACAGAAATAATTTATTATTTTTAACACTTTACAATTTTCGTTTATTCGCGGACAGCACTCGCTGTCTTTCTGTCCCCCAGCCCGCCTCTCATTTTCCACACTCCGCACATCCCGCTCTCGCTCTCTCACACTTTGTGTGGATTTTTAGCACTATTTTGGCATAACAACAAAAGCTTAATATTTGTTTTTCATTTGTTGGATTCCCCCATTGCATCAGGTGGATGCAATAGATCCGGTGGTGCCGGGTTTCGGTGGGCAGAACCGAGCGGCGGAGAGGCGTTGGTGCGCGAGTTCAATTTCAACACTTCCGTGAAAATATTCATTTATAAATATTTTACACAAAATATTCGGCAATGAATGAAACGGCGACCATTGTTATTGAAGTTCAAACGAATTTTTTAAATGATTATTTCCCATTCGTTAGAACAATAGACCACTGAGCCACGCCCCTGCATGAAGCAGTGGAAAAGCCGCCAGGGACATCATCGAAGACAAAGTCTTGACCGGGTGGATGATGAACGACATACAGATCATTCTGAGGAGGTGGTGCCCGCGGATGGTAAGTCACCTGCAAGGCAGCCCAAAATGTTCGCATTAATGTGAATTTTAAACAAAATCGCGTTGCAGATGTGGGCTTTTTGTGGGCTCAACGGGGCTGCGCAGGCGCGGATCCTCGGGCGATGCTGCCTCCGCCCATCTGGAAGATCGCTCCGGGCGCTCCTTCAACTCCGTCCCTGTCTCTCGCTCTTGCCGCTGCTCTCAACAAAGCGTCTAAGTCCTGGGGCAACATTAGTACAGCGAGGCGCACGGACGACGGAGCTGCTGCCGCTGTCGCTGTTTCTGCCTGCCGCAGGCCACCTTTTCACGCAGCCACGCTTTTTCGTACAGTCGTCGTATAGAAAGAGCGACGACGACGTCAGCGTCAGCGTCAGCTTCAGATTCTGCTGCAGTAGAAGCTTCTCATCCGCAACTCCTTCAACTTGGTTCCGCACTGAGTACATAAGCCGAAGTACATAAGGAGGCAAGGCACTGGGAGAAAGGTGTTTGATTGTTAAAGAATCAAATAAAATTCTCATATGTCTGTATGTATGTATGTACGTATATTTAGTACTTAATTAATAGTAATAATTTCAATTTTGAGTTCATTCATTTCCTTCTTTAAGCCCTCAGTTTCTCTCAGTGCTGGCATTGCCGGCAGCCTTTTTTGGGATGGCGAAACTAAAATGCAGTTGTTGTTGCTTTTTATTTTCGTTTTGGCCTCGTATTTGTCTTTTTGTTGTTGCTTTGGCATTGTTGGCGGTTCTTTGCCATGGCCCCAGGATATTTGAGCCAAGAACTTTCCCCGGGGGCAGCCCAGGCAGCCCAGCCAGCCGACAGGACAGCAGAACAGAGCCAAACGCGACTGCATGGGAATGGGAATTGGAAAGGGACTGGGACTGCGACTGCGATGCGGTGTAGCACTTGACTTCGACTTTGACTTGAAGAGTTGACTCCCCTTTCTGGCTTTAATTGGGTTTCCACTTGCCTCCCAAAAAATAAAGAATAGCCGAAAACCGAAATTGAATTGTTATTCCCCCCTACCAGAAATATTGTGTTGGGGGTTCATCAAATTATTTAGCTGAATAGCCACGAAACACTTTGATTTTGATTTTGTAGCATGCAACTGGCAGTTGCATAAATTTCCACATGGTTGCACCCACAGCGAAGGGGCAAGCTTCGTTTGTTGCGTTTATTCATTCGAATTTTAATTAAATTGTGTCTAAATGGCATCGACTTTTGACATTTGCGGTGGCTGCTGCGATGTTTGTTCGGTGAAGCGTCTAATTCGGCCAGAGAGAGATTCAGGGAGAACAAAAAGTATTGAATGCATTTCCATTTGCATCCTTTGGGGATGAAACATGCACGAAAGCCACCTAATCACTGCCGATCCATCAATTTGATGGTAGGAATAGCCCACATATAGATTTATATTCACTTACCTAATGTAGCCGATCAAGAAAAATACTCCTATATACTTTATCTACTTTAAGGTGACGGAAATGCTTCTTATCCTGGGAAGTTGGTTCGCCCAGCAAGCAAGGGGAGGCTTTACCCTTTATGTAGACTGCACATCATTAAGGGTTACTCCTCTGAGGGTGCTACTCCAAGCCCCCATCAGCAGGGCGGGCCCTCTTGCTCCCATTCACACAGAAACATACGCCCACAATGGCAGACAGGAAACGTCAGCGACATTGCGGCATAAGTTCCGTTTAATTTTTTACCCCAAATGGGGGCAGGAAGCGCAAAGCTTCCTCAATGCGGATGCTACTGCTGTCGGCTGCTGGCTGTGTCTGCTGCATGGGAAATTAAAACGCTGCCTATGAGGCGTATGTGGAATATTATTGGCACACACCCGCACATCTGGTCGGAGACAATAGTGGGGACCCCAGATAAGCGGAACCGAGTCAAAATAATCATTATGATACGAGTAACAATGCCGGGATCTGGCTCTCGGTCTGTTCCGTGGCTCTGACTGACTCTGGCAGCCATTCTGGCGTCATTAAGCGTCGTTTTATCGCCGCTCTGTGTGCAACTCCTGCAACTGGCCAATCCAGCCCATTCTGTCCCGTGCAGTCTGGTTCTGTCGTGTTCCGGCCAATTGGTTGGCACATTTGGCCATTAAGTGCAGTGCGGAGAGTGCCAGCGAAAGCAAAACAAAAAAAGAGAGGGGCAAAGAGCTGTGTATCTTCGAGCCACTAAATTGCCGACTGATAAGCGCGAACGGGGAGGCTGGAGCGGCCGGAGATGGGACTACCAAAACTTTTGGCCCGGCCATCCTATCAGCTGAAAGAAATTTTAATTAAATGTCGCCGCAAACGATGCGGTAATACGAATCGAGTTCGAGTCCGACTCAAGCGGCACCAGCATCGGCAGGCAGGCAGCAGGCAGCAGGAGAGTCCCAAAACCAGGTATTGGGCGTCGGGTTTTGGGCATTATTTTAGCATTCAATATGATTGGAGCCTGGCGGGGCATTTGGCTCAATTTATCACAATGCCACAGCAGAATGCAGCCGAACGGGCCAACGCTTGACCAGAATTGTGCCTCATGAGCGACGAGTCAGGGGGTGGGCGGGGGCATGCATCCCACTGCTCCTGTCAAGCGATTCGATTGCACTTAATACCGTTTAATACCGTCTGACATGCCACAGTCGCTGGAGCAGTCACTGCAGCGAATTGCATTTCATGTGTCAGCGTTTTTAAGCGCTTTCTACCCGCAGCTATTCCGCAGCGGGTGCTGCGATTGAAGGCTAATTTATGGGAGGCAGATATGGAGGGGCATAGTACCCCACACGGCTACAGCTATTTAATAAGCAAACAATGCGGGAGAAAATGTAAAATTCTTTGGACCTCGAACGGCCCTGGGTTATGTGCGGGGGAGGGTGAGGCCTGGGGCAGGAGGCAGCAGTCAGCAGTCAGCCAGCGCAGCTCTGAGGACACCGAGGACACCAGCAAGATATCCTGCTGATGGATGTGCAACCATGAGCTTGGATAATGGTATTTAGTTATTCACTTCAAGCGTCCACTCTCCGTCCATCAGGTGGCAGTCATCACTGTACCTTTTATACCTCGAGTTCAAAAATTCATCATTGTTGTCGCTGCTGCATTGTTGCCAAAACTATGCTGCTGCTGCTCTCTGACCACCCACCCCTCTCTCTTTCTCTCTCACAATCTCTCAGTCTCTCTCTCTCTCTATGTGTGTCGCCGCCCCCTGCAGCTCAGTCTCCCACTCCCCACTTACTGCAAACCGAAACTGACTGATGCCTGGGAGCTACTTTTGGGATGAAATATTATAATTACAAGCGAATGGCCGGGGGCCAAGGAGGAGCAGGAACAGTGGAGAATGCCAAGGTGAGGCTGGGTGCAGGGTCGCTGCAGGGGTGGGTGGGGCGTTGAGGGGTTGGTAGCGACATCATCCAAGCATCGCATCAGGCACACCAAATCGTAACGTAAAACGCCCCAAACTCTCTCTCTCTCCCCCTCCAACTTTCCCTCTTCATCTGTAACTCTGTGTGTAGCGCTCTGCTGTCTGCTTGCCTCTCGCTCATGCAAAGGTTCGTTGTGTTTGCCCTTGGGGCTACTCTCCTGTCCATCTTCATCCTTGCCTCCCTCCTTCTTCCACCCACCACCCTCCTCCTCATCCCCCTCAACCTCCTTCCACCCACCGACGCTGTCGCTGCTGCAACGCAACATGTTCGTCGATGGTTGTTTATGCTATGCAGGGGGGGTTGGAACTTCGTTGTGTTTATCCTGCCGGCAGAAGAGAGCGCGCTGATAATTTAGATGCGTTCGCGTTCGTTCTGATAAGCATCGAAACAGGTTCAAATGCTTGCAACATGTTCGAAGCGGCAACAGTTAGAAGTGGGAGGAGTGTGGGTTGTTTGGGGGGGTGTTGTTTGGTTTCTTTCGGTCGGTGCGGGGCGGGGCGGGGCGGTGTATAACCCGTTATTAATTGCAACTTGACTGCTCGAAGGTATTTAATAAGTCATTTTTGTAATTTCTAAACAGGTATCAATTTAAATCTAAATCTCATTTGAACAGACGGTTCACCAGCTATATATAGAGAGTGAAAGAAAGAGAGAGGAGAGAGATATGGCTGTCAGTTATATTGAAAATTTGCCTCCAGTTAATTTAGTCTGCTATTAAAATTCCACATGCCCCAACACTGACCCTCTGCCCGCCATCACATCTCCCCGTCTACCCCGTCTCACTCTTCCTCACTCTCCAAAAAGTAATGCATGCAGATTATAACTTAAATATGAAATGTCACGCATTGACAGGCATTTTTGAAAAGTATGCAACAGCAACAGCAACAACAACAACAAGTTTACGTTTTACACCTCGGGGCCAGTCCGTTTATGAGACCAGAGATGAAGCCAGAGACCCAGAGTTGGAGTTGGAGTTTTGTATATGGCTGTGGGACATGGACGATGGTGGATGGCGGATGGCGGAGTCCGAGTGAGAGCCAAAGGTAGAGGTAGAGGTGTGCTGGGATAACCACAAAGGCAGACCAACAAAGGCAGCAGCATACGGAAACAGGAATTCAAGCGGCCTTTTGTATTTGCTTCGAGGCGAAAAGTGCCTCGCTCTGGGATGCGGCTGGGGATCTGGATGGGGATGCGGAGGCCAGTGCGAATGGGGATGACCGTGTCGTTGTCTCTGTCCCTGTCTCTGCATGTGGCCATGGCCCGGAGATGATAAGGGTCACATGCCAGGTGGGGCACAAAATGAAAGTGGATGCCAAAGAGTTTGAATAGTTTTCAGTTATTAGGGTAGGGGGGGATACATATACATACTACCAAATTGCTCGGGGTCTTTTATGGCCCTTTTACTGCCTAGAAGATCTATTGCATCCGCTAATTCCCATTCCCATACACCACAAAGTAGTAGAGAATAGATTCCACCTCGCACTGGTCCCCTACTGTAACAGATGAATCCCCTTTTTGGGGTCATTATATCGAATCATTGGCAATGATCTAGGAGCCTATAATTGACCTAAATGCATCCACAAATGTTGGCGGCACACTTTCTACTCCTCTGTCACCTGCCACCCCACTTCCTATGCCCACTCAATCCGCACAGCTACGGCTGCCAGTCTCTGGACTGGTCATGGCTTCCGTTTAATTGTGAAATTTGCACGCTTTTCACACGCTCTTTCTCTCTCTCTCTCTCTGTTGGTTGCAGGTGTCTAAACTACACGGCCAGAAGGAAAGGGGAAGTGCTTCTGTGTGTGTGTGTGGGGGCAGAGATGTGTAGCAGATTTCTGTACATTGCTTTACTCACTGACTGATTCGTTGGTAGGCTTTTGGCATTGCAGTTGTTGTTGTTGTTGTTGTTGTTGCTACTGCCACTGGTACTGCCACTGCCACTGCTGTTTGGCTTGTTGTCTGTCAAAGTGTCCTGCATATATGCCCATCTCTTTCTCCCACTTGGTCTCTCTCTCTCCTCTACCCCTCTATAGCTGCATAAATGGCAGCTTATGCTCTATAGATTGCCTATTAGCTGCTGCTGCTGCTGCTGCCGCGGCTGTGGCTGCGGCTACTGTTGTTGTTGGCTCAACATTGCACATGAAACTGCGCGGAGTAATGCTTACAGGTGCTCTGCCCGCTGCTCTGCCCACTGCTCTGCCCCACTTGCCACTTGTGCTTGTCAGTTGCCGCGTTTAACGCTACACTTAAACAAACAGCCGCGTGCGTACACAAACATACGCGCACAGTCACGCACACACCTTGCCACCAGGGCCAGGGCCTGGGCCAGGGCGAGGATATGGCAGCAACAGAGGCAGCACGACGCGTTATGGGCCACCGCCTATTAAGTGATTTTAACACTTTGCGCATGAAAATTGCAAAAAGGCAACGCCGCTGATAATTATCCCTTAATTGCTTAATGAGCGGCACTTGAGCAGTGGCTGTGGCTGTTTCAGTTTCATTTTCAGTGGCAGGACGCGTAAGTTTAATTAATGTCAATTTAATTACCAGAAAACACACACACACACAGACGCCGAGAGACACAGACAGGCGGCGCAGCTACTTATGGCCTGAACTTTAATGCAACCTGCCACAACACTTGCCGCAAGAGACTTTCAACAGACTATGTAAGTGAATTAAATTGTTTTCACACAGCAGGCGGCACGGGGCGAGTTTGGATTGAAAGAGAAAAGAGGAAAGAGCAGAGCAAGGTCACGGGTATTTCTTTCCATCTTAAAACGAAAAGTCATTCAATAAAGTTGCAGTTTCTTGTATTTAACGGAATGATATTTTGTGTGTTTCGGGAACTGAATAAGTGTAACCATTTATTTTACCATATATCTTGAGATATTTTCTATGTAAATATAACTACTGAGAAGGCGATAATTATTTACATACGGTCTCGTACATATGTCTGGGGTTAACCTCTTCGTGTCAGCAAGAGTGAAATGTTGGTTAGAGCATAAAACCAGAGTCTAGAGACAGAGACGGAGACAGAGCCAGCTGGTTGAATGTCTCTATTAGCCATGGCCATAAGTTATTTGGTTGTTTGGCTTGATTAATGTTCACCTGGCCGTGTCCAGAGGAGAGCCACCACCGACTGAGAGCGGAGAGCGGAGCGATGGGGAGGAATGGTGTTGGCCATTCGGACCTGGTTTTGTGGTTTGCGCTTTACCCTTTTTCCACAGCCGTCTGGCCAGCGGCGATTTCCTCTCAGTGATCTAATCTTGTTATTGCCCTGATACCCAGCTCTAGCTCCATCTCCATCTTCATCTTTAGCTGTAGCTGTAGCTCCAATACGATTAAATGTGTGTATAAAAGTGATTTAGCTGATGTGCCAATTCAATTATTTCTACCTATATATTCCCGTAATAATATACGTAAGCACATCTAAATATATAAACCGATAAATGCCATGCTCATGCGAGTGCAAATATACTCCTATATATATATGTATGTATGTACATATGGCATATAAAATAGTGAATGTAATTTTATTCACATGTCTGGCCGCAGGCCAATCCGCTTTGCCCCCGGGCCACAAATTGCAGAGCAGCAACAAAAGCAACAAAAGCAACAGCCACAGCCACAGCAACCCCGGAACAACGGCGCACCTCTGGTCGTGCCCGTATCTGGTATCTGCTGGATACTCGGGGTATTCGCATCGGTCCTCTGTCTCCGTCTCTGTCTTCGGCAGCAGAGCTAACAATATATATGTATGCAGCAATATATATGCTTTATTATATGCAGCGGTAAGGGGCAGGGGGCATGGGCATCATCGCCCGAGGAAAGGCAGCGGCAGCGGCAGTGGCAGAGAGCTGAAATCCATCATTGGCGCATGGCCGCAGGTCACATTTGGGTTGAAATATTATAATTACAAGCGGACGCCCCAGGGCAAGGCGAAAGGAGAGGAGAGGTGAGCGGATCGGAGCGGCGTCGTCGTATCCGTCGAACATTGCCATCGCGTGGTCTGACGAGTCAAGGTGCCTTCAATAGAAGGTGAGGCACTATCCGGCCAGCCACCCTCCCATATGCATTAGCAGCCGTGGCTGCGAGTCCGTTCCCTGGCACTGCCCTACCTTCCGATGAATATACCTTGGGACAAGCTAAGCCCGGTTTGGTATATGGGCTAACAGCCAATGTGAGTGAGGGAGAACGCACGAGAGACGGGAAAGAGAACGGGAAAGAGAAAGAGGAGGATATGGATACTTAGTTGCTGGCTGGTGCTGTTCGTCGTTGTTGTTGCGGTTGTGTTTATGTTGCGGCTGATAACAGCCTGGGGGGGCAGCCAGCACGGACTCGCAGCATGCTCCATCCAACATGTTCGACAGACAGACCCCACAAACAAACCGTTTTAGACGCCGCAAACACACGACTTTCGTCGTCTTTGCTCCACGCTCCATGCTCCACGCTCCATGCAGCATTCTGTTCGAGAGTGTTTGAGAGTGTAGTTTGGGGCTGTGTGCTTGTGTGTGTGTGTTTGTATCTTTGTGTTTCTGGATCAGTGTTTGTGTTGCTGTTGGAACAACGGACCACGGAACAGGTGAATAACAGTTGATTTTTTTGTTGCTGTTTGTTTGTTTGTTTGCTTTTGTTGCTGCCAGAAACTTGTTGCATGGAGCATGGAGCATGTAGCTGCCTCACTGAAGGATGCATGCATGACACACGTGTTTGCACAAGTGTTGTGTCAAATTAGGGGGCTGGGGCAGCACACTGCAACAACTGTTGCCACAGCTGCAGCCGGCATAAATTGCAATGCCAGAGCAGAATAATATAATTTAAGAACAACACTAAAAAGCCATCCCTATAATTATGATCTTGCCACAGAATCACAGTTTTTTGTCCCCAAAATGTGTGTCCAGCAGCTGCCTGGTGCCAGGTGACAGCCAGGAGGCCCCGCAGATGCAGAGGCGGGTCATGCCTCTCCACGAGACCCTCATTATATGCAAACTGCAAAGGCCGCCAGCCACTCGAGCCTGAGCCCGAGCTCGAGCCCCAACTTATTTTTAACTTCCACATTTTTTGTCCCTCTGCTGCTGCTGTTGCTGCTGCTGCTGCTGATGCTGCTGCAGTGCCTCGGGCATTCTTGGTTGCATGTTCGAGCAATCCTTTTCCGTTCTTGCAGCCATCTCTCTCTGTCCCACCCCTTTTGTGCCTCAAAACCTGGAAATAAAGAACTGGTCCCTGCTCTCTCCCTCGCACTGTTTTTCTCTGTCACTCTTTCAGTATTTTGCCCTCCCTTTCTGGCCGACTCTCCCATTCATAACTCGCGGCAATATCTTCTTTTTGCGCTACATTCCCCTCATTCTGCTCGTCTTTGGATATCAACTGTCAGTTTTCGAGCTAAAAGCGCCATCGGGCTAGTTTGTAAATCATTAAAATTATGCACACACACATATACAGCTATTATACATGTGTGTGTGTGTGTGTGTGTGTGTATGGCAGAGTCAGAGAAGTTAGCCAACTGCATAGGAATGAATCATTATGCAGTTAATGACAAGTGTCACGCATTGCTAATGACAAAAGGATGTCGGCAATCGACTCCTGGCCCCATCACCCTGACGGACCCTCCCATTTCATAAGTGTCCACAATTAAACCTGATGCTGCAAACAGTTGCCACAGACTCACAAGAGAGCTTTCACCGGGGGGAGGGCACCACGTATATGGCCATGGGAGTTCTCAAAGGAACGGTGCCCCAGAGATCATAATTTTAGCTACAGTTAGAGGAGTTGTGTTGGCGCCAAGTGCTGATACTGTACTATGTCTAGGCACCTTATCCAAGACGTCCCCCAATATCCAATATCCCCCGTTATCGATACAAATAAGTAACATTATGGGGCACTGGCTCTTAAATGATTACCATTCAAATGTTAATGTAAATGTTGTGCCACATATGGACGGCTGGTTGAATGGATGGATGGATGGATGGATGGATGGATGGATGGATGAATTGATGCTTGATATGTGGCCCCTGCCCCGCTGCTGCTGCTGCTGCAGTTCGGTCGTGCGTTAAAAATTTAACGCGAATTTCAGGCCGCAGCGGCAAAAATGGCATCATTAAGTAAAAGGCCCGCGGCCAGACATTGTGAATTTTATGAGCCTTTTCAACCACACACTACATATACTCGTGCATACACACATGCGCGCATATTGCACATACATATGTATGTATGGTGTGTACATTGTACATATATTTGTGTTGTGGTTTGCTGTTGCTTTTGCTGCTATTGGTGTTGCTGCTATTGCTGGTGTTGTTCGCCAAGTATCGTTAATAATAAAAAATATACAGATACACATACATATGTAGAAACATATATTTATACCTCTTAGCTCTGTGGAAAACAAGGGTATATTGCAATCGTGTGAGTCCATCTATGGATGGTTTATCCATATACCTACCACATTGAGAGTATCATCCATCAGGGAACCAACCAACCTTCACACTTAGCAAGAAAGTTCCCCTCGATCTTCCTCGTTTAGATTCCTCACTGAAAGAGAGTTCATGGGAGGATGCTTACCAAGTAAAAGGGATAACCCTATCGTCGACATATCGACTTACATGTCGTTTTACTTGTTTAAAGTACCGACAGCTTCCCTCTGATGATGTGCTCTCCCACCATGTGTGTACAGCCAAACACATTCACATTAATAATAGTTATAATAAAAAAAATCACAATAATGATGCTGATGATGCTCTGATGCTGCCAAGCGGAGTGGGCGTAGAATGGGGCACGAGGCAAGGGGCGAAAAAAATCCGCGTATAATGTCAGCATATGCGTTGGCATTTAAATGTTGTTTTTTTTGCTGATACACACTGCTGCAAATACTGCGGTCGGCTGTTCGTACATGTGGATATTGATTAACACGCAAAATGCACAAGTCATGAATAAATATGCAACTGTGTGGCACAGTGGGGATGGAATGGAGATGGCTACTTTAAAAAGCCATCAACAAATTATTACAAAACGGCGGGGGGGAGGATAAATGTCGCCGTTAATTTCTGCACTCTTTCGTTTATTCCCAAGCATGATACATACATATAATCATGTCATATACATACAGACATATGTGTACACACTTTCATTCATACATATGTATGTATAGTATGCTTTATAATGGAGTCCTGCAGATGCAGCAGCTTTGCTCTGCTCTCACCCCCCATTTCACATACAGCCCCCCGCCCCACACTCTCCTCATGCTCTTTCTCTGTGACCCCCCCGGGCGAACCAAACAATAAAGCATAAAGCGCGCCGCACACATTTTGTCGAATTATTTTGTTGGCAGTCCGCTCGCGGCTAACTGCAGCAAATTGGCTTGAAATATTGGTATTGCCATATGTATAAGACGAATGTGTGTGTGCACATACATACATCTACATATGTGAGTGACTGTGGCTGCTTGTATGTGTGGGGGGTGTGGGTGAGTCTGCATGGGTGTGTGTGTGCGTGAGCTTGTGATTAAAAAAAATATTTAAAATGGCAAAAACCCAAAGCGACATCAAAATAAAAAGGAACCCACCGCCCCCTTGCCATACCCCAAGCACACGCTTGAAACAATACAAGACCAGCACCGCCTCCCCCTACCGTCACCTACTCTTCGTCCAACCCTCCAGCCAGGCTGAATGAGTGAAATGAGCGATAAAATTGCAACAATTTCCACTCGTCGTAGGCCGAAACTCTGATAAAATATGAAAAATTGAAATGTCAGTGGGAACGCGGGAGATGGCAGCGTGAGGGATGAACTAAAGGGAGTCTGCCCCACAGAGGAGGCTGCCTCGTGTCACGCGGCCATCTCTGGGAGGGATCACGAGCAGCAGCAGCAGCAGCAGCCGCAGAGCATTGGCTGCAGCGGTGTTCAAATAGTCGAATATTATGACGGAGCGGTGCATATTCTCGTGCTACGAAATGAATGTGACCCGAGGAGATGCAACCCAAACAATTGCCAATGAAAAATGATGCGACAGTGCTGCAAGATGGGGTTGAGTGGGTTGGTGCGAGGGAGTGGCAGCAAGACGAGTGTGTGTGGGTGTATGGGTGGGGCGTTGGGCAAGAGTTTGCACTCATTTTAATTACAGCTGCCTAACTGCAGGGCCTCACAGCACTCCCCCGCGCATTGCCCATCGCTCTCTGCCTCCCTCCCTACCTCCCACCCTCCCTATCTCTTACTCTCTCTCTCTCTCTCGCACGCTCTCTGTTTCTCCCTCTCTGGTTGGGTAGTCGCTACTTTTCCCCGCTGGCTCTTTGGCTGTGTTTTGAAACATGGCCTGGGGCATATTTATCACAAGTTTTTCTTTGCATTGCCGCGGGGCAACAAAATATTTCAGCTGCCACCGTCCTCGTCCTCGTCGTCCCGCAGTCGTCGCTCGTTGTGTGCCCCCAGGCGCCGTTGGCTGTTGGCCCGTTCTTCGTGCCGGTGCTGCTGGTGCTGCTTCTTCTGCTTCAAAGTCTCTGGAGCTGATGCCGCACAAAGTTTCATTTCGTTTGGCCGGCGGCCCCAGCGTTCTATGCTTTGTCATTAACACAAGCACACACACACACACTCGCACTCGCACCCATACCCATGCAGAGGCAAAAGTACATACATACATACGTGGAAAGAGTGTCGCACACAGACAAACAAACAAACATCAGACTTTGATATTTACAATTATTGGAAATGGGTATACCTACATACATTTGTACATACATATGTACATGAACTTGCACTTCCACCCACACACCCACGCACATGCACTCGAATTTAATCCATTCAACGATTTATAAGCCGGGTCGAATTGCTCTATTTACAGTTACCATGTTAATTGCAACATCGGCTTATGTTGCATGCCACAACAACAGCAGGGGAGAACAGTGGCAGCACTTAAACCGGAAATAGACTATTAAACGTTCACACACGCAGCACACACACACGTGCACGTACACGTACTCACACCTTCACTGGTTCTCTCGCTCGCTCGCTCGCTCTCCCTCAAGGTCGTCCACCGTACAGAAGACGCCAGCAACGAACTCCACCCGCACAGTGGGGAGGACGCAACTCGAGCTCAAACCCAAGTTCGAACGCAACCCGGTCGAGCCGCCAGACTAGCGGCAACCAACCAACCAACCAACGTCCGTGGACTTGCCGCCCCGAAACTCATGAACATTTCTCAGCCAACATCCGCGAATGCAAGTAAGGTGAAGCGCTTGACTTGACAGTAGGCAGTAGGAAAGGAAGCATTCAAACGAAACGGTTTCGCGTTCGCCACAAGCGGAAACGGAAGTAAACATTTAAACGGATAGAATAGAGATAGAGTGCGATTGTTTTCAGCGGCTTCGCGCGCGTCTTTGTTATTGAATCAACGTTTTTATCCAGAAGCCAGAGACGAGACCCGATTCGATCCACAGATCCCATATTGGAGGCCCGAAATCTATTGTCTGCGCGCGCGTTGTAATTAAAAAGAGTTAAAGTGCATTTCCTAAATATACCGACTTTTTTGTGAGTTCCAAATACCCCCCCATAGACAACTGTCTGCCTTGCCCACACAAACTCTATCAATATCCCCAGCTGATGATCACGAACTTTATAATTTCAATTGCGCTGAGAGACTCTTGGCGATCATTTATTATTATTCATTATTCATCCAATTTAATTTGTTAAAATAGAAGGAGAATAATCTTGTGATTGTTAACTGGAGATCGTTCCGTGCCATCACAGTGTGATCACTCTTTTTCCTAACAGTTTCGTTTCGTTTCTTTTCAAACATTTCACTGACACTTCTCCTTCGATTTCTCTCGCCCGCACAGGACTCCGTTTGTTGCATTGGATCAACGATCACCGTTGACGGTGGATTCCTCCTGCCCCAAACGGTAAGCGAAAACCTTTCATCCACTGCCAAACGAAATCCCAGACCGCCTCGAAGCTGCTGCTGGCCAATAAATTTGTTTAAAAAAGATTCTGTAATAAACGAATTTTTGACACACAACAACAGCCATCGACAGTCCGAGTTGCATGCCACCAGACCTGGTTCCCTTATCCTTACCCTTACCCCGATGTTGCCCCTGCTGTTGTTCGTTTGGTTTGGCCAAAAATGCCGCAGGCAGCTGATTTTCGTCTCTCCCACATGCCAAGTCAGAAATTGTGCGCCATAAACGAAGACTGTTTAAAAAAAAAAACAAAAAAATTATGCGCCTCAAGTGCTCTCTGTGCCCGCACCAAAGGAGAAATAAACAAAAGTAAGAAGAGATGGGGAGTGGAGGGTAGTGTGGTGTAGCAGAGTGGTGGTGGGTCTCACGGGGGAGACGGAGAGAGGCGAAAAAATCATACCCAATACCCCGGAGGCGCTTTTGGGCAACCTTAGCCCGCGGCTGAGTTATGTGTGCAGACGAGAACGAGTCGCATTATTTTTTCTACCTTAAAGGCTATAAAATACGATGGTGCTGTGGCAGATGGAGCGGGGAATGGAGCTGGCACTGGGGGATGTAGCAGGGGCAGCTGTGACCGGTTGGTCCGTTGGTTCGTTGCTTGTGTTGTGGCTGGTCGAAAACTAAGCGGCCAAAAGATGACCCCCGGGGCGGAGTACATACAGCATACAGCACAATTTTTGTTTAGCAAGGGAATCGACGGTCCGTGAGAGTCGTCCTCCGTCCGTCTGGCCATTGAGCCGGAGCCAAGTCATGAGGCAAAGTTCAAAGCGGGAGAGCTGCATTCTGCGGAATTGTATTCAAATAGGGAAACCCTCACAAGGAGGAGGAGGAGGAGGAGCAAGGAGCGACCTTCGCTAGTCTGCCTTCTCCTTCTCGCTCTCACTATCTCTCTCTCTCATTATCTCTCTCTCTTTCTATCTCTGTGACTGTGTCTCGTGCCTCGTGTGGAAGCAACTGGTTTTTGGTTTTGGTTTCATCTTGTGCTCGTTTCCCTTTGCTTTTTGCATGCCTGCCACAAAAAGTGGCCTCGCCATGTGCGAGAGGGCGGAGTCGCAGTCAAAGTCTTGTTTGTTTGTTTGTCTGTTTGCCTGCTCCGCTGTGCCACAATTCGCGGCAGGCACGGCCTTTGCCTTCTGCCTCCCGCCTTTCCTTCGCTTCCCACCCATTTTCGGGCTCTGCTTCTGTCCCGCTCTCAGTGCCGCCTGCTCCACTGCGGCTTCAGCAGCTAATTTGTTTTCATTCTGCGGATTCAGGCTTCAGCTACTTGGATTCGCGTTTGCATAGTCTATACCTGCCACTGCCACTGCCACTGCAACTGCTACTGTTCGTGCCACGGCCTCTTAGCGCCTTCACTCCCCACTGCTGCCTGTGGTGGTCCTCCAGTGCTAAAGTGATTTCCATTACGTGCCAATAGTCAAAGGCTGCGGCTGTGGCTGGATTTGAATGACTGCCTGCCCGTCGAAGGTCTGCCAGCGCTGCACTCGGAGCACAAAAGCTCTTAACACGCTGTGTGTTAATTAAGCTGCAATTCGGCATCATTACCAGCATCAACATGGCGCAGCCATTTGCCGCTCAGCAGCATTGCAGCTCCTCAAAATGGAGGCACGACTATGGACTTTCCTGTTTTAAGGCAGATGGTCGATCGATTGATCGGTCTCCTTGATAACTTCTGAGAGAAATGCTAATAATAGTAATTCAATATTATTACAAATTATGTGTTCTTAAAGATATTATTTATCCGTTAGTCTATGCATAAAATACTCGCAGCTATTCCATATGTTTCGTTGTTAATTCCCAACTAAATCTGTTTCAATACTTTTAATATTTTTTCGTTGTTTCAACCAACATTTTGTGATTATCTTACCACAGATTTTATCCAATGAACTTTGCGTGTGAGCTGACTCCAAATATAGTTAAGAAAGTGGAGTACTGTAGAGCCGATTCCTATTGTACGCTGACTACTCCTTGTGCGTTTTCTTTCACATAGTATTCCGCTCTCAATTCCACATTTACAATATTCCCCTGCTGTTCAAAATTCGTGCATACCCTTGGAGTACAGTAACCCTCTCGAGTACTCGAATTCTATGGGTGATGCACCTGCCGTCGCTGCCACTGAAAATGGCCAGTGCAAATTGTTTCAGTTGCCTTTGTGTTGCATCTGCATCTGGCGCTGTGGCTGTGGCTGTACGATATGCACACTCAAATTGCACCAATTAGGCCTGCCCGTTGCCTGTGCCACTGCCAGTTGCAGTTGCAGGACTCCAGAGGATATGGCTGAATGGTTTCGGATTCGAATGGCTGCTCTGGTCATTGTTTGAGCTCTGGTGAAGCGGAAATATGGCTGTTAATTATTATGTACACTTGATTAAGTATCACAGGCAATCACTGGCGCTGTAGCTCTATTACTGCTCCTCTGTTGCACCATCTACCCCATCCTGCTGGTGGTGCTGGTGGTGGTGCAATAACCATTTCATCCATCACATCGCACAACGCTGCGTATGCGCAATGTTTGCCTTTACGGCAATTTTGCAACGTTTCCCTTCGTTATCCTTTGCGCTTTTGACTTACAATTCAATTTTCGAATTTAGCAGAAATAAAAACATCCCATCCCAAGGTAGAGACATCCGTCAGACACACACGTATATAGGTTGTAGTAAGGTTATCTAGATACATGTATACATGTATATTCTCCTCTGAATATATTTATGTTTTTCTTGTCGTCGTGCTGCTGCTGTTGTTCTTGCTGTTGGTACAGTTTATTTTTTTCAACTCTGTGCCATGTGGCAAGTGCCTGGAATCGTCTGCCAGCGAGCGAGTTGCCTGAGTAATGTTTGCTCTGCATATGTGGAGTCCCCCTCCTCATCCATCTGATGCTGCTGCTGCTGAGTGAGCCATATGCAGCGCAATCGTCGTTTTTATTTAATATTTTCTAATAAATTTTTCAAAGTTTATTTTTGAAAGCCTCGCAGCGTTTTAATATCTGCTGCTTCAGTGTATGCGCCGGGGCTCCAGTTGCTCACTCACTCAACTTTTCCCCAGACTTCGTTTCCACACACACACAAACATATATATCTGCCATATGTATATATATATATATGTATATATATCGCATATATTTGTACAATTTGCCATGGCCCACACATTCTGCAACTTTGGCTAACAATTTTCGTAGCAGCGGCAGCCAACAGTGCAGGGCACAGGGCATAGGGCGGAGCGTGGACTGATTTCCCCATATGCCGCAGTTCCAGCTGAAGCTTCAGCTCCATCTCCATCTCCAGTTATTGCTTCAGCTTCAGCTCCAACTCCTGCCTCAGTTTGCAGACCCTTTGGGCGAAAGACGCCGACGACGACGACGACTAGGACGAGGGGACGAGGGACACAGAAGTTGTGCTTGTGTGTGCGTGGCAACGGGCAATGCAGCCCGTCTGGAGGCGGTAGAGAGACTCCTAGTGCTGGCTTTTTGTGTTTTACTTTGGCTCTGGCCAACTTTTTCATTTGCCTGCTCATCAGCGTTTTGATTTTTGCGTTTTTGGTTTTGGGCAGCTGCGAAACGAAAGCAAGTCATGTCGGTGGATGGATAGGGGACCCATCACTGGAGGCATTGGATTCTTCTCAACATGCCCCAAGGACATTTTGCCGATTTTTTTGCCCAATGCTCAGCCGCTTTCTCACTCTCTTTATCTTTTTGTATGGGTGTGCGTGTGTGTGTTAACTTTATGTTTATCTTTGTTATGTACACAAAACGTTCCGCATTTGCTTATCTCGCTCTCGCTCGCTCTCTCTCTGGTTTCCCCATGGAGTCGTAAGTTTTAGTTCTTTTGCGCTCCCATGAATAAGTCTTTGCCTAATTGGAACTCCCTTCCCCTGCCGCAATCCGCCCTGCCTTAGCCTTGCCCCGCAAACATAATCTTGCCTCATGCTGCAACTGTTGCAGTTGTCAGATAAATCTTCTCATAAAGCACACACACACGCACACGCACAAGCTGTGCCTCGGAGAAGGGAAGGGTTCTCAATGTTTTCATATTAACTTTCGAGGTGGAATCCACTGCTGCTGCAGCAACAAGAATCGCAGCGCTGCTGACGTCGACTGAGTCGCACTGCTTGTGCCGCAAGCGTTTTAAAATTGAGATAAGATTTTGCCTCGAAAACTTTCGTTTTGCTTCTCTTTTTTTTATTTTTCTATATATATATTTTCTTCTTTTTTTTTGTGGTTCTCCTCTCGAGAGGAGCAATGCCTGCGGAGCATTGGGGCTGTGAGACCGAGAAGAACTTTGGGTATGATATCTTTAAATGCAGGCAGAACAAGCGCACAGACCCATGGACACATATGGAAGGGGGGCGGGGGGGTGGTCTCGTATCTGTTCGAGAGAGGGTTAGCCATAGCCAGGAGAGCGGACACGACTAGACTTACCTACCAATCGCAAAAGTTCTGCCCTTCCTGTGCCAAAGCTGGAGCAAGAGTTCGAGCTGGAGTTGGGCCTTGGGAGGAGTATCCTTGCCGCTGTGGTTACTGCCTGTGTTCCTGCTCTTTTGTTGTTGTTTCTGTGGCTCCTCCTGCTGCTTGCTTCTCCTCTCGTTGCCCTTGGCGCTGCAAGGATAAATGAATGAGGAGGCTCCCACACATGCACGGACTCGCATGTAGAAGCCAGCAAAGCCCTAGAGGACACCCACGGACCATAGAAAGAGCGAAGGAGCGGAGTGGCGGGACGAAAACCCAAAGTTTCAATCCCAAACACCAAGCACCTTACTCGAATACAGTGGAGCCCCAGCACAGGCGGCCAAATGAGGCAGAGACCGAGTGGCGGCCATTGATTGGAATTCCCTCGCATCGAGCATACATGGACGGGACTTGCCTGTAGTACATCGCCTTGGGAGGAGCAGCAGCAGGAGCAGGAGCTAGAGCAACAGCAGCAGGACCTCGGCTTGGCTTGCTTTCCTTGCTTGGTTTCGTTCCGTATCCATCCATGATTTCCGCACTAATTCCAAACGATCGCCGGGGGCCTAGTCAGCTTTTGCCCTTTTTCGCTTCCTCTCGCTCTGGCTCAGTCAACTCAGTCTCTCTATGGCTCTCTCTCTGTCTTTCTTGCCCTCTCTTTTGCTGCCTCTTGCAACCAGGACACTCACGCTGTCTGGTCTGGCCTTTGTGTGCGGAAGGTTGGCTAGCCGCCGGGCATTTTCTAGGGTTACATAGTCAGCGTGTCGCAGTCGTCAACGTCTGATGCGACCTCATCATCCCTCCCCCTCGCTGCCTAGGTGTGTGTTTCTACCTTCATCTGTGTGTGTGTTTGTGTTTGTGTTTGTGTGTGAGTGGGGTGCACTTTAGCTCATTTCTTGGCTTTTGTTTTCGCTTTTGTCCTGGTTTTGGGAGGGACTTTGCAGCCCTGGACCACAAGTTGTGGTCGTAGTCGTGTCGTTTGGGGAATTGCCTGGGCAGAACCATGTCCATCCCCCCCCAGCAGGATTCACCATCGAGCATCGAGCATTGAGCATGTGCCAACGGCCACTTTTGTCCATAATTCCTTTTTCGAAAATGTTTCGCCCTCGGGTGGCCAGGCAACCGGAGAAGAGGAGCTGAGGAGCTGAGAAGCAGCAGCAACCTGATATTCGGCCTCAGACACGCCTCAATCCGTACAATGCCAAACTAATAAGCTCAGTCGGAGTGGCACTGCCACCTCCAGTCTCCAATCCATCTAGTTTGTGTCCGTGTGTCCTCTGTCTTCTGTGGCTGGTGCATGTGGAAAGTGCTGCACCAGATGAAGATATTGCCGGCAATATGCAATTTCAAGAGTCAAGAGTTAATGGCATTGGCCATTAAAACCAGACCAGAGCCGAGCCGGATTCCGAGTCAGAAGAGCTGCAGCTCCAGCTCCGGCTCCGGCTCCAGTTTCGGAAAGATGTCATTTGATTGAAAGGCCACAGAACGGCCGCTCCACTTGAAATTGCGCAAGCAGCGAAGCGGGGGAGATACACAGCAGTTGGTTGACAAATATGGCAACGGCAGAGGAAACACTTCAGCATTCATCTTGGCACCGAGATGGGGGCGTGACTCACGCGCTGAGTAGGGCTCACTGCGGCCAGTGGCGCCAACGATGCCTCACGCGCTCATCTCTCAGAGTCGACTCGGCTACAGCGAACGACTCCGCTCCGGCTCAAGTGTAACCAAAGGCGCTGCGAATAACTCTGCCAACTCCGCCCCCCTTTGCCTCACCAGTCCAGGCCAGCCTCTGCCTATGCGGCTCTGCTCTGCTGTGCTCATCCTGCTGCTACACGGCATAGAAAAGATACCGCCGGGGGCCATAATGGACTAGAATAGGATGCAAACTGCAGTGCTTGTCTTATATACAATACCGTTAGGCTCTGGGTGTCCACATATCTTGTGTGTGTGTGTGGTGTGTGAGTGTGTCGTTGTTGTTCCACCTGCTCAAGTGGGCCGCAAAGCAATTGAAATTGAATTGTTTGTATGTGTGTGGCAAGAGGCCAGGCTCTGGAATTGCATATTTTGTGGCTGCAACTGCTGCTGCTGCTGGTGCTGCTGCAGCTGTCGGAGCAAGGCAGGGTCTGTTGAAGATGTGTGGTAGGGAGTGTGGCAGGTTGAATGTTTTATGGTAAGGGACTGCAGGGGGCAGAGACCAGGGACTGGGGCACCCATTAAGCCATTTTGCCGTAAACGAATTGGAATCCAATGTTTGATTGAACGCATTACTCACGCTTTATAATTGCTGTAAATTAATAAAAACTTCAGTTTATTTCTGTGGATAGTCTTTCCCTCTGCTTGCCACAAAACCCCTCCACTGGCGCACCGCTCTCTGGTAGTTGTAGTGTGGCTGCCATGAGTATGCCTTGCAGACATTTATTTTGTGCAATTTTTTGTGGATCTGCTCTTGGTTTTTATTTGCTTGAACCCCTCTTCCATATCCACTCTTTATTCTCCTCTCTCTCTCGCTCTCTCTCTCTCTCGCTGTCCGTGGAGGAGTCCCATTCGTTTTTCCCTCTCTGTACCGTACCTCTACTCCGCCTGCCCGTGCTCATTCGCATTTGAATGTTCATGTAGTTAAAGTTAATCAAATCGTAATTACCCAACCTCCGCCCCAACCTCTGCCGGAGCCACAGAATCAGCCAGAGCCCCAGATCTAGTCGCAGAGCCGCGGGGCTTCAAACATTTAGAAAAAAACCAAACTTGTTTAGGATAGATGCCAGATGAAGCAGAGATAAAACTGGGCGAAGATCGGATGCTCTTTGGCAGGTAATCAATGGGAGAACTGTGAGAATGTATTCTATAGTTGAGCTCCCCGTCTCGGTATGCGAACGGAGAGAAGTTATACCATTCGGAGGAGCATCTACTCGCAACTAAAGCAGTAAACCTATTCTAAATATATTTAAAGCAAGATTTTCTAGTGCAACACTGCTAGGGGTATGCTTCAGATTTTACCAGCCCTTTCATCCATAATTCCTTGACATTGTATCTGGCCGAAATTCCTTTTAGCTTTTCCATTCCATTTCTCTTGTATTCCAGCAGCTGTTAGCAAGAACCCCCCCTTTCAGTAATTTGAAGCAAGTTACTTGCATTCATATGCGGAGAGAGCATTGGGGCGACCCTCCATCAGTCCATCAGTCAGTCGATCTTTGCTTCAGTCAGTCTGAGGCTCGGGTAATGTGCAAAAAACATGAGCACATTTGTCATACTCGAGTACCACGAGTATAGAATAAACGTAAACTCGTTCGAGTGCTCCGTCTGATTGAGTTTTATTAATTAGTGGCTGCGTCTCTGGAGGGGAGTCGGGAGACTGAAACTGATCCTGAAAAAACGGATGATGATGCTCTGATCTGGAAGCAGCTGCACGAATGAGGCTGAACATACACATAGATAGAGATGAAAAAATAGATACATATGCGGCAAGGGGTCTCTTGCTAATTGTTGTTGACTTCGTTAAGGTGGGCCAGCAGGGTGCTCCTGCACATTGCGTATACGTCGAGTGGCACGCATTCGACTGACACATCACAATTAGTGGGTGCCCAAGCCACGGTCCCACATGGCCTCCACTGCAGCTACCCACTGTTCCCTCACCCCTCCGCCACCCACATCTATAACGATGCTCCAAACAATGTGATTTTCGTGTGAAAATCGACTCGTAACACTCGCGGCTAAATGACGGGCAGCAGAGGCCACATCCACGGCCGAAGCGATGCATTCGATGGCCGTTAACATTAACTGCATCCCCCAGCCCCGCCTCCACCACCGATGGCGGTGCGGCGATTTTGTCTTGTCCACGACCGAAGCTGCGGAGAGTCGATCCCCTGAGGGAGATCGCTGTGTGCCCCCCCAATGGAAACGCAGTGAAAAACCAAATATTCCCACACAATCGGCCCAAGACTACGGGCCATATGAAATATAAACCCAAGCTTGACTTGCTCCCCCCGCTCCTCTTGCTGTCTGTCCCTGTCCCTACCCCTCTCTTTCTGTCTGTGTCTCTCACTGTGTGTGAACCTTTATGGGGAGCGGAACGGGCCCTGTGGATGCGGATGGCTGTGTAGCTGCCAGCGGTGCTGCATTTTCGTTGTCACGTTTGCTGTCCTTCAACGTTGTTGGCGTACACTCTTGTGGGAGGGGCTGGGGGGATAAATTGGTTCTCATGGTTAGTTTTACTGTGTGTGGGGGAGTGGGTGTGGTGGCGGACTTGATCTGTACTGTAAGCTAATCAAACTATTGACTAATCTCTGGATGAATAATTTATTAATTGCAGGAAAAAATGCGACATGGATCGAGAGCGCGAAAGAGATGTCAAGGCCCTGGAGCCACGCGACTTATCATCCACGGGCCGCATTTACGCCAGAAGCGACATTAAAATCAGGTGAGTTCTACGCATATTGATGAGCTATGCCAGCCCATACACACACGCACACAAGCTCCACACACACAAGCCCCACACACTGCCTCCCAGAAAACCCCTCGGGACAAAACTCATTGGTTATTCGCAAATTGGACTCGCCCGCAGCGCTTCGCCCACCGTCTCGCCAACGATCTCAAACTCCTCTTCGCCCACACCGACGCCGCCCGCCAGTTCCTCAGTGACGCCGCTGGGGCTGCCCGGGGCGGCGGCGGCTGCTGCCGCTGTGGCAGCTGCTGCAGCCGGAGGCGGCGGCTCGGCGGGGGCCAGTTCCTATTTGCACGCCAACCACAAGCCCATCACTGGCATACCATGCGTGGCGGCTGCCTCCCGCTACACGGCACCCGTGCACATCGACGTGGGCGGCACCATCTACACCAGTTCCCTGGAAACGCTCACCAAGTATCCAGAGTCGAAGCTGGCGAAGCTCTTCAACGGCCAGATACCGATTGTGCTGGACTCGCTGAAGCAGCACTACTTCATCGATCGTGACGGTGGCATGTTCCGTCACATTCTGAACTTTATGAGAAACTCAAGACTTCTGGTTGCCGAGGACTTTCCCGATCTGGAGCTGCTGCTGGAGGAGGCCCGCTACTACGAAGTGGAGCGTAAGTACACATACACCACCCTGACCCCTCACCCATCTCGTCACCCATCTCTATCAGAGTTTATAGGGAGCTAATTTGCGTTTTCCCCCTCTTCCCTCTGTCACTCTGTGTCTTCTGCTCTGGCTGGATGTTTTCCATGGCGCCTGCAGCGATGATTAAGCAGCTGGAGAGCATGCGCAAGGATCGTGTACGCAATGGGAACTATTTGGTGGCGCCACCCACTCCACCAGCACGCCACATTAAGACAAGCCCACGGACCAGCGCGTCGCCTGACTGCAATTACGAGGTCGTGGCTCTGCACATCTCCCCGGACCTGGGCGAGCGCATAATGCTGTCGGCGGAACGGGCACTGCTCGACGAACTCTTCCCGGAGGCCAGCCAGGCGACACAGTCGAGTCGCAGTGGCGTGTCCTGGAACCAGGGTGACTGGGGGCAAATCATCCGATTTCCCCTCAATGGCTACTGTAAGCTTAACTCGGTCCAGGTGCTGACGCGACTCCTCAACGCCGGCTTCACCATCGAGGCCAGCGTCGGGGGGCAGCAGTTCTCCGAGTATCTGCTGGCGCGGCGCGTTCCAATGTGATATGCTCATGCTCCTGCTGCAGCTGCAGCTCCTACTCCTACTCCAGCTCCTACTCCCACTCCATATGCAGATGCAGATGCTTCTGTGTATGGTGCGGGTTCCAGCAGCAGCAGCAGCACCAGCAGCAGTCTCGGCCAAGTCTCTGTGCGGCGTGGCCGTGTAATCCATGTACGAACTAGGCACTAATTGCTGCTCCAGGGGCAGGTGACGTGGGGCGGGTAATCGTAAGAAGAGCGCGCTTTGCCGCTCTTGCTTGATGCAGTTGCTGAGCAGTTTGTCTTTTATGCTTAGATCCTATGCTGGGGATGCGAGATTTGAATCCAAATGTTATTTAATGTTTATCAATTAAGTTTGCTGGGCCATGCCCACACTCACACACACTCATGCAAGCGACCGCCCTCGCCCAAACAGACACACACATACAGACAGAGACAGAGACGCAGACACTCATGAGTTTAGTATTCTTTAGGATTTAGTGAGCCAAGAGCCCAGCACTGATATTGTTTTTTAAAATTTGCGTTTAAGTCGAATATTGTTTTCTCTAAGTACCGCCTACAAACTAAAACTAATTTGAGTTATTTAATTGAATAAAAATTAGCCAGACAACCCAATAAGAGATTGTCTTAATGTAGTACTCCACATACCACACACCAGACCCAATCTCACTCTCACACTCCCATCCTCGCATCCGCAACAACACACAAAAACTATCGTAAATTAACATTAACCATAATTGATGTAATTGAACCTTTTATGCAAGTAAACTATGGATAACTTTTTCAATATACACATATACGAACCGATGTCTAAATAGTCTACACCACTTATAATACGAATCCAATTACATCCTATATATACACAGATATTCCAACAAACTAAGGTTTGTGCCCGCGTCCCCTCTATAGCAGATCCATTCGAAATGTCTCATTGAATAATTAAATAAAGCAAAACCGATATTATGTGTATTTCAAGCTTTCGTTTCATACTTTGGCGGTAAAGGGGATTAATATTTAAATTCAAATAAAAGCGCGCGTGCGCACACCCATGTGAATGTGTGACCGTAGCGCGAAATGTGTCGTCACAAGTGACCCGCGTGTGTAGCATACTTTTGAGCTGGAGCATTAACATAAGTCCATCTGAAAATTATGTCATATTTGTTGTTTTTTCCCTATTAAATGTTGAAAAAATACCATATGAAAATTACAAAAATTTTACTTGAAAAACAAAAAAAAATTCTGCAAAAAAAACGTACACCATAAAAACAAAAAAAAAACGTTTAGCATTTTTTTGGCTAATTTTCAAATTTTACATCTATTTTACACAAAATCTACACAATATCTACATCTTAACTACATCTCAACGTAGCAGCAAAGCATGCTAGTTCAATAAATTCCCGCTCGCATATGGGGGCGCCACTGTGCAAAACGTCGTTGACAAATGCTGACTGATATGAAACGAACAATATATTTTCTCGCTGACATAAGCTGACTGATATGAAACAAAAAATATAGTTGCTCGCTGACAAAAGATGACTGATATGAAACGAAGAATATATTTGCTCGCTGACAGATATGAAACGAATAAATATAATTGCTCGCTGACAAAAGCTGACTGATATGAAAGGAAAAAATTATAAATGCTTGCTGACAATAGATGACTGATATGAAAATAAAAATATAATTGCTCGCTGACAAAAGCTGACTGATGTGAAACGGAAAATATATTTTCTCGCTGACAATAGCTGACTGATATGATACGCAAAATTATAATTGCTCGCTGATAAATGTTGACTTATATGAAACGAAATAATATTATAATGGCTCGCTGAAAATCAAAATCGGTGTCGGCTGCTAAAAATTATTCTATGCAACAGTCATATATTTTGGAGTGTTACAAGTACATACAATAAAAACTCGTGTAACTCCTATCTGGCAGATATTTCCCCCCTGCTTGAGGTATTTTCGGTGGTGGTGTTTCCATAAATTTGATAATGACTAAATGCAGTTGTAAATTACATTCAAAAATTATTTTATTTTATATTTTTGTATATGTTTAGATTTATAGTAAGTATATATGGACTAATTAAATTAAAGTAATGTAACATATTCATTATGCAAAAGCTGCACTTGGCCAATCTACAAATCAGTGTATAAGAAGAACGTATGCAATTAATTATTAGGTTGGTATTTTGATATGGGGAATTATTTATACACACCACATACATATATGTATATGCATGTGTATATCTTTGATCATTAACATATCGCCTATGCGCGCGCACTTACACTAGTTACAGAGACAGCTGCAAACAGCTGTCCACGTTGCCAAACAAATATTCGAAATCTTTAGGAGAATCGCATCGATCGACGCATGGCACGCTAGGGGATTGGTTTGTCAAACTTTCTCGATATCGAATGGGATTTGGAACTAGATCTGCATCTGCATATAGATCTGTATCTGTATCTGTATGTACACACACAATTAATTAGAATTATTATTTTGATTTTGTTTTCGAGTCGTTCGGTTTGTTCATCGTATTAGCAGTCCTTAGATTTAATGCCTACATTCTATATCACAGTTGGAAGCTAGGCGCTAAAAGTGGCTAACGACTAACTAACTATAAGTAACTATTTACGATAAGAAGTTATTAATGCATCAGCGACGGTCCGCCGGCTGAACTAGAGATACGTTTAGCTTAGTGTGCGCCCTCCGCGCGGACCAGTCGATGGGCCCGCCGTGGCGGAGGCGTCTAAGAAATGCACTATCGGTGTTTTGTTCTCGTAATTACATACAATCTACAAGCGCAGGACCGCGACGACGATCCTTGCTGACTACTCAACTAGCTGGCTAGGGTTAGGATAGAGAAGAACGAGTATACACAAAGCTATGCGGGGGCGGGGGCTAAGTACACTATAGAGTAATATCGGTAGTAATGTACACATCTATCCTAGGGCTTGGACTTGGGCTTTTGGGCTCTGGTTTATACAGGCGAATGGGTCTCTATCTATGATAACAGCATTCAAAGGCACGTGCCCGTGCATCCGCATGGCGTTGACGTTGGCGTTGGCTTCAAAAGGCACTTGGGTATGGTGGCAAGAATTTATATTCCATTCTGGCAGTGGATTCGGCTACACCCTGGTCTCGGTGTTGCGGTTCCGGTGCAGCGGCTGCAGCTCCCGCTGGGTGTCGTTGTAATACTCGTGATCGGAGCTGGTCGGCTCGCTGCCCGGTATCGGTATCTTCACCTCCAGCGTGCCGGGTATTCCCATCACGGGGATGCCGATGGTCTGCGTGGGTATGGGCGCCTCCGCCGCATTCAGGGCCTGCGCATTCAGCAGATACTCGGGATTGTCCACGCTGACGGGCACTCCGATGAGATCCATGTAGCCAGCGGTGGTGCCCGGACCGGCCACGTTGTGATTGGGATTGATGTGGTTGTTATTATTATTGGGGCCAGCGCCCTGGCCCGTGGGCATCAGGTAATCGTCCTCGTCGACGGGCAGGTCGAGGCGCAGATTGCCCACACCCACCTCGCGGGCACTCGAGTCGGTCTCATCATCACCGACGACACCACCGTTGGAGTTCTTGTTGCTGGGATCCTTGCAGTAGCGATTCAGCTTGGGAATTTCGTCAGTGCCGTCTGTGCGGTGGCTGGGACCCGGCGCAGCCTTGGGCTGCAGATAGTCATCCGCCTCGACCATGGGCTCAGAGCCATCCGAGGTGGGGGCCAGCTTGCGTATGAGATCCTTTTCGTCTTGGCTGGTGTAGGCGGGCAGGCGGGTGAACTTGTCGCCGGGTATGGCCAGATAGCGGCCCGGATCGCGGGCGAACTCCGCAAAGACGGTCGTCAGCTGCTTGAAGGTCGGCCGCATGGCGGCATCGAGGTGCCAACAGGAGAGCAAGGTGCAGTAGATGTCCAGCGAGCAGATTTCCGGCTGCTCCAGCTTCAGACCCACCTCGATGAGGTCGGGTATGTCCTTGGCCGGGATGTTCTCGTGCGGCCGCTGGCCAAAGGTGAGCAGCTCCCAGATGGTCACACCGAAGGCCCACACGTCCGACTTGCTGGTGAAGACACGGTTCCGGATGCACTCCAGGGCCAGCCACTTGATGGGCATCTTGCCGCCGGCCGCCTTGTACTCGTTGGAGTCGCTGCTCAGCAGCTTGGCCAGCCCAAAGTCGGTGATCTTGACCAGCGAGGGCGTCTGCACCAGGACGTTGCGTGCCGCCAGGTCGCGATGCACCAGCCGCTTCTCCTCCAGGTAGGACATGCCCTTGGCGATCTGGGTGGACCAGTTGAGCAGGGCCTTGGAGCCGATCTTGTCGCGGTTGTTGCGCACGTAGTCGAGCAGGCAGCCCAGCGGCATCAGTTGCGTGATCAGCATCATCTGGGAGGACATGCAGACGGCCAGCAGCTTCAGCAGGTTGCCATGCTCCACGGAGGCCATGATGTAGGCCTCGCGCAGAAACTCTTCGCTGGACTCGGCACCCGACGACTTCAGCAGCTCCTTGATGGCCACTGGGATCTTCACGTTCTCGCCCTCCGGCACCCAGACGCCCTTGAACACGCGGCCGAAAGCGCCCATGCCCAGGACACCGCCCTTTCGCAGCTCAGCGTCCTTGACGATGCGCAGCTTGCAGAGATTGGCGCCAATGTTGGAGGGCCGCAGCGGCTCAGAGTCCTCGCAGCCGGACAGGGCCATGGTCATCTTGACCGTCTCCTTCTTGGCCTTCTGCTTCTGAAGACAGATGTATGTGACCACGGAGAGGATGCAGAGGGTCGGTATGAGCACGGCACTGGTGATGATGGCGATCATGTTCACGTCCAGGCTTGAGTTCAGCTTTCCACCCCTCGGCGGACTGGAGGCGCAGTAGGGTCCGATCTTGGGCGATTGGTAGTTGACGTGCCGGAAGTCCGGCGGACACTTTGAGGTGCAGTTGAACAGCGTTGAGTTCTCGTAGGTGGCGGCGTCGTGGAAGCCGAACAGCTTGAAGTTGCGGCAGGCGATGCAGTCGTCGGAGCCGGGCCCGGTGCACCCCTTGCACTCCGGGTGACACTCGAAGCACTCGCGCTTGTCCTCGTCCGTATAGTGGTCGGCCGGGCACTCGTCCTCGCACTGCTCGCGCCGCTTGTAGCCCACGCACTTGGCGCACACCTGCTCGTGGAAGCCGTAGTTGGTGCATAGCTCGCAGCGTGGGTGGCACTTCCTGCAGACGGCCTTCCCGGCCAGCGGCTTGAGGGTGCCCTGCTCCTGCGGATGGACATACTCCCAGTAGTAGCCGTCGGGGCACTTGTCGTCCTTCAGCAGGCAACGCTCGACGGTGGCATCGTTGTTGATGATCGCCAGATTGCAGGTCTTGCAGCCGCCGGCTCCGATCGTGTCCTTTGGCCCGGTGCAGCCCTCGCAAGTCTCGTGGCACCTGCGGCACACCCCATTCTCGCTGTACTTCTCCTCGGGGCACTCGGACACGCAGTGCTGCTCGTCCCGCACATGGACACACTCGTCGCAGTGATCGGCGCCTGGGCCCGAGCAGGTGCGGCACTCCGGATGACACATCTTGCACGTCTTCGTGTCGAACTGGTAGGCACTAGAAGAGAGAGACAGAGGGGAGGTTTAGCATGGCAAGATCTCTGCGGGAGGGGGGTCTCGACTCACTTGGTGATGTTGCGGCAGTCGGCGATGCAGGTGCCATTGTAGTTGAAGTTCTTGCAGTTGAGACACTGATCCGTGCCCGATCCCCAGCAGCCGTCCTCGTTGCACTGGTCCGAGCACACCAGGCCAGCTTTGCCTGTAGAGGATTAGATGGGGGTTTGGGCATTAGATGGCTGAGGGATTCGACTAGACATCCGTTTACTTACGGCACTCGACGGCGTTCAGATTTTCGTTGATCCACTGCTTCTGGTCGGGCGACTTCTGGACGGCGTTCCATCGGATGTCGCCCACGTAGCAGAGATTGCGGTTGTGCTGGATGACCACGCTGCCGGAGCTGATCCTCTTGAGGTTGCGCATCTCCAGGCTGTGCAGCGAGGACTTGACGATCGAGAGCGCTGCGAAGAGGCTCTCCATCAGCTGGCGGCCGTGGATGATCTCCAGGTTGCGGAAGTAGGACAGATTCCGGAAGCCCGAGTAATTGCCCTCGATGTTGAGGTAGCCGGTGATCTCCTTGACCGTCGAGAAGACCTCCAGCCGCTCCGGATCCAGTGGTATGTAGCGCGGCCCCATCGTGTAGTTCACGTACACGTCCTGGTAGCCGTAGAAGGTCTGGTCCAGTATCCGGATGTTGCCGTCGATCACGGTGCAGTTGCGCAACGATTCAATGTTGCCGGAGTTGACGGTTTCGACGCCGGGACAGGTCTTGGGGCAGGGCCCGTTGCAGGGCACGCAATCGCCCTCCTTGGCCATCTTGTCCGAGGGACAGCTGCGCACGCAGGCGCCGTTGTCCTTCAGCAGGTGCCCGGGGCACTCCTTCACACAGGTGGCTCCGTAGGCGTACTTGCCCTCGGGATTCGTCTCGAGTATGTAGCTGGTGGGGTTGTACTTGCGCATGGGCGGGCACTCCTCCTTGCAGACGCCCTCGTCGAAGAAGTTCTTGCACGCGATGCAGTCCTTCTGCGTGGGCCCCGTGCAGCCTCCGGCACAGAATAGGTGGCAGCACTCGCGCGGCCCCCGGCCGTAGCAGCGTCCCTGCGCGCACTGTGGGGCGCAGTTGATCTTGCTGAACTTCTGGCAGTTGTGGGCGCCCTCGCCCCAGCAGGGCCCGCTGCCGCACTTCTCGTGGCACTTGGGGCACTCGCGCTCCGGTGCCGTAAAGTTGTACGTGTAGTTGAAATTTTCGGTGCTGCCGGTCAGGATCTCGCGCCACAGAATTGAGCGCGTGTGGCAGAGATTAAAGTTGTTGAAGAAGCCCACCCCTCCCTGCAGGATGTCCCGCAGCTCGGGCATCTCCAGCGTGTACATCTTCGAGTATATGGCGAACAGGGCGTACTTCTCGTCCTCCACGGCCAGGCTGAACAGCGTCCGTCCACGAATGATCTGCAGCCTGCAAGGAAAAACACCATTCAGAGGTTAGCCACTGTCTTGATCACGGGACGGGGTATCTGGGGGTATCTGTGGGGTATCTGGGGGGTGCGAACTTACTTTGGAAACACCACCTTGGTGACGTCCACGTGGCTGATCAGAATGTAGCCGGTCACCTCGCGGATGCTGTCGAGGAAGCTGAGATCCAGATTGGGGTCCTGCAGCCACGTAAGCTCCAGATTGCCGTCCACGTAGGTGCAGTTCGTGTAACGGTCGCGCAGATTCCGATAGTGGTGCTCTCGATTCGAGGGAGAGGAGAGGCGGGACTTGGTGCCGATGCAGACTGCAAAAGAAAGTGGACAAAAAAGGGAAAATTGTTGTAGTTTCGGTTCGTTTCGGTTCCAGTGGGAGTAGTGGGAGCAGTGGGAGTGGGAGTACGAGTAACTAATGGAAGAAGGGTCCATCCGGAGTGACCCTAAACTGTCTAATTATCCCACAATGTCCGATGGCTGTGCGGAGGTGTTGAGTTGGGAAATTAATTTCGCTTCGAATTGTAAACGGAAATAGCTCTGAGCAGAGAAGAGGAGAAGAGGAGTTTGTTGCTCGAGTCTTTTGTTTGTTGTAGGCTCGGAAGCAATAAAATGAGGCATACAACAAAAGCGAAGCAAGTGGGCGCCCCAACAGCCATAGCCTCAGTTTTAGTCTCAATCCCCAATCCCAATCCCAGCCTCCGTCTCGGCCTCCGTCTCAAAGCCTCAACCTCAGAGTCAGATTCACAGTCAGAGTCAGAGTCGAAGCCAGTTGGCGTTTTTAATAATTAGCAGCCCACGCAGTCTCTCGGCCCCGTCCCCTACCGTTCCGTTCCGTTCCGATCCGTGCCGGAGACCAGACGCTCTGTTATCATTAGTCAGCGACCTGTTTTAGCTGCTCGCGTAGTCGAAACATCTTCGGCGACGACTCCATTGATTTGCATCCGATAGATACAATTCCATATGCACACCGAGAGATTCTTTGGAAAGGGCTACGTGGGTCGGCCGCCACTCATCGTGTGGGCCGCAAAAGTGTGCCATGTGTCGAAGCGAAGTTAGACGACACCCACCTGGTGGCAGCCCACATAATGCAGCAGCGGCAGCATTGCCAGCATCGCCATCATCATAGGCCATGCAGTCACAGTCAACCAGAGACCCACCCACCCGTCGGACCCCAACTAATTAGACACCAAAATGGCCGCTGCTGCTGCTCGCTGCTGGCATGCAACATGTTGCGGCATCCACTCGACCCATTTGGTTTATTGATTTCCTTTGAACAAATATCCAAAGAAACACACACAATTATGAAACCGAACGAATGGCATAAAAATATTTCTGTCGCCAGAAACAGAAACGGAGAAATTCCGCTCCGATGGGAAGAAAAAGTTAAATGCCCCCAGAAATGCGTCCCATGCATTCCACTCGGCGGCAGACGGCTCCAAGAGTCAGGGGAAGGGGAAGAGGCTGGGGCTTGGGCAGAGGCAGGCACAGGAACACACGGAGCATGGCGAAGGTGAGGCCACGACTGGGACCTCGACTTTGTCGCTGGACACTGATCAAAAGCGGCTGTGGCAATCGAAGCGCAAAAATTTTCGTACAAATTCTTTAGCTTTGTTTCAGCTCTTTTTGTCGCTGGAGAATGATGATGCTCTCCCCAATGCCAATGCCGTTGGGCAGCAGTTCCAAGCTGCCTCCCGCCCTTCGGTCTGCGCCACCGCCTCCATTTCTCAGGCCGAGAACCCGACATCACGAAACCCTTTTCAAGCCACGCCGAGCCGGGCTTTATCGCGCACAATTTATCAGCAGAGTTTTTCATGTTCGAGGAGGCCTGAAACGTAAGCCACGACAGCACTGGCAGAGGCAGAGGCTGTGGATGTGGCTGCTGCTGCTGCTGCTCCCCTGCCAGGCAAAACGTTGACTTTGACTCGAACCCGAACTGGCGACTGGGGACTGGGGACTTGGGGTTTCTCGTGAAATGAGCGAGGCATATGCGATTTTTCTCTTGGCCAGCGACACGCCCGCCTCAGACTGAGTCGCAGCATCAGAGAGTCCGCGTAAAAAAAGGCTAATTTGTAATCCTTAGGCTAAGGCCAAGAGTGCGGCAGCCCCTAATGAGTGATGGTCCACGGGGGCAGCAGGGTCGATGCTGTAGCTGTAGCTGTAGATGTAGCCGCAGCAGCAGCAGCAGCAGCCGCAGCGCAAATCAAAGTCATAATTCATGATGTGGCTCATTAAAACAAAAGACTTAGGCAACAAACTCGTCAGCGAGATTAATCAACGCACACACAGGAGCACGTTCTGAGTGTACTATTCGTATCTGTGTGTGTGTGTGTGTGTATTTGCTTATCGATTTGTATGCCAAGCCATCACCAATGCCCTTCGTAGCCCCCAAGCTTTACAGCTCCGCAGCTCCCCTGGCACAGCCCCATTCCCCATTGCCAGCGCCATCGCCTTCCCTGCCACTTCGTGCCACACAGCTGACGTACTGATTAATAGGCAACCACATTCCAAGCTTCACTTTGCCGACGACTTTGCTGACTTTCTAAATATTGTTTTTTTTTTTTTTTAACTCTGCCTCTCCCCCTGTCCCGAGAGGGGCATGAAAAGCCATCAGCAGCAGCAACGGCAGAAGATTGGGATGGAAATGGAAATGGAGGAGAAGAAGAAAGCACTGCATAATCGATTCTTTTGGTTTTTCCATCTGCGATTTGACTTTTGGACTCGTGAGGTTTTCCTTCCACTTCTACTTCTACGTCTCCTTCTCTTTCTCTCTCTCTCACACTTTTGGCCTAGACGCAAAACGTTCTTAACGTTCGTTCTCCCTCCCGTCTCTCGTCTATCGCCCCTCAGCCTCTCTCTACCACTCACTGTGTTGCAGCCTCAAGAAAGACCCCAGATCCAGCCACAAGACCCGACTCGCTCAGCCGGTTCTGCGCATTTAACAGTTTTTGTTGTTGCTGCCTCGCTCACGTTTTGTGGCCTCTCTCTCTCTCTCTCTCTCTCTCTCGCTCTGCCTCTTCTGTGTATGTGTGTATTTTCATTTCGTGGAAAAGATTTTTAACTCATGGCCCGAAACCGAAACCAAAAACAAAAACCCAAGAGGTAGAGCCGCAGTGAAGAGACCATCTGGATTGCTTGTTGTTCTTCCACTGGTGGCTTTTACTCGTATCTTTTTACCATGTTGTTGCTGCTGCTGCTGTTCTTTCAGATACATTTTTGTGTACCTTCGCCTGGGGCAGCAACGAGAATTGTCTAGATCTTGTTGTAATATAACAAAAGATTTAAAAGGGCATTAAGCATGCTTTGTTTTTTCTGAGCGAGCGCTCTGTTTGCCCAAAAATTCGATTCGATCAAATTATAAGGCCTCCGCCGAACCGGACCGTACTCCGTTATTCCCTCCGGCTATCCCCGAGAGTTGAGAGAGGGGGGGTGGGAGTGCTGGATGGCAGCAAGTACATCCCCCCTGGAGAAAGTTGGGTGTCTTTAAGCGACTCCCGACTCAGAGTTCGAGTCCATATGCAGATGCAGCTGTGCAACCGATCGCTAGGTGTCATAGATTATCGTTGCCACACTCCCTGCTGCCTGCTCCATGATCCATGCACTCCACTGCATACCCACCACCCTGCCATCCACGCTCTGCCACATAAATAATTCATAACTGTTTTGCGACAATTTGAAGCAGAGTCCCGCCACTGGCACTGGTACTGGCACTGGCACGCGCCTCTTTTACAATGAAATTGTGTAAAAGTGCTTAATAAATTCATTTGTGCGGCTATTAAAAACACGCAGCTCATTACGGCTGCGGAATGGGTGTCCGCAGAGGGGGGGGCAGGGGGCAGGAGAGACTAGCCACCGATCGGATTGGATTGGATTGGAGTACGGACTCCAGCGACAGCTTAGAGCTTAGAGTGGAGTCGCTTACGTGCGCAGATTTTGCAATTTTCTCTCTCTCTCTCTCTCTCTCTATCCATGTCTCTCGCTTTTGCAGAATGCTGTTGCGGCAACTTTCTTTCGTGTTTGTTGTTGCAATTGCAGCTTGCTGCAGTTGTTGTATTCTATGCTCGCGTCGTGGCGTCACGAAGACGAAGGCAAATAAGCGCAACTGCAACGCTGAGAGGGCGGGTGGTACAGAGGGCCAGCAATCTTGGCCAGAAAACGCTACAAGCGCAGACGCATCTTCAGCTTCAGCAGAAACAAATTTAACAGTGGAGTGGTGTGGAGTGTAGTGCAACAACAACAACAACAAGAACAATAATAACCACAGAGTACCGACCAAAAACTGTCCTCGGGAATGCAGTGAGAGAAATGGGTGGCATGGCATGATTTCTGGTTATTCAAACCATCTGGCACACAGTCTACAGTCAGTTAAGGGAACATCCCACATCGGCACATAAGGAAATGTTCCTACTATAATATCAGCGAGCAGAAAGCAAACATAATATGTGTTGCCGCCTGTGGAATGTGCTTTAATCTCATCAAATTGAGCTTAAAGTTATGCCATAACTATCCCCGAATTCTTTCTCTGCTCAACTGTTTTATTTTTCTCGCAGTGTTCAAGCAAAGGCAAATCAGGCAACAGCCACAAAGCGAAGATGCAACAACAGGCCGAGAGTCACAGCCATAGCCCCTGCCGCAGCCGCAGCCGCAGCCTGCCGCTTGGATGATGATGCCTTGTGGCGGCTCATCTTGCTGGTTTTCGTTGGGTCTGCCTCTCCACCCGATTTGGCTGTTGCTGTTGCTGCCCCTTCTCCTTGATCATCTTCATCTTCTGGTTTTGGGTTTTCGTGTTCGAAGCGCGTTCATTTTGTTTCGAACAACAATTGGGCGCAGGTCGTGCCTCACGACAGCAACAACCACAGAAACAACAGAAACAGCAGAAACAGCAGCAACAACAGCAAACAGCTACGGCAACAGGAATGCTTGGATTAGATAAGCTTATTGTTGCTGCTGCTTCGCTTTGTTCTCGATGCCCGTAAGCTCCGTTTCCATCCAGCAGATACCGATACCCCCCCTGGCCCAGCCCAGCGGGGCCTCCAGCTGCAGTCAGTTCTGGCCAGGCTTAATGAGCACGCCCTGGCGCCATTTTTGGTCTGCTGCCTGGCTTTGAAAACGCTCGCCATCGCATTGCCAACTATTTTTAGGCATAGAAGCGCGAAACAGAGAACAAAACAGAGGAGAGGGCCGTGCCGCGCCGGGCCAGGCCAGGCCAAAACGAAAAGCCACCAAGAAAATCGAGGAGAGGCAGCAGCCAGAAGAATCGTGGGCCGAGACGCGGCTTCAGCGTCAGCTTCAGCATCGGTTTTGGTTTTGGTTTCTGTTTTGGCTTTGTTTTCGACATCACATCGAACGCCCACACGTAGGCAGTGGCGAAGGGAGTGAAGTGTGGGACAGGGTAGAGTGGTGTTGCAGTCAAAAGTTCACGAAACTCTGCCACCGCCTTCGCTTCAACTGCAGCTGATGCTGCAGGGGGGGGTGAGGGTGGGCAGGGAAAAGTGTCGTGAAACTCTGGAAAACTGAAACCAAATGCGGGAATGAGAGGAAACTCTTGGAAAACAATCAACAAGTAAGCGACAGAGAGGCAGAAACAGAGACACACTGCGCAATCGCAGCAGCCATGGATGCTCTCTCTTTCTCTCTCTCAGATTCTCTCTCTCTGTACGTACTTGTTGTATCTATGTGAGTGCGCCTTTGTTGGGCCTGTGTGTGTGTCCGTGACTGTGTGGGTTTAGAAAACCAGTATTTCGCTTGCAGAAGTAAATGCAATGCAAAGCCAACTGCAACAACAGCAACAACCACAGTCTAAGCCTTAAAGTTCAAACTGAGTCTAGTCTAGAGCTGGCTTTTGGCCGTTTCGCATTTAAATTTGGCCATTTATTGGCCACAGACGATGGCTCAATCAGAAGTATTATAGAAAAATGCAAAGCACAAACACACACAAATACACACACACACAGGAGCGGATAGCGCGTGCCTCACGCTGTAATTAGCTGAAGCTTACACCACGAAGAGGGCTGGGGCAGGGGAATAGAGTGTGTGGCAGAGAGGATGGAGGTGGAGGGGATCGATGGATGCTGATTGGACTCCAAGTCGGACTCTGTGGCCCCATGCGCACACACAAAGTCGCCGCAGTAAAGCGCACTATGGAATGTGGTTTTTCAAGCGTTAACACGCACACAGAAGACACACACACACACACACACACACGCAGGTAAGAGATGGTTTCCCTATGTGTGAAGTGGTAAGGAGAGAGGAAGCGTGCCTGCCACAGATTTTGAATAAGCGACTCAAAAGAGAACTGAAGGGAACTAGAAAAATAGAAGAAAAAGCAAGGGAATAAAATAAATCACAGAACCATATCCTAGCAGGATATATAATATATGTATATATAAGAATATTATTCACATTACAACAGGAAAAGCCAGCTGCAAGAGCAACAGTTTGGAGTGTGTCCACTGTACCGAAAATGCACGTGAAAATGAGTACAGCACCAGGTACTGGAGCAATAAAATCATCCACAATAATCGCGATTATTAGAGCCGTCTGCTGCTCAAGTTTCCCAACTGTGTTTGGATACGTCTACCATCGCCCAGGGGGTTCCGTTTGGCATGCACGTGCAGCTTGTGGCAGGGTTTTCTCTAGCATTTACCAGCACATATTTGCATATTTGCCGCAGCTGTGCTTATTTATGATCACACAGAAGAAACCAAGCAACCCGAACACAACAACAACTTCAGAGGAAAAAGCTTTGTGTCAACTCAACGATCAGTGGTGCAAAAAAAAAATAAAAATAGAATAAATGGTAACACTCGTATAGAAACAATCAACGCGCAATCATATGCGATGCGATGGGCCGAGTAGTCCTTGGGGGGAACATTTTCGATGCCTCGTTATCGGTTTCATAATTCGCTTATCTAGCCGTATCCGGCTATTGCGTAGAGCCACTCCATTAGCATAGGTACCGGGGCCGCCGGGGCTAACTTCTTCTCCAAATATTTGCACAATTGCCAACAGCGAAGGGAGGGACGGACAGATATTAATTTGCAGCTACAAGATCACTGAATATCGACTATCGTTGGGGGAATGGGAGGAATAGCGGTGGATAGAGCTTGTATTTTTTTTTTTTTTTATTTTTCTGTTTGCCCGCCAAATGCAAACATTTGCCCCAAAGTACTGCGCAAACAGCCCACAAAACAGACACAAAGCACGCAACGAGCAGCCCGCCAACCCGACAGCGAAGCGAATGCGAGTGCGAGTACTCGAACTTTTCATTAAATTTCGCCGTGCCGTTACGTTCGTAATGCCACTGGCCGATTCCCAAACGGTTGTTCAAACAGTCGGATGGTACCGCTGCACCGCTGAATTGGAATTCAAATTCTTATTAATTTGCCAACGACCACAACGCAACGGCCAACACCACTCGAACCGAAAACCCATCGCGAAACCACGAGAATCGCAGAGTCAACAGTTTGAGTCGCGTCGCCATTTTAGCTGGAAATTGTGTCGCTTGTTGCAGTTGCCTCTTCGGTTGCAGTCGCTGCTGACGCTGACGCTGTTGGAAAGTACAGAGACCAGATCTGACCGATCTGTACATTATTAGCTCTGGTTTTACCTTGTACTTTTGACATTACGAAATGCAGTCGACGAACAGAAGGCAAACGAAATTCTTTCTCCCCTGGCTAATCAGTCCGTAATATTTGTGGTACACTGTGATATCTGCCTGTGTCTGTGGCAGGGGGCGATAGTGCACACAAGACTCTTTAACTAAGGCAGCGCCAAGTCAAGAGGTGAGCAATGGGCCAGGGGGGGCCAGGGCCAGGTGAGACGGGCAGCAAAGGGCAGGTATAAAGTAAGTAAAAGATATTCAGTAGTGTCTGTATATAGAATAGGGGGATACCCTGGATATCACTCTCACAATATATGTATGCATGATCATCCTATGTTCAAGATGCAAGCAGAGAATTCCCCGAGACATTTCCTACATTCATAATTGGGAAAGATTTATGGGAATGCGGGGAAGAGCTAAACAAATAAGGAATCCTTATATGCCCACTACTATTTCCAGGGTAACGATAACACTTAATAATACAAAATGCAGCCGAAAACGAATCAGCAGCAGCAACAGCAACATGTGGCACTGCAGCAGCAAACAGAACCCAAAACAAGGCCCAACCGTGCACACGTCCCACGATAAGATAATGGAACCCAAAACAGTGCCATATCGGTGCAACGAAACCGAAGCCGAAACCAACCCAAGCCGAAACTTGACTAAGCCCAACAGAACTGGGAACTACGCTGATGATATGGATATGTTTATATGGTTGATATGGGGGCCATACTCGGGCAGTACTTGGGCCGTCTTCGCTGATGATATATGAGGGAACGCGCGCAAATCTACATAAACATATAAATTGTGATAGATGGTGGTGGGTTCGGGCTCTCTCATAGGCTACCGACGAAGACAGATCGAGCGGCAGATCCAAATCGAGACCTGGCCATGTGACTTACTTTTGCCCTTAACGAACTCGTTCGACTTCTGGTCCTCCATGCTATTGGCCAAAGTGATGCCGCCCGCTCCCAGGCTCATGCCAAGGGCGTTGTTGCTGTGGCCACCTCCTCGGTTGCCGCCGCGCTGCCTGTTGGAGTTGCTGCGGTAGAGATAGCGATCCCGGTCGCGGTCCACGTCCTGGTTGCGCTGCCGATTGTTCTGTCGCGCATAGCGGTCCCGGGCCGCCGACGCGGGCCACACACACACACAGTGGGCAAGCAGCAGCAGGAGGAGTGGCAGGCAGAGTCCGTTGCGCCTCCGCAGTAGCTTGAAGGAGGCCCGCATCGTGGTAAAGATGGTGGGTGGGTGGGCTGGCGGCAAGGCTTTAGATCCGTGCGAATGCAAAGGCCACTGACGTCATAGGTTTGGTGGCTGTTCGCACTTTTGGTTGTTGCTGGTTGCTGGCGGTTGGCGGTTGGCTTATGGATAGGTTTTGTGGTCAGCTCTTCAGAAAACCGTCTGGCTTTTTCTTCTCTCTCTCTCTCTCTTTTTTTTGCTTTCTTGCCCCGTCAGCTTTGCGTGCCGAAAATAAGACTTTTTCATAAATTTGTATTTGACTTTTTCCACTGCGTTTTTGTTTTTGCTGGAGTTTTGTTGTATTTTATTTTGTTTAAGCTGTTGTCGTTGCAATTTACAGGGTGTGTTTGTGTGTGTGTTTGAGTGTGTTTACGGAGTATCGGTGTGAGTGTTGGAACCAGTTTCAGTGCCACACACTGCCACAAGCCACCAAGAGTCGTCCGAAGGCTTTTGTGTACGCGTACTTTTGAGGTTAGGGCCTGCGCGCAGGCGCAGCTCTCAATCGGAGCTTCTCCGAGCGACGATCGCATTTGTTTTTGTTAATTCGCACAAACACATTTTGCCCTGGCCTGGTCTAGATTTTGTATGATTAACCACAACAAATCTGTGCATCCAGCACTTGGACCACTGCTGCTGCTACTGCGACTGCGACAGCGACTGCGACAGCGACTGAGGCTGCTGCTGCCAATTAGCAGAGATTCACGAAAAACACACGTATTACTCGAATATTCAACTGGTTGTTGTTTTGTTCACTTGCTATCCACCAATGGTGATGATGATGATGATGCCCATCGGGGGCCGTACTGCGATTTCTGGGTAATACGACTGCCACTGCGATTAGCACAGGCAAATTAGCGACGCGGCGAACGGGTCCGAGAGATCGGCGACGATCGATTGTCAGGCATATAGACAGACAGACGGGGCGGGAAGGCGGGACGACGAAACGACAAATGCAGCATGAACAATTCGCGTCTGCGCAGCAACAAGTTCTCTTCGAGACTGAAAACTGAAACCAAAAGCGGAGCCAAAGCCGTACCAAACACGCTCTCGTACACTTCGTCGCTCACACAAATGCAGGCGAACAGAGCGAGAGACAGAGAGAGGGAGAGAGAAACATGGTGAGAGCATAGTATACAGGTAAAAAGTGTGGAAAAAGGTGAGCGGCTGGAGACAATCTTAAGCGCAGATCAGGTCAAAATAAAACTAAAGCAAAGCGACACACAGCTGCACAATGGCCTCTCTCGCAATCACGCAGATATACAGGCAGACTGAGAAAGAGAGCGAGAGCGGGTACCAAAGGTAATCGTAAACGTAACGAGGCAGCGTTTTAAAGAGTCAGGCGCAACACGAAACTACACGGCAAAGCAATGCAGCAAACTGTCCCCCCTACTACGAAATGCTCTACTTCTAGATGATAGTTTTCAGTTATCACATTGACATGTACCTATAGATCGATTCCATATAAGCTTTATCCGACTTTGACTCGATTGGTGTTAGCTTGATGGAAAAAACATTGAATAGCTCTCAAGTTCCCAATGAAGTGTGAAACAATCCTCCAGAGATCATAGGTAAAGGAAACCTAATAGACATATGGTATAAGTTTTAGAATTCCCTTAACTTGTACTCCTACAGCATTCATCCATCAGGAATCATAATCATTCCCATCCAATAGAAAAGTACATCCCATCGCAGGGATAATCTCCCAAAATCTTAACTCTGACAGCTGTGGGCAGAGGGCAGAGCATTTGATATTCGCATTGATTGCGGATCAAATCCCACAGGTAAGATCTTGTGTATATCCCAATTTCTTGGCTGCTCTATTGTTGTTGCTGTTCTGTTCTGCTGTGTTGTTTCTTGCGGCGAATTCGTGACCGTTCAGGTAAAAATATAATCGCTCTCTCAACCACTCTCTCTCCCACCTGAGTGAGTGTGTGTGCGTGAGTTGGTGTGTGTGGGCAATGTGGCCATATAAGCACACAAGTTCGCCGCCTTCCTCCATCACAGAATTTGTATATGTACATACACATGTATATATGTACGAATGTATGAGTGTATGTAGCTCTGTGTCTGCATTTGTATCTGTGCATTGAGGCTGGCCTGCGTGGGCCCTGACGGCGCTATGGATTGTTATTTTGGCCAAGATTTCTGTTCGAGCGTTGTCAACATTGCTAAGCCAGATCGGCAGACAGAACGAGAGAGAGAGAGAGAGGGAAAGGAGAGTGGAAATCTTCACCTGTCTCCAACCCAACCCACAAGTAATCGGGGTTTTTACGCCTGGCCAGAAAGGACATCTCTGGCAGGTAGCATCGTTTCGGCCTCTTCAACTGTTTGGTAACAGATTGCCGGCACAAAAGAGGCACTTGGAAAAGCGCAACCATTTGGCAAGAGATGCATTCAAATCCGAGCAGCAGTCCCAGTCCCAGTTACAGTCCCACGCTGAGACTCAAGAGGCGTTGCATTGTCCCTCGTAGAGCATTGTCTTAGAGCATGAAAATACTTTTAAATTGAAAAACCGTTGCTCATTTTTGCAGTCAGGAGAAAGCCACACGAGCCCAAGCGCCGTTCGCTGTTTGGCATTTGTCGTGGCCTAGGCAGAGGTTCAGGTACAGGTTCAGGTTCTTCTCCGCGATCATCTCGTGTCGATCTCGATCTCCAGCCATAATCAAACATATTAATAGCCGTCTATGCAGACCCCAATCAAAGCCAGTCGGCCCCAGCCCAACCCGTACAAAATCATCTGTCAAAATCGAAGAGCATGCAACTGACAAGCGCGAGACGAGAACGTAGATCGGTGAACGAAGAACGAAGAACGGAGCATCAAGCTGAGAAACATCTCGAAGCCATCTCCAAACCATCTCCAAACCACTTGAGGCACTCCGTTCGCACAGGTAAACGCCGCTCGAGAGGTGTAAGAAACCGAATCTCCGACACACAGATACACAGAGCCAAACACAGACGAAGACCCAGAGATTCATATAAATTTGATGAAGCGTACAAAATGCCATGCGGAGAGAAATGTTCCCCCCTTCCACCCCTCTGTCCATCCACCCATTCCACCACATCTGTCTATGATCTTTTTGTGTGTTTCCAATTTCAAAAGAAAGCCTCAAGAACATGGACCCTTGAAGCGATTCCTGCCCGCTCTGCAGGTTGTCGGAATCGAAATCATCGTGATCATCGCCATCGATGAGGATGAGGATGGCAAGAGGAGTCGATGCGATGCGATGCGAGTAGAGTAGAGTCAGAGTCAGAGGCTCTCAGCGGCTCTTAGGTTGAGGCGTTACTTTCAAGTGCCACGCAGATTAACAGTAACAAAAGATCGGCTCTGGAGGCGCTCAAGTGTCTCGAGATTGTTTGGGACAGGGTGAAAGAGAGAGAGAGAGGGATGATGTATCTCACTCGAGTGGCCATAGGGCGCAACGAATCTGATTTTTGAAGAGATCCCATTTGCACAGAAATGGGAGATGCACACAGAAAAACAGCTCACAGCCAGGGCTCAAAGCTCTGCTTTTGGCCAACTTTTAGCGCGTGTCAACCCTAAAAACCCTAAAACCCCAAAGCCGCGTAATTGGATTTCATTGCCCTTTACTGGACCAGTTTCTCGTGTTTCCCGAATGCCATTGATGATAAATCGATCGCCGTTCGACGAATCGCTTCATCAGCATTCAACTTGTCGCACGGCCGTAAAAAGCTGCTTAGAATTAAAGCTAATTGCCGGGGCCCCTCTACATGATGCGGCACATTTCGCTGTGTTAGCTCTTTAGGGCTGCTTAGGCCTGCTCTTGCGGCAGGAACATTCCCCTGACGACAGCCTGGCTAATTGGTCAGGCCCGGGCAGGGCGGGGGTGTTGCGGTTCTTAACTTTAACCCCCAACCCAAGCTCAGCCATAAAGCCAAATTCGCAGAAACTTTGACTTCATCTCATCGTTTTAGCATATAAGTTTTTTGCTTTGAGTTTCTCGTTTTTTACTGATTTTTTGTATTGATTGTCGCCGTCGTCTGCCCGAGAAATGTTTTTGCTGTTGCTGTTGCTGCTGCTGCTGGGGCACGACTCACGTTTCAAAAACAAAACAAAAAGATACCAAAAAAACAAGAAAACCAGACAGAAAGTCAGGCTTTGACGGCCGCAGCTTGAGATACCCTTAAATATAGTTTATTTAATTAAAATATGGCAGCTCCAGTTTGGATCGAACTTTCTGGGCTTCTATTGTAGAATTTAGTTTCAAGTTTAAATGGATTACTGTAATGAAATAAGGATCCCAAATGATACCACGTCAATCCTCTGACAATCGTAATACCCTCTGCACAAAGGGTATGGGGGACAGCGTCTCTCTGGGGCTTTTGGGGGCCTCTGTGCTCTGTGGCTCTCGTGTTTTCGGCTTTACGTACGTATCCGTGTGTGTATGTTTTTCCCTGTCCCGTTCGCCGTTCGCCCATTCGCCTTTCGTTTCTTTTAATGTCTTTGTAAACATAATTGCAACAACTCCAATAACAGATTGTTTGCGCGACTTTAATCGCTTTGTCGTGAAGTGTGAAATATGAGCGGCCAAGTCGCTGGGGAGCTTTTGACGCAGATGGCGATGGCGATGGAAGAGTGGGGACGGGGCGCCCTGAGACGGTCTCTGAGTGGACGCCAAATATCGGAGAGACGCACAGCGCTCTAAAAATACCCCCACAAAATAATTTAGTGGCTTGCGCCTCAAAGTATTTGCAATGTGTGGCTTGTGCTGTTTATAATATGGAAATATTGTATGCCCTGAAACATTGTTGTTTTTGCGGCCATTTTGTCAGCCAGAAAGAGACAGAGATAGACACAGAGTACCATAAAGAGAGAGAGAGACAGAGAGAGGTAGTGGTAGAGGCATGAAGATCAACAAGTTCAATTAGCGCATCGCTTCGATTTGCTAAATTTAATCCGAGCATAAAGCACGAAGGCAGCAACAGAGCGAATGCCACTCCGGTCAGATAAGGAGTAAAGTCCGAGAAGCGGACGTTTTAGCAACGCACACGTGGCCAGGATTGGAATGGAGTAGGGCCTGGTCTTCGTCGTCGTCGTCGTCGTCGTCTTCGTCTTGGGCTTAGTCTTGATATTGTTATTGGCATTGGTATTGGGGCCCAGAGGTCTTCCTTCGTCGAGTGCAGGGCGCCCAGCGACAAGATGTTGCAACAACACTCCACAGTGGAGTGGCAACCTGTGGAGCCTGTGCGCCATTAGCCATGGAGCATGAAACAAAAGCCGAGACAAAGATGGGGCAGGCAGCAGCAGCAGCGGCAGAGTCAGCCTCAGCTGCAGCGTCCCGGATCGGTTCGGCCTGCCACAATGCATTTGCGATAAATGGCAGGCATGGCTCGAAGAAGGAAGGCCCTTAAAAGCCACGACAACAACTGCAACGACAGCCAAGAGGGAGCGAGAGATTTGCGCAGTGAGATAGCTCATTTTGGATCCCATTTGGATCTTTTGCTGGAACTCGGGCTGTGCTTGTCCGAGTCAGAGTCAGAGTCTGGGCCAGTTCTTCGTTTGTTACCTTGGCTAATCGGCGGCTATGTAAGTTGCTTGTTGTACGTGCGGCGACAGAGCCTCGGTCCCAGCTTCGGCCTTCCAGCATCCGAGTCAGAGTCAAGACCATGATCGTGCTGCTGCTGTAGCTTTAGATGTTCCTCTTGTTGTTGCTGCTGTGGCTGCTGTTGCTGTTCTTCTGATGTTGACACCAGCAACAACAACTGCAACAGCAACAGCAACATTGAGCCTAAGCCGACGACGACGACGACCACAGCCGCATTCCGATATGTAAGGATTCATGGAGCTTGGCAGCCGCCTCTCCGAAGGGCGAGAACGAGGGCCGTCGCCTCCCCACTGGCAGCATCAGCATCCCAGGCAAGGTCAATAAATCCAGATGCATGATGGAAGGGGGTGGGGGTTGGGGGTTGTGGAATGATTGGAGCAGCCTCTGCTGCGGCTCTTCCATTGCAAAAGATCAGCGGAGATCAGTCCAAATCGAGCCAGAACAGGAAGGTTGGATATATCTATATATGCAATATATTTGCATCCATTATTCCTACTCCGGGTATATGTAATTTGATCTTTAAAACATACAAGCTGTTTTCCGACCGATTGCTACTAGGATGATCCGATCTTTACAGCTCCGAATTACATTTCATTGACATAAAAATGAGCTCCAGAATGGAGGGGCTGCCAGATGTACATATGTATATACAAACAGATAGATGTGACTCTATGTGCTATACTTTTGATGCCTATCAGTTAAACATATAGTTTTATAGGGTGCCATTCCAGTTCTGCATGGCATACACCTGTTTCACACTCTGCCCAGGGCATACGAGTCAATATCTCATTTATTATGGGCAAGGGTCTCCAAATTTCGTCCGCTTGTCACACATTAATTTCGAACAAAGCTTTTATAATTAGATGACAATTAAGCGTGTGTGTGTCTGTGTGTCTGTGGTGTATCTGTGTGTGTTACCAGCATTCCAATATCAATATTCAAATTCCATTGCTATTCATTTTGTGCGGCGGCTCATTTCATTTGCTTATTTCAAAGGAAAACGATTATTTCTGTTGGTTTTTTTTCTGTTTTTCTGTGTTTTTTTTTGCCGTGTTGAGTAAATGTTTTTGATTTTGTGTCGAAGAGAAAAACCGGTTCCCATCGCACAGAAATCAACTCGAAGAGAAGAGAGTCAAAGACAAATAGGGGGGCTGTTAAAAATACCGGGATCCATAACTGCCCCTGCGCTCACCTTTCAGCTGAGAAACAACTCACTCGCCCACCTCATTCACCTCACCCTCGGTAGTAAGGGGAAACGCGCTAAACTTTGTGCGCATATCGAGAGTATTTCTCGATGGGATGGGATGCCACTGCACTATGACTTTGCCCCAAACGAATATTGTTAATATTAGATGATGGAAGTGCGTAAATAACGCGCTCTTTTTATATGCAAAGTAAATATAATTCACACATAATTCAGAAACAGCTAAGGCTTCAGTTTAATCAGTAGAGACAACGCCAAACACCTTGGAGTCCCCTCAGTCAGTGACATTCTGTCATTTATGTTAAATGAAGATCGTAATGGCTGGAATCGCAGTACTCTCCTGCCTGATAATTGAAGTGAAACCAGGGATCATACATATAAAGGGTGGATTGGGTGGGTGCGTGTGAATAATAGTTTTGGGTGGGGGTTTTATTTACAGCTGAGCATTTCCTAATGCTGACGTATCAGATCTGCGCTAGATTACCTTTTTTTCTAAAGAAATTCTTTTTATTTGCGCCATTTTGGAATAAATGCTGCATTATGCACAGCAAAATCAAGCAAAGCGTGGGTGTGTCGAGACCTTCCGATCCGGGGGTCCTCGGTTCGAAGCGTGCACGGACTTTCTTTTTTCTTTCTTAAACAAATCTTTTTTTCCACAGTTTTACAGTAAAAATTACATTTTTCAAATTGTTTTGATATCACAAAATCTACATCTTAACTACATCTCAACGTAGCAGCAAAGCATGCTAGTTCCATAAATTCCCGCACGCATATGGGGGCGCCACTGTGCAAAACGTCGTTTCACAGTAGCGCCCCCATTATCACCGCCGGCCAATGCTGGAACTAACGTTTGAAATTTTACATTAATGTAGCAACAGCAACAAAATATTAGCCAATTCTGCAACCCAAATGTTGCAAAGAGTTTTAGTAAATGCCCGATAGAGCGCCATTGACCTAGGCGCCACTTGCACGCCACTATTGGCGAACAGACACAAGCTGTGCTATACATATATCCACCAGATGGCGCTGATGTTAGGCCCAGGTAGCGCGACTGTAAAATGTACGTCAGCTTTTGTCAGAGTGCGAAACCGAGTTTTCTTTATCGTTTTCCAGTACTGTTTGTAATGTTAAATGTCCAAGGTAAAGTTAGCGCGAAAATTAAAAAATATTGTGGTTCTTCTCAGACGCTATAAAGACGCAACCTCGATAGATTATTGCTCTGAGAGCCGAATAGAGTCGATTAGGATCTCCTTCCGAAGGTCCAACATATTAATTGAGCAAACATATCGAACGGCAATATATTCAGGAACAGGGACCGACTCGACTGGAATCTCGCCAGGCCAGACTGGTGGTACACTGGTGCAATTCGAATGGCAGTTCTTTTAGCCCTTGTGTGACCCTCCTCAGCGCGTACCAACGGTGGGTTTGACTTTGCGTCTGCGTTGGCGTATGCGCACTCACATGGATCACCAAAGAACACCCGATGCGGGCAGCGAGCCGTGAAGTTTAGTTGGCTTTGCTTTACTATGTGGCCGGTGGAGCGGGGGCGGGTGCGGGTGCGGCCGGTAGTCCCTTTGGCCAGGGGCCATGCGCATGCGTGTCGGTGTCGCTTGCCACCACCGAAAAAGAGCATTGGGCCAGGGCCATAAGGCGTTGCAGGGGCTCACTGCGTTGAACAGTTGAATAGAGCCTTTTGTCCCATTCCGAAAGAGAGTGCAACAATTGGTGGCAGCGACTCTGGGGCAGACGGGCAGACAAAAAGCCAGCCGGGTATCTGTTGCACACACAAACACACACACATACGCATACACATACCCTTACTCGCACTCGCACTCGTACGCGCAGAGTTCTTGCCATAAAACACTTCAAGCATAACTTGGGCTTCCACTCCACTCCGCTCCGCTCCATGCCCCCTCACGTGCCCGTGGCGGCATTCGTCTCTACGACAACGGAGTCGCCGCAATAGAGTCGGGTCCCAAACAATTGTGCCACGCTGCGACTGCGCTGTCGTTCCGCTTGCTGCCACTGCCTCCCCCTCGCGCCTACCGCTGCAGTTTAAAGTTGAATGCAATGCAGCATTTGATTACGATAGAAGCGATGGCTATGGCGATGGCTATGGCGATGGCTATGGCGATGACGATTGCCACAGCGACGCTACATTAATGAATTCTCGATTGCTTGGCATTTATTCTCGTTTTCTGTGTCGTTTTTGTTTTGTTTTTTGGTTTTTTTTTTTTGGTGGAACCCATTAAATTCACTTAACAAAACCTCGTCACGAGCTAAGAATTCTATGTGCGGCGGCAGCGGCCGCCCAGCTGCCTAATTGCCGTACAAACCTTTAATTATCGACTTGCAATCCCCTAGAGAGTCGATCGGCATCCAAATCTGCTGCTGAATCAGACATTTGCCACAAACTCACCTGCAACGAGAAGAAACCAAATGTTGGAATTAGTTTTTATGGCTTTAAGTGGGGCGGAGGTATTGGGGGGTCGATTGATGCTCACGCCAATTGCAAATTGCTGGCAAACTCTACAGTTGCTGAGTCGCTCCCAGCTGTTGGCATTACGCTACTGCTTTCCCAGCACTTGCAACACTTTCGCTTCCCAGCCAGAGATGGCCTGCCCCTGCCGCAGCTCCACTCTGTCTTTCAATTCTCACGCTGTGCGCCCAAACGCGAATAATTCTCACGACACTGAAACAAAAAGCAACAACAACAGCAGCAGAGCCAGCGCCAGCGGCAGTGGCGTCAAAGTGATGCCACAGCCAGCACCAGGCCCAGCAGCTTGCCGAGATGCTTCTTGCTACATGCCCCACCACTCTGGATGCGGCACTCACTGTTTTTTTTTGCTGTTGTGGAAGTAAGAATCGCATTTACCCCAAAACACAGTTGCAGATTGCAAGTGCCAATGTCACATATGAGGGGTGGCTGGTGAGGGGAGGGGAGTGAAAACACATGTGAAGGGGAGTGAGTGGGGAGATCCAAGCCCAGATGCCGGCCTTTGGCTAATTGTGGGTTAGCAGCGCTACAGTTTTTGTTGCTTTGCCTTTTGCTTTTGGTGCCTTCGTTATGTGTGCCAATTTTGTTGCTCTCTCCATGTTCCAGATACAGATATAGATGCAGACACGGCACAAGCAGATACAGATACAGAAGCAGACACAGACACAGATAGAAGATGGCAGATACAGCTACAAAGGTCAGTGCCACACATTAGGGCGGCAAAGTCAAATGGGAATTCAAAGACAATGAATCGACATGCCACATAGTCGTACAACGATGAATCACACTGGCAGCAATTGAAATTACATTATTTCTGGAAATCCAAAGAAGACATAGAAAAGTAAAGCATCCAGATTCCAGGAGATATGATTTTTGAGCGGATATCATGTGGAGATATTCTCCATATTTATTCGATTGTTTCTTCCAAATGAAACGTTTCCAAACACTTCGTGTCTTATCTTCATCTCGCCGTTTCGATTGTGAGTTAAACGTTTTCCCAATTCCCACAATTTCCAGCATCCGCTTTGGGTCCCGGCTTCTCATATATGCAAATGCAAATGGCCACCTTTCATCCAGCCAACAACACAAAAGACCGGCCCCGACGACTGACCCAGGCTGAACCTCGAAACTCCAAAGTGAAAAGCAATCTTCTCACATTATAAATCATCGCAGTTCCCCAGTCCCCCCAGTCCGCCAGTCCACCCGGCTCCAGCTCAAAGAGGCCGAATGATAATTAAGTGCTAACTCGAGATTCTCCTCTCGTGGCTTTACTTGATTTGATTTGATTTGATAGAACATAAAAATGTGGATATCTATATGGATTGTAGGCGGATGTAGGCGGGGGCATTGTCTTTGGCATTGTTCGTCAATGAATTGAAATGTTCTGCTCTATATAGAGAGCGTTATGCAGCAGCTGCTATCGGTTGAGTTGTGCAATGGAATGTGCCTCTGGTCCAGGCCATTTAATTAGGGCTCATGCATGCATGATGTTGGGTGGACTTGTCCACAGGCTCCCTTATCGCTGCCTAGCATGAAATCAAACAGAATTATGCAGAGGCTATCCGGGTGACTTATGCAATTGAATGTTTAGTCTCTCGTGCGTGCACGATGAATGGTGCAGTGCACCTCTCATCTACTCGAGGAGATATCAGGCATCTGCTCACGTACAAAGTTCGACCCCTTATCACGCCCCGTGCTGCTGCCTGGCTGCCTATCAGCAGGAGCCTAGCCTGCGGTCCGGGCCGTGTCAAATGTTATCATCATCGTAGCGCAGCGCATGAAATCGAATAATATAATACCAGCAATAATCACAATGACAAAACCGCTGAGCTGCAATGTTTACGTACTGAAACTGAAGTCCGACACCAGGTCGGGCCGTACGAGGCGCTGAAGCAGCGGATTTCTCGGTGGAATACACAAAGCCCCAGTCCCAGCCACAGCCACAGACACAGCCACAGCACCGAGCTCCAAGTCCGAGCAACAATCCAACTACTATGGCGACAACAAGCGTGCCCGATCCCAATAATAAAACCAAATAAAATGTATAAAACACCAACAGCGCGGCAGAGGCCACAAAAATAATTGAAAAACAAATTAAAAAGAGGACAGTGGTAGAGGGAGAGGCAGAGAACAGTGGGAGAGGGTGAGGTGGGAAAAGGCGAGCAATGTTGAAATAAAATATGAAATGTTGGCAATTAATGAGCGGGGCAAAAAAAGAGCTTCTGCTGCTGCTGCTGCTTCTCTTGCCAGAGCAGCAGATCCCTCGTCAGATATGTATGATCGGTGGCCGCCTACTCCGTCGGCCACTGGGTGACCACTGGGCATGGCCATGGCTGAGTGAGCGAGCGCAGAAGCTTCTCTAGCCTCTGGAATGATATGAAATGGAATGGACATTGACCCATCGACCGGCTAGAGAGATATCAATCAAAACTCCAGCGGATCGTTAACTTCGGGCTCCACTCGTGGCAGCGTGGCATCGTGGCACCGCTTGTGGCACACAACATGGCGCAAATAAGGCAAGACTCTCATGTCCACATCCACATCCAGATTCAGAGGCTCCTGCTTGCTTTAATTAAAGCGAAGACAAAGGGTACGAGAGCGAGACAGAGAGGGAGAGAGAGACAGGGTCAGCAGCAGCAGCATCCACATCCAGGAATGGAGTGACCAAGTCTCTCGCTATGGTCTGTAGGATGCCACTTGGCAATTGATCACAATTATGTCGCTGCTTGTGCTGATGCTGCTGCTGCTGCCATGCCTTATTGGTGGGGCAGTGTGGTCCCGCCATATTGGGACCGATGGTAGATGGAAAATTCACATCATTTCCAGCTGACAATTCGGTCAGAGAGTGCAAAAAGCCAACAAGAGCTGGGGCCGGGGCCACATTGGTGAAAGTTTCCACTGGCAGAGCGACAGATACGACACTTGGCGGCATCATCGACTCGACTCGCCTCAGCATAGATTCTGTTTTTCTGTGGCAAACAATGCCAGAGCCCCCAGCAGGAGGTGGAGGAGGTGGTGGAACAAAAAAATGAAATAAACTAAAGCATTAATTACTTCCGGAGCAAACAGAGAGCTTAAGACGATGCTGTGGCCAGAGCCACCAGAGCCAGAGCCAGGCCCCAGACCTGTACCGGTTTGTGGCTAAGACCCAAAAACAACAAAAAATAAGCAAACCCCAGAGCCAGAGTCAGAGCCACAAAAGGTTTCCCCTGTCAGCGGGTGTTCATCAAAATTCAATGAGCACTGCGAGGCCCTGTGCCTGTGCTGTGCCCCCTCCGCCTGGCCTTACCACGATCTTCAGTTCTTAGCACAGTTTGTTAATCAGTTTTTTGTGTCCCTTGCTCGTATATAATGTGAAAATGAATGCCCCAAAACCCCAACATCAATCTCCGCTCCAGACTCTGAAACGAAAAAACGACAAAAAATAAAAAACAGCAAGAAATATGCTGCATGCCACATAAGTGGTATATAGTATATTCATAATGGCGTCGTGTTCGAATTCCGATTCCGAGAGTGCTGACTGTTGAATCTTGGCAATATTCGCACTGCCATTCGTACCCGAACTCGTACTCGTATTCGTATTCATATTCATATTATTTGTATTCGTATTCCTTCCAAAAACGTGCTGAGCCTAACAAAAGCAGTGATATGTGCTGTGCTCTGCTGTTCTCTGCCGTTTTCCCCGAAAGTGTACGCTGCTGCTGTTGCTGCTGGGCTTGGGGATTTTTTTCTGGGTTACTTACGCTGCGATGTGGCTACATGTGTACACGGTGTTGTCTGTCGTGGAGGTGACTTTACTTAGTGCTGCAATCAGCACAAGTCAACAGAAGAAGCAGCAACAGCAGCAGCAACAGCAGCAGTAGCAGCAGGGGTCAGAGGTTAGCAGACAAAAATGGGGGGGAAGAGATAGTCATGCTTCTCTTAGATGTTGTTGCTGTCGTGGGCTAACATGCAAATGCAGCGTGCAACAGCAGCAGCAGCAACAACTTAAGCAACAGCAGCTGTAGGAACGAACACCCAATGGTAAATGTACTTCGATTCGAATCTTCCAAGAACATGAAAACTACGTGATCGCCATGACAATTTCCAAATTGTACGAGTATTTTTATTATTTTATTATTGAGAAAAAAAAAATACACATTCACGTAGCACCCAGCCATACACAATCAATACCCATATACATATAGAGCCAACCATGCTCGTACTCGTACCCGTACATCGGTTTACATATATAATTACATACGAGTTTGTGCATATAGATTTCATGTAGACACTCCCTCTGACTTTGGCTCGCTGCGGACTTTACTTTTATGCAATTGCCAATGTTTGTCATTTGGTGGTTCGACATTGGGCATTGGGACATTGCGACATGCCAAGAATCGGGAGTGCTTCGATTTGGGAGTATTACTTATGGGGAGTGCTGCCCACATCGGCTCATAATCTGACACACTAATCGCTCTGCCAGACGGGGAAAACTGTTCGCATTTGAATATCTTTTGAAATGTCTTACATGTGGATGGGGGGATATGGAATGGAATCCACTTAGCCATTGACAAAATCCAAGATCCCATCGTTTTTCACATACTTCAAAGAGACTCAGAAAGACAGAGAGAGAGAGAGAGCGATCTCTGCTTATCTTATGGAAAATTAAAAACTATACCCAAACAGCATGGGAATACCATCTGAATGGCATTATGTATGCCAAAGACGTTCGACGTTCGACGTTGGACATGTCAGAGATAGCTTATGGGTGCGGAGTTGCTTTGAAGAAAGGCCCCAAATGAATTCGGGGAATACGAGAGTGCCAGTGCCAGTGCAAGTGCCTTGCCATAGCCATTAACCCTTGTGTGGTGCCTATTAACCCCAGAGACACAGACACATTCGCTTGCAGCATCATCATCAACCTCAAATTACTTCCGCTGCAACAGCAGCATTACTCGCACTCTTTCTACTAGAACCGGCAACATTCTGGATGCGGCCCAAACAATTACTTGCCACATATGCGGCCATGCCCCTGGCGAGTGTGTGTGTGTGTGTCTGTAATCTATGCGGCCAATCTGATGGATGGTTGGATGATGGTCCAACAGGTACGCGAGTACTAAAGAGAGGGACACAGTCCGCGGCGGCCTGTCGCTATTCCATCATCGTAATTAGCGCGATGCCGCTGCCACAGAGGCAGCAACAACAGCAGCACCAGCGACAGTGGCAACAGCGGAAATTCCAGGCAGGAAAATCGCTTCGGATGCGGACCATAACGATTTTCTTTAGTGATTTTTCCATTTCCAGCACACCGACACAGAAACACAATCCTTGCGTGGACAAAAAATAAATACAAAAAAAAAAAAAAACCAGTCGATCGACACCGGATGGCCAGCGCCGGATGGGGCGGGCTCTTGGGCGGACAGTGGATGCTGGATGCTGGAGATGGGGATTGGGTGGGCATTCTGGATGTTTTGTCATCGCAGCATTCTGGCAGGAAATGCGAACCGGATCGATCTATGCTATCAAGTGCAAAAGTGCAGAAGTGTTGAAAGCGTAGGGAGGCAGCAGCATCGCGATTCAGAAGATGCAAAAAACCCGTTCGCTCGATTGTAATTCATTTTGGGGCCAGGCCAGGCTTGGCAGCGCACTGTTCCGCTGTTCCTTCTGCTCCGCTTTTCTCTGCAGAGTTCTCGCTCCCTATTTAATGCATTTCGGAGAAGTGATCTCCGGCGATCTCTCTGGAGCGCAGCGCCCAGAGAGGGGCAAACATTTTGGCGCAGCTGTTAATCCCAATTAACCGCAATTAATATTATACAATTTTTATGGAAAGTTGAGCCAAACGTTGGGTGGGGGTGTGGGGTGGGAGGGAGAGTGTGCGGCGCCCTAGCCAGCAGAGAGAAGTCATCTTCTCCCTCCCATAACCCGACCCACATTATCCGTTACAAACCTTTATTTTTCGGCTCGATCTGGTCAGTGCGTGAGAGCGGGAAACATATTCAATTCCAATTCCAAACTCTACTTGCAACAACCGACCCCGATGCTGCTGCTGCTGTTGCTGCCCCGTTCTGTGTGCCTCCCCAACTGTTGCCAGTTTAATTGTTTTTAATTAACGCAAACGCTTTCGACTTCGACTCGGCATCAACATTCCAATTTTCCCAATCCTCTGCTCTGCTCTGCCCTTCCCTCCCTACTGGGAGAGATCTCTGATATGGAAACTTTCGTCATCGTTTGACTTTAATATTTCTCTGGTTCGTCTATTGAATTTTTTCGGAACGGAATGATTTTTGAAAGCTTGTCAGCAGCATGTGGGGTGCGGTCGGTCCCCTTACGAGTATTTACACACACACACGCAGTCGCACCCATAGATACAGACACAGATACAGATACAGACACTTCTTGAACTGTCGGGTTGAGTGATCTGATGCATGTGGCGGCGCTTCATACAATCAAAAGAAAACTGTCAATGATTCACATTCTGTCTGCATGTGACCCCACAGCCATCAAGGGGTTAACTCTCCACCTCCTCCACCACCTACCCCTCTCCCCATCACTCTCACTCGCTGGTATCTAAGCGCGAAAAGAGGCGGAGCCTCCCTACCTCCCTACCTTCTTTACGAACGCTTCCCTTTGTAATTATGCAAGATCACTGCCAGACAAAGCGGACAGCGGACTACGGATAGTGGACAGCGGACGACGGACAGCGGACAACGTTGACCTTTGAATTGTGATTGTGACTCTGCCTTGAATCTGCCTTATTATGTTCGTAAGCGTTTTCCGGCCCCCAGAACAGATCAGAACAGAACAGAACCTTCCACAGAATAGCCAAAAACCAACAAACACAGCAGAAGACAAACAATGTGGATGGATGGATGTCCCGTCCGGCTTGGATTTGTGGAAGGAAAATAAAAAGAGACAAAGACAAGTACAGGGGGCAAAGGCAGACTCAAAAGAAGTTGCTGATGATGGAGATGGGCTGATGGAGCAGGAGCAGGAGAAGAAGGAGGGGCAGATGGCTTTAATGGGGGAGAGGGAAGAGCAAGAGATGGCTATTACCAGAGGCAAAGAAGCTGAAGCTGGGGCATTGCTTGCTCTTTGGCGTAATCCGATGCCCCCAGGCTCTCAGCTTACCAAAAACGACATATGGTGCAGCTCCCTCTTGCCCCCTCCACCGCCTACGCCTTCAGATGTTGCAAGTACCCCCTTCAAATCGCTAATTGCAGAGTCTCCTCCGTCTTCGTGTGTTTATCTCTTGATCCACACAATGTGGCAAAGGGTAAGCGATCTCTTGCAACGCTTCACTTCGCATCGCATTGAATCTCAACCCATTTCAAGCCATCCAATGCCCGCAACAGCTGCAAGCGGCTGCCAGCAAATAGCGTCTCTTTTTTTTATATTTTGGCCAACTCATAAACAAAACAGCCGCAGAAGGGGCCGCATGTCGATGAAGAGACGGACTGGCAACGAATGTTCAATACTCTTGCCGCTTAGGGTATGCCCCAGACCGCCCCGACGCACCACGACGCATGCGTCATGGACAACAAATGGGGGCAGGCTGGCGCTGCCGTTGATTGGGCCCGCACTTAACCTTCTCAACCGACAGAACGAGCAGCCAAGCAGCCGAGCAGCGCGAGAGCCGAAACGAGTACAAACGATGGAGGCCCGAAGCAGCTTCTGTCTAGCCTCCCCATTGGCGGCCCCATTGGTGGCGGATGGAGGGGCTGGTGGGGGCAAATGCAAATGAGGCAAACAAATGTGCACAAATGTTCAACAAATCAAACAAACGAAACGAAACGAACCGGAGGAGAATCGAAAATAAATACATATGCGAGAGAATACACGTACATACATATAATAAAATCAACAAAAAACAAAAACGGCCATAAACAATCAGAATGGAATACCCTCATGTGATCCCCTGCCCCTGCAGCCTCTGCCACTGATGCTGCCACTGCCCCTCCTCCATCTGTTGCTCCTCTCATTGTGCTGTCAGATTTTATTTCAATTTTCTCACCAAAAGGAAAACTTGCAGTTGCATGCGCCAGCTGGGGGAAATTTGGGAAAATGGAAGTGAAAAGTTCCTGCTGGAGCTGAAGCTGGAGCTGGGGCGATGGGAAACATTTCGGGGCACAGGAAATTGATTATTATTTATGATTGCAACCAGGTCTTCCCCTCCCCGCTTCGTCCCACGCTGCCTCTTAGCATACGCAGACGTGAGAATCCCAGTACAAAAGTACCCCCGAAAGAAACAAAGAAGCCAAATGAAAAGTATCTGGCGGATACAATGCAGTAAGAGCAAGATGCTCAGATACGGTGCCAGAACAGAACCTGCTGGTGGCTCTCAAGTGGGCGCTTTGCCCTCTTCATAATTAAAGACATGAGGAGTGCAGCGTGAAGCATGCAGCATGCAGCAAGCAGCATGCAACTCTCCTCAAGTGGTTTTCCAGATTCCACATACATTTTCCAGCTAAAAGGACTCTCTCACTCTGTGCCGCATATGGGAGGAACATGGGAACTTTCTGCTGGTGCGATGCATCCGCCAGGAGCACCATATTTATGGACATGTCCTTTATGAAACCCGACACTTATGGATGGTCCCTGCGTACACTCGCCGAGGAGAAAGCAGAACCCAGAGCGAACCTGAGACGTGGGCGAGTCTCTTAATCGCATACCTGCCCCTGCCCCTGCCAACTACACGTCCCTCCACGGTGACAGTCTCAGAGCCATTCGCAGTCATATTTTTTTAAGCGAAAGACCTGAAAAAAAAACACGACCGACACTCGACTCGACTCGCCGTGACAATGGCGATCCTTTGCCGGCCACTTAGCCGGTTCCTGTCTTTCGAGTCCTTTTCGCTGGAACCTCCTCAGTCGCCCGGACACGGACACGGACACAGACACAGATACAGACACCACTTAACGGCACTCTGTCTAATGCTCTTTTTCTGAGCTCCCGGGCTCTACGTTCGCTGTCTGTTTTATGGGTAAGGTGAGTAGTCAGCGCAGTCATCGGATTTCATCATAATCTTCGCTGTGGCCCGGTGGGTAATTATTTTTTCTTCTACTCCAATTTTCTGCCTTATCAGCTCCGATAAGAGGCCACCGGCGCGCCGGCTGCCGTCGTGATTCACTCCCTCCCCAGGCAAAGATCTGCTAAAGTTGATTTTGTGCATTTCCAAAAATAAATAAAACCACATATCGCTGAAAGCGCAGTCACCACATCGATCAGGCAACAAAAAGGTAAGTAAATATCGCATTTAATTGAACCACTGTCATCATGGGCCATGTCCGTCGAGTCGATCGTATCTTGGCCATAATATGCTCAGGTTTACCGCTCCAACGAGAATCCTACAGACTCATTATTTATGTTAATGTTTCGCCCATCCACATTTAGCATTGCACAATTCCCACAGGACGGTTTGAAGAAGACGGACCCAGAACCAGTTGTTGTGGAAAAACAGATGAAATTGGCCAACTATCGCACTCCGAAGCGGTTTATACTCTTGCATTGTGTGTACTGCATATGTACCATGGCAAACGGAAATGCATTTCCACTTTCAATTGTGCACACAGCGAGTGGAGGAAATGATCTGTTGGCTTAATCACAATACGATTATAATCTGATCTGTGCAAACGACACCCCGAATATTGCGAGAGCTGGGAATAATTATACGTATTTCATGCTCAATCAGATCTTGAATCACAGGCTATACTGCTGACGATACTGCAGTATCATTTCATACAGACTTAAAAGATCTGAAGCTGAATTGTCTTGCATGACAGGGCAAAGGTTTCTTTGGAAGGTTCTCTAGAGATTTTCTCACTCTTACTCAACGGGTATCTGCTTCAGGCTTAAGCTTATATACGGCAATTCAGATCCGTAGTGGATATCCCCTATCATTACAACTATGTATACCCTTTGGCAAAAAAGGGTAGCTGGCCACTAACTGACTTGGCCATATCACACAGCAAAAGAAGGCAGGCTGCAACTGCAGCGAGCCAAAACTTATAATTTATAAGCTGGTTTCCTTGTTCCATGATGTGCAATGCATTTTTTAAGTTTAAGCAAAACAGAAAAAACACCTGCAAGTCGTTCCCTCTCACTCTCTGCCACTGTGCCGCTGTCTCTCTCCCTCTCTCTCTGTCTCTCCGTCTGGCTCTGTCTCTGTGTTGCGCATGCGCAGCGACAAAGTACTTCTACTTTTTTTCTGCTGCTGTCTCTGCCTGCATGCATGCCCCTCGCTTGCCCCTTCCTTTGGTCTCTTTGCTGCTTCGCTTGCTTCTTTTTTGCATGAAATAAAATCTCACGGTTCAGATGCGTACGAGAGTTGGCAGAAAGACAAAAGAGAGCCGAGCGGTTGGCCCAAGAGCCACTCGGGGGGCAGGTGGTAGGAAGTCTTGGCAAAAACAAAAACGCAAAAACTATCCATTTGTGTGTGTGTGTGTGAGTAGAGGGGACAGGCAGGGATGGATAGACATGCATGTGGGTTTGTTGCTGCAAAAGAGACATAAAACCAAGAGAGAGAGAGAGGAAGCCAAGTTTTGGAGAGGCGAAGCTTTTGATACCGTAGCAGATTGATTATTTCTATGATGATGATCGGACATCATCAGTTCCACTGCGTACATAAACAGGAAAAGTTAATCTTAGACACCTCCTAAAATTAAAGATACCTTCTGCGCACCGACAAAATCTTCATGCCCGCTTTAAAGGGTATGCAAAAACAGCAAGCACCGAGCAAAACCAGTTTCTGCATCGATCGACAACAAAGCAGAAGAAGCAGTAGAAGAGGGGGGCTACACTTGAAGCATTTGCCGTTGTCCATGCAAATGGAGTAATAGACAAAAAATTTGAATAAGCATTTGTGCATTTCATTCCACTGTGCTGTGCCGCTGTCCCACGTTGTCGTCCTTTTTAACGAGCGAAATACTGCAGTGGCACCGACAATCCGGACTTCATTCATATTTAGGAGATGCTTAATGGGAACTGGGGCTGCTGCCGCCGCCGCAACCGCTACCTGGACCACGCAGGCACAGGTAGATGGTAGAAAAGGTAGAAAGACGAAACGAAACGAAAGGAAAGGAAACACCTTGTTTGCGAACACTGGGAAATCACGCTGAGCTGAGCTGCGCTGCGCTGCTCGAGAAACCTGTTGTTGTTGTGTCCCGCTGTCCCGCAGAAAGGGCCAAATCAGAACCAGAGCCAGGCCAAGCCAAGCCAAGCAACAGATGCACGATGTGCAGAGGGATTGAGAAACGCATTGGGAGAGACGGAGAGATATCTGTATGTAGATACGAGGCATTTCCTACCCTGAAATCTGAATGAATCGAATCTCTTTTATCACTGCTGGGTGCTCCCTTCGCGATCTTTGTCTGTGGCGTCTTTTGTCTGCATTCTCGCACATGAATGATGTATGATCGTGCACCTCGCCAGTGCCCAGTACCCACTACCCCGTATCTGTACTCGTATCTCTATGCGTATCTGGCAGTATCTCTGCAGTTCTATCTACTAGATGCTCATACACAGAACTTGGCACACAAAAGGAGGGATCTGAGAACTGCTTACCTTTCATATTGCCATGGTCCACATAGCCGGCATTGCTGGAGGATGAGGCCGCTGCGGCAGCTGCCAGGCAGACGAGGATCTGCACAGCGATCCCCATCAATCCGGGACTCCTGCTCATGGTGCGGCACTTTCTATTCTCCGTTTTATCCGTTTGGGGGCTACGGCTACGGCTACAGCTCCGTTTTCCAGGGGCTTTGCTTATTTTCATAAGCTGTACAAACACGCGTTTCGCTTCGGGATCGGTTGGTGTTGGTGTTGATTCTGTTTTTGTTTATTTCAGACTTTTGATTACAAACTTTTCGCGATAATTTGCAATGAGCGAAGGGTTGGGACGACGGGACTGCGGCTTCGGCAGCGACTGCGACTAGTGAAGCGTAACGTGCCCCATCTCAGAGCCAGACTTAGCCCGGCCAGAACCAGCCGCCAGTTCTGTCACTGGCAGAATACGCGGAACCGTAAATTACGAGTGTGTATAAAGATAAACTTTATATTATTTTTTTTTGCTCGTTTCGTTGCGCTGGCAAGTGTTTCGCCGAAATCTGTTTTTAGCGAGCGATTCCGCGTAACGCGAAATGCGAAACGCGAACGATCGCGTTTGAGTTAACGTGTTTACAGGTCGCGCGGGGGCGGGGGCGGTACAGAGCGCGAGGCCAACGGTAGTGGCTAATACCAACACAACGTCAACGCTCAATGGGCGATCATTCACACGCGCACACACACAGGCACAGACACCGACACCTCGCATGGGCCAAAAGCTCTGCTCTTGCTGTTGGTTGGTGGTGTAATTGTAATAGTTGTTAACAAAACTTGCACTCTGCTCTCTTTGATTTGATAACTAGACTCGACTCAAATCTCCTTGATTTGATTGCTTCCCCGTAGGATTGTTGGAGAAACTCCTCCGCTTTGCTTTGCAGAGTTATTATTTGGAGCAGTGCCTGGCACTGATAGCACTGATCCGTGCGAACAACCGTTAGCCGACAACACTAACAACAACAACGACGTCAACGAGAGAGACGTTGTTTAACCGTCAAGAGCGAAAATTGAAATGCCGCCTTCGGCGATTCTAACCGCGCGCCTGTTATCGATCGAATTGGTATATCAGTATGGCTGTATGCGGTATGGCATGAAATACCACCACAAATACCTGAAGTAAAGAGTAAAAAAATACCACAGTATGTATCGCATTTTTTTGCCGGCACTAGCGCGTGGGTATAACAGCAGCGCTGGCTCTTAACAGTACAAAGAGTACACAAAGTGTAAACACACTAAAGTTGATTCCAGAATGTTAAAATTTATCAGTGCTGACCGGCATTCAATTTATCATGATAGTCTCAAAACCATCGATAGTAGAGACTAGCAGCAAAATATTGATACTATCGATAGTGCCCTCGATGGTTTGACACCTCTAAATAAACAATAAACAAAATGAGTATTGTAGAGGAGGACAACGAACCCGAGCAGAAATACGCCCGCCTGATGCTGATATCGAAGGACCTGGATACTGACAGCAATTTAAGCAGCTATGCTGACGATGGAGATGATGGAGACGGTATGTATTCTAGCTGCAAACGGCAATGTTTACCACTCAAATTATATTGCAGATGCCATGGACGCCGCGTCCTCGATGCCCAGCAATGTCCGCTGCAAGTGGGCGGAGGGCGAGGTGGATGTCTTCCTCGAACTAATATCCTCCATGGGCCTGCAGGCTGCATTGCTGCGCAAACGGAACGCAAAAGTCTTCAAGATGATATCCAAGGAAATGGCCAAGAGACAGTACGCCAAAGGACCAGACAAGCTGCGTATCAAGTTCCAGCTGCTCAGACGCTTGTACAACAAGGCCAAGAACGGAAGCGACTCATTCGAGCATTACGAAGCGATGCGAAAGCTGCTTGATCCCACAGAGGAGGAGCTGGCGGCTGTGGATGCGAAACCCATCCTAAGCAGTGGCAGCGACAGTGAATCCAACGACAGTGACGACGACGATGGCGACAACTCGCAGCGTGGTGGAGGTTGAGTTTGCACCTTGTCCATTCATAGAGTCCGGCACTAATAGATCCCTTTTCACAGCCCACTTCTGGACAGACGAGGAGGTTGATGCCTTTCTGTTGATCATCAAGGAGAACGGTTTCTTCCGTGCCCTAGATGGGCGCAAGAAGCGCAACTTCCAGACCCTGGTGCACATTTCCAACATACTGGCCAAGCAGTCCTTCAAGCGAACGCCCCATCAGCTGCGCAACAAGCTGCGGCTCCTGATCAAGCGATACCGCGAGGCCAAAAAGGATGGCCTCAGCAATGTACGCATACTGCCCCGTCACTTCCAGCTGTTCGATGAGCTAATCAACGCCCCCAAGGGTCTCAAGCGTCGCAGCCCCCAAAAGCAAGCCCGCTCGGCTCCAGTACCCACTGCTGCTGACCCCGAATACGTTTTGGACAGCGACAGCGAGAGTTCCACCTCCAGCTGTGACCTGTTAAGGGCGGCCGGCGAGAGTGACGACTACGAGGATGCCTTTGAGACCACCACCGAGGCCACGCCATTGGAGGTGCTCACTTCGATAAGCGAGGGGCAGAAGAAACTCGTGGAGTATCTGAAGCATTCGAACGACACCTTTCTCAGGCAGCAGCGCGATATGCAGAATCAATTTCTGCAGGATATGACGGAGCTGATGCGACAGGATCGGGAGGAGACTATTCGCCGGATATCTGAACTGCTGGAGCCCAAGCCTGCTATGTGAGGAGAGCAAAGGAAAGGAAAGGCTGCATGACTTGTCTCAAGCTTCTAAAATTTTTATTGAATTGAATTCGAAGTTATTGCAAAAAGTTGTCATTATTTATATGTATGTATATATACTCGTATTTTATGTATATATATAATATATGTATATATGCTATATTCATATCATATTTGTGTGTGGCCATATGTTTGCGTGTGTTTGTGTGTGTGGGTGTGTGTCCAATTTATGTATCTAAGTTTTTCAATGTATAATTAAATATGTATGTAATTTTGAGAGATTTTTGTATTCGTATTTTTCGTTATTTTGATATGCTACAGTTTTTTAGTTTTCGTTATTCTTGGGATTAAGTTAACAGTTTTTTTTTTGTTTTGTTTTGTTTTCATTTTGTTTAACATTAAGCGAAAATGCTTGTAATCTTTAGAGTTACGTTACCTCATCGTGATCTCAATCGATCTATCCGTGTGCACGGATATACATATCCATGCACACATTTTATGTATATTTTTGTATATTGTTCGTTTCTGATTTCGTTACGCTTCGTTTCACAACAACTAAGCAAGCTCGTCAAAAAAAGGATTCCTAAGCTGCCGATTCGTTCCGATCTGGCTGGATATACATACATACATACATATGTATGCATGTATGTAGGTTTGTGTGGGGGCTATGTTCTATGTTTGTGTGTGTACTGCATGCGTAACGCTCAGGCACAAAGTGTAAATTACAAATATCTCGATGGAGCGAAGCTCCCTCCTCTCTCTCTCTCTCGGGTAAAGTGAAAACAAGAACATAATCTCTCATTGGTGGCTAACGTAGTTATTGGAATTTTCAATAGCGGTGAATGTGTGAGTGTGTGTGTCTCTTGGAGCACGGCTCGGCTTTTAAGTCTACTCTGAAGCTTGGCTTGACTTGGCTGCGGACGCGGCTGCTGCTGCTGTGTGTGGTTATTTCTGCTCTCTTTTCGCTTGTAACAACATTAACAAAGTGTGGATTAAGGCCTGACCATCTATTTGATGTACCTGGGTGTGGAGTAGTTTTGGTTTATCTTGATTGTGGATAGAAGGGTAGTATAGGGCGTAACAATCTAAGAGCTGACCGGCTCGGGCAGTGGGTTCTCGGTGATGCGTATTTTGTTGCTCTGTGTGCCGTAGTAAAGTGTGCCGGATGTGTCTGTGGTGACGTAGGCACGGTTGCCATTTCCATTTCCATTCTCCTGATCTTCTTCCTCCTCGCTGGCGTCGGCATTGTTATTGTCCCCGGCTCCAGTTCCGGCTCCAGCTCCGTTGTTGGTACAGTTAATGGCCGTCTCGCGTAGCCGATTGCCAATCCGTAGATTTAGCTGCCTCTGGCGATCATGCTCCCGTTCTCGGTCGCGCTCCTCCATCGCTTGCTGCTGCTGCTCCCGGAAGTTGGCGAAGAATATCGAGGAGTAAGTGTGGTACTTGGTGCCGCACGGGGAGCTCGCCGGTGTCGAGAGTGGCGTTGCTGTGGCAGTATTAGTGGTTGATTGTTGGTTGTTTTTGGAGGGGAAGGTAGTAGTTATTTACGTTATGTTACTCTTGAGCATGTAAGTTGTTGGTTGATTGGTTGATTGATTGATTGATTGACTGGTTGGTTGGTTGGTTGTTCTTGATGGGTGTTTCTTTATACACTTTCTAGGGATTTGCTGCTGTTTAAAAGATGTCTGTGTAGGCGTGTGTTTGCGTTTGTTTGTGTTTGTGTGTGTCTCGGTGTCTCTGTGTGTGTGGAGTGCATCTTGATTGATGATTGATTCAGGATGATGCGGCGACAATCGTTGCTCTGGTTGATGAGGCGATCTGACAATGAGTGGACGCAGGCTGAGCGGTGTCGATGGCTGCGCATGCGCACAATGATTTTCTGGATGAGGCGCCATCTGCCGGTGATGTCAAGGATGAGGCTGTGGGAAAGAGACAGACACAACTCGACTCTCCGTCTGGAACTATAGATCTTTTACAGGGCTGCATCATCTTTTCGTTATAGTTTGAAGTTTACGTTGTTCGTTTTATTTAGAATTCTCAGATATACAACAAAAGCTTACACTTTCAGTTTTTTTGGTTTTCTTTCTTTGCATATACTTTTGTATGTATTTATGTATTGTAGTTGTATGTATATAATAGCAATGTATGTAGAAAGTATGTATAAATTTATTGCTTCAAATACTCGTACATGGGGCGTTGTAAGCTGCGGGTGCGCCAGCGGCTGCTGCTGCTTGGGGGTGTGATGTGGCAATGTGTGTTTGTATGTGTGTGGTACAGCTCGACTTTTAGGGCAGGGAAATAACCAAATAAATAAATAAGAAATGCAAGACATAAGGGAAGTATGTATAGACAATATACACACATACATAGGCGATACGTTTATTGTAAATATTTATGTAGACAACAAATAAAAAATGGAAACTAATGCTGTTGCCCGCTTCTTATGTAGATCTCTTACGACTATATATAATAATCCATAATCAATATAAAAGGTTTACGTAAAAACAACGAGCACACACAAACGAATAAAAAAAGCTTCAGGGGGTGGGGTACTGACTCCCCGGAACAGGTGAGAGGAAAGTTCCAACTTGTTGCGCTGTACCGTTACTGTTTCGAGAGCGCGTGTGTATGTGTGTGTGCATGTCCTGTGGTGTGTGTGTGGATTTTATGGGTGTGGTTTACTTCCAATTTGTCTCACTCTATGGCCCCTCCGGCTGCTTCTTGGGGTTGGGGAAGCCTGTGCTGCTGTCACACCGCTGCTCTTGCTCTATCTCTTTAAAGCTTTCTTCCTTGGCTTTATCTCCTTTCTCTCTCACTCACTGCACACTAAGTTCAATTTGTGTGGAACTGCTCCGACTGGCCAGTGAGATTTTGCGTGCCAGCTTTTGGAGCGTGCCAACGGCTTTTTGTGGGGGGTTTTTACAATTATTTTGTTGTTTGTTGTTGTTTTTGTAGTAATTGTTGTTTTAGTTGTTGTATTTTTGTATTCAATTTGCGTGTAAATAAATGAAATAAATAAAACATCAAATAAATTATAGGTTTTATCTAATTAAGGTGTTCTTTGTGTGTGTGTGTGTGGATGGGTGGATGTGGTGTGGTGTGTGGGGGAAAATCAAAGAGCATCGGAAAAGCGTCAAAGCATCAGATGCCAGGCCGCACTCTAATCTACTGTAGTATAGGCAGGGGATCAAAAGCAAACTACGTGTGTGCAGGCGGTATGCAAAGTCAATAGAGAGTATTTTGTTTGTCCACTAAAATCTCAACATTTTGACTATTTTATAAGTGTGTGTGTGTGTGAGTTTGTTTATATACGAATGTTAATTTGAATTATTTTATTAATTAATTAACTAAATGCATTCCAACTAGAATTTCGTTTGTTATTTGTATCGGTATTTTACTGCGCTGTGCCTTGGATTGGGGCTGTTGGGGTGCATCGTCCTACTGGGGCTTCTCGGATACTACAGTTGTGTATTTATGTATGTTTTGCATGTTTTTGTGGGCGGCCGGGTGTACAAATATACATACCATATATGCGTTTATTATTACGTTGTTTTTTTTTTTGTTTGAAATCATAGAGAACGCGATTACGATTATACATATATTTAATTTGTTGGTTGAAAACGTATTTCGAAACGATAAGAAAATCAGAATTAGAGAATGGAAAAAAACACAGTTGTTTTTTTTTTCGTGGGGCATCAGAGACCAGACCCAGACCGGGACCAGGTCGATGGATGGATGAATGGATGGTTGGATGGATGGATGGGTCGAATCGAAATCGAATGAGCGGCACCCAAGGTCGTGTGCATTTTGATGGATGTTGTTGCATGGGGGTTGTGGTTGGTTTTGTAATTGATTCAGAGTGCAATTTCGTGTCATATATATATATATATATTTTTTTTTTTAATTTTTATTTGGATTCGTGTGGCGTGTTGTTCGGTAGTTTTGGTATATTTTTTTGTTGCGTTTTTTCATATTTTTTTGGTTTGTTTGGTATGTTGGTTTTTAGCAAAAACAAGCAGTTTTGGAGAAAGGAAAAAGAAATGAAAAACAAAGTAATGAACATATTGAAATATCTTGTTGTTTCTGTTGATGCGTTAATGCATTTGGGGTTCGTATTGAATTCGGGGTTTAACTCATCTGTTTCTGTGTGTTCGTGGGTAGGGTCTGGCCCTATCTAAGGGTAGTTTGGGGTAGGGTTATATAGTTGTATTTTTTATATAGAGAAAGTAAACTAAACGATTTGATTTTCAACAACTTTTCGGCTTTTATTTTGAAATACTTTTCTTGCGTACAAATACTTTTGGTTCTTCAACATAATACGAGCGAATTTCAATTGTTTTTCCAATTGTTTGTTAATTTGTTAAATATAAAATTTTGCACAATTTGTTTAATAATAGTTTTTCTTTGGTTTGTTGGTTTCGTTTTTGTTTTTTTGTTTTTGAAAAGCTTTTGATTCTCAAAGATTCTCATCCGTTTAGGCTAAGGTTCTGGGATTGGGTAAGGCCAGAAGGCGACTTGGAGTGTGTGTGTCTAGGATCTAGGGTGTGGATAGACAGATAGTAGTAGGGTCTAGGCTAGGTGCCTCTTTGGAATGGTTCTTGAACTGAACTGAACTGAACTGAGCTAAGCTCCTCTTTGGAGGGGGATTCTGGAGGCAGCTCCACGACCGCTCGCAGTCCCAGTCGGGGTTCTTGAGGGTCAAGACTAAGATAGTAGTTGGGGCTTAGTGGTAGTTAGAGTAGTAATAGTAGTAGTAGTAGTAGTTGTTGTGGATAGTTAAGAGGGTTTAAGTAGGTAATAGATTGCTGAGATTGTAGCAGAGATTTGCTGAGGTTGTTCAGTTGTTGTTGGAGTAGTTTGTTGATGTTGTTGTGGTGGAGTGTGCGTGTTCTAACACTTACCATAGCCCTCGCCCTGCAAGAACAGCCGAAAGGCCTCGGCCAGCTTGGCCGGCTGCTCCTCGAGCACCAGAGCGCAATCGGAAATCTGAAAGGAAAAATGAATACACAGTCAGAAATCGAATAAACATGAAAGGTATGAATTGGTATGCAATCAAAACAATTAAGAAACCTTCATCCAGGACGAGTTTGTGGGGTCCAGGCGACCATTGAAGGTGACCGTGTCGTCCACGTGCGGCGAGAGCGAACCCGTGATATTGATGACGGGCATCTTCAGCGTGGTGGCCGCCGTCTCCGTGCCCGGGGTGCCTGGCGGAGTGCGCGCCAGGTGCAGGTCGTTGCGATGAATGTATGCGTTGATGAGCATGGCCAGATTAGTCGGGTTGACGGCGCGCTCAAAGTGCTGCTTATACATCTGGACCAGGTCGTGGTTGCGCTCCTCCGGATTGCGCCCAAAATGGTGCCACATCAGGTAGTCAATCACGCCCTGGGTCATGCCCTTGGTGCGCAAGAAGCGGGCGTTGAAGCTCTGATAGCCCCACTCGATCCACCCCGACTGCGTAGACACGCAATTGATCAGGCACAATGCCCCCACCTTATCCGGATGGCCGTGGGCGAATCTGGCCAGAATGTTGGCTCCAGCTCCCACCCCGAATCCAATCACGGACTTCAATCCAAAGTGCGACAGCACGAACAGCAGCTGGGCGGCCAGCTCATCCATGGTTGGATACACGTAGCTGTTGGGATGGAAACGGAATGCATTAGGTTGGGATAGATCCAACTGATATGTATAAAATCTGGGACTTACTCCTCTGGCAATGCTGGGGCACCCTCCTCCTGACCGGGTGCCGTCACATGGTACACACAGAAGTTCTCCAGCAGGCCCCGCATCACTGGGAAGTTGAAGAAGCCAGCGAAGCTGGTGGCATCTGTGCGAGCACGTATTCTAAGACTGGGACTTACTTCAGTTTAAAGAACAGTACTCACAGTTTAGTCCAAGATCGTGATAGGTGACGATGGCCGGCTTGGAGATATCGCCCTGTATGGCCACATGTATGTCGCCCTTGTCTGTGGGCACACGGCGCTGGTCGCAGGCCTCCAGGATGGAGCCGCGTGCATTCGGAAAGTGCAGCTGCACGGAGCGCAGTTCGATGTCGTCCATGGGGTCAACGGGCATGGTGCTGTGTGTGGAATGCCAATGGGAGATTCAATTAGTAAATAATTTAGTCTGTTTCCTGGTGAATCATCTGGTTTGATTAATGGGGTTCTTAGACAGTAGTAGCAGCAGCAGCAGCAGCAGTAGCTGTAGAAGCGGCAGCTGTTCATGGACATGGCATAGTCCAGTCGGACTATGGCTCTGGGTGCATCCTTATCTATGGACTGGTCTATAGGGCTACTAACTAATAATGTTACTACTGTTAATCGGTTAGGACTGAGGCATGAACTCGCTGCTCGACTACGCTCTATATGGCATATAGTTTATGTATATGTATCGTACAGTATTTATAGTGAATGCAAAACTCAAATCAAATCAACATTCGGGTCAGGGCAGAGACAGACAGAGAGACAGAGAGATAGAAAGATGCTGTTTATAGGGTTTAGTTCTATTTATCGTCTGCTTGCAATTCACACAACCGAAAAAAACTGAAACTGAAACTCAACTCAAATCTAGGCAAAGATACTTACAAAACGTACGAGTACTGTTGTCTCTCGCGCAGAGATTATCATAAATCAAATTCTAATGTGTGTGTCAAATTAACATAAAACAAAACTCTAAACTTGTGTGATAGTGTAGGGGTGTTACAGTGTTTACAGTGTGTGTGTTTGTGTGTGTATATTTGAGTGTAAGAGGGGGCGGGCGGCTCGAATATCTTACATTCGTAGGGTGTTTTTTAGTCATACAATATATATCTATATATATATATACATATATAGGGGGTTTATAATATGTTTGGGGGGAATCTGATTCGGTCGCTGCTTGGGCTGTTGTTCTTGGTTCTTGATTCTTGGGATCGGTGGACTTTGCTTACCCCAGCAGGTGTGCCTCCTCGGCAGTGTGTGTAGGTGCTGACGGCATCTTGGTGTTCAGAGTCTTACCAGTTTTGTCGCGGTCTCTGAAAGAGAGTCTATGAGCATGCAAGCAAAGAATAACCAAAAAAACACAAACTCTATGCAGTTCCTTGAGGACTTTTCCATGGTTATACGTATGTGAAAAATCAACAAGAAACCTCGTTCGATATATATATGTATAAAGATATATTTCTTTTGCGTAATTCTTAGGGAATATTGACAGATAAAGGCACAGAGAGATTGAGAGAGAGAGAGAGAGAGAGATGCAGAGATACAGAGAGAGCGAGAGATGAATAGTATTATAGAGTAATTTCTCCGGCTTAATGAATGAAATCGGGATTTGATAGCACGACACTGGATGGGGAGGGGTGACTGGTGAACAGCTGGTGTGAGGGGCAAGCACGCTGAGTAGGCTGTCACGTTGCGTTACGTAAAACGTAAGCAAATGAGTCACGCAATGTCATTTGGGGTAAATGCCGATGCGGAATATGGCAGATGTCTGTTGGATAAAGAGAGACAGCAAACAAGTGGCGCCAGAAATATGAGACCAGCTGCTGCCAAAACAATTTACCGTTCCCTTTGGAGCAGCGCTCTCTTAAACTTCCGCTACCTTTTTGGGCCAGCTCCGTAGGGTAGCAGGCAAACGGAGAGGTGAAATGTGCGAGTATAACTTTTGTTTACTCACCCACTCTCTCTCTTTTTTGGCAAACAGAAAACTTTTACTGCGCGAATGGGCCCCAACTCAATTAGTTAATGTTTTAGGAGAGAGAGAGAGAGGGGGATTTAGTTTGGAGAGAAGCTTGGCGAAAGGTAGATTCATTATCCTGGAATTGCTGGAATGGAATGGAATTTTTGTGGCTATCACCTTTAATTGGTTACGTGATTATGCTCTAGTCGAGTGACAGAGAGAACTTTAAGCAATCCCAAAGGAGGGGAAGCAATGGAGGTAAGGAAACTATTCGAATGGAACCCCAACTACTACAGCTACACTTGTAAGGATAGCTTTAACTGCGCCTGAAATTCAGACTTTAATTGATTACGTGATTATGCCCGAATGGAGATTAAAGCCATAGAAGGCAATTGAAGAGGGCATAGCTGTGGAGAGTGAAAAGTTCCACCCGCTGACCATGGGTCAATTACTTTCACCGACTCTGGAAGGGGAATATATCCATTCAAGGACAGATTTAATCGACTAATTACAGGCCACAGGCATTTTTATTTGAATAATTTATTGACACATGTATCCATTCGAAACGAATCCTCAGCACTAACCATTTCATTCCTTCGAAAGAGTATGGGGGTCAGGGTTTGCGACAGAGAGAGTAATGCTCCCTGTAATCTGCTGTTTATTCTTTGCTTTATTTCTTCTTCGACTTCTCGGTTTGTAGATCGACTCAAGCCGGTGCCTGGCCCTGTTTTAACCTGTTCGAACCGGTTGAGATCGGTTTGACCCATGGATAAGTGCAATGCACTGAGCAGTGAGATTCCGAGCTGTCGCTTACACTCGCCTGTCTCACTTGAATGCGAAATTAATTGAGCTAAATGGCGGGCACAGGCTCCGGTCCCACTTACAGCGGAAATATGAATTAAAGCACTTGAGATGTGGCACAGATCCAGAGCGGACAGAAATAGAACGAATGTGGGTCGGACCGCGGCTGGCGTCCAACTAAACCGCTGTCTCGGCCCCCGACGAGTCGGAAGTGTGGATTGAATGAAGCTTTTGCTCTGCTCTCGTCTACGTTTGTTGTATTGACAAAACTGCAAAGCAGTGCGGCAGAGCGGCAGAATGGGCGGTAAGGCGATAAAAGTGCAAACTGCGCTGCAAACAGCGGCGACCTTGAGTCATGACTAAACCCCACAATGAAGCTCCAAAAGAAGATTGGATGACTGAATGCTAGGTGGTTTGCTGGTGATAGGCAACTACCATGCTCTACCGTGAGAGTATTAAATTCCTCCTTTCAATTTTTGGGTCTTTAGAGGGAATGTGGGTGATGATGTAACGGTAATGATATGTCCAGGAAATACATACATAAGTATTCCTTGTAGCCAAATCAAAAGCGAAGTGCAAAAATAACAAAAAGATAAACAAGGAAATGCAACAACAGCTACAATCAAAATCAAAAGACATGCAATCACAATTAGGCGGAGAGAGGATGGAAGGCGGACAAAACATAACAACTAGCTGAGCGGAGGAGGAAGGGGATGTGGATGCTATGGGGAGGAGGTCAAGAGAGTTTTGATGTTCCGCTTTAGGTGCTGTCAGTGGGAGAGAGTGAGATTAAGAAGGCTGTGGGAGTGAGATTAATGGGCAGTGGGAGTGCGTGTGAGAGTTGTGTGATTAAGAGTGAGGTGGGTGCGTGAGTTTGATAGCAGCAGTGCGCAAGGTGTACTTATACAAGGTGAAGCAATGCCAAAGCGCGCTCTCACGGTATGTAGTCGCCGGTGTTTTATTTTTCAGAGAGCGATGGAAAGAGGAAACTCTGCGGCCTCGCCTTGTACAGTATACACTTTGGGAATGCACTAGAGAGTGCGGGTGGGAGCTACTTGGAGCTACCCCACCCCCTTCCCAGCACTTACCTGACACTGCCAGCAATGACCGGCTGGCGCTCGGAGCGCAACAGCTCCTCGCTGTCCCCGGGCGTTGATTTGATCGCCTGCCCGATCACCCGCTTGACACTCTCGAATACGGAGGGCGGGGCCGAGGGCTCTGTGGTCGACTGATAGATGGCGCTGCCATTGCCATTCACAGCCGGCAGCGATACATAGCCGCCCTCTGCCTGAGGCATTGTTTAATTTCTCTGTCTTTGATTATTATCTTGTCTTGATATATTCAGCACGTTTGCTCTCTTGACTCTTTGCTTTAATTTGTAATACTTAGCCTGCTTCGGGTCTTCGGATTAACAAAACGAAATACGAAAAGAAACTGAACGGAACTTCCTCCTGTGCATGCATATTATGCGTGCGTATGTGTGTGTTGTGGTGTGAGAGTGTATTAACAATGCATTTGATTCATCAGCCAGCGTCGGCGTCAGTGTCAGCGTCGATGTTTGTGTGGGAGTATATTTGTATGCGTGCGCCATGTATTGATGGAGGCAGCAGACAGACAGAGACATATAGAGAACGTCAGCAGCAGCAGCGGCAACGGCGGGAACGTCACAAAACATAAAGCATATAAAAATAAATAGAAGAGTACACAAAAATTATAAAACAAAAAGAACAACAACACACACAAATTGAAAGCTGTGGGGAAAATCAGTGTATTAATGTAAGGTGTGTCGCTGCCAGAGAGCACTCTCCAGATGGTGCATGTTTGGTTGCAGTGCGTGGAGACACACCGAGCAAGAGAGAGATAGAGCGGCCAACCAAATATGCAACGCAAGGAGTGGGAGGGCTTCACCTTGTGAAAGAATATGCTTTGAGTTAAGAGGGAAGAGCTGAACAGAAGCACAGTTAATGAGGGTTAATAAGCAGTGAGGCCTCGTTATGATAAAATCATAACCAGATTTAGTTAGCTTAGCATTTACACATAGAAATTATTTTGATATTTTGAAAAACTATAAGAAAGCCAAAGCCACACTTCCTATTGTTAGTCAAACTCGACTGTGCTTTAATGTTAAATCTTGTAAAGCCAGGGGTTACTGTCACTGTTCTCCCCGTTAGGCACGCTCTACTGTGCCAAAAGCTTCGGCGTCAATGTACGTACTTGAAACTAAAAATGCAGGCCAAGCCGCAAAGTGCCAGCCCCCTTGCAGCCGCAGAGAGAGAAAGAGAGGAATAGATAGAAAAAAGAGACTGCAGCCCATCATCTGCTTCTGTTCTGCATCTCTTCCTCTTTTTCTTGCTGTAGTACATGTATGCATTACATTAACCCAGTTGTGCGCCAAGAGGGTCCACGGGTCCGGGCCGCTTCGTGCCCTGGCCCAGATGAGAGCCAAAAGTGCCAAAGCCATGAAAATCTCACACATGCTCAGGAGGATGACAACGTTATGAACCCACTCACTTACCCATGGAGGGGAGCTGATTGAGTGCGTCACACGAGCAAAATTTATCAACTAATAATCGCAAAAAAAAAAAAAAACCAAAAACCAAAAGAAACACAAGCAAAAACAAGAGCAAATGCAAAAGCAAAAAAAAATACATGTGGCTCACCACTTGAGTTGGTTGCCGCCAGCTATGACGCAGCTCTACAGCAGATATAGATAAATATGTACATAAATACATATGCACATTTACTCGTTGTAATATGTATAAATGTATCAAGCAGAACAAAACTCGTTGTGAATAAATCTTTTTTGCGTCTTAGGTTATGAACGGCAGCGCATTTTGAGCTCGTGCCTGAACTGGAGCCACATTGCGTATGATCTCCGACGACACTCCAGAGAGAGCAAGCGAGAGAGAGAGAGTCCCTGTTTAGAGTTTTATTATACGCCACAACTTTCTTTGCTTCATCGGTCATTAGCCATTTAAACTGCAGCAATATGGTTTTTATTTTCTGCATAAATTGCCAATAAAAAACCAAAACTTTTGCCATAAAAACCATTTCCAAGTAGAAGACACTCCACCAATGTGACCTCAGTAATTGTCATATCTCTCTCTCCCTATATTTTTTGCTTATCTCATTATCACATAGAAGTCTTTATTGATTCTTTCAGTTATTCGGATTCACTCAGCAGAGACAGGAGATGTACCTCCAAAGAAGCAAGAGAGAAAGAATCGTTTCAGAACCAAAAAAGTTTAAAGCTAAGACTATGGACCTGACAAGATATCTTCAAGGCAGCAAATAGGTATCCATAGGTTTGGCACAAGCAATTTGCGATATCTCATGCCTCTATGCTCTGCCTACCATCGTTACTTTTTAATCTTAATTCAGCTCGTTTCTGGGATCATGGATGAGTGAATAACGAGGTCATCATCTTTTCTACTTTAAGTCTCGATCAGTCACGTCTGAAATAGGTGATTTATATGTATAACCTCCAAGGCTGTTGTTGGGTCAGAAAACCACAAAAGTTAACCTAACTTCCTAGATTATTTAAAATTATCAAAATTCCTAAACATTTCTGCACCACTAATCTACACGAATTTCTACTCGCATTAAAACACCCTCGGAGCGAGCCCCAAAACATTGCAGAATGGCATCTCATTTAAAGTTTCGCCTACCGTAGGCTGGAGGTTACAAGGTAAGTCATTCAAGACCTCCTCCACTCTTGCAGGAGCCACCACCAGGGCTCAACTTTGACCTTTTGCCTGGCGATTTATGGGCGCTGATAAAGTTGCGCTTGCACTTTTCTCTGTGGCCGCACGAAATAATATAATGACAGCAGAAGAATAACGGGAACACACATACATATATTTATATATAGTATATGGGGGGAATGGCTGAAAGACTGTATAACTATTGTATGTAAAAAAAAAAGGTTTATCAGCGGCACATCTGGGGCACTTCAATTCCAATAATTGCAGGCCAGCAGCGTGTGCCATTTATGGCGAATTATTCATAATTACGATTGTACGCGAGGGTGCAACAAGGAAAGCAAAAGCAGTAGCAGTAGCAGCAGCAGAAGAGGTGGCAAAAACTCGTCGAGCCATGGAAATTGGCAAATGGAGAGTAGGTTATCGGTAGATATACTCGTACAAACCTCATAGTGCCGTGCCATGCCCGTGCCAAAGGAGCACACCAAATATCGACGATTTGGCAAAGCGCCATGGCAACCGTTGGCAGGTCAACGGGCAACAACAAACCCATTGGAGAGAAGGTTCCCCAGCTGGGAAAATAGTCGCAGAACTATGTATGTATTTGACATTTCTGTAGATCTTCTTCTAAGCAACTTCTCTTTGTGTCAGTCAGTCAATGGATGCAATTGATTTCCCCCCAGAAATAATCTTGGAATTGCAAGGATTTCATGGTCCTTCCCGTTTGATTGAGTGCAATTTGTCCGAATCTTTCAAGGATATATCGCCTGCTGTAGCGACAAAATTGCAAAACAGAAATTATTCAAATGTTCTGCTTTCCTTGAAGAGGGGAAACAGGCCCCCTGTAGCCTAGAGGCTAGAGTGTAGGGACCAGGGGCCAGGGACACCTACAACGACAGCAAATCACATAAAGGAAATGTCACGCTATGCCAGGCCGCAGGCCAACAAAAAAACATGCTACAAGGAAAATTGTTGGGGCTGGATTTACTAATACCCATACCTAAAATTCCTATAATATTAAACGAATTTTTGTTTGGTTTTTCTGAAGAACTAAACCAAAACTTCAGCGACTTAGACGGCCTCTACCAAATAGGGATCTCTTCCAGATTTCAGTGATGATTAGAAACTGACTTATTATTTTCATCCTTCCTGCCTTTTTTGCTATTTTGCTTCCCTCCATGCCAAACTGATGTGCAAAGCCACTATACCCTTTGCTGCAGGATACGTACAAAATCACACGTTCAACGTCAGAGTGTTGTTGCAGGATATGCGAGGATATGGACTGGTGTGAGTGTGAGCACGGTTCGGGGTTTTCGGAGGTGGTGGCGGACTGTGCAGGTTGCTTTACTGTTACGTGTTTGCAATCGATTTGAAAGTTACATAAAAACAGAACCACCGCAGCAGATGAGGGGAGTCCAAAGGGTGATGATGATAACAGGGAGAGAGGTAGGCAGTAGGTAAACCACCTGAGTGGACAACAGAAACAACAACAAACAACAACAACGAGAAGGAGTCGCCAAAAGCAATTTGTGAACTTTTTCTTAGTGTTTGTCTTAGTTAGTGTTTGTTTTAGTATCCATGTGTGTGGGTTCGTATATGTGGTTGTGTGTTTTGGGGGTAAACTGACCTACGCATTAAATATGCAGAAAAGTCAAACGGAACGGAGAATAGAAAACGAAATGGAATAAGAAAAAAATGACTGGCGATGGCGCCGACAGGTTACCGTTACATCAAGCACTCCGTCCCCGCCTCAATCGCTACAGAGAGCAATAAAATTTCACAAAACAGCAAATAACAAATGTCTGCAAGTACAGTAGAGCTTCTAACAGGTGAAAACTCTAAGAACAAAGAGAGTCACATGTCTCCGCTTCCACTCTGCAGAGGCCCCACAGTGCTGCGGCGAAGTTTTGCTGGAGGTCATTTAGAGCTGGGAAAACGTCGACAGAGAGAGATACAGAGAGAGAAAGAGATAGATAGACGGGGAGAGGCAGAGACAGGCGCTGGTATTACGTCAGAGCCATGGAGCCATTTCGTGGGGCTTGTCAAAATTAGCAGCAAAAATCACAACAACAAAAATCAGTAAAAACTCGAACAAAAAATGAAGAAATTGGATGCATTAGTGGGATATATGTATAGATGGCTAGCAGCAGAACCAACAACAGCAACAACAACTAAAACAACATGCAGGGTGGAAACGTTTAACAGCTAGCTGTTAACTACAGCAGGAAAAGGAGGAACAGGCAAGCAGAAAGAAGAAGCAGTGCAAAATACAGTTGTGCTAATTGGAAAGAGAAACGGAGAAAGAGAGACAGTCAGAGACAGAGACAGAAAGAGAAAAAGTAACTACAAATACATGGATGCAAATGATAAAGTTTGGATGATGCAGCGTGTTTTAATGGGGGCGAGCGCAAGAGTTCGAAGACTTGAGAGAGAAAGACAAGACAGAGAGAGGGGCGGGGGAATGGAGAGTGGTAGTAGTAGTAGTAGTAGGAGAAATGCAACAAAACAAATGCACCAGGCAGAGGGCAGCGTGAGATATGAGGATGCTTAAATTAAGTTAATTTTGCTGCTCTTTCCCTGCGTTTTGCATTTGTTTTGTCTGTTTATGCGTCTGTGTGTGTGTTCATCGTGCCTGCTGTGTATGTTGTGTGTGTGTGTATGTGAGTTTAAGGGGAATGGGAAAGAGATTGTGTGGGGGAGTGGGTGTGGAAGAGTGCTAGTGGACATCAAAACTCACCTGACGCTCGTCGTCTTGGGGCCGTGTGTATGTGTGTGTGTGTGCGTAGGGGTGGTGGTGTCTCTCCTCCTGACAGAATTGGGTCGACTGTGGGATTAGCAGACGTCAGGCAGGTGCTATTACAGGTAACCGTGTTGTGGACAACTACAGCACGCTTTTAATCAATTGCTTTTCTTTACTGTTATCACAGCACTGTTCTTTCCACAAAACGGACAACGGCAACCGCGGCGACGACTGATTTTTATGAAAAAATCAATATCGGTCTCAAAAACGTTTTTTTTACAACTTGACTTGTGTAATTCAGCTCCTTTTCTTTTCTATTCGCGTTTCGCCCTTTTTATTCGCGCACTCGCTTCCACCCACAAGCAGGCAGCAGGCAACCTTTCGCGTTCTCACACACTTTACACTTAATTCTCCCAAATCGCGACTAACTAGTTACAGATTAGGTGTTGTGTTAGTTAAAATTTCAGCTGCAGTCAGCGTGACCGTGACGATAACGATAAAAAATACCATCTGGCCAAAAAATAAATACCATTAAATACCATTTCAGCTCCGAGAAATACCATTTAAATACCACACCATAATAAAACCAGAGCAATCCGGCGACTTAACCCACTTAACACCCCTCTATTTAAAAAGTTGAGCACCCTTTGTTAAATCGCTGAAAATAATACAGTTTGTAAAGGCTCCTTGTAGCTCCATCCTCCTCTTTACTTAAAAAACAAAAACGATCACTGATATCTTTCACCTGTTATGCGTAAAATATGTTAAATTTACATACATTTCGGGGAAATATTAAATACCCCCTGGTCGACAAAGGGTTAACGTTCTATTTTATTGATTGAAATCGTATTCCATGATTTTGATATTCAGTTTAATATTACTAGCTAGATAGCCCTCTCAGCCCTAAACATACTAATTTTATCCGAAAGATGCATCGATTTTCTAAAAGATTGGGAAGTTTTCAGAAGTCCTTTTTGTTGGCTTGTTTACATAAAAAGGTTCAATCAAAAACGGCCAAAGCATAAAACGTAAATGTTGACTAAATGTGACGTCACATGTTGCTGGTCAAGCAAGTTTCTTCTATGCATATGGGTCTTTGTATACCTTATTTCTTTTAATTGATGTTAAATGTTTTGTTCCAAGCTCCATTGAAACATTATTTATGATTTTATCCTAGATTATCATGTTTTTACCTATAAATGCACATGTTTGTGTTTTATATATACATTTATCCCGGTTCTGATACCTATTATTGGAACGCGTGAGCTGCAAAATTTCGTTGATGTCTTTAAAAAAGATACTGACTAGTTTCTGCATTAATTGGAGCCTGGAATTACAAACAATATCTCAGGTCCATAATATCCATTTTCCCAAGGTATGCAAATTATTGCTCATTTTGTGCCAAAGTTGCACAACAATGCTGCTAATTCATTTCCCCATGTTGCTGAAATTTTTCCCATACAAATCAAAGAAAAGAGAAAAAGAGAGGACTTTTACTTTCTAATGTTGTTGGTAAAAAGCCTGCAAAAATGTACGAAAAAGAATCAATGTGTCATCAGACAGATTGAAGGGAACGAACGATTCTGTTTAGATTCGGTTTTGTTTCGATTCATTAATGTTAATTTAATTTTCCACGAATTGAGAGCCAAAAATGTCAGTATTTTTTGTGCGCTAAATTGAGTTTGGCGGTAATTTTGAAAAGTATTTTTTGTATTTTTAACAGCTGTAAACAGCTGTGAACCTGTGTGAATGGCAAAAAACCATAGAAGAAGAGGCCATGTGGAAATAAATTTTGCGGGTTGTTTTGAATATTAATTTGCTTCCTTAATTTGCACGCATAGTAGAAGTAAACATCTTCCCCAAAGCAGCCCCAGCAAAGGTAATTATCATCAAACACACATGACCGGAAAATCTGAATCGTTTCTATATTGCAGACAAAATGCCTCGCCGCTATAGCAAGAGACTGAGGCTGGATAAACTGAACAACTCGGCCAGCTCGAGTTCCGTCCGGGAGTGCACCAGTGACGAGAAAGGGCGCGAGCCGGAAGACGAAGGCGAGGATGCCTCCAATGACGGGGATCAGGGGCGAGAGTCTGGAGACGAAGGCGATGATGACGGGATCAAAGCGCCAGGCAGCTATCTGCGATACGTGATGGAAACCACGGCCCATTTCAGCCACCCCTCACTGAACAAGGGCTTTGCTGTAAGGCCGGACGAAGAGCTGCAGATGTTTCCCAGCTGCAAAGAGGACGTGCCAGTGCCTGTGTTCGTGGCCAGTGACGGACAGACGCCCCACATTGAGCCCTGTGTGCAGCGGCCACAGGCGTACGATGATTATATGCACCAGCTACAGCTCCTAAAGACCCAATACGACAAGCGCAACAAGCAAATGAAACAGAGAGAGAAGAAGAACCAGGAGAGGATTTACGATGCGCGCCTTTTTGACATTGCAGAACACATAGCCTCGCAGGAGAACCGATATTTCATGGACAGCTATGACTACTACTACACGGGCGGCAACCTCCAGACAATGAGCTACCAGGGCAAGACCCTAGCCATGCATGTGAGTGGCGAGAGGCTGCGGGACTTGCACTTCTCCGAGGTGCACGATGAGGCCATCTTGTGGCATCCCCTGTACTCGGCCATGCTGAAAGAGACGACCAGCGAGGCTTTCCAGCTGCTGCCAATGGAAAGCTTTCGCGTCAACCACGGCCACATGTTCCTCGCCCGTTTTCTGAGGGAGATTTCCATCTACGAGTTCAAGGAGACGGACTTGAGCGAGGAATACGAGCTGGTCTGCCAGAGCAAGTACAGCAGCCAGGATGTGCCATTCATAAGCGCCGCCCAGGCGGCGGGCAACGCCAACATACTGGCCATGGCCTGCCAGGATCGGACCGTGAGCTTCATAGACCTCGTCACACAGCAGGACATCGACAAGCACAATGTGTGCATGCTGAAGTCGTTCAACAAGAACAGCAGCACCTGGGCCCAGCTGATTCCCGCGGGTAGCAGCAGTTTCCACTACCTTTGTCAGCCGATGCTGCTTACGGTGGACGTGCGCATCGACCAGCCGCTCAATCCCTGCCACGCCAGCAGTGTCGACAGGAATCAGTGCGAGGCCTTCTCCTGCCTCGCCCGCAGCGCCAATCCCAACCTGCTGTATGTGGCCAGCAACCACAAGCTCCACTGCCTCGACATACGCTGCCTGGGGAAGCGGCTGTCCGACCGCGCCGTGCTCACCTGGACCCACCAGATGACCTATCCGCCCACCTTCATGGACACTTGTATTTACAACGGCAGCGAGTACGTTGCCATGAGCAGCCTCCTGGCCAGCGATCAGCGCATCTGCGAGCTGAGTGGAGCCCTGGCCCAAAACGTCAACGATATGGCCTCGCCGACGATTCCATACAAACCGCTCTCGCTGGAGGAGACTCTGCTCGATGCGCAACTGCAGGGCTCCGTCGATGTGTACGCAAATCTGCAGGAGCGGGTCAAGGCGTGCGTCACGGGGCTGCGCTTCAACATGCTGGAGAATGAGACCGCCCAACATGACTTTGCGCAGCTGCTGACCTCCAACAGCATCGGGGATGTCTTCAGCCAGCGGCTGACGGTGCGCAATGCAGCCAAGGAGTACCGCTCGGGCCTCCACACTATACCGGCCATCACATACTACGGCAAAATAGTGAACCAGTGCGTAAAGCGGCAGGAACTCAGGTGCACCGAGGTGCAGTCTATTCCCATACTGAGGGATATCATCAAGACGGAAGCACGCCGCGCTTCAATAGAAGAAGAGAAGCCCGAGGAAATCAGCATCGAGTACGGCCTGGAGGAGTCGCAGGAAGAGATTCATGCTTCCCAAGAAACGAACACCTCAAAGGAGAACGATGATCCCGAACCGCCCAAAGCTGATGTAAAGCAGAAGGCGAGAGAAGTCAGCCGCGGACCCTGGCAGAAATCCGCCCACAAGCTGTCCAGCTACACGGACATGCTGAGCACCCGGCTCCTCAGTGTTTGGGACATGGACGACTACGACCACACCCGGGATATGTACGCCAGCATGATCAACGAGCAGCTGAAGGAGGAAAAGACGGAGCCTGACGACCGCATGGACGAATGGCTGAACCAGCTCAAGCCAGAGGCCCCCATATTAGAGGACGACGACTCTCCCTTAGTGCCCGGCACAAATCTGCCCAAACGCTATGGGCTCACATCGGCGGACTGCGCCCGCATCGAGTCGATTGAAATTGAAGACCCCAGCCCACAGCAGGAGACGTGTGCCGATGTTCTGGTCAGCCCCAAGAAGGAGACCTATACGGACGACAACCTGGAGGCCAGCTGCAGCCAGCGACGATACTCCAGTCTACTCCCTGGAGAGTCAACGATCATCGAGTATGATTTCGAGGATGCGGCCATGAACATTGTCAGGGCCGAGCCCAATCCTAATCGCGCGTCTGCCAAGAAACCCAAGACCAACTACACCAAAGGATTCTAGTTCACGTCAGACTCCAATGAACAGCTGCTGGCATTAGTTTGGACGGGATGGGATAGAACTTGTTATTTGTATCATCTATGTAGGCCTTGAGAGCAGAATCGTGCGCTTATTATATATTTGGAAACTGTGTATATTATCCAAGTGAGTGAACTGTAGTTTATACTCGCCATTTTGATTGGCCAATGCCTCGATTGGCCCGCGTTGATACAGCAGCATCTCCTGATAGGTCGGGCTCATAGGCAGGATTCACTATGCCACCGATGGGTTCCACCACGAACCGATCGTTTCGACGCTTGAGGGCAAAGCCCAGGGTATTATTCTGTAGTTCCTGCAACATTTTCTGGACCACCACACGACCGCTTTGAGAGTGACACTGATTTCAACTGATTTTCCAATTAATTTGTTCAGATTTTATTCAATTGTTTCATTCGATTTGGGGGCCCCACACTGCAAGACTCGATATCGCTGGACGGGGCTCAGTGGGGCGTAACATGATCCAAGGGTGACAAATTCGCATTCAGAGGAGTGCCCATGTTGATTGTGTGGAATACTCTTAGCTCATACTAAAATCAGACATCCGTACTAAGCGAGCAGAAGTTAAGGCAACATTTCTGAGACGAAGCAATCTAGGAATATTTGTGTTTAATTTAAGTTTGGCTTTAATCCATTAGAAACGTATTCCGCTTATACGAAATGGTTTCTTTTATATGCAATAATTCGTGGACTCAGGAAACACCTATTTAGTTTAATAAAAATCAATTAGGTCTATTTTTGAGTTTGATTCCACCCCCTAAAACGGACGCCTGCGCTTTCCTTCGAGGGCGGAGCTTGTCCTTATGTTTAGCAACTGCCAAAAGGACGAATGTTGCATGCAACATGTTTATGACTATGAATCCTTTGCTTTTGCCAAAGCATACTTCAGTCAACATTTGAAAACTTTCGCGTGCAGGTTGTGTGTGTTCCTCTAGATTCTGTTGATTTTCGAAATCTTCAATTTTTTTTGTTAACTTTTATTGAAGCTAAACTACAAAAATATAGAAAAATTAAATTTAGTTTCTGGCTAATAGTTTAAATAATTGAAATTTGTGTTTTCATTTTGCCTGTAAGTGTTGCTATGCTAACAAAATTACAATTACAATTATTAATAATAGATACTAATTCATATTAAAGTGCTATAATTCTTCATGAAAGTGACCATCGTCCAGAAATGGGAACTAAACGGTTCAGATACTCTGCCATCGTCGGCTATCAGCGTGAACCGCTCCGCGAGCAACTTGATTACGTGGACAAGTGCTGTCCGCTCTCACTGTGTGAATATGGTGGAAGAGATTGAGAGAGAGCAGGGTACACCCATAAGAGGGTCTGGGGACCAGATTCTGGAGAGCGGCTGGCAAGCAGCATGGCCATACCTTCCCCATGAGTGTACCCTGAGTAGCACGATCATGTCATACACACACATATGTACATAGTTTCTTTTTAGTGAATCGCTGATCGCTAGCACTATCTCTCCGTTGTAGTAAACCGCCGCGACCGACAATATTTCCAGCAGTTGCCTCTCGAGAGTCGAACGCAACAGTCAACAGTCTCCTCTTCCTCCGCCGCCACTGTTGCTCGCGTGTTTGCTGTGCTTGTGTCTCCACTCGATCCTCCTCAGCCGCGCCCTCACCACCGGTATCCAAGCATCCCCAGTGATATCTATCTGTCGAAAAACACCCAAAAGGTATATCATCCAATCTGTGTGCTTGGCTAGCGTAGATTTATAGTGAAATTTGTTCATTCAAAAGGCGAAATGAAAAGAAAGAAAGCGTGTACTTTGCCTGCAGTCCGTCTCTTTCATTCATATTCAGACCACGACCACACGAGTGCGATTCGTCGTGAAAGAGAGAAGAGAGCAGAGAATAGTTGTCGTGTGAGAGAGCGCAGCGCTTATCGCTTCAAACATAAAGAAAAAGATGTTGCCGGGCGGTGCTTCGGTTTTTTGTAGCTCCATCACGATTCGTCTTATTTTGTTGTCCCCGATCTTGAGATCGTATATGAACAATTAGCGTCTGGAAAGGGAAGTGGAAAAGTTCATAGCGCCTAGCTTGGTCTAAGTTTTCCCGCAGTGTTGCAGTAGCCATTCTCCCCATTCCATTCCATATCCGATTCATTTAGCGGTAGGCTGCAAATTGAGGCCCAGATTTGGATACCGTTGGCTGCAGTGGTTCACTGAACTGCCATACAGCACCACCACCGACAACAACAACAACAAGAAATACCTAAAATAGAGCACACAAAAATCCGACATAAACAGAAGAAAGAAACCAAAAAAAAAGAAGAAGCAATCGTACGCCCCCAACAGGTTTTTTTGGGTACTAACACACACACACACACACACAGACGCATGCAATCAGAAAGAAAGAAAAAGAAACAGAGCAAGGTAAATAACTGCCAGGGTGAGGCAGTGCAAGAGAAAGGCCTTCAGTTCTTCTTTAATTGGCGGAGGATTCCTCAAACCATGAAGATCGTGGGCGAAAGAGAGGCAAACACATTCGGATGTGGCGTCCGTAAAACAGCATTATTGTACCTTTTATTTAGTATGGCTTGTAAATCAGTAGAAAACAGGAACAGACAGGTGGAAGGAGAGCAATCTCTGGCAATGGAGGGGGAGACTAAAAGATTATAATGTCGATTTCACGTAATTGAAGTCACTCTTGATCCGACTATTCATTGCCTGTCTTTCCATTAGTGAAAGTTTTCCCCTCCCGATACCACATGGAAGGCGTTTACTCATTTTTGTGGTTGTTGAGATTTGAATTTATTGCAAATCATTTTTGGCATTGTCTCATCTGCCAGGGCTTTCGACGGACCGTTCGACCTACGCGCGCGCTTTCAAGCCGCAACTTTCATTTGCGAACGAAACGGTACACCAAACCTACCCACCTATGGACGTATTATATGTATGGACGTGTGCGGCCACAACCTCTCTGAAATTCCAAATTGCTTTGGTCACCCTGTGCGGACATTACGCATACGCCATACGTCCGCAATAATACGCGCGCAATAACTTTCGGCTTCGGCTTGCATAATCTTCCCCCTCCCCTACATACAGCCGGTGTCGGTCCGTCCAGCAGATGGCCAAAGCTGGCAGAGTCGTCGGCTCTACCCCTCTCCATAAAATGAATTGCACATTTGCATAATGACTAATTTTTGCTCTTTACATCCCATTCACCATCGTCTCTGTCCCCCCGCTTGCACCTCTTGCACTCTTGCACTCTTCATTTCAATTTCATCTTTACACTGTTGAGCAAAACCATTGCGACTCTTCGTGTAATTGGTTTAAATCCAACATTTATCGCGCTTGTGCAACACTCATCATGAAATATCAGTGCAAGGTGTTGAGTTGATGATGGAGAGCCAAAGCCAAAAGATAATTGCGTTGATGGATCTCGACTTATAAAAGAAGGTGCACATTACTTCAGGGCTAACATTATTGGCTTGTTTCAGCTGGGGATCAGAGGTTGAAAGTAGGGTTTCCTTAACTCAAAATTGGACCCATCTTGGCATAACAGAAAACATATTGAAGTGTGTCTAGGCATCATATGAGACTTAGCTTTGGGCATCCTTTATCTGCTCAGTCCATAATGTTCATTCGCAATAATTATTCGATTTTATGCATTGAATAGGATTTTTTATTCGTTGTCCACTTTGTATTGCAGTGTCAGAAACAAGTTCCCGTTCCTCATGCTCTTGCGCAAATCAAAGCCGTATTTTTGGTTAATCGAGTTTTCCCCCCATCTCTTAATATTTTTTTGCAGACATGTTGAAGTCCACTCTCGCTTTGTCGTGCCTACTGCTGGCCAGCAGCAGCCTCGTTCGCGCCGAGGACCTCAAGGTGGAGGTGATCAGCGTCCCGGAGGGTTGCGAGCAGAAGTCCAAGAGCGGAGACTCCCTCACGATGCACTACACTGGCACCCTGCAGGCCGATGGCAAGAAGTTCGATTCGAGGTGAGTTGAGTTCTTCTCCTCTCCCATTAAAAAACGCTTTCTATAAGGTCAGGGGTTAACCATGGGCTGGACAATGTTTCAGGCTGATTGCTGGCGTAATCTCCGCAGCACACATATAGTACATGCATACATACATATATCCTAGATTAACACGGACACACACACTCTTTGAATGGGGATTAAAATTGGGGAGCTGGGGAGCATGCTCTGTGCTGGCATAGGCATCATCATAGTCCGTCGTCACGGCGGCTCATTGTCGTAAATTAGACGCCAACTGATAAGCGATCTCATTGTTGCATTGTTGTTCTTGTTGCTGTAGCTGTTGCTGTTGCATTTTCCACGCCTGAATACCCCATGCCCTTACCCCCCTTATCTTTGTTTTTGTGTATGTTTTTTGTTGTTGTTTTTGTTGCGGCTTCCGTCGGGTGTTCGGCGGTGACGTGGCCCTCATAAAGCAAAGAAATCAGCTCCTATGGCGTCATAGAAGTGTGAGAGGCAGAATTGTTAAAGTTGCCTATAACACACAGCAGTTAATATTAACCCATAGCTCTTATTTTATTGTATATTAATAACTTCGATTAATAACTTAAATATTCGAAAAGATTTCCAAGTTATCTTTCGGTTTTCCATAGATTGTTTTGGAACTTTTTGTATAGCAATAAAATACTTATTCCAACCAAAAGAGGGAGATATCATTCTTACTTTTCACCACAACCCCTAACCCTTCACCCTTCCCCGACACACTAATAAATCGTGTATGTTGTCTGCTTAATTTAAAACATGAGCTCAGACCCCCCCATGCACCCCAAACTTCTACACTCAGCTTTGCATGCACACAACGAACACCCAACAAAGAGCAGTGAAAACCAATTAAAGCTGTAAAATCTCATCTCTCAAAAGAGTGTAATATTTCCCTACACCCCCCACATGAGAGTGTTTTCCCTCTCTTGTGGAGGCGTGTAATCATTTTGGCAAGCGCTAAAATTTTGTTTATCATCGGCTGAATTTCCCATCGATAGCAGCTGTGTGGCCAGAACTTATTGACCAAGATAACCCGTGTAATCGCGATTAGCACACCTGATATATGGTCCGGTCTGATGAATATATATATATACAATATATTATTTTAGCATAAACCTGCACCCTTTTCTCTCTCTCTTGTTATCTTTTGGCTTATCAAATTTTGATTTCATTTTATGACCAGAAAATTGTGTCTCTCATAAAGGAAATGATTTCGTAATCGTCCCAGTTCCTTACCCTCTCAGACCTTGCCATATGTTAAACAACCGAAAACATTTCATTTCACATGTCCAGCCGTAGGAGGTCCTCCTACTCGTCCCCGCCTCTGCCGCTGCAGTCGAAAGTTGTCCTTTGGTTTTGGCTTACCTTGTCTTTTGGTTGCCCACTGAGTGGCAAATTATCTGAGAGCTGTCCCTGCCACTCCACACCACCTCTCTCTCTGTTGAAAGTTTTGCAATTGCTGTTAAATTTACCGTGCCAAAGTCACAGACCTGCTCCCCGTCCCGAGTGCGAGTGCGGCTGCGAGTGGGTGTGGAAGTCGGAGGCAGGCCAACTAACTAACTCAATCAGAGTGCATCTTCTGTCCCATGCCAGACTCTGTCTGCCACTTGTTGCTGCGGCTTAAATTCTGCCCCTTCCGCCAAAAAGTCAAAGCAACAAACAAGAATGAAGCAATGGTTTCTGTCAGTCGAAGATTGGGATACTCTAATTGATATAAACTGGACCAAACGAAGTGTCTATAGATGAAGAGTCAGCTTTAAAATTTTCCAACCAAACTTTGGTTGATACTGCCTCAAGGATCGAAAACACTTCCTTCCAAACACCTGGACATAATCAAAATACCCTTTGCAAGAGCATAACAAGGCGCTTTGCCAGTCAAGTGCAGTCAAGGAGATCGACTACTGCGGCTGCCTGCTGCGAAAAGAGTTTTTCCTTTGTTGCTATGCAAAAATCTCTTTCCAGCCACTGCCGCCTCTGGGCACAAACAGCTTTTTCTTCCCTGCTCTTCTTATGGTTTTTGGGACAACGGAAATTAGGTGCCTGAAAGCAGCCCCCAGCTCCAGCTCCAGCGTCCGCCTGCCTTTTCAGACGATAATTAAGCTTTTACCTGGAGACGAGCTAAGGCTGAGCAAAAGGCTTAAATGAAGAAAAAGCTAGATAGATACACCAAGGTGAGCCAGTTTCGAGTGCAGTTGACAAGTCCTTAGATTGGAGGAATGCTTATTGAGATGCCAATCAAAAATGGGAACTGTCCTAAGCACACATTCCAGGAGAGAGGACAGCAGATAGATGCTTCAATTGCATACGTGCTTGATTGCTTATAAAAAGGATTACAAACCATTTCTCGGACTGGGGTGAGGAGGAGGAGACGACATCTTCTATACCTTTTGGACAATTAAAAAAGGCTCTCGTTTCTACAACTAATTCAATAATGAGCAGGACGAGCCAAAGAGAGTCCTGTCACGTGCCCGTCCCCGGCTTTTATATTCATTGTCTCAGCCAAAAAAGGAAACAAGCGGAGTTGCGGCCGTGGAGTTTACCTGTCAGCGCCATGGCCATGTCACGTGCGGCCACAGTTTGTCAATGGCTGCAGAGAAACACAGAGACAGATAGAGGGGAGAGAGAGAGAGAGAGAACTGCCCCCATACCCCATTGGAGTGAGTCCTGCAACAAGTTGGGCTCCACTTTTGACCCGCAAACCTTCATTTGGCCGCATAAATTATTTAGTCTCCTTGCGCGGTATATTCTAATCATCCTGACGCAAAACATGACTACTGCCGCTGCCGCTGCCTCTGTCAGTACACCCACCCAGCCCTCCTTTTATGATAGATGTGTGTGCTATAGAAGTTTCTTATGTGCAACGTGCCCACTCAGTTTTTCCGTACGTTGTCATTGTTCTTGGGAAATTAATTTGTTACTTGAGCTTCACGGAGGCCAAAACATTTTGCTGCTTTCCCCCCTTAAAGTTTCCGCCAAGAGCAGCAAAAACTTTTCAAAAATTATATGTTTATGGAAAACCAAGAGGATCCAAAAGGGTATATACATAGGGTACATAGGGTATGATGTAAAGGGAAGTATAATTTTAAATTGCAATATAAAGAGATACCAAAAAAAAACTTTCATTGGAATATTACCCAAACAAATTAAAAATGTTAAATTCCTCTGTAAAATGAGAGGAAAAATTCCAAAACTATTATGGATGATTGGTAACACACTTGGTAACAAATTATGAATTGGTCTGTCGTTTTTATTGGTGAAAGTTTTTTACATTTGAACATTTTAAGGGAATTACTTAATTTCAATAGTTTGAACTCTTCCAATTGTCAGAGAATTATAATCTTGGATTATTGTTAAACATTGACATAGCTGTGAGGATTATTTTGGCATGTTCTAAGAATTAATATTCCTTTGGAAAAGTCGCAGGTTTTCCCTTTCGTAGCAGGGTCCATCATTTGAGGCTTTAAAGAGGACAGACGGTTGCTCTCCTTTCGCTGTATGGGACGATGTAGAAACATGTTTTACACAACGTCACTAAAAAGTGGCCAAGAGACGAAGAAAAGAAGGGAGAGAGAGAGAGAGAGAGAGAGAGAAAAAGAGACACCCAGAGGGAGAGAGAGAGAAAGAGAGCTATACAGAGGAGAAGTCAGTTACCTGAAGCATCGGGCCATAACTTGTGATGTTGTCGCTTTTTGGCTGCCATGATTTGTATGGTGCTGCACGCTCTTCTGCCACACCCTGCCCATACCCCAACGCCCAGTGTGCTGTGGCAAGTGCAATTTAGTGTCCAAAAGCAGAGTGCGTAAAAAAACGCAAGAAACAGGCAGCGACAGCAACCAGAAAATGCATCAAAGTGAAAGTTTCTGTTCACTCTTGGCCGCCTTTAACTTCAACAACAGCAAAGACAACCTTGAATGTCCCCCCAGGGTTGCGGATGGGGTTGTGGATGAGGGGGAAAGAGGATGCTGCTGGCAAATGGCCTTTGGATCTGCTTGAGTGGCCGCCAGAGAGAAGACTGACACCTTGACACGCATTCTGGTAGCAGGAAGAGGGAGCAAAGCGAAAAAAATCATTTATGAACACTCAATTAAATTGCTACAACCCTGGCTGGCTGCGAGACACAGAGTTGCCACTAAATCTAAAGCTCATTACCATGTGGCAGCAATCGTCTGCTGCTGCCAGGCCAGACTTATTTTTATGACCAGGCCTGCCACGGGGCTGGGCTTTTCCCTCTTTTTGGCGAAACGAACTGAAACTCAGACGTCGAGCACATTTGTAGATAGTTTAAATAATTAATGAGCTTCAACGGTTGCAATTTTTATTTTCCAGAATTTACAGCAGTTTTTCGGCAGTGCCCTGAATGGGTGTAAGGAAGGGTTCGTGGAACGTGCCACCATCTGTGGGGGGCATAAATTTGTGTGTCTCTCTCCCTCTCTCTCTCTCTCGCTCGCTCGCTCGCTTGGCACTTGTGTTTCGTGGCGGCGGCAAAAACTTGTTCAAACTTTTTGTGTGAATTGTTCGCACATTGACCGGCGTGGACTCCCAGATCTCTGAGAGTCTGCCTGCCTCCTGCCTCCTGCCAGCTGAGCTGAGGTGAGGTCCTTGTCCTTGGTTGCACGTTAATCGCAACTTGTCGCCCCAGTGGGGAGGCAGCAAAGGAAGTCCAAGGAATTGCGGTTGCATATTTGATTTTATAACTTTTTTTTCCGGCCAAAACGGACACATAAAACGAGGTCATCTGGGGAGCGAGTTCTCCAGCATCCTGGGGAAATGGCAAAAGGATTCAATTTGATTGGATTGAATGTGTCTGAAGACTGCTTGGTGGCGGCGGCGGCAGCAGTGGCAGTGGCAGTGACGTGGTATGATTTTTGGAGGTGCCACCTGCCCCCAGACGCACCCTCCCCATCTCCCCCCGCGGTGCGGAATCACGTAGGATGGTAGCGGATGGTAAACGGATGTTGGGGCGCCCATTCAGTTGCATTTTAAATTATTCGATGCGTTGGGGGACTCGCAGATACACAGATACAGATACGGATACGGATTGCCAGGCAAAAGAATGAAATCGAAACTGTTAAAATATTTAGGCAGTGGATGAATGAGCTGGCATTCCTTGTTTGACTTTATGATAATGCGCTGCCCATAAAGGCTGCCGCCAAAAAAAAAAAACCAATCCCAAAAAACTCCCTTGAATATCTTCGCCCCACTGGAAGCGAAAAAATCCAAGCACCAAACGGTAGACAGGCTGGAAAACCCGCTTGGTTAAGGCAGGGAAAATGCTTATGAAAAGCACACAGAAAAACACCTGAAAAACGTTAACGAAATGCATGTAAGATCTGTTTGCCTTATGCAACACCTGCCTCAGCATCTCTGCAACTCGGCAGCTTGTTTGTCTAGCAGCTTAAAAACACCTGTGCAGTTGCCGTCCATCTCCCAATCGGTGGGGGGAGTGGGAACCATCCGCACAGAACTGCAGTTGGAGTTGACCTTTTGTTTGTAACATTCCAGGCGATTCATAAATATTTAAGGACTCTGGGGCAGGACTGGCATGGGGAGGGACAAGCAGGATGAGGGGCATGGCAATGGTCAGCCAGGGATTTCTGTTGACTGAAAAAATCAACGCATATAAACGATTTAATTCATTTATTTACAACGATTTTAAGCGTTTGTGAATTAAAGTTCTGGCATATGGGGAAATGAAAACGAATTATATGCTCAATTAAGTCATGGATGGATGCTGCTTAAGGAAATTCAGACCAGATCTTAATTGTTTAAAGAATGAGATACAGACATTCCTTCAACTATTCCTCTTCATTTCCATAATTCGACAAAGATCAAATATGAATTTCTGAATGCTAAATAGATAATTTTATAGTCTTAATTTCTTGAATATTCCTTTGTTTCTCTATTATTAGAAGGTCGGTATTCCTTTTCTTTGAATTTCCATAACAGTAATAAGGGATTTGATCTTCTTTTTAGTCTCTAGAGATCTCACAATTGAAATGTGTCGCTTGGGCCTACTCCTGACTGGAGGGAATGTTCTTTTCTGTTGAAACGCTCTCCTGTTGTTCATCATCAAATTGTTATCGTTGTTTTTTTGTTGAGAAAGTTTAACCGGGGGAAGGGCAGGGGGGAATAATGTTTCTTTAAACTTTTACCGTGACTAGCAGAGGAAACTCTGCCCTCTGGGATCACTGCGAGAGAAGCGATTCTGAGACAGATTATTGCACTTGAGGAGGCAGCAATCGGAGGCAGGGAAAAGCGGCAACAAATGATTAACAAGGCGTCGCCCACATGTAGCGCCCCCCTTGAGGTGGGGCCACAAACTTCTGGAGCTAGTCAAGAGCGCCACCCACCACCAGCCCCTCCTGCAGCTCGCTTGCCTTGTCTGTTAAATATTTTATGTGCATCTCTGGGGCATTTTGCAAACATTTTTACATGTTTCATGTTTCGCTGTTGTTTCAATTCCAAGTTGGAAGTCGCGACGCCTCATGATGATGGGGCCATGCGGCAAGCGGCATGCGGACTGCCGCTGAATAATCCCAGCCAACCGAAAAAAAAAACTCCAGCGCATATTCACACAGAGCGGTTAAGTGGAGCTTTGGCTGTGGCTCTGGAGCGGAACCAAAGTGTCATCGTCGTCGGTCGTCGTTGTCGGGTGGCTTTCGCTCAAGTGCAAATCTCCAGATGAAATAAAAAAGCGTACGAAATTTGTATCCCTTTTAGGGGAAGAGTGGGTGCTTGGGTGTGAGGACTATGTATGTATGTTATGTTTTTCTGTTTGTTTTGCAGGGATTATGGGCATCTAAGACACCTTTCCGTTTGGCGCCCCTCCCCAGTTGTTCGTCGTTGTCTGTGGCTGTGAATTTTTATTGCATTATTTTCCATGAATTTCTAGTAATATGTGAAACATTTTATGGTCCCCGTACTCACTGGGGAGGGGGCATCTGGCTGCACCTTTTCCGTTTCGCGGATTCTTCTCACGCCGCTCAATGGCTTTATTCCGTACGCATTCTAAACTTCGCTAATTTATGCGCTTTCCAGTATAATAACTGACAAAAGAAAAGCTGATTTGATCAATGTTAATTGATGGTGGAAGGGGGCAGGAACACAGAGAGGTAGGGGTATATAGCCACAATTTGTTTCCCAGATCTGAGCCGTATTATCGTCCTCTCTCCTCCAGCTTATACGAGTTTGTGGGGATGGCCTATAAACCCGGTTTACAGCATCTTATGGTTGACATTTTACAGGATTGTCTGCCATTTTCACACACCCAGCCATTCCTTTTATTTCCATATTTCCATATATCATAATCACCATCAACGGCTCTGCCTGATGCCTAATTCAACTTGCAACTGTGCCACACACACATCATACATCAAGCTCAAGACAGCACATACTCATGCATACCTGAACAGGCACTTGCTCTCGCTCGCCCGCGCCCACACCATCTCAGAGATTCAAATTAAAGTAAACTCGCTTAGCGAAGCCATCAAATAAATATTTTTTATAGACTGTAAAGCGCGTCGCTTACCTTCTGTTCAAAAAAAAACACAGACTTGGAAAAATGATGAATTGTCTCTCGAGGTTCGAGGAGGATACGATGAGAGGGTTGTGGTGGGGTAGGGGGAGGAAGGTGTTTCCCACTTGAAACTTTGCAGCTAACAAGCGTCTAACAATTTGTAACTGTTTTTTTTTTGTTTTTGTTGCTTCATTGTTTTTGTCGCTATTCAGCTTTGACCGGGACCAACCCTTCACATTCCAATTGGGCGCCGGACAGGTGATTAAGGGATGGGACCAGGGGCTGCTCAACATGTGCGTGGGTAAGTATTCCCCTCTAAAGACTGATGGGAATCAGCCAAATCTAATGTGAATTATTGTCCAAACTTTAAGGTGAAAAGCGCAAGCTGACAATTCCCCCACAGTTGGGCTATGGCGATCAGGGAGCTGGCAATGTGATCCCGCCCAAGGCGACGCTGCTGTTCGATGTGGAGCTGATCAATATCGGAAATGCCCCGCCCACCACGAATGTGTTCAAGGAGATCGACGATAATGCCGACAAGCAGCTGAGTCGCGAAGAGGTAATCGAATATGTATGGATCGCACTTTGATTACGATATATGTCTACCCACTCTCTCTCTCTCTCTACACTCCGTTTGGGTTATGGGGCATATGCTAATCCTACTAATCAAACCAAAGCAAAAGGGTTCTTCTTTTTATCCGCCAACTATGCAAAAGAATCGCTAAACTTATATCGTACCAATTGTATTCGTTAGGTGAGCGAGTATCTGAAGAAGCAGATGACGGCCGTCGAGGGGCAGGACTCGTCCGAGCTGAAGAACATGCTGGCCGAGAACGATAAGCTGGTGGAGGAGATATTCCAGCATGAGGATAAGGACAAGAACGGCTTCATTTCGCACGATGAGTTCTCTGGGCCCAAGCACGACGAGCTGTAGACGGGCCGCCCCACCACCCACACAGAGCCTCTCATTCGACGGGTGCAGCAGTGACAACAAAGGGACAAGAGTGCTTAAGTTATATATATATATGTATATGTATACATACACACACACACACACAAACGTAAATTTACATATGCGAGTAAATAGTTATACACCCGATAATAAACAGAGTAAGAAAATCCAATCCAAACTCGACTGATGATTCCCCCCATGTCATTATGTACATAAATACACACATATACACACATATAGAGAGAGAGAGAGAGAAAACATTTCGGTCTGTCCGTCTGCTACAGTTTGCGCTGTCTGTATCCCGTTCTAGGCTTTAATTATATGTATGTACAATCTGATCGATCATTTTTATATACATTTATAGGTTGTTATATTGAAAGTTGTAACTCATTTTTGTGCATGCTGTCTGCCAATCGAACATATCATATAAAGACTCGAACACACACACACACAGAAAAGTCAATTGGAACATTTAAAATTGAATAAAGAATAATTTAACAACGATTTTCGAGTATTTCATTTTATGTATAATTAATGGTCGTTAATTAAAATTAAAATTCCTTGTTCAGTTAAATTGGTTTTAAGTCTAATAATAATTTGGATTACAAATATATATAAAATTAACCTTCTGTGGTTCGTCGTAATATTAACAAAAATAATTCACAAGCATCTCTGTTTCCCGCATCCCCAGTACTGGCTCTTGTTCATCCCTGACCAGCGAATGGACGGAGCGAGTGACCCTCACTTCGATATTCTCTTCGTTCAGCTGAGGCTCCTTCCTGACCTCCCGAATTTCGACTGAAATGTATTTTAAATGCCTTACCTGGCTATTGAAAAGGGCACCACAAGTTGTGTGAAAGCAAATGGGGAGGGTTGCCATTTCAGTCTACAAAAATACAAGATAAACTCTCTCCTCGTACCTATTTTTGTAGAACTTTTTGAAGAATCATCTTGTCCAACCCTAAAACCCCCGCTGCCACCACACCACCCACCAAACAGAATATAAAAATAACCGTTATATCTTGATAGGATAATTTACTTTTATTATGGAATACGGGAAGGTAATACCTAATAACCAATAGCCATAAAGATATCCATTTTATCATATATGTATGTATACCTACTAGGTATTGGGTGCCAAACTCCTTATTGATTTATTTAATTAGCTATTGTATCTATGATGAACTCTTTTAAGAGTAAAAGTGATTATTATGTATTAGATTTTCAGATTTGCAGTATGTAAGTAATGCTGATTAATATTTATTTATTGATATCATATACTATTGATTAGGGATAGCACTGGAGACTTAGTCAAATTACTTTCACATCCCCGAAAGGATTAATTGGAGCAAAGTACTTCGTCGGCATTCAGAATCTGAAAGTCGCAGGCTTTTCAGCCAGAAGAGTGTCATGTTGCTCTTGCCCCTCGCCGCACTGCTCTACCTGGAAGGCACCGAACTTGTCCAGAATGTCCTTGGTGGCGGGGTGGCGGGGTGGCCGCCCCGGAGCTGCTGCGTCTGACTGCTGTCCGGCCAGCCAACGCGGAGATGTCTACTCGTTTGGCATCATTCTGGCGACGATTGGGAGCTCTACCAGGAATGCGACTGCGACTGGCCTATGAAACGACGAGCAGTATTCGCCTGTGTCTCATTCGATGCACGACTTTTGCGACACGGCTCTCTCTCAATATCCTGCGGAGATTATCAGTTGAAAAATAATGAATATCAGTGCTGTGCTTAATAGATACTTTAAATTGTTGAAAATTGTCCAACTGGCTGCCTGTCCTTAACGTTACTTCTGACACGTGGGGGAGTCTACATTTGGAAGCATCAAGTATGCAAAAGGTAGAGTTTCCCAACTCTATTCACACCTCAACAGAGTCGATATTTCATGCAGGCGTCCCACACCCGTGGCATGGCCAATGGCGATCTCCAATGGGAGATGAAGGACGAACATCGAGAGCACCGACTGGAATCGCAACGTTAAGAGAATCAACGGTCATGAGTGCATCGATGAATGCAAAATACGTAATGAAGACGGCTCGATCTGCCATATGCATGGACTGATGATCCACTGAATCAGTGATTCACCGAAGCACTGATTCAGTGCACCGTCAGTCCATGCAAATGGAAGATCGAGCCGTCTGCATTCCACATTCTGCAATAATCGATGCATACATGACCGTTGATGCTCTCGACGTTGCGATTCCAGTCGGTGCTCTCGATGTTCGTCCTTCATCTCCCATTGGAGATCGCCACTGGTCATGCCACGACTGTGGGACGCCTGCATGAACTTTCGCATCAGAACCGCAGGAACAGATAAAATATCGACTCTGTTGAGGTGTGAACAGAGTTGGGAAACTCAGCTTGAAGATCGATACCTTTTGCATACTTGATGCTTCCAACTGTAGACTCTCCACGTTTCAGCAGTAACGTTAAGGACAGGCAGCCAGTTGGACAATTTTCCATAATTTAAAGTATCTTTTAAGCACAGCACTGATATTCATTATTTTTCAACTGATAATCTCCGCAGGATATTGAGAGAGAGCCGTGTCGCAAAAGTCGTGCATCGAATGAGACACAGACGAATGCTGCTCGCCCTTTTATAGGCCAGTCGCAGTCGCATTCGAGACACAAAAAATTGTAAAAAACCGATCTAAATGGCGTTTGGGTGTTCCAAACTCATTCAATCCAATCAAGTGCAGCCCAATATCAAAAGGTGTTTCACAGTTTTCGTTCTGTGATGCATTTTCCCTTCTGACTCATACGTTCCTTCTCGTTTGTCCTGGTACAGTATCCCAAAACGAAACAAAAAATCATAATTGCATTATCTGCAGATGCATCGCACCTTTCTTGCCCGAAAAAAAAGCTGTTCAGTAATTTACAGGCTTTGGAGTAACAAACATTTTAAAAGCGCATTCTGACACTCGTTGCTGCTATTTGTTGCGTTGTCAAACTGCAGTCGCAGTGCAACAATTTTTTTTCCGCGAAAAATAGGAGCGATGCATCTGCAGATAATTCAAATATAATTTTTTGTTTCGTTTTTGGATACTGTACCAGGACAAACGAGAAGGAACTTGTGAGTCGCTTCTATGGACGCGACTCTACTTTTACACCCGTACTCAGTCAGTATATAAATTTGTGAGCTTATGAATTATGTAGAATTAAAAAATATTTTTAATTTTTTTTTTTAGCTACTATTGTTATCTACATCTACACTGTTTATTCTACATCTTCTCCGCTGGTGGGCTCGAGCGAGTAAGAGAATGCTGTAAATTAATTTCTTTACTCGGGCTATAATATGGTCATTCCCTTACAATACTGCGTTTTTAGTTTTATCGTATCGTTAAAATTGTGGCTGCCACAGATTTTCGTCCATTGTGGGGGCGGGGCGAAATTTTGAAATACATTTGTAACAGTGTGATATCACATGAGTCTGGAAACAAAATTTGGTTTTTCTAGCTATTATAGTCTCTGAGAATTAGGCGCTCATCAGAACGGGCAGACGGACAAACGGACAGACAGAGACTAGACTATTGATTCTGATCAAGAATATATATACTTCAAGGGATCGGAAACGTTTCCTTCTCTTCACTGAACACATTCACTTTTACCACAAATTCCATATACCCCTTAACACTTTCTGAGTACGCGTATTAAAATGTGTTGGTTGGGCTTAAATCAGAAGAGAAAATGCATCACACACGAAAACTGTGAAACAGCTTTTGACATTGGGCTGCTATTGATTGGATTGAAATATTTTGGAACACCCAAACGCCAAACGGGGCAACCAATGTTCATAAAAAAATATAACTCAAATGGCGGGTAAAAATGTTCGGTATAAGCTCCACAGAAATCTGACAGTACGGATGGTGAGAGTAGCAGGATAAAGACTCAACATCGACCTAAGAAATATGTCCAAACACAGAAGCAATAATTTAAGCAACATTTGTATATAGTTTGTAATTCATACAGCATATAGCATACATATATGTATATCTTTATACATATGTATACAGTACTCAATTGGAACATCATTAATTAAGAACATCACATGAAATATATACAGTTGTGTTCAATGAAATAGTAGTGCCACATATAACGACTTTCAAACCCCTTTTTGATACTCTTCCAGCTATCCAAATTGAACAAGTGAAACTTTTTTGGAAAGCTTAGAGTGTTATCATTAAACCCCTAAAAAAATCCCATTCCATTTGAATTTCATCTTCTTTTTTTTCAAGACTTTTGAAAAATACCCATGAAATCTGCTGTTCAATGAAATAGTAGTGTTTTTTTTAGAAAATTGAAAAAATCCACTAAACTCAAATAAAAACATATATGTTCTTCATGTTTCTTGAGCTTTAATATTTAGTTTTTAATCAATTTGGTTTTCATTGCGAACTTGTACCAGCCGAACATGGGTCATTAATCTCTTGCCAACGCCTCAATAGGATTTGAGCCAATAATCTTTGAACCACTTGCTAAAACTTTGCGCTGGTTGACGGATTTGCAGTTGCAACAACGTATTTGGTATTCTAGCATAGGATTTCGATGAGATTAATATCCAGTTGGACAGTTGGCCATGGCAAAATGTCGATCTTTTCCGATAAAAATAAATTCCTAGCGAGCTTTTCTGGGTGTTTCAAGTCAATATCCGGTTAAAAGATCCTTTTAACATGAATTTTTCAACTGTAATCTGGATGTAATGTATTCTAAAGTATACCTACAGACACACTTTCGCTCAAAATCACACTATACTCAAATGCCAGGCTAGAAAGTACTAGCTCACATGAGCGGGGCCCCATAGGGCTCAGCGTAGCATGCCCAATGCTAATTTTTTCATGATTTTAAGTGGTAATCGGATTTCTTTGTATGCCAAACATATTCTTTTGAGTCTTTCTTACCATATAATACAACTTTACTATCATCAGTCAAAAGCATTTTTGTCACTGTGACACAGGCCATTCCATATGAGTTTTTCGAAACTGAAGTCGTGCACCCATGTACTCTTAGACCCAAACGCGGAGCTTTCTGGGACTTCTTGCATTGAAATAATATGTAATCAACCGTCTAAAAACTGTCACATCAATGGCAGAGCGAAATAATATTTTTTTCATAATTTTTGAGGGTTTTGAAGTCATGGTCTTGCCTTCGACCATCGCCGACCATCCTCTACAAAATAATTTTTTCGCATCCAAAATTAATTTTCAGTCTAATTCTTATAGTTAATTTGGTTAAATACAATAATGAGGGTGCATACAACTTAGTTTTCAATCCCATTATACCTCCTGCCTTAAGTTTTTAGCCTAACTCTTAGGTATCCTCTTCTGGACTGAGCAATGATTTCTTCAACGCTTTAAAATCAAAAGTACCGCTATGTTCAAAACTTTCTTTCATCAAATTATTCGATATCTAAATTGAGCTTGCAGATGGTGGCTTTTTTAAATTAAACTGCTGTGTTTTTTCATTTTTAGAAATTAATTTAGCCCAGCACTACTATTTCATTGAACAGCAGGTATCATGGGTAGTTGTCTAAAGTCATGAAAAACAAGAAGATGGAATGCAAATGTAACAGGGTTTCTTCGAGTTTCAAATGCCTACATTCCAGGCTTTTCCAAAAGGTATCACTTGTTCAATTTGAAAGACTGGAAGTTAAAAGTGTGGAACTACTATTTCATTGAACACAACTGTATATGTAGATATATTTGTATATTTTAGGTATCTTAGATAGTGTTACGTTTTACTTTCAATGAAAACTCAAATCGGTTAAAATTCATGTCGCTAAACTTGAGTGGAAAACAAAACGAGAAGGAACGTGTGAGTCGCTTCTGGGGACGCGACTCTACTTATACTTTCCGTACTCAGTCAGTGTTTACATTTTGGAGCAAGATTTTTTTAGAATTTTAGAATTAAAAAAAAATTTTACATTTTACATTTTTTTGCTACATCTGTTATCTACATCTACATATATTATGTATATTCTACATCTAACATGTAGATTCTACACGTACCATTTAGATTCTACATCTCCTCCGCTAGGGGGTTCCCCCCGCACTGGACGGGGGAGGGGGGGCGAGAAGGAAAATGCTGGGTCGTTGGCAGGAGGGGGCAGGGGAAGCATCTGAAAATTAATTTCTTCATTCTGGCTATAATTATGACCCGATCTGATTCAGATTCGGCAGTCTGGTAGATATGGTCATTCTCTACGATAATGCGTTTTTTGTTTTATCGTATCTTTAAAAATGTGTCTGCCACAGATTTTCGTCCTTTGTGGGGGCGGAAGGGAGCGGGGCGAAATTTTGAAATACACTGGTAGCAGTGGGATATCACATGAGTCTGGAAACCAAATTTGGTAGCCCTAGCTCTTTTAGTCTCTGAGATCTAGGCGCTCATCGAGACAGACAGACAGACAGACAGACAGACAGACAGACGGACAGACAGACATGGCTATATCGACTCGGCTATTGATGCTGATCAAGAATATATATACTTTATGGGGTCGGAAAATTTTCCTTCTCTGTGTTACACACATCCACTTTTACCACAAATCTAATATACCCCTTAACTCTTTTTTGAGTACGGGTATAAAAACAAGGGAAGAGGATAGGGTAAATCGTAGAAAAAGTGGAGGGAAACAAAACCCAATCGATGGAACTACTTATATTTATATACAGTTTTTATTGTAGCTGAGCCACCCGGACAATACAACTAGAGAACGGATCAGCCGTAGGACTTAGACTTAAGACGGTTTCCGTATCGCATTTCGCGTTTCACTTATCGCTTTCGATTCCAGCAGAAGAATTGCACTATGAGGGGATTGATTATATTCAGGCATTTAGTATGTAGAACACCAGCTCGAGAATAATGGGCTCCTGGATGCCCGACGATTCGCCATGTAGCGTGGCTATCAGATGGTTGTCCAGCGCATTCATATACAATGGCGGGAGCTTCGAGCCACGAGCACCCGCCTCATAGCAGACCTTTGCAAATAAAGCCAAGAATTCGCATTAACATATTGGATATGGGGTATACATATATCTATCGATAAATTCACATACATTCTCCTGATCGAGCCTGGCACGGAGGCCCACCTTATTGATGCCAGCCGCTGCAAGCAGATCGAGGAATGGTAGCAGGGCCATCGATGCGCTTCGGGCCAGTTGCTCGGAAATGCGAGTGATGTCCGCATAGTTGCCACCATTTGTGGTATACCAATCATCGCACTACAGCGATAAGAATCAAATTTAAATACTATATGCCTTTCCTTTAGATATGGATGGAGCCTCCCTCACCTTAACAATGTAGATCTCGCTCAAACGAATGGCATAATTGGCATTGGAAAAATTAAAGCTGGCATGCACCCGCATATTGGAGATGCCCTCCATGGCCATGTCATCGATGGGCGACTTTACACTGCAATAGAGTTCATTTAGAAGAAAATGCGGTGGATGATTAGCTCTTGCCTTACCCCACATTAATGTCGCGATTGTTGTCCACCCACTTAATGCTGACAATCTCGCTTTGATCGTCGCTGGTATCGATGGGACTGCACACAATTCCGCACATACATAATCGAATATGTATGGATCGCACTTTGATTACGATATATGTCTACCCACTCTCTCTCTCTCTCTACACTCCGTTTGGGTTTTGGGGCATATGCTAATCCTACTAACCAAACCAAAGCAAAAGGGTTCTTCTTTTTATCCGCCAACTATGCAAAAGAATCGCTAAACTTATATCGTACCAATTGTATTCGTTAGGTGAGCGAGTATCTGAAGAAGCAGATGACGGCCGTCGAGGGGCAGGACTCGTCCGAGCTGAAGAACATGCTGGCCGAGAACGATAAGCTGCTGGAGGAGATATTCCAGCATGAGGATAAGGACAAGAACGGCTTCATTTCGCACGATGAGTTCTCTGGGCCCAAACACGACGAGCTGTAGAGGGGCCGCCCCACCACCCACACAGAGCCTCTCATTCGACGGGTGCAGCAGTGACAACAAAGGGACAAGAGTGCTTAAGGTTTATATATGTATATGTATACATACACACACACACACACACACAAACGTAAATTTACACATGCGAGTAAATATCGCCCCTCTCAACGTAGGTATAGCAAACGATGGCAGGAAGCAGACACGTCGATTGGCCAGTTTAAGGGCGAGCGCGTGGCCATCAGCAGCTGTAGGAGATCGAGCAGGTGCGCAACATAAGCCACGAGAACAAGGTGCTCCTATGGAAAACTGCCGGAGCTACTGCCCCGGAGCTGCTGCGTCTGACTGCTGTCCGGCCAGCCAACGCGGAGTTTGTCATCATTCTGGCGGCTATTAGGAGCTCTACCAGGAAGCGCGCCCGCAGATGGATGTCCACACCATACGGCAATGCAATGGAGTTGCTGCTACTGTAGCAGATTCTGCCGCAACCCGTGGTCCAGCAGCTGGAGTGGAGCTCAGCCGCGTGACCATTTACTTCAGCAACATTGTGAGCTTCACAGAGCTGTGCGTCCGCAACAAGCCCATGGAGGTGGTGAACGCCTTGAACGATCTGCATAACAACTTTGACCCGATCATCGACTTCTAAGACGCAGACGATTAATGCCTTTTCAATTGAGTACTATATATATATATATATATATAAAGTCAAAATATCGTAAAAAATACCGCACAAAAATCATCATTTTGGCATTTCATTTATATTTCCCAGACGGTAAGCTGAAATCACAAAGTGTTTGGGCTTAACTTCTAGCTGTTTTAAATATCTTTTCAAAATAGCAACCAGAAGTACGATACTAGAGTTATGTGAAAAAAACAAGCGCTACCTCTGAAAAAAAGCTTTAAAAAAAAAAAAAAATCTGTAAAAAAAGTTCTGCCATAGAAAAAAAAAATATCATCAAACCATTTCTAAGCCTAAAATCTTTAAGAAAAAGTTCGTTTTGTTCCTTGAGGAAAAATCGTGTTGACTAGTGTTATTGAAGACCCATTTATTGTTGATATTTTTTTATAAATTGACAGTTCTCTTTTGTTATTATAAATTCCTTTTTTATATAACATGATGTGGCTCCTGTATCTATTACAAGTTTTATATTTCTCTTGAGTTTACTATCTGTTCTAGTTAAGTAGGGAAGTCCTACTTCGTTAGCCGGCACAATTGCCGAATCTGACGATTTACGTTTTAACGGTGTGTCGGCATTAAACGGATTTTGTTGTCCGACACTTGCCCTGGGTTGTTGTACCTGATTTCGGTTATAGTTATTTTGTCGGTAATAATTACTATTAGGTCTATGATAATTATTAGAGTAACCCCTATACTGATTATTTTATCGGTTTTGAATATTTCGTGATTCATCTACCTCCATAGGTTCGGGGGCCTGATTTTGTTGCCTGTTAGATAAGAAATGTGGTGCAACTAAATCCATTCTATTATTTGACTGTAATTCTTGTACCATGGCTAGGGCATTTGGTAAATCTGGTGGATTTAACGAAAACAGTATGTCCGATATGTTGCCGTTAAGGCCTGTGATAAAAATGCGCAAGGCATTCGCTCTAATCTTGTGGCTAATTTCCTTGGTTACGTCACTGTCCTTTCCGTATGTCATTATGGTCTTATTAATTAACATGGTCATCTTTTGGTTTACCTCGTTATAGTAATTTATCATTGATAGATTCCCTTGTCGAAGAACACTTAGTTCCTGTTCGATAATGTAGATGGGTCTCCTGTCGCTGTAAACAAAGTCAAGTCTAGCCAGTATTGCGTTCAAATTCAATACAGTTCCATGGCTTGTCAAGACCTCATGAGCCGCTGATGTGATTTTGTTTCTTAATATGGTCAATGCAATATAATATTGATTGCTAGCTTCCTTATATGATTTCATTGCTGTCTCCGTTGCTCCTCTCCATCCAACATATTGGGTGTGGTCCCCATTGAATGCTGGTACAGATACTATTGCTTGAAAGGTTGTATCATCTTTAATTGTGTCGTCAATTGTCTGTGCTTGATAATCCACCACCTGTTCGGTTGTTGCCTCTAGCTGTTGTTTTAGGGCACCTAACTGCTCGATTACCTGGGCTATTTGAATTGTTATCAATTGCTTGAGATCTGCCGTGAGATCGTTCCTTGGTTCTATGTTAGACATGGTTAACTTTGCGAATTATGATATCAATTGATCCACTGTGGTTTATTTTACTCCATTGCAAGAGTTTCACTTAATAAAAAATAATCTATCTCTTATTCCTATGCACTGATTATATCTTGTAAATTAATAATAATATTATTTTATCTAGTCTCACTGCTTTCCTGATGGGGTCTTCCTTCTAATATTGATAGGGTCTTCCTTCTAAAATTGATAGGGTCGTCTGCTGTCGATTTTAGGGTCTTCCTTCTATTACCGATAGGGTCTTCCTTCTGTTGTTGTTGTAGTGTTTTTATTTATTTATTTTTTATTTTTGTGTAGAATTTTGTTGGAAGCGTGGGTCCTCCCTACAGCTTCTTTCATTTATTTGATTTATTTATTTAGTTTGTTGGTTTTGTATTTTACGCGTCGTTAAGTCCCGGTCAATATTCACCTCACTTTTATTTGTTATTTGTCTTTCGCCGCCTGGAGAACTTTTTAATGTTAATTTATTTGGATGAGGGTTAATCACCAATTGAATAAACTTTTGGGAAAGTAAGATTCCAATCGTTTTAGCTGTGTTTTATGGGTGGTTTTAATCAAATAGCCGGATAAATTGTGAGCGATTTTGATTCCGATGAAAAATCTGTGTGTGGCACGGCGGAATGGAATTGAGGTGATTTTCCAACGGAAGTGATTTCTGTGGCACCCCTGTATAGCTTACAATTTTTAATGTCTTTAAAGTTAAATTTTTAAAAGCTCAACAACCAGCTAAATGGCAGTTGGCGGCACACAGCCATCAAAGGTCATGAGTGCATCGATGAATACAAAGCTCGAAGATGAAGATGAAGATGGCTCGATCTTCGGTGAATCACTGATTCAGATGATCATCTGTCCATGCATATGGAAGATCGAGTAGTCTGCATTCCACATTCTGTATTCATCGATGAATTGCACAATTTTCAACAATTTAAAGTATCTTTTAAGCACAGCACTGATATTCTCTATTTTTCAACTGATAATCTCCGCAGGATATTGCGAGAGAGCCGTGCCGCAAAAGTCGTGCATCGAATGAGACACAGGCGAATGCTGCTCGTCCTTTTATAGGCCAGTCGCAGTCGCATTCGAGACACAAAAAATTTAAAAAAAACGATCTAAATGGCGATTGGGTGTTCCAAACTCATTCAATCCAATCAATTGCAGCCCAATGTCAAAAGGTGTTGCACAGTTGTACAGTATCCAAAAACGAAACAAAAAATCATAATTGCATTATCTGCAGATGCATCGCACCTTTCTTGCCCGAAAAAAAGCTGTTCAGTAATTTACAGGCTTTGGAGTAACAAACATTTTAAAAGCGCATTCTGACATTCGTTGCTGCTATTTGTTGCGTTGTCAAACTGCAGTCGGAGTGGCACCACGGGGCAACCAATGTTCATAAACAAAAATATAACTCAAATGGCGGTTAAAAATGTTCGATATAAGCTCCACAGAAATCCGACAGTACGGATGGTGAGAGTAGCAGGATAAAGACTCAACATCTACCTAAGAAATATGCCCAAACACAGAAGCAATAATTTAAGCAACATTTATATATAGTTTGTAATTCATCCAGCAATAGCATATATATATATCTATATATGTATGTATATCTTTATACATATGTAGGTATATAGTACTCAATTGGAAAGGCATTAATTAAGAACATCACATAGAAATATATATATAGTTGTGTTCAATGAAATAGTAGTGCCGCACCTCACTACTTTCAAAACCCTTTTTGAGATATTTCTAGTCTTTCAAATTGAACAAGTGATATCTTTACCGAAAGCCTGGAATGTAGGCATTTGAAACTCGAAGAAACCCTGTTACATTTGCATTCCATCTTCTTGTTTTTCATGACTTTAGACAACTACCCATGATACCTGAATGAAATAGTAGTGCTGGGTTAAACTAATTTCTAAAAATGAAAAAACACAGCAAATAAATTTAAACGAGAAGGAACGTGTGAGTCGCTTCTGGGGACGCGACTCTACTTATACCCGTACTCAGTCAGTATATACATTTTTGAGCTTATGACTTTTTAAAATTTTAGAAGTAAAAAAAAAAATTTTACAATATACATATTTTTGCTACATCTGTTATCTACATCTACAATGTATATTTTACATCTAACATGTAGATTATAGATGTACCATTTAGATTCTACATCTCCTCTGCTAGGGGTTGCTCGCGCACTGAACGCGGCAGAGTGTGCGAGCGAGAAAGAGATAGGAGTAGTGTGTCTCATGCAGGAGGGGGCACGGTAAGCAACTGAAAATTAATTTCGTCATTCTTGCTATAATTATGATCCGATCTGATTCAGATTCGGCGATCTGGTAGATATGGGCATTCTCTACGATACTGCTCTTTTAGTTTTATCGTATCTTTAAAATTGTGCCTGCCACAGATTTTCGTCCTTTGTGGTGGCCGAAGGGGGCGGGGCGAAATTTTGAAATACACTTGTAGCAGTGTGATATCACATGAGCCTGGAAACCAAATTTGGTTGCCCTAACTCTTATAGTCTCTGAGATCCAGGCGCTCAGCAAGACAGACAGACGGACAGACGGACGGACAGACAGACATGGCTCTATCGACTTGGCTATTGATGCTGATCAAGAATATATATACTTTATGGGGTCGGAAAATTTTCCTTCTCTGCGTTACACACATCCACTTTTACCACAAATCTAATATACCCCTTAACTCTTTTTTGAGTACGAGTATAAAAAGCCACCATCTGAAAGCTCAATTTATATATCGAATAATGGAATAAAAAAAATTTTTGGATATAGCGGTACTTTTTATTTTGGAGCGTTGAAGAAATCATTTCTCGGCCCAGAAGAGGTGACCTAAGAGTTAGACTAAAAACTTAAGGCAGGAGGTATAATGGGATTGAAAACTAAGTTGTATGCACTCTCATTGTTGTATTTAACCAAATTAAATATAAGAATTAGACTGAAAATCACTTTTTGATGCGAAAAACTTATTTTTTAGAGGATAGTCGGCGATGGTCGAAGGCAAGACCATGACTTCAAAACTCTCAAAAATTATGAAAATTATATTTTTTCGCTCTGCCATTGATGTGACAGTTTTTAGACGGTTAATTACATATTATTTCAATGCAAGAAGTCCCAGAAAGTTCCGCTTTTGGGTCTTAGAGTACATGGGTGCACGACTTCAGTTTCGAAAAACTCATATGGAATGGCCTGTGCCACAGTGACAAAAATACTTTTGACTGATGTTAGTAAAGTTGTATTATATGGTAAGATAGACTCAATAGAATATGTTTGGCATACAAAGATATCCGATTACTACTTAAAATAATGAAAAACGAGAAGGAACGTGTGAGTCGCTTCTGGGGACGCGACTCTACTTATACCCGTACTCAGTCAGTATATACATTTTTAAACATGATTTTTTTAAATTTTAGAAAAAAAAAAAATTTTACATTTTACATTTTTTTGCTACATCTGTTATCTACATCTACAATGTATATTTTACATCTAACATGTAGATTATAGATGTACCATTCATATTCTACATCTCTTCCGCTAGGGGTTGCTCGCGCACTGAACGCGGCAGAGTGTGCGAGCGAGAAAGAGAATGAGTTGGCTGTCGTGTGCAGGAGGGGGCGGGGGAAACAACTGAAAATTAATTTCTTCATTCTGGCTATAATTATGATCCGATCTGATTCAGATTCGGCAATCTGGTAGATATGGGCATTCTCTACGATACTGCGTCTTTAGTTTTATCGTATATTTAAAATTGTGCCTGCCACAGATTTTCGTTCTTTGCGGGGGCGGAAGAGGGCGGGGCGAAATTTTGAAATACACTTGTAGCAGTGGGATATCACATGAATCTTGAAACCAAATTTGGTTGCCCTAGCTCTTATAGTCTCTGAGATCCAGGCGCTCAACAAGACAGACAGACGGACAGACGGACAGACGGACAGACGGACGGACGGACGGACAGACAGACATGGCTCTATCGACTCGGCTATTAATGCTGATCAAGAATATATATACTTTATGGGGTCGGAAAATGTTCCTTCTCTGTGTTACACACATCCACTTTTACCACAAATCTAATATACCCCTTAACTCCTTTTTGAGTACGGGTATAATTAGCATTGGGCATGCTACGCTGAGCCTTATTGGGGCCCCGCTCATATGAGCTAGTACTTTCTAGTCTGGAATTTGAGTATAGTATGATTTTGAGCGAGAGTGTGTATGTAGGTATACTTTAGAATACATTACATCCAGATTACAGTTGAAAAATTCATGTTAAAAGGATCCTTTAACCGGATAATGACTTGAAACACCCAGAAAAGCTCGCTAGGAATTGATTTTTATCGGAAAAGATCGACATTTTGCCATGGCCAAACGTCCAACTAGATATTAATATCATCAAAATCTTATGCTGGAATACCAAATACGTTGTTGCAACTGCAAATCCGTCAACCAGAGCAAAGTTTTATCAAGTGGTTCAAGGATTATTGGCTCAAAGCCTATTGAGGCGTTGGCAAGAGATTAATGACCCATGTTCGGCCGATACAAGTTCGCAATGAAAACCAAATTGATTAAAAACTAAATGTTAAAGCTCAAGAAACATAAAGAACATGAAATATATGTTTTTATTTGAGTTTAGTTGATTTTGTCAATTTTCTAAAAAAACACTACTATTTCATTGAACAGCAGATTTCATGGGTATTTTTCTAAAGTCATGAAAAACAAGAAGATGAAATTCAAATGAAATGGGATTTTTTCAGGGGTTTAATGATAACACTCTAAGCTTTCCAAAAAGGTTTCACTTGTTCAATTTGGATGACTGGAAGAGTATCAAAAAGCGGTTTGAAAGTCGTGAAGTGTGGAACTACTATTTCATTGAACACAACTGTATATGTAGATATATTTGTATATTTTAGGTATCTTAGATAGTGTTACGTTTTACTTTCAATGAAAACTCAAATCGGTTAAAATTCATGTCGCTAAACTTGAGTGGAAAACAAAAACACAAGGGAAGGGGATAGGGTAAATCGTAGAAAAGGTGGAGAGAAACAAAACCTAATCGATGGAACTACTTATATATATATACAGTTATTATTGTAGCTGAGCCACCCGGACAATACAACTAGAGAACGGATCAGCCGTAGGACTTAGACTTAAGACGGTTTCCGTATCGCATTTCGCATTTCGCGTTTCACTTATCGCTTTCGATTCCAGCAGAAGAATTGCACTATGAGGGGATTGATTATATTCAGGCATTTAGTATGTAGAACACCAGCTCGAGGATAATGGGCTCCTGGATGCCCGACGATTCGCCATGTAGCGTGGCTATCAGATGGTTGTCCAGCGCATTCATATACAGTGGCGGGAGCTTCGAGCCACGAGCACCCGCCTCATAGCAGACCTTTGCAAATAAAGCCAAGAATTAGCATTAACATATTGGATATGGGGTATACATATATCTATCGATAAATTCACATACATTCTCCTGATCGAGCGTGGCACGGAGGCCCACCTTATTGATGCCAGCCGCTGCAAGCAGATCGAGGAATGGTAGCAGGGCCATCGATGCGCTTCGGGCCAGTTGCTCGGAAATGCGAGTGATGTCCGCATAGTTGCCACCATTTGTGGTATACCAATCATCGCACTACAGCGATAAGAATCAAATTTAAATACTATATGCCTTTCCTTTAGATATGGATGGATCCTCCCTCACCTTAACAATGTAGATCTCGCTCAAACGAATGGCATAATTGGCATTGGAAAAATTAAAGCTGGCATGCACCCGCATATTGGAGATGCCCTCCATGGCCATGTCATCGATGGGCGACTTTAGACTGCAATAGAGTTCATTTAGAAGAAAATGCGGTGGATGATTAGCTCTTGCCTTACCCCACATTAATGTCGCGATTGTTGTCCACCCACTTAATGCTGACAATCTCGCTTTGATCGTCGCTGGTATCGATGGGACTGCACACAATTCCGCACATACATAATCGAATATGTATGGATCGCACTTTGATTACGATATATGTCTACCCACTCTCTCTCTCTCTACACTCCGTTTGGGTTTTGGGGCATATGCTAATCCTACTAACCAAACCAAAGCAAAAGGGTTCTTCTTTTTATCCGCCAACTATGCAAAAGAATCGCTAAACTTATATCGTACCAATTGTATTCGTTAGGTGAGCGAGTATCTGAAGAAGCAGATGACGGCCGTCGAGGGGCAGGACTCGTCCGAGCTGAAGAACATGCTGGCCGAGAACGATAAGCTGCTGGAGGAGATATTCCAGCATGAGGATAAGGACAAGAACGGCTTCATTTCGCACGATGAGTTCTCTGGGCCCAAGCACGACGAGCTGTAGAGGGGCCGCCCCACCACCCACACAGAGCCTCTCATTCGACGGGTGCAGCAGTGACAACAAAGGGACAAGAGTGCTTAAGGTTTATATATGTATATGCATACACACACACACACACACACACACACAAACGTAAATTTACACATGCGAGTAAATATCGCCCCTCTCAACGTAGGTATAGCAAACGATGGCAGGAAGCAGACATTTAGAAAGGCGGGTCGGGGATCGTTTATCGACATCACCCTCCTAAGCGTGTCCCTACTTCGCGGAGCTACATGGACAGTCAGTGAAGAATTCACTCTCAGCGACCACCAGGCGATACTCTTCGACCTCAACAACCGAAAAAACAAGGTCAAGCCGAAAACAACCGGTCCAAAATGGAAGGCGGAAGGTTTGGATGTGGAAGCATTCACGGAAACTTTCAACCAACCATACTGGATGCAGGGATCGGCGGAGGAGAGGACAACCGAGCTACAACGGAGGATTGCAGCGGCGTGTGACGCATCTATGCTACGAAGGAGAGCAAGCAATCGGGTCGCCCCATGTTACTGGTGGAATGACCAGATAAGCGAGCTTAGGAAAGCGTGTCTTCATGCTAGGAGACGTTCCCAAAGAGCAAGGGGGCGCCCAGTTTTTCAAGCAAGGCTCGACGAGTTCCGGATGGCCAAGAAGGAACTGAAGATGGGGATCAAGCGCAGTAAAGCCAGCAGCTTCAGCCAAATATGCGAGGAGGCAGATGTCAATCCCTGGGGCACCGCCTATAGAGTGGTCACCAAGAGACTGCGTAGCCCGTTCACGCCAAGGATAACGTGGTACCCTACGATCGGAGGACAAACTCGGCAACAACGGGAAACGTACCGCCTGTTACCCTGGTTGAAGTCCAAACAGCGTGCAGAGGAATGGGAGACACAAAGACGCCAGGGCCCGATGGCGTGCCCAATAGAGCCCTCAAACTGGCGATCGACGTCGCTCCCACCCCTTTCATGGAGTTATTTACTCAATGCCTCGTGGAAGGTATCTTTCCAAAGCCTTGGAAGCAGCAGAAGCTCATTCTACTGCCGAAGGGAGACAAGCCGGCAGACGACCCCTCTGCATATCGACCAATCTGCCTTCTAGATGCAGTGGGCAAAATATTCGAGAAGGTCATATACAATCGCCTATTGGTGTCATCGGAGGAAAGGGGAGCACTCTCGGACGCGCAGTATGGCTTCCGTAAGTCCCGTTCGACTGTTGACGCAGTGACGCTGGTCACGAGCATAGCAGCGAAGGCAATTGAGGGAAAACGATGGAGATGGGGAGAAAAAGAGTACTGTGCCGTGGTAACTCTGGACGTGAGAAACGCGTTTAACACTGCGCGCTGGAGCACAATCCTGACATCCCTGGAAAAGGCCGATCTCCCGAGCTATCTGGTGCGGATAGTAGCAAGCTACCTATCAGATAGAGTACTCCTGTACGACACGGACGATGGAACGAGGCGGTACCCAGTCAGAGCAGGTGTCCCACAGGGGTCAGTACTTGGCCCGCTATTATGGAACCTGATGTACGACGAAGTCCTCCGGATCAGGCTTCCTCCAGGGTGCACGCTTGTAGGCTTCGCTGATGACCTAGCGCTAGTCGTCGTGGCTAAGCACGTACGTGAAGTTGAGGTGGCAGCAAATAGCGCTATCCAGACAATAGGAGAGTGGCTCGAGAGCGCAGGACTGGATCTGGCAGGCCATAAAACTGAAGCTGTCCTTATATCCAACAGGAAGACCATGGAGTTTATGACACTACAGGTAGGAAACGAGTGCATTGTATCAGCTCCATACCTCAAATACCTTGGAGTCATCCTTGATAACCGGTTGAGCTTTAGGAGCCACATAGAGCACGCTAGCAGGAAGGCGGCACGATTGCAGATGGCCCTAGCGCGATTCTGCGACACCCTTATAGACATCCAGAGCGATCTGAGAAGATGCGAAAGGGAGCGACGCTTGGCGGAGAGTGCCTAAAGTAGGCAACCCATCCCCGCGAAGTAATACTTTGCGGTGATCCCGCGGGGAATGAGGTGCGTAGCTGTGTGTGGTGAGTTTAGCTGGGAAGCCCCGGAGGGGTAGTCCAGTTCGTTGACTGGTACGGGCCGGTCACGTCTTTTAAAGATTCTCACCCACCATGGCGTATCCATGGAAAAAAAAAAAAAACACATGCGAGTAAATAGTTATACACCCGATAATAAAGAGAGTAACAAAATCCAATCCAAACTCGACTGATGATTCCCCCCCATGTCATAATGTACATAAATACATACATACACACATAAATAGAGAGAGAGAGAGAGTACATTTCGGTCTGTCCGTCTGCTAAAGTCTGCGCTGTCTGTATCCCGTTCTAGGCTTTAATTATATGTATGTACAATCTGATCGATCATTTTTATATACATTTATAGGTTGTTATTTTGAAAGTTGTAACTCATTTTTGTGCATGCTGTCTGCCAATCGAACATATCATATAAAGACTCGAACACACACACGCGCACACAGCAAAGTCAATTGGAACATTTAAAATTGAATAAAGAATAATTTAACAACGATTTTCGAGTATTTCATTTAATGTATAATTAATGGTCGTTAATTAAAATTAAAATTCCTTGTTCAGTTAAATTGGTTTGAAGTCTAACAAAAATTTGGATTACAAATATATAAAAAACGAGAAGGAACGTGTGAGTCGCTTCTGGGGACGAGACTCTACTTATACCCGTACTCAGTCAGTATATACATTTTTAAGCATGATATTTTAAAATTTTAGAAAAAAAAAAAATTTTACATTTTACATTTTTTTGCTACATCTGTTATCTACATCTACATCTACAATGTATATTTTACATCTAACATGTAGATTAATGATGTACCATTTAGATTGTACATCTCCTCCGCTAGGGGTTGCTCGCGCACTGAAGGCAGCAGAGTGTGCGAGCGAGAAAGAGAATGAGTAGCGTATCACTTGTCGGAAGGAGGCGGGGGAAGCAACTGAAAATTAATTTCTTCATTGTGGCTATAATTATGATCCGATCTGATTCAGATTCGGCAATCTGGTAGATATGGGCATTCTCTACGATACTGCGTTCTTAGTTTTATCGTATCTTTGAAATTGTGCCTGCCACAGATTTTCGTCCTTTGTGGTGGCGGAAGGGGGCGGGGCAAAATTTTGAAATACACTTGTAGCAGTGGGATATCACATGAGTCTGGAAACCAAATTTGGTTGCCCTAGCTCTTATAGTCTATGAGATCTAGGCGCTCATCGAGACAGACAGACAGACAGACAGACAGACATGGCTATATCGACTCGGCTATTGATGCTGATCAAGAATATATATACTTTATGGGGTCGGAAAATGTTCCTTCTCTGCGTTACACACATCCACTTTTACCACAAATCTAATATACCCCTTAACTCTTTTTTGAGTACGGGTATAAAAAGAACCGCTATATCTTGATAGGATAATTTACTTTTATTATCTAATACGGGAAGGTAATACCTAATAACCAATAGCCATAACGATATCCATTTTATCATATATGTATGTATACATACTAGGTATTGGGTGCCAAACTCCTTATTGATTTATTTAATTAGCTATTGTATCTATGATGAACTCTTTTAAGAGTAAAAGTGATTATTACGTATTAGATTTGCAGATTTGCAGTATGTAAGTAATGCTGATTAATAAGATATCATATACTATTGATTAGGGACAGCACTGGAGACTTAGTCAAATTACTTTCACATCCCCGAAAGGATTAACTGGAGAAAAGTACTTCGTCGGCATTCAGAATCTGAAAGTCGCAGGCTTTTCAGCCAGAAGGGTGTCATGTTGCTCTTGCCCCTCGCCGCACTGCTCTATCTGGAAGGCACCGAACTTGTCCAGAATGTCCTTGGTGGCGGAGGACACGTGGATCTTGCGAGCTGGCTGATACTCTCCATGTGCAAAGCGCTGTTCACAGTGTCCCCAAAGGGGCAGTATTGCGGCATAATCTTTGTCTCCTTCTGATTCGGTCGAAAGTGCTCAAACCCCGGCCATCAGCTGCTGATCATCATTATGATGTCCGACTGCAACAGCTTGGCATCCACTCCGGTAGCTTCTCCTCGCTGCCGACTCAGGTGTACACGTCGATTGGCCAGTTTAAGGGCGAGCGCGTGGCCATCAGCAGCTGTAGGAGATCGAGCAGGTGCGCAACATGAGCCACGAGAACAAGGTGCTCCTATGGAAAACTGCCGGAGCTGCTGCCCCGGAGCTGCTGCGTCTGACTGCTGTCCGGCCAGCCAACGCGGAGTTTGTCATCATTCTGGCGGCTATTAGGAGCTCTACCAGGAAGCGCGCCCGCAGATGGATGTCCACACCATACGGCAATGCAATGGAGTTGCTGCTACTGTAGCAGATTCTGCCGCAACCCGTGGTCCAGCTGCTGGAGTGGAGCTCAGCCGCGTGACCATTTACTTCAGCAACATTGTGAGCTTCACAGAGCTGTGCGTCCGCAACAAGCCCATGGAGGTGGTGAACGCCTTGAACGATCTGCATAACAACTTTGACCCGATCATCGACTTCTAAGACGCAGACGATTAATGCCTTTTCAATTGAGTACTATATATATATATATATATATATATAAAGTCAAAATATCGTAAAAAATACCGCACAAAAATCATCATTTTGGCATTTCAATGCTTTATATTTCCCAGACGGTAAGCTGAAATCACAAAGTGTTTGGGCTTATCTTCTAGCTGTTTTAAATATCTTTTCAAAATAGCAAAGTTCTTTACAACCAGACGTAAGATACTAGAGTTATGTGAAAAAAACAAGCTCTACCTCTGAAAAAAAGCTTTAAAAAAAAACCAGTTTTTAATAATTCTTTAAAAAAAGTTCTGCCATAGAAAAAAAAAATATCATCAAACCATTTCTAAGCCTCAAATCTTTAAGAAAAAGTTCGTTTTGTTCCTTGAGGAAAAATCGTGTTGACTAGTGTTATCGAAGACCCATTTATTGATGATATTTTTTTATAAATTGACAGTTCTCTTTTGTTATTATAAATTCCTTTTTATACCCGTACTCAAAAAAGAGTTAAGGGGTATATTAGATTTGTGGTAAAAGTGGATGTGTGTAACATAGAGAAGGAAAATTTTCCGACCCCATAAAGTATATATATTCTTGATCAGCATCAATAGCCGAGTCGATATAGCCATGTCTGTCTGTCCGTCTGTCTGTCTGTCTGTCTGTCTGTCTGTCTGTCTGTCTGTCTCGATGAGCGCCTAGATCTCAGAGACTAAAAGAGCTAGGGCAACCAAATTTGGTTTCCAGACTCATGTGATATCCCACTGCTACCAGTGTATTTCAAAATTTCGCCCCGCTCCCTTCCGCCCCCACAAAGGACGAAAATCTGTGGCAGACACATTTTTAAAGATACGATAAAACAAAAAACGCATTATCGTAGAGAATGACCATATCTACCAGACTGCCGAATCTGAATCAGATCGGGTCATAATTATAGCCAGAATGAAGAAATTAATTTTCAGATGCTTCCCCTGCCCCCTCCTGCCAACGACCCAGCATTTTCCTTCTCGCTCGCACACTCTGCCGCGTTCAGTGCGCGAGCAACCCCTAGCGGAGGAGATGTAGAATCTAAATGGTACGTGTAGAATCTACATGTTAGATGTAGAATATACATAATATATGTAGATGTAGATAACAGATGTAGCAAAAAAATGTAAAATGTAAAATTTTTTTTTTTATTCTAAAATTCTAAAAAAATCTTGCTCCAAAATGTAAACACTGACTGAGTACGGGTATAAGTAGAGTCGCGTCCCCAGAAGCGACTCACACGTTCCTTCTCGTTTTATATAACATGATGTGGCTCCTGTATCTATTAAAACTTTTATATTTCTCTTGAGTTTACTATCTGTTCTAGTTAAGTAGGGAAGTCCTACTTCGGGGGCTGATCTAAAAAATGATCCTCCTCAATATTGTTCAACCTCATGGTTTTGTTAGCCGGCACAATTGCCGAATCTGACGATTTTCGTTTTAACGGTGTGTCGGCATTAAACAGATTTTGTTTTCCGACACTTGCCCTGGGTTGTTGTACCTGATTTCGGTTATAGTTATTTTGTCGGTAATAATTACTATTAGGTCTATGATAATTATTAGAGTAACCCCTATACTGATTATTTTATCGGTTTTGAATATTTCGTGATTCATCTACCTCCATAGGTTCGGGGGCCTGATTTTGTTGCCTGTTAGATAAGAAATGTGGTGCAAATAAATCCATTCTATTATTTGACTGTAATTCTTGTACCATGGCTAGGGCATTTGGTAAATCTGGTGGATTTAACGAAAACAGTATGTCCGATATGTTGCCGTTAAGGCCTGTGATAAAAATGCGCAAGGCATTCGCTCTAATCTTGTGGCTAATTTCCTTGGTTACGTCACTGTCCTTTCCGTATGTCATTATGGTCTTATTAATTAACATGGTCATCTTTTGGTTTACCTCGTTATAGTAATTTATCATTGATAGATTCCCTTGTCGAAGAACACTTAGTTCCTGTTCGATAATGTAGATGGGTCTCCTGTCGCTGTAAACAAAGTCAAGTCTAGCCAGTATTGCGTTCAAATTCAATACAGTTCCATGGCTTGTCAAGACCTCATGAGCCGCTGATGTGATTTTGTTTCTTAATATGGTCAATGCAATATAATATTGATTGCTAACTTTCTTATATGATTTCATTGCGGTCTCCGTTGCTTCTCTCCATCCAACATATTGGGTGTGGTCCCCATTGAATGCTGGTACAGATACTATTGCTTGAAAGGTTGTATCATCTTTAATTGTGTCGTCAATTGTCTGTGCTTGATAATCCACCACCTGTTCGGTTGTTGCCTCTAGCTGTTGTTTTAGGGCACCTAACTGCTCGATTACCTGGGCTATTAGAATTGTTATCAATTGCTTGAGATCTGCCGTGAGATCGTTCCTTGGTTCTATGTTAGACATGGTTAACTTTGCGAATTATGATATCAATTGATCCACTGTGGTTTATTTTACTCCATTGCAAGAGTTTCACTTAATAAAAAATAATCTATCTCTTATTCCTATGCACTGATTATATCTTGTAAATTAATAATAATATTATTTTATCTAGTCTCACTGCTTTCCTGATGGGGTCTTCCTTCTAATATTGATAGGGTCTTCCTTCTAAAATTGATAGGGTCGTCTGTTGTCGATTTTAGGGTCTTCCTTCTATTACCGATAGGGTCTTCCTTCTGTTGTTGTTGTAGTGTTTTTATTTATTTATTTTTTATTTTTTGTGTAGAATTTTGTTGGAAGCGTGGGTCCTCCCTACAGCTTCTTTCATTTATTTGATTTATTTATTTAGTTTGTTGGTTTTGTATTTTACGCGTCGTTAAGTCCCGGTCAATATTCACCTCACTTTTATTTGTTATTTGTCTTTCGCCGCCTGGAGAACATTTTCTCTTCTCCGAAGGGTTTTTATGAACAGGTGTTGTGCTGTTGAACTTTTGTCACTTTTTATGTCACCTGCCCGACGTTGGGCGCCAATTAAATTTTCGCGGGGAAAAAGTTGAGTTTTTATAAAAAACTTTATTTAACAAATGGATTAAGTGCAAAGGCTTTTACATTCAAACGGCTTAAACGCGACTTAATTTTTAAGTAGAACTGTCCAGTTCTGATTTTCGAAACCAACTGCTCTAAGTCTAATAATTTCCTTCTCATGAAACGTCCTTGAGTCCTCTTCGGGAAGCTTCCATAAACATTTCGGGTTCGATCGGATTTTCGAAAGTCCGAATCGCCCTAAGTGGCCACCTGCAGCGGATTGAGAGCGGAATCGTTAAGTGAAAATTTAGCCAGCGGATTGAATAGTGATTTACTAAAATGCTTATTTTATTAACTTAACATGTTTAATGTTAAATTATTTGGATGAGGGTTAATCACCAATTGAATAAACTTTTGGGAAAGTAAGATTCCAATCGTTTTAGCTGTGTTTTATGGGTGGTTTTAATCAAATAGCCGGATAAATTGTGAGCGATTTTGATTCCGATGAAAAATCTGTGTGTGGCACGGCGGAATGGAATTGAGGTGATTTTCCAACGGAAGTGATTTCTGTGGCACCCCTGTATAGCTTACAATTTTTAATGTCTTTAAAGTTAAATTTTTAAAAGCTCAACAACCAGCTAAATTGCAGCTGGCGGCACACAGCCGTGGCATGACCAATGTCGATCTCCAATGGGAGTGAAGAATGAACATCGAGAGCACCAAATGGAATCGCAACAATGAGAGCATCAAAGGTCATGAGTGCATCGATGAATGCAAAATACGTAATGAAGACGGCTCGATCTGCCATATGCATGGACTGATGATCCACTGAATCAGTGATTCACCGAAGCACTGGTGCACCGAAGTGCACCATCAGTCCATGTCTACGTTGCGATTCCAGTCGGTGCTGTCGATGTTCGTCCTTCATCTCCCATTGGAGATTGCCATTGGTCATGACACGGCTGTGGGACGCCTGCATGAACTTTCGCATCAGAACCGCAGGAACAGATAAAATATCGACTCTGTTGAGGTGTGAACAGAGTTGGGAAACTCAGCTTGAAGATCGATACCTTTTGCATACTTGATGCTTCCAAATGTAGACTCCCCCACGTTTCAGCAGTAACGTTAAGGACAGGCAGCCAGTTGGACAATTTTCAACAATTTAACGTATCTTTTAAGCACAGCACTGACATTCACTATTTTTCAATTGACAATCACCGCAGGATATTGAGAGAGAGACGTTTCGCAGAAGTCGTGCATCGAATGAGACACAGGCGGATGCTGCTCGTCCTTTTATAGGCCAGTCGCAGTCGAATTCAAGACACAAAAAATTAAAAAAAACGTTCTAAATGTCGTTTGTGTGTTCCAAACTCATTCAATCAATCAGTTTTCGTTCTGTGATGCATTTTCCCTCCTGACTCATACGTTCCTTCTCGTTTGTCCTGGTACAGTATCCAAAAACGAAACAAAAAATCATAATTGCATTATCTGCAGATGCATCGCACCTTTCTTGCCCGAAAAAAAACTGTTCAGTAATTTACAGGCTTTGGAGAAAAAAAAAATTAAAAAAACACAAATTCATTCGTTGCTGCTATTTGTTGCGTTGTCAAACTGCAGTCGGAGTGGCACCACGGGCAACCAATGTTCATACAAAAATATAACTCAAATGGCGGTTAAAAATGTTCGATATAAGCTCCACAGGAAATGTCAACATTTGTAGTATAGTTTGCCTAATTCATAGAAGCAATAATTTAAGCAACATTTATATATAGTTTGTATTTAATTCATACACATATGATATGTATGTATATCTTTATACATATGTATACAGTACTCAATTGGAAAAGCATTAATTAAGAACATCACATAGAAATATATATATATATGTAGATATATTTGTATATTTTAGGTATCTTAGATAGTGTTACGTTTTACTTTCAATGAAAACTCAAATCGGTTAAAATTCATGTCGCTAAACTTGAGTGGAAAACAAAAACACAAGGGAAGGGGATAGGGTAAATCGTAGAAAAGGTGGAGAGAAACAAAACCCAATCGATGGAACTACTTATATATATATACAGTTATTATTGTAGCTGAGCCACCCGGACAATACAACTAGAGAACGGATCAGCCGTAGGACTTAGACTTAAGACGGTTTCCGTATCGCATTTCGCATTTCGCGTTTCACTTATCGCTTTCGATTCCAGCAGAAGAATTGCACTATAAGGGGATTGATTATATTCAGGCATTTAGTATGTAGAACACCAGCTCGAGGATAATGGGCTCCTGGATGCCCGACGATTCGCCATGTAGCGTGGCTATCAGATGGTTGTCCAGCGCATTCATATACAGTGGCGGGAGCTTCGAGCCACGAGCACCCGCCTCATAGCAGACCTTTGCAAATAAAGCCAAGAATTAGCATTAACATATTGGATATGGGGTATACATATATCTATCGATAAATTCACATACATTCTCCTGATCGAGCGTGGCACGGAGGCCCACCTTATTGATGCCAGCCGCTGCAAGCAGATCGAGGAATGGTAGCAGGGCCATCGATGCGCTTCGGGCCAGTTGCTCGGAAATGCGAGTGATGTCCGCATAGTTGCCACCATTTGTGGTATACCAATCATCGCACTACAGCGATAAGAATCAAATTTAAATACTATATGCCTTTCCTTTAGATATGGATGGATCCTCCCTCACCTTAACAATGTAGATCTCGCTCAAACGGATGGCATAATTGGCATTGGAAAAATTAAAGCTGGCATGCACCCGCATATTGGAGATGCCCTCCATGGCCATGTCATCGATGGGCGACTTTACACTGCAATAGAGTTCATTTAGAATAAAAAATGCGGTGGATGGTCAGCTGTTGCCTTACCCCACATTAATGTCGCGATTGTTGTCCACCCACTTGATGCTGACAATCTCGCTTTGATCGTCGCTGGCATCGATGGGACCGCACACAATGTCGATGTCTGTTTGATTGCGCAGCGCCTGACGCACTTCCTCCATTTTGGCGGGCATTATCTGGACCATGAGGCCGTCCTCAACGATGCTGCACTTGCCGGACAAACCGCTGCTACTCTTGAGCGCCTCATTCAGCACAAAGAAGCTGGCGCCGGTCACCTTCCGGGGCTGGCCCTGGATGTTTATGGCCTGCGTGGAGTAGGCGTACATCTCGTTTCGGTCGTCATTTATGTTCTGCATGCACACCAGATGCCCGTCGGCCACCTTTGAGAAGTTGCCGGCAAACGCCAGAATGTGATCGCTGGCATTGTTGATCGCCTTGATCACGTCCTGCTGGCGGTAGCGCGGAATGATCACCGTCATCTGGCGGTCCTCCATGTGGATGTACAGGCCCCGAATGGCGGGCAGCGAGTACGAGTAGTTGCGAAAGTCCACCAGGAAATTGATGATCGTCTGAGCGATCTCCCCGTACACCGACTCACGACCACGTACTGAGATCAGCGGGCAGGGATAGTAGCGGTACTGGGCGCCCAAACGAAGGATCAGGCGCAGCGGCAGCACCTTGGCCCACGGTACCTCATGCCGATGGATCAGCACGCCCACCAGATACGGATTCTCTGGTATGATCACGCCCTGCAGGCACTGGTATGTCGGCCGGATGTAGATGAAGCCTCCGTGCTCTCGCGATCCAAGGAAGTTGGCGCTCCTGGGGCTGGTGAAGGCCAGCTCCTGGATGCTGGAGCGTGCTTGCTCCGCCTCCACATAGATCTCGTACAGGTGCTGGAATACGTCGCGCGGCACTGCCGGCTCTCCTGCAGCTGGTTCCGCCCCTTGCTTGGGGGGCGGATTAATCTCCAGGAGAATAACCCGCTCGTCATTGCCCATGTGGTGCAGTCCGGAGGTGGTGAAGTTCAGCACCCAGCGGTTCATGCAGCAGCTCACTGGAGGAACAACGAAATGGAGGGATGGATTATGAATTATAAGTGGATCATCAAGGCACCACTCACTGTTGATGATCTTGACCAGAACATAGAAGTTGTTCTTCAAGATAAATTTGAGCGTCTCGTGTTGCAGTCGCTCCAGGAGATCACCATCGTTGCGGACCACCTTGTAGTCCACATCACAGCTGCCGGCCTCCTTGCCCCCCACACAAATGGGCGGTAGGGCGTTCTCCTCGACGGGCAGATAGCAGCCATTGGCATCGCCATTTGGCGGCAGTTTCCGTGAGCGCACAGGCTCTGCCTTGCGACGCGGCGAAGTCTGGGCCGTGGGACGACCAGCTGTGGAGCAGAGAGGAAGGATCAGATCGGATGACAGTTCTTTTGGGACATACCTACCGCCTGATTCGGCTGCCGTGAGGGTGGCCGCAGCGGCGCTTGGTGGAATGGAGCCGCGGAATAGTTGGGCCACTAGGCCCATGGTTGTGCTGGTGGCGCTCTCAATACTAGATCGTGGCTCCTCCGTCGCCGGAGTGGGTGGCTTCAGGCCACCGCCGTTGCTCCGGGGCACGCCGCGACGCGCCTGCTTGGCCTCGCCCCACTGCTGCTCCATGGTGCTGGCCAGCTCGCTGCCTGGGGCGATGCCATCGCTGAACATGACGCTCTTGCGCTTGCGCCCCTTCTTGCTGTCCGACGATGAGGAATTCGAGTTGGAGCTACCATCGGTCTTCTTGAGCACGCCCACGGGCACAATCACGCTGGGCGGCGGTGCACCGGGGCTGGCGGCCACCTGATGGTGTGGCGGAATTGTCGAGCAGTACTCCATGGGATTGTTCGGGTTCGGCGAGCGCATGGGCGTGGGCGGCAGGGCCGAGGTCGGAGCTGAGGCATTGTCCGGGTAAGTGCCGCCAGAGGCCTCCCGTTCCGTGAGGATCATGAAGCACTGGACGCAGACGCGCGACTCCGGCTCGTTGGCAAACTCCAGGCGAAATTTTTGGGAACAGCAGACGGAGCAGAGAACCTTGCCGCAGGCGCGGCAGTGGTGGCGCCGCTTGATCATCGTGAACTTCTGGTGGCACTGCATGCATTGCCCGGCCATGTTGTCCGGCACCCAGATGGGCGGCACCTTGCCCAGATTAGCATGCGGATCGCTGTACCCCACTGCCTCGTAGATGGGGCTCTCGTCGTCTTCGGTTGGTGCCGAGGCGACATCCGACTGTGACGGCTGCTGATCCTCCTGGCATACATCAGCAGTGGGCACCTGCACCTGCTCGGTGGGCTCTGGCGGCGTCTGTCCGGCATTGAGACTCGCCTGGTGACCCAGATCCAGTGTCTGCGGTCGTTGGGGACGCTGCTCCTGGGTCTCCAGGGCATCCGCAGCCACACTGTCATCCTCCTCCGCCTGCTCTTCTTCGTCAAGCTTCCTGCCCGAAAGCGAATCCGACTCTGTGCTGCTGAAAGAGGCAATGTCCTCGCCAATGGCCGCCACTGGTGCGGCCTCGTGGGGCTTCAGCTCCGCAAACTCAACGGTGGAGGCCTGCGAGAAGTTATCCACGTTCAGTTGATCATTGGATGTCGTCTCCTGGTCGGAGAGAATGCGTACAGACTCCTCTTCGGTGACGGGCGAAACAGAGGCCGAGGCGGATGCAGAGACTTCTTCCTCGAGAATATCAACCTGCTGCTGCTGTGGTGGCTCCTCCACGTGCCCCTCCTGGGTTTCATCCACATCTATTTCCTGGAGCATGCTGTCTAACTCCGTGTCAGAGATGTCGTCCATTGTTGAGCAAAATGTCATGGGCTGATGGCGCCGTAGCTCGTGATCCTTTGGTTTTGGTTCCTTTGGGGAAGCAGGAGCTTCCGAGGGCACGGATTCCTGGAGAGGATTGATTAGAGCATTAGAAGGAGATCTCTCAAGGCAAGACTTCTCTGTCTGGATACTCACTGCGCGAGGCACCTCCTCCAGACCATTGGTGATCTCTGTCTCCGGCTCTGTGCTGGTCAAATCATCCGATAGCTCGTTGAGCACCTTTCCGAGTATGGAGGAGGCCGTCACTTCGCCAGGAATCAGCGACTGTGTCCCTGGGGTCGTGCTGCTGCTGATGGAAATGGAGGAGAGGCCCACGGCCAGGTCTTCGACAACAGCTTTGGGCTGCTGCGGTTGCTCCACTGGCATGACTAACCCCACCCCCACCCCCACCTGGGACGCCGCCACCACCACCTCCAGGGCACTGGGCTCAATCTCCTCGGAGTCGTTGCTAACGGGCGACGGGCCCGAGGAGAAGGTGGAACAGGAGGAGGTTGTCAGCGACTCGGAGGAGGAGACTATTGCCTCATTTGGACGCTTCTCCTGCCCTTCTCTGAACTTGTTGATGTCATCGAAGCTGTCGTCCAGGTCGCGCGAGTGCTCCAGTGACTGCTCCGCTTGCCAGTTGTAGCTGGGCAGCTGGTTGTCCACCTCCAGCGATTTAACATTGTTACGATAGTCGTCCAGGCTGTTGAACACCTGAGAGACGCCCACAAAGCTTTTTGTGGGAGCTGCTACTGCTGCTGTGGCAGCTCCTGCACCTGCTCCACCCCCATTGGAGGCACTAGCTCCGTCTCCCAGTGGGCGCGTGGGCGCAGAGTCTACCGTTGTAGCTGCCGCTGACACTGACGCCGCTACTGCTGCTGCTGCATTTCTACTCTCCTGCTCGTCGGCGGCGATGCGTAATTCGAGGTTATCCAAGACCTGATCAATGTCCACCAGATCCATGGCGCCGCTCTGATCGCATGGGACAGACGGCGTATACGTAATAAGCCAGGCTTAAACGGCAGCAAAATTTTCACATCAATTGATTGGTAGAAAAGGGTACGGATGGAGGGGGGAGAGAGAGTGGGAGGCAGCGATGTGTGTGGGAACGCAATAGCAAAGAGAAGGAAAAAAACAAAGCTTATCAGTTCTATGATTCATCCGTGAGTTTTCGGCGATGCTGGGAGCCAATTTTATGAGCCCCTTATCCGGGTCTACTGCGCAGCCACCTCGGACAGCTATAATTACCTTATTTACTTTGTTTTTTGGCTAATTTTTTAACAAAAACCCCGAGTCAGTGTGACCGCTGACTTATAGTTATAATATACCACCTGACCCTCAGAAATATACCAAAATATATACCACAAATACCGTAAACGGTCACCATACCCCTATTATATTTGACATTGAACCGCCGAACTTCTAAATTCAAATTCAACTTGTAAAACCAGAATTATCGACTACTTTCTCGTCTTTGTTGTATGCATTACACTTACAAAATAATGTCTAAATGCAAAAACACGCCAAAAGTATCCTAATATAAGCAACGAAAATAAGACAGCAAGTTCGAATTTTCGAACTCCTCGCCTAGTCGCAGGGTATAGTACGAATATAGGTACTGCCCCAGTAATTTGTTTGCATTCATGGCGAGCCGCACATAAAACTTAAATATCTACCAATAATAAGGGAAAAACACAAGCTGCATGAGTACTGATTGTGTCAACATGTTCGATAGCATACATTTTGTTAGTTAAAAACCAACAGTCCTTCTGTAAGTTGTCCCTACCTAATATAGCTATACCATGCGTTCACATGTACAGTGTACATGTTTGATTCACACACACACATTCAAAGTTTTACGTTGCTTTTCTTACCAAACGAACGCGTAAAGCGGACTCGAAAAAAATTACTGAATGTCGTCGGTCGGTGATTGCGCATTCTCTCTGTGTGTGTTTTTCCCCCCCATCCAACGAGTGTAAAGAAATTTTTGGAACAATTTATAGCCGACACGCGTTGTAATTGTAATTGGAGAATCTGTGGAAATACGCCCGGCGTATTCTGTGCAATATATTTAATTAAAAGAAGGTCTGGCAAAAATATACCAATAAAATAAATAAAAAATATAACCAAAGCCAAACAACGCGAAGAAGAGAAGAGGAAGAGGCACATAAAGAAGCCGCCGTGCCCGCAGTTAGTGTGTGCTAGAGCGAGAGGGGTGACAGAGAGAGAAGAGCTCGTCGTGTGTGCCTGAGTTTTGTGGATGGTGTAGTGTGGCTGTAGTGGTGGGCGGTTAGCCGCCGCCATGAAAAAATCAAGTTAAGAGCGCCTCTCAAGAAAGAGAGTGTTCTATGCTAATGAATGGTTGGCTCGATTTACAGAGCTATAGTAAAGATTTCTTTCTAATGTGACATATTTATTACTTAAATTTAATTTCATTCTTTGGCCAAAATCCACCACTACAACCACCAACCACCCACTGGCTATAACAAACACACATGGACAGGCACAGCCAGAAACAGTTTATAGCGCTCTCTTTCGCCTCTCTTTGCTTTGTTTACTTCCTTCCCTTTTCCTCCCACAACTAGTGCTTTGATTTTAGCCGCTCGCGCACTTTTTCCATTTATCTCTCTCTCTCGCTGGCGGAATTTAATTGATAATCTAATCGATCCTCAAGTGCTGCTCTCCTAATCAAGTGTCCCGTCTGAATTGTGTGTATTTTGCAGTGTAAAACCAGTTTATTAAAGATCGTAACAAGATCGTGAATCTGAGAAATATTCATAGTGCCTATATTTGTGTGTGTAGTGCCGCCCGCCCCTCCACATATCAATAAACATAAATTGGAAGATCTTTCCAGCCGCTGCTCCCAACATCTAAAGACAGCGACGTCGACGTTGACGCCGACGCCCACGACTCCACTGAGAGAAGAATGATGCCAAAGCAGAGGACCAGCACGCTGACGGCGACGTTGTCGCTGCGTTGCAACGGTAAATGTCTGATGTTCTCGGCACTGCTGATGGGCCTCCTGGTGGCCGCCACCCAAGCCGTAGATCAGGTAAGTGTCGCCCCCCTTATGCCCCTCTTAACCGCTTATGGTGAATCAATTTCGGAAATTCACTTCCTTCCTTAACAGATTCCGTTTCTCCTTCACCCACATTTCGCACCTTGAGCGTCTGCCCGTCCCCATATCAGCATGTGCTTTCATTTCCTTTTCACTTAAGTTGTTTTTGCGGTTTGGGGTTATGTTATCCCTTCTCTTTACCTTCCTCCCACTTGCCGGTGTCACTCTCTGGAAGCTTATGTAAAATTGGTCAGCAGAGATGGAGCACTGAAGGAAGAGCGGGGAGAACTTAATCAATAGATGCAACAATGAAGTCTCCCAGGCATTGCACTCGATGCAATTTGAGGCTGCCATACTATGACGCAGATAATGAAGTGGAGCTCTGGCTCCAGTCTGCTCTTGTTATACCCTGATATACAAGAGAGTCCTATGATATTAGCTAAAGGTTTGGCAATCTCTGATCAGCAATAGAACCAAGATTATATGGGAACACTAGTCCTTTGGTGTTATATATATAAGCAGCATGGATTTAAAAGGGTAACTACAATTTTATTCTCCCGGTTATCCATACTTTTGGTTTTTGTTGTTTCTGAAGAGAAGACATTAAAAACGTCTGCATTGCGAACGCATAAATATGGCAACAAAATGCATGGACACATACACGTACACAGCCTGGTATTGGTCTTCGTATTCGTATTGGCGGCATAGACAAGGCTGCCGCTCTGCTCTGACGTCTGGTGACGGGGATGGGGTCTTGTCTGTTCAAATAAGGCTGACAATCTGAAATTGGTCATCGAGTCCAGTCCGTTCTCCCATTTAGTGATGACAGTGCTCTCAATCCAGAGGGGTGAGGTTAAATGAATCATAACTTTTAATTGCAGCATCGGTTCTATTGTGCTATGATATTTTCCACTAAAGTGGGGGGGGAGACACAGCTGTTGATAAATCACATCACGCATAATCTTTATTACAGTTTTCAATGGAATCGCCGTGGAATCTTGAATCCGCTACCATCTCTAACTTTTCGCTCGTTTTGCCTCTAGTTTGGGCCGGGTTCTGGTCTGGTTCTGGTCACGATGATGATGATCTTTGGTAGCGATGGCCGGCGTTGCCAACGTCAACCAGTCAAGTAGTTGGCCAACAAAAGCATCCGGCTGTTGCCAATTTCGATTGCTGTTTCTCTCTCTCTACCTCTCTGTTTGTTTGTTTGTTTGCTGGCTGCCTTTTCAGTGACTTATTCGACCGAAAAATTTCTACTCACACACACAGACATGGTCACACTCTTGCTACTATACTCCCCAAAATGAATATTGCGACGTCCTTTACCTTCCCCCTTTTTGGGAGGTGGATGGAATCGGAGGGGGACTTGAAGTAATCTTGTTTTTGCCATTCCGTCCATCTTTTGTCCTGTTGTCACTTGTTTTTGCCAAAATTGGCATTTGCTCTCTCTGTCTATGCTGTTTTGTGGTTATGGCTATTCTGCTTCCCCATCTACATGTGCTCCTTCTCCTACTCCTCCACATGTACTTCTCCTCCTGTTTGTTTGCGTCGCCAAAAACATTCAGAGAACGTGCTCTGAACATTGATGAGTGGCCCAGGAGATGGAGTACCAGTCTGTGTGAGTGTGTGTGTGTGCGACAGATAGGGAGAGAGAGGAGGGAGCAGTTTAATGTCTGTGATTGCTCCCCCGCTCTTCCTCTCTCTCATTTACGCATTTTACGTTCATTAGCATTATTGGCATGTCCGTCAGCTATGCGCGAGGGAGATGGAAAACAGTAGTAGTAGGGACATAACTTTGTCTCATTCACACCTGAAAAGGTGTCAAAACCTATATGCTCTATCGTCTGGTTTTGCTTCACTCACCTCACTCCCCCTTTGACTCTTCTTCTGACCTGTCTATCCATACTATCTGTACCGCTCTCGCATTCTACCGTCTCTCTTCTCCATTCTTCTGCTGCAGGCGCATACGGTTTTTGTTTATTTTCTTAAATTTCTTGGAATATCATTCCAATGGCGGCAGATAGCAATAAGGTTCTTGATATAGGATTTTCCTGTCGGATCAGCAAGCCGCTAATTAAACACGCTTGTGGTTGAAGAAAATGCTGAACTCAATTTTTAATGTTTTCCCATTTCCTGCGAACTACATATAAAATATATGTGCATATTTTGCATTGTTCTATTCGTAATTTTAATAGTCCCTAAAATTTATTGGAATTCTTTTCCTATTTCATGAAGCTGTATTCCAGTTTTCTACCTTCCTCCCTCCCTGTCACTCTCGCCCTTTGGCAGGTATCTCATCTCAGACATGTGTTCTGGCAAGGGGTATATTAATTCAGTCTGTCTCTCGTTTGGCTGCCGCACAGACGCCGCTCTATTGCACTGCCTCACCTTCCCATTAATTTACAGCAGTGTACAGCACATAATTACCATCTATCTTATTCACTTGCACTCGCTTCTTTTTCAATTATTATTCACGTGTGGCGTCGGCGGTACCTCGTCCCTCTCCCATTTGTGTGTCTCTCTTTTCATTTACTTTGCACTTTGCTTTACAACAGTTGTTGTTGTTTGTGTCGCTGTTGCAGTGGCGTGTGCATGCATGCACTTTGCCATTGCTTACGCTCTTCCGCACCCCCTCATCCAGCTTGCACCTTGTTCTTTTGACTAAGTTGCTGTGAGGGGAAGAAGGAAAGAGGCTTGGCGACAGAGCCGAGACGATGTCAAAAAGTTATCAGTGATGTCGTTTCGTTTACACAGACGTATAAACGCACACACACAGTTTCAGTACGGATAATGACATATGATTTGCCATTTTGATGCTCTCTCTTTCTCGCTGTAATCTAAGTTCAATGGAAAAGATCCCGTCCCACCTAAAGAGTAATGTGCGTCATTTGTCAATTACAGCGATCGTGAGAGAGAGAGGGTGCAAAAGAGAATATGAGTCAATTTTTATCGTCCCAAAAGTAAAAAAAAAAAAAAAATCAAATGCAACAGTAATTAAAGGTTTACCACAAATGAATCAAAAGCAAAAACATTTGCGATAGATAGAGAGCAACAGAAGAGAGCAAGCAATGGTAGAGCGAAAGAGAGCGTTGTAAATTGTAAATGAACGGAACGTAACCATACAAATGGTAGTGGCTGTGTGTGTACGTGTGTGGGTAGCAGCAGCAACTTCGAAGAAGTATAGGCAGAAAACGGAAAGACAACAAACTTCGAACTTTTACACTATGCAGCAAAATAAATTATCGGATGTATGGGGAATTAAGTGGTAATTGATTGCTGAAAAACTAGACCACTATAATTTCTATTTGGAATGTTTAACGCCAAATTCAGACTCCACCTAAAAGTCTCAACATGCTGTCCAGTGTTAACACTGTTCGGCGGTGGCGACCTCGTCTTGAGCCGCCCCGTATGCCTCTGTATCTGTTCTGCTGCTGCTTTGAAATTTCAGTTTCTGCTGAGGCGGCAGTTGTGTGTGTGTTTGTGTGTGCTGCCCACATGTATACATAGGCCGGCAGCGTCGTCGCGACGGCGCGACTGAAGACAGACAAACAACAACAGCAAGCAGATTGAACCGCCTGCGTCCGCCCCCGTTTGACGTTGCCCTGCTGTTGGAGAGAAGGGTAACGCAATGTCAATATTCATGCGTTGTTGCCGCATTTCATTGTCGCTGCTGTTGCTCCTCTGCTGCTGCTGTTTCATATGTTTGTTTCGACTCGGTCTCGTGCAAGGTGTATTTACAAAAGGTGGGGCTAATATCGCCTTACCACGTTGGGTGTCGTTACTGCTACCCTCTCTCGCTCTGTGTTTCTCCTAGCCTTCCACCTGGAAATCGTCGTTAGCGCACTCTCTTGTAATGCCTCACCCTTATTTTGATACACGTTTGTGTTGTTTCATTTTTTGTGGTTTTCTGACAGACAAGTTGTGTGCCCTCATCCCCTCTTCCACATACTCTCTATCTTCTTCCGCTGTAATGTGCGTGTGTGTATTTTTGTTGTTGGATTTTTACAATTTTGTTTTCATTTTCTGTGTCGTTGTTCTCTTTGTGACTCCCCCTTTTGAGCGTGCCATTCTGATGCTGATTTAGTTGCCGATTCCTTTTGTCTTGTTCTTTTTGCTGTCTCTGTTTGGCATGTGTGTGAGAGGGGTCATATGGCGTTCTCTCTTATTCTTGGCGAATTTACAGTTGATTTGTTTACTTCGTGCTATGTTTATGGGCTATCCACCCCCCTCCTGCACGGCTTTTCCTTGTTTTAATTGCAAAAAATGACTATGAAAAAGATGCCATCCACTTGCCTCTGCCTTTTCCAGTTCCTGTCTCCTCTTTTTTTTCCATTGACGCAAATCGCGCGAAAAATATTCTCTTGATTTCTGTTCCTTCCTCCGTCTGACTGTCGGGTCGGTCTTCTCTGCTTCCGTCTCTCTCTAACACTTTGGTTTTTGTATATGGCGCGTATTTCCTGTCGTTATTTTGTTGTTTTTGCTGTTGCTTCTGTTTTTTCTCCACTTTTGACTTTTCGCTTTGCATTTTCCATCATCGTTTTTGCTTTTTGTTGTGTGTTTGCATACTATTAACGTAGAAAATGTAAGCCGGGAGGAAAAATGGTTTGAAAAAGAGTTAACTGCCATCACCCACGCAATGCCGTTCCTTCTCTCTGTCACTCTTTGTTAACCCACGCTCTTTGCATACTTTCATAATTATGCGTTTTTTCGTTTGATTCTCTGGCTGTTGCTCTTCCCTTGCTTGTGATTTCTGTTGTTGCTTTGTTTGATGTTGTCGATGGCTTTTCAATAAACTTTTACACATTCCAACTGTCTACGGCTCATTTCCAGTTGCCTTTTTCCCTTTTAACCTACCCGCCCTTCTGCATCACTTCTCTTCTTCTTCATACATTTGAATTGGAATCGTTGCGTTTTGGTTTTATACCCTACAAAATGTACCACACATTGCAGTCGTTTTATTTTGTCGGAGAGCTAGAAATTAGGATTTTTGGTATTCTTGTTATTCCTTATACCCATTAAAATGAGTTAAACGCCTATTTCTTACTGGGATAAGTTCTCCAATGGTATCTTGAGAAAATACAACTGAAAAATAGCATAAGAACTCGAAAATAAGAGTATGGGCTATTCGTGAGTTTTAGTATGATGTATGGATGCTCTTTTTGTTGTTTGGTTTGGTTTTTGGTTTGCTCGAATTGTTTGTGGAACAATTTTTACAGCCTTGTTGTGTGTTTTGGAACGCCCACACGTACATATGTATGTACATACATATAGCCCACAAGGCCCACGCAGATGCTGCCACAGAAAGGGGCAGACATAGAGGGAGATACATTCATGCATAAATATATGTATGTACATATGAATGCCCACACAGAAATGCAGATTTGTTTACTACTGTTTATATGAATACTCTGGTCAGAAAATATTTCACAAAATTCTCTCACATGTTTTCTCCATGCAATGATTTCGTTCAATTTCAGTTTTAGTTTTCGGTTATAAAAATGTTTATTATTGTGGGACTTTATAAATTGTTCAAATAATTTTAAGGTATACGAGTATATTTTTGGAACGAAACGACTGTCCGTGGTCATCCCCACCACTTCTATATATGTATGTATGTATACGTACATATAATACTATAATCGTCTTATATTGGCTAATCCCCGTCCCTATTAATGGCACGCCTACTCATTTGGATTTTTTTTTTTCATATGCTCATTTTCATATTTGATAAGAAAATTGGCTGTAAAAATTAATGAATATGTGGAAGGAACAAAGAATAAATGACATCGTCGTAGAGAGTGATAATCCCTGGGAAAGGTCGCAGTGACGGACTGGCGCTCGCTGATTAACGCTGAAAATCACTGTGAAAATAATAAATAAATCAAATTAATTGTGATCTATTCGAATAAATGAGCTCATTTCTATATATTAAACGAAATTATAGATTAAAAATCTTAAAAAAGAAAAGGAAAGGTAGCGAAGAGAGAGAAATAAAGATGTGTGGTTAATTTCCTTGCAACGGGGATTGACCCCGAGCTTATTCTGATGACTATAGTGCCACAAAGGAAAGACCTTATCAGCAAAGAGATACCTTTTTAATCATTTTTTCATAGAAATTTGTCGCGTACTAATGTACTAATGTACTTCCCCTTCTATTAAGCATTTCTTAAGGTTCTATAAGTTACGATCCAGTCAAAAATAGTCACAAAATGTGAACCTCTTCAAAATTCCCCCTATTCCCATTATCTTATATTTGAAATAATAAATAAAACCATCTGTTTTGCAAGGGTATTTGAGGTTTTATCCGTTTCGTTTGGCTTGTGCAAGTTCTTTCCTTACTTCTGAAATTCTGCCATGGTCCTGACGTTGCATGGATACTTGGATGCTGTTGGTCTTTTTGAGAAACTAAAACGCCATTACACACCCCCGAAAAATAAACCAAAGGAGAGATATTGCAAAAGTTTAAAGTTGCTGCAACAGATTGTAGCTCTCCAAAAAAAGTTTGTGCCTCGTCTTTTCACTCCATCTCTCTCCTTGCATGACAGCTGCTGTACCCAGACTTGGCTTCCATTTCTGGAGCTATTGATTCTTGGCCTTTTTCACACAGTTTATTGACACGACTCAAGTTTCGGGTGTCTGTTGTGTGTGGGGAAAGCTGAAGCTTCAAAAATTTCGATAAATGCATTTAATATGTGAGAGAATCCGAAAATATTATATTTAAACGAGAAGGAACGTGTGAGTCGCTTCTGGGGACGCGACTCTACTTATCCCGTACTCAGTCAGTATATAACTTTTTGAGAATAATTTTTAAGAATTTTAGAATTAAAAAAAATTTTACATTTTACATTTCTTTGCTACATCTGTTATCTACATCTACATCTACAATGTATATTTTACATCTAACATGTAGATTATAGATGTACCATTCATATTCTTCATCTCCTCCGCTAGGTTGCTCGCGCACTGAACGCAGCAGAGTGTGCGAGCGAGAAGGAGATAGGAGCGTGGTCGTTGGCAAAAGGGGGCGGGGAAGCAACTGAAAATTAATTTCTTCATTCTGGCTATAATTATGATCCGATCTGATTCAGATTCGGCAGTAGATATGGGCATTCTCTACGATACTGCGTTTTTAGTTTTATCGTATCTTTAAAATTGTGCCTGCCACAGATTTTCGTCCTTTGTGGGGCGGAAGGTGGCGAAATTTTGAAATACACTTGTAGCAGTGTGATATTACATGAGCCTGGAAACCGAATTTGGTTGCCCTAACTCTTATAGTCTCTGAGATCCAGGCGCTCAACAAGACAGACAGACGGACAGACGGACAGACGGACGGACGGACGGACGGACGGACAGACAGACAGACATGGCTCTATCGACTCGGCTATTGATGCTGATCAAGAATATATATACTTTATGGGGTCGGAAAATGTTCCTTCTCTGTGTTACACACAACCACTTTTACCACAAATCTAATATACCCCTTAACTCTTTTTTGAGTACGGGTATAAAAAAAGAATGATTACTTGCTATAATCGAAACACGGATTAAATCTAAGATCTCATCAGATGATCAATATAAAACTGATTGATGATTATCCCATCATTATAATCGGATGTATCTTAGTTTTTTTTATCTCAACGAAACTCGGGTATATGTATAAAAATATTAATTGTATGCTGATTCTGATAAGCAAAGATGAATATCCATGGATTTAACTGATTCTCTCATAATTTGTAATACCTTTTTTTTCAATTAAAACCAAATTAAAAACTCAATTATTCAAAGTTCCCTAATTTATGGAATAATTTCTTTTGTTTACACACAACACCATGAATATTCCAATTTATTTCGTACATGTATTCAAAGTTGTATTTGTATATGTATTTTGTAATATTCACAGCCGAATGCAAAAATCATGAAATATTTTCAATTATGTCACGGAATTGCGGTTGTCGCTCTTCGCAGTGTTTTGCGCATTCATATTTTAGTCAAACGATGAAAAAAAGCGTGTTTGCATTATTCATGTTTTTGAGGCTTTAATTGTTGATAACCAGGCAGCAGCAGAAGCAGCGGCTGTGGCAGTGGCAGAAGCAATCATGTGTATGATGCATTAAATTATGCTTATTTGTCATATTTAAATTTTAAGTTTAATCACATTTTCTGCCTCTGCCCCCCCTCGCCAAATGGTGAGTCTGTCACGTAGTTTTGCTTTCCGTTTTTTTGGTCTCACATTTCCGATTGCTGACTCAGAGAGAGCAGCGGCAATCTCTTTGGGGGATTCATTCCCCCACTCCAGCGGCTCAAGCGATAAATAAATTTATAAGTGACTACTCGAAGCCAGAGCTGGGAAATCTCCAAGAGAGAACAGATTGATGGTGTGCGGGACGGATTGACGACAATCGGCTGTGGTTCTGAGAACTCAAAAATGCTGACATGATTATTGAAATGAAAACAGTTCTGGAAATTCAATTTAAATATTATGGGGATTTTTGTTAATGATTTCGGCTGAAAAACTATAAAAGATGCGATTAACTTACTCCCATTTCTACCACATGATGCGACACATTGATCCTCCTCTTTCTACTAATATTATAATATTCACATTGCAATTGCAGAACAATTTTGATTTTGTTTTCAAGGTTTGACTATTCATGTCTAAGCTTTATTTTGTTTGGTTATAGTCCAGTTTGTTCTACTGTTCCAATGCGATTTATTGCGTATTTGGCATTGACTCTTGACGATCAAATTGTTACTGCAAACAATAGTTCTTCCCCTCTCTTTATATCTCTTTTTTCTGCTCTCTACTGCTTTCCGTCTGTCTCTCTCTCTCTCTCTCTATCTCACTCTCTATCTTGATGTCTTTCTCACTTTACAAAATGTTTATATATCCATTTTTTATATACTATATAAAGGTCTGATTCGTGGCACGCGCTTTAAGCGAATTTGCATTTTCATTTACGCCTGAAATGAGAACAAGATATTTTTTGTTTTTTTTTTAAATATTTTTTTTACTGGTTATTTTTCCGTTTTTCTTTGAATTTGTTGTGGCAGGAGTGGGGACATGGGGAGTGGGAGTTCCTTGCGTTTGGTCGGGATTTACTTTTTGCCACACGATGAGCTCTGAGCTGGGATCGCATTCGCCTCCTGGTCTCCCAGCTTCCTCTTCTTGCAGAGCGCCAGCGGGTACAGTGTGTCCTCTGCCTCTGCCCCTTGCCCCCGTCTGTCTGCCAGCGTGCCACCGTCTCCCCTGCGTGCCGCCGCCATGCCTGCCTTCCCTCCCTCCGTCCCTCCTGTTTCATATGCAAATACTCGTAATATTTTTCAAATGTTGTTTGCTTTTGGCCATGCTCTCGCACAATTTTCCTCCTCTGTGGCGTAGCCATGGGATGAGAAGTGAGAGCGACGGGGGCTGCCTTTTCACATTTTTCAATTTTCCACGTTTCCACGCTTTGTTGTCGTTGATAGTCCCTATGTACATGTGTATATACATATGTATGTAAATATTGTATATATGTACATACATATATATTCCCTTGCTTACATTTTCATTACATCTCTTTCCCTCGTTTCATCTTGCTGGCTTTTCTACCAACCCAAACAATTCTCACTTGGCTTTCCCTGGGCTTCCCGGCTGCCACAGCAGCTGTGCAACGAGCGGTCCGGCGTCCAAAAAGGAAGTCGTTGTCCAATGCCGAGTAGGAGCAAAATGTTTGCATTTGAAATTACCCATGGGCCAATGACTGTTGACTGCTTTGACTGCCTCTTTTTTGTTGTATTTTGTATTTTCTCTCATTTTGTTGTGTGTAGAAGTAGCTGTTGTTGCAAATTCTATATTTGCTGCTGGGCTTCCGTTTCGACAGCCTGCCTGCCACATGTAGTGTGTGACAGGAGGAGCGGGATAAGGATAGGAGAACCCGAGTAGCAGAAGCTCACTTGAACCTAATTTGATTAGATATTTCAAAAAATTAATCAACCAATTCCCATCCTTACACACACAAAACACACACATGTTGCATGCTACACACCCCACACATGGAGGCAGATGCCAGAGGGACCTTTTCTGTGTCTTTTAATGTCCTGCAAAAGAGAGAACCATCCAATATTCGAATTCCCTTTTTCTTTATAGCATTTTCATAACCATGTTCATGGTTTTCACAAGGAGAATTAATTGAAAATTGAATTACTTTGAGAAAAATGTTTATATGTTGTTGGGAATTTTTGAATGAGTCTCTCAGGGTTTGTAGCAAAATCTTAGCTTCAATCATTTAATAGTTTATTTTATGACTTGTTTATAGCTTTTTGAAGGTGCTTAATGAGCCCTCAGGGTATATACTATTCGGCCATCATGTCTATGTTTTCTGCAGCATTTTTGGTCAAGTTTGCTGTAATTTAGGTAAATTTTTCATCAGCTTCTCCCTCGCTCTTTCGGTTGGGTCCACCAGAAGCCCAGAACCGCAAAGTATGCAAACATACACCAAAAGTTTATGTGAGTGAAAGGCTGAGAAGAGTGAATGAAATACAACCAATACAGTGTGAGAGATAGAGAGAGAGAAATGTATTCCCCATTTATTATGCACTTTGACGGAAAGGAACAGAACATTCACTGTTGTTTCATGTTGCTGTTGTTGCTGTTTCTTTTGGCTGCATAAATTTAAATAAATAATTAGTTGTGGGAGTAAATGGGATTTAAGGTTATGTTCCACCTCATCCAGAACTGAAGCTAAACATGTAATAAATCCACATTCTGTATACACACATTACAGCCAAGAGATCCGAGATGGAGCTCCAAAACCAACAGGCAGCCAAACAGAGAGATTCCTTCTTCAGTAATCAATCAATCAGTGGAGAGGCCCAAAGTGCCCCAGATATAAATACAGATACGAATTTAGTGGCTGAAATAACAATTTAAAGTCTGATTGAAAAACGAGATTTACTTTTTAAGGAGTGCGCTGTAGCAAGCGAGGCTGGTGCTGGTTTGTTGTGATAAAGCACAGGGGACTCTTCACTTCGTAGGGAGGAGTGGTCGGATCTGAAGTTCTATAATTGAGAGACAACTCTGATCCGCCTCATTTTGAGGCATTCCAAACCCTGACACATTCTTTCCCCATATGTGAATTGGGTGCTAATCAAGAAATCCCTTTGATAGAATGTCGATTCCCCTAATGGATTGGAATGGGATGGTGTGGCGTGTTAGTACAGGGTATCATGCAAAAAAAAAAAAAAAAACGCAAAGCAGAAATGAAGGGAATTACAGTGAATTTTTCTAGACTAAGTAAATACCCATTTGTCGATAAGCCAAAGCTAAGCGCAGGGGTGTTTTGGGGCTCTGTCTCGTCTTTGTTTCGCATGCCGTGGGCTTCTGTTTGTTCATCCCGTTCCTTCCTTCTCTCTCTCTCTCTCTAAGTGTTACCTTCTCCGTTACCCTCTTTTCGTTTCGTTCTACGTTCCCCTCCCCTCATCGATGCTCTGTTATCTGTCTGTCTTCGTTTACTGGTTCGATTTCGTTTCGTTTTGGGTTCGATTTCGTTTCGTTTTTCATTCGTTTTTCGTTTCAATTTTCATACGTATGTACATACATATGTATGTATATACTTTCTTTTGAGAAGGGTTTAATGACCAGAGGGAGACAGACCGCGTTTTATGCTCACGTTCTCTGCTCCTCCCGTCTTCTTTCGGCCACCCACCCAACAAGCGAATGTGAGTGTGTGAGTGAGTGCATTTTTAATCATGTGCTTGCCTACTTAGCTTTTATTTGCCAACAGCAATAACCCCTCCTCCGCTGCCCAACCGTCCACCGGACAACGATCCAGCCAGTGTTGTAGGCCAGGTCCCCATTGGGGGCACATGGCGGGAGGCATGTGCCACGTACTATGTGTGCCTCTTTTGCTAATTCCTTATATGCACGAACATTCGTCTTTTGCTCTTTGTGCCTTTTTATATTTTCACATCGAATTGGCATGCAAGGCAGACCACTCACACACACACACGCAAACACAAAGACAGGAAGTACAGTAAAATAGCTCTCCCATGTGTATGAAGTGTTGCAATATATTTTCTATTTTAGAATTCAATGTCAATTGCTTGATAGACCATAAATCGATTGGTGCTTTCGGGGCTTCGTTTCAATTAAAAATCTATTCATATGAGGCAACAGGAAGGACAATAGTTACGGGTGAGCGGTGGGAAGAGTGGCAGTTGAACAGTTCTCCAATAACTGAACAATAACTGAGCTCTGCCTGCATTTGCATTTAGAATACCTAAAAGTACAGTGCGTTGCACGAGTGTAAGACTATTTACTTGCTAGAAGTACCAATTCTGTTATTTCTTATTTTTATGCTTTTATTTTATTAGTTAAAAATAACAGACATTTTTACCACACACATACTCGTAATTTTGGATTTTTTCGGAAATACGAAGATTTTGGGAAATATTTATTTAACATGTCCCAAAAGAGAGGACGATTTTTTCCTTGAAATTATTTACAGAGTGAAATTCTATCACGTAGTTATTGTTATGAGACGAGGGTTTTGTTCATTGCATGTTTTTCCATTACATGTGTTGCATGTCCTGAATGTTGCACTTGTTATCCAACATCACCATGCCCGCCCCCTCGCCAGCATTCTGGTTTTAGCCCATTTTTATTTCTGTTTGTTTGTTGGAACAGAATGTATTTCACTTTTAGCCCTCGCTTTGTGCCATTTTTGCCCGTTTTGGTCGAGTTACACATATTTACATTTGAGTCCTTTTCTCTCCCTTGTCTATACGAGTGAAATATTCCAATTTTCTAAAATGTCACTGCACTGTTTTAGGCGCCCCGTGATGGCGGGCAGCAGCTGAGTAATAACATTTGGTGCAGATGGATGTCCATTGGGGGCTGACAGGGGTTCAAAGTTCGAACAGAAACAATTTTGTTTCAATAAACTGATGATAAAGTTATATCCTTTGCTGTGAATGTTCCCCCCTTTGTGATTTTGGTATTGCATGTTCCTTTATCCTTTCGGTATTTCATATTCCCCTTTGTCCCTTTTCTCCATCACGTTCCCACTTAAAGTTCCTTAAAGTCGCAAAAAAAACTGTTCTTTAGCTTCATGCGACATCCTCACCCTTCTCGCTGCGTCATCTTCCCTTTGAGAGAAACTTCAAAAGGCTTTCCATCATCCACCAGCCATCGCGTACGGGAATGGAATCATCCTTTTGAGGTTCAGCCTTCTGTGAAGTAAAAGACCCTCGTCCACCCCTACCACTACCTCCAACTGGATCAAGCTATGGCAAAGAGAGAGTGCAGCATTTAGAGGACCAACAGCTGCCCACATGCCAGAAGTCAGTGTGGCTGAAACGAAAGAGATGGCTATAGGCAGACAGCGACAGAGAGGAAACCAAACGAGATGGATTCTCGGAGTTAATTTTGTGCTTATCAGCTGGTGGGCCTTGTTTGAATAAACTTTGCATTGAGCTGCATACCCTGTAGAAACATTTGGGTACTTAGAGCCAACAGATTCCTTTTGACATGACTGTCGCTGGGCTCTTGAATAGGGGCCAAGGATTGCACGAGTATGATTGCAATGGAATAATCCACAAAAGATGAGCGCGTACTCTTCTTCCTGGTGCTGCCACTGCCACTGCCACTGAACCGCTAGCCTATGTTGCTGATGATGGCCATGTCTGCTCTGGCCTGGTCGGACAGGGTTTTGGGACCAACGTTGTGCGGCTGACATCATTGTCTTGCCATGCAACTCGGGCATGGGATAGGCACTGGGATTGGGACTGCGATCTGGTACTGTGACTGCGACTGCAACAGGGGCTCACTTGGAGCCCTACTCTTGGCTGCTGAATGCACCACAATCCCTAGTTTTTCCTGCTCTTCCTGCTCCCTGCTCTGACATGTGCTTTCCCTCTGAACGTTCTCATTTGTGCACTTTTTTGTGCCTTTCCTTCTCTCTTGGTTCTCTGTTTCTCTGCGACAGCTTTTGTGCTTGCGTTTAATTGAAGATTTTTTGACAGCAAACGTCGTTGGCATAGAAAGTCATGAAAAAGGGAAAGAGAGACAGAGTCAGAAGAGGAAGTGGGACGAAGAGTTCGTAGAACTTTTACCCACACACACACACACACACACACATAAAAATGGCAGCGATAATAGGGCCAGGCTATTCTGGCTTCTGAACGCCACCGCCTGACTGACTATTGAAACTGTGGGCACTCTGGCAACACGCCTGCAAGCACCCGTGGCAACCCTATGCTCCGACCCATTTCACTATCGACAGCCAGGGCTTTGTTTTTGCTTTATTATGCCGTTGCTTTTCCATGGGAAAACGTCCTTTAAACAACGGGAACGGGAAATCCCCGAAAAACTTTAATAGAAATAAAAGGGTTCATAATGGTTGGACTGGGGAGTGTGCGAACCTGAAATGAATAGAAATTTCAACTTTCAAATGGAAAAAGTTTCGTGTATTTAATATTGAGATTGCTGTGTGGCGATATGGTGTTTCAAAGGGGATTCGCACAGGCTCCAGTTAGGTACGACTGCGCTTAAAAAATGACATGTTACAAATACTTTCCTTGAAGGAAAAATATTTATGAATTTTCTTATTTCCAAATATTGTTAAAGTTTTTCCTTTGATGATTCAGATTGCTCTTTTTAAAATAAATACGTTAATAAGTGTATGCAATGGTTCCAATGTAATCATTGGATTGATTCCCCATCACAGGTTATGCCATCTCCTTTCCACACACTCACATTCTTTCATTGTATTCTTTCTGTCGACTCCAATTGCACATTTTCAATTTCTATCAAGTGGAGCGGAGAGTGGGAGATAGCAGCAACGCAATGCGAAAGCGGAATGACAAAAGGTGGACAATAATCCATTTACAGTTTGGCACGTGCAAGGTGGGAGAGCGTGTAGATGAGACAAAGCGAGAAACAGGGGTGGAGAGAGAGAGAGAGTGAGACATCGGCTGCAAATGGTGAAATTTTACCGCTTGGTTCCGTTTGTTCGCATATTTCTCCGCTTGGCAGCAAAATCGCGCCGAAATTTTTATTTTGCCGAAATGCATTTTCCTGAACCCTTAATTTACTGTTCCGATATACGTTTACCCCTTCTAAAGAGAGTTTTATGATTTTTGTACACGTATTTAAAATGCTATTTTTGCCTTTTATCGAAGTGATCGAACTATAATTGAAATTATGATAACTACATCATAAAACAGGATCAATATTAGAGGATATCAAAGACATCGGTAGCCAAAAAAAGACTTTCCTTTCATGTCTTGTTGCTCTTTCTGCTATTTTCTGGGGTGCAAATCACACATTTGTCGCAAATTTATTGCATATTCATGGACATTCATTCATTCAGTGGTTTCTGGAGGAGTACGAAGTCGCAGTGGTTTCCGAGAGTTGGTCGGTTTGGGGTGTGCAACATGAATATTGATAAAGCAAATTGATGTTGTTTATGTTTGCTTTTTGTTGAATTAAAAAATTAAAAAACTGCCAAACTGGTTGGATAAATCCGAATAAATAAATAAAATATCAACATTTTTAGCTAAATTTCGGAAATTGTTGCTGAAATATTAAACGATTTTTTAGATTCCGTTTTAATTACTGTTTGTGTAGCGAAAAAGAAGAGACCGATTGATGGATGGATGGGATGAGGTGTGACCTCGTCGGGGAAATTCGAGCCTTGCATGTCGAGGGTTTTTCCACCGCCGGCAATCGATTGTCAAGCACCTGCTGCCTCGCATTACCCCACTCGCATTTATTTCGTTATTTTTTTCGCCCTTTTTTCGCTTTTTTTCCAATGATTCAATTACGATTCCTTGGACAGGCGGAAAATTGTGGAAAACCCACAAATAAACACCGGCGTGTCAGGTGCAAAGTGGGCGAAAAGGAAAATCAATGTTTCGCCGCTGTATTTTCCCAGTGAGTCAATGAATGGGGACAGCAGGTGGGAAATCGCGTTCAATCGAATTCTATATTGCGGCGTAATAAAACAAAATACAAATTGCAGAATTGACCTACATAGGAGCAGGGGCTTCTGCCCGATTTTGATTAGTTTTGGAATTTTTCCCTGCTGCCCCCGTACATTACCTACATACATATATCCCCCCTTTTCCCCATCATTTGTAAATCAAGTGGAAAACACTTTGATTACGATTTTTCCCTTTCTCTCTCTCGCGGTTCTTTGAAGATATTTGCTCTACTTTTGAGTTTTGTTTGCATTGAAAATAGCTGCGAAATGGCTGAATATTTTATGGTACATTCTATGATGAGTACATTCTTGATGATGTGGGTGCTATGAGTAGTTTGGATGTTTTTTTTCTCTCAACTGATTGAACTTTAAAAGAACTTTCGATAACCAATCGATCCATATTAGGTAAACCTTCAATAAGTCTTCAAATAATCGTTGAGTATTCCTCGTTAAACCTTCGATTACTCTTCGCTAATTTGTCCATACAATTTATTTGTATCCCATATATGTATTTGTAGATATGTACATACATATGTATGTACATTAATCCTATCCTCATAAAGAATGTCTCTCGATTTACTCTGTACGAGTATATTCGAAAACATGATATTATTTAAACACATGTCAGATTGCAAACTATTATATTCTGGATATTTTAAGGCACGCTGTATGGTAATTTTGGGATTGTTTAATGTTTACCAATGTTTTTGCACAATTATTCAATCGATGATGATCCACAATCTACGCAAAACACAATGGACGTAAAATCAATGCAAATATGTGCTCCCTCCGCTCTGCCATTGATGTTGTTAATTCCATTTGGGGAAATGCATTTCATGCTACATTTGGTTGCAGCCACATGTGCTAACTACAATTCGCTGCACAAATAATGTTAATGCAACAAAAAAATATGTAGAGAAAAGTGAGCATAAACATTTGCTCATTTTTCGTATTTGATTTTTTTGTTTCTGGTGGTGAAACGATTAAATATTGTATTTGCTCGCTCGTTTTTTCATTGTCTGCCATTTCATTGCTTTTTTAATTCACATTTCAATTGCACGCCCAATTAATCGCCGATAATTTACAGTAGCTTCTCTGTTTGCTGCCAATTTATTTGCTATCTGTCTATCCATCTGTATCTCTCATACATGTTTATTTTTTGGAATAAAATATGATGTTTAGTTTGTATTTATGTACAATATCCACAATATCCTGTACTCGAAGAAAAAGTGGGCATATTTCAAAAAGTAGAAAATTTAGCCAGTTTGCCAAAAGATGTTTTTAAGAACCATATTACCATTACCATTACCAGAACTATTACCATTCCCTTTAATTGTGTTTTCTGTATAAAAATTGTTTTTCTTCGCTTTAAGGGGGGGGTACCTATTAGTCGCTACATTGCCAGGGGGCGTTTTTATTTTGTTTTTCTTGTAGTGTAAACAAATTTCTGTTGATGAGAAAAACATTTTTAATTGTGCTTGAGTACACCATCCCACACAACATGCCTACGCCTACTAAATAAAAAGCAATAGAAAATGTACCTAAAAGATGGGAGAAAAACCTCTGCAGACGTGCAGGAAGACGTCTCTGTCTCTCATTCTCTCAACTTCTTAAAGCTCTCCCTCTGGCTTTAGCTGTGATAAAAAAGCAATCCCCGACTGACTTATGGCGTATGCTAATTAGTCCTATGCGTCACTTCTACTCCTATTTCCGTCCCCCTTCCACTGATGCCTAATGCCATTGTGTGTGGGAGGAGGAAGAAGCAACGGGGAGAGTGGATAGAGAAAGCAGAAGAAGCGAAAACGTGGTTTTTAAGCAGCTTGTAAGCAGTGCTCTTTGGTTTAAATTCTGCTTTACGATGTTATTACTGTTGCATGTGCCGCAATTTTTTCTTCTTTTTACTATTGTTGTCTCTTTTTCGCTGTGTAGCTCTATCTGTTTCGTCTCTCTCTCTCTCTCTCTCTCTCTCTTGGTACTCCCTGTATGGCTGTGTTTGCTTAGTGGCAATGAAAAAGCTTACATACATAGCTCTGCGAAGCCCAGAAAATATAAAAAGGAGAGCAATATGCAGTTTGTCAAGCTGTGGTATTCATGCAGGGTGAATGCAAGCAGGGGAATTCACAAAGTAAGCAGAAGAGCAAGAAACTGAGAGTAATATTACAAAAGCAACTTCGCATGGCCAGTAGGGAGAAATACAGAGAAGGAGAACCCATTGGAGAATGAGAGGCAGACGACACACACTCACTCATGGCGGAAACCCAAGAGTTAATGAGGAAATAAGCTTAGATAATGGGGCAACACATACACACACACACACACACCATACAAAAGATGCCTGTGCTGCAAGAGAGGGACTAGAAGGAGAGGAGGGTCTCCTCCAATGGACGTTCGTTCGAACGTCTTGGTATCAGATTCTCATACAAGTATTCCCATATTCTCCAATGTGTGCGGTTTGGTTCTGCTGTCACTTGAGCATTTTGTAAATGGTTTGTTTTGTCTACCAATTAGTTTGAAAGGGTTTGGCGTTCTGGGCACGGGGCACAAGGCACGAGGCACCCTGCATATGTTGGTCGAGGCAGGGAAACTACAGAGGGGAACTAAGGGTATAAACAATGACCAGCCATTGTCATGGAGACGAGATACATATGTGAGGGGTGGGGATAAGCTTGGGTCAAGACTTTGGCCTCTCGCTCTTCCATCCCGTGGCATGTACATATGTATGTACCAAATTATTGTAAATTGATAAGCTATTAACGAGCATTTGAGAAGCTCTACTGGGGGCGCCAATATTAAGTCCTGTATAGGGTTGTCTTTTGGGTGGGTTCGTATATCAGTTTGTGTTTTGAAACGGCTTTAAAGTCCCCTAGCTCTCCCGGAAAACCAGTGGCTTAGACCACACACAACTCTAAGAAAGGTTAAAACAGTAATTCAATAAAATGATAATATTGAGAAAGCCACATAATTACACCCTGTCATTAAATAATCAAAGCTTTTATCAGGTTTAGTAATTAATTAATTTTCACACTAGCATGATTAGTGAAAGATTCTACAAAAGGTAGGTACATACGTACGAGTATTCATGGATTCAGAAGAGAAAATATTTAAATGTATGTTTGGTGTTGGGATGTTAGAAATGGAGCTAAATGGCTATGGAAACTGTATTTTCGGATGTTTTAGGTGAAATAAATGGGAATAATTAAGCATCAATGTGTGGAAATTTCCAGTTAATGCCCGATTGAGTCAAAAGAAGAGAATGTTGAGCACACACACACTCGTTCATTCTGGAGTTTATTCGCATTCCTTTCATAATGAAGTGCTCCACCATGCAACCATGAAACATGCCCCTTGCACCCAATCTTTCTGTCTCCCAAAGAGAATCCAATTGGAATTTGAACCATTCGAATGCCAGATGCCAAAGCAAATATCCCATTAATTTTGAATGCTTTGTGTACACAATACAAAAGAATTATATATTTTCCAAAAACAATAACAGGATGGGGTGAAAAACAAAGCAGTGCGCAAAAAAAAAAAAACAAAACAAAAAACTGAGGCGGTGAGGAAAACAAACAATGACATTAATTATGCAATAAATAAGGCTTTTTATTGTACGAATCTGCAACATGAGAAGCGAGATGGAGAGGCAAAGGACACACAATAAATGTCTGCCAATGGGCCACAGAATTTAATTAAAATGCCAAATGCATCATAAATATTGCGAATAATTTCCACCATGAGAATCCCAGGCCCCGAGGGCAGTGGATTGTATAAATCAAAAGTATTTAAAGTTCAATCGAGAACGTGCTCAATTTTTGATTTGTATTTGTATTTGTATTTGGAGGAGACAACTTACTATTGCTCTCTTCCAATGTCAGAAAATGAGCAAATTCTGTAAAGCCTTTTGTTTTCCCCCATTCAACATGGATGAGTTCAAAAAGGGATCAGCACTCGTGACTGTTGCAACATTTCGACTGTATGTATTTGTGTGGGCTTTTTGTGGCAAACGGAATGTAAATTTAGTTTGGAAACAATTCCTGGTCTCTGTCCATCTTTCTCTCTTCGCAAAATACTTGTTGAAATTGTGTGTTGATTAGTGTTGTCCAGACAGATTGAAGGAGGAGTAGTGTTTGCTTTTCAAATGAATAAATTACGAGGATTTATTTTTATATATTCTAAATATGCTCTTTCTCTCTTTTTTTGCAGGTAAGCCTACCCTTGCGATGATTGATTCTATCAGAGAATCCAACGCTGCTCGACTTTGTGCCCTCCACTCCCCAGTTTGGGGTAACTTATTCCCTTAGTTATCAAATATAAATCATATTTATTGCTGCAACGGGGTTCACGAAACTCCCACGTTGCCAATGTCAATATTTATGGCAGTTCCATGGGGGATTCGGCCCCATTCGCCATCCTACAGTCAAGGTTAAATGTGCTTGTTGTGGTTAAAAGTAAAAATACAAAAAATATTCAACATTCGACAGATGAGAAATGCTTTTCGCCCACCTTTCGCGTTGTTTTCGTTGCATTTTTCCTCGTCAAAACTTTTCAACGAGCAATAATTTCAGATGGCACTTCTCCAAATGAATGAATGCACCAAATATACAAATAAATAGCAGTACAAAAAAAAATACAAATAAAATGAAAATCATATGGAGAGTATAGTAGGAATGTAATACAAATGGAGAACACTCTCTAAAGTTATGTATTGTGGTGGGGCCTTGATGAATCTGTAGAGAACCTTAAATGAAATAATTTATAATTATCGTTACTTGGTAGTTACAGGATCTATAAATACATATGCTTTCATTTAGATACAAATAAATAGCTGGAAAAAAAGGCACCATCAGTGTGCTGCTTCTGTGGAAGAGGGACAGAATAAAAAGAGCGCGCAAAAGAGAGAGGAGCAATCCGCCGGATATACTTGTGTTTTTTTTTGCCCTTATTATCTCTGGTGAGTGAGAGACAGATAGAGGCGACACCGAAAACAAAACCCCAAACCAAATGCAAAAAAAATTAAATTAAATTTTTACTGTAAAAACATTAGATAGTCATCATCATGTGAGGGAGAGAGCACTGAGTGTATGTACTGCACTGTACGCACCTTAGTTTTCGTAACGCGAAACTTTTTTAGGGTTTTGTGCGGCACAGAATTTTGCGTGTGCTTTATTATTATTATTATGGAAAATTGGATTAATTTTCCTTTGACTTTTTCGATGATGAGTGAGATGGGTAATCATGTGTCGTCATCCAAGTGCAGACAGAGAATTCGGTGTCCCACCCCACACAGAATGGGTTTCCATTTCCATTACAGCCACACAGCACAAGAAAAAAGATGAATGACAAGGGAGTCCTTAGGTATTTCTTGTTTTCCTTTTTATTGTTTCCGCCTTTGTGCATACACGAACACCCCACACTCTCACGCCTTTTAAGTGTGCCTTGTAGCTCGAAGGAGTTTCGCGTCTTCGTTTTTGCCTCTCAATTTGTTTCACAGCAATAAACTTCTGCTTGAATGCCTTTCTGTTTTCTACTGCTTTCTCTCTCGCATGCCCTACCACTGAAGTTTTTCTGCGATGTGTTCTCGCATATTTGGGTATACCCTTTCAACATTCTAAAGCTGATTGAGAGAATAATTTTAACAGCAAACGGAACAGCAATCATTTGGGTACAGAAAACCAAACCGGTTCTGGTAGGGTAGTGTATCTACATTTTCGATCTTTGCAATCATAATCGTTTTTTTACTCTGTTAATGAATCCCTTTGTTTGCACCATGCACCACTTTGTATCCCTGTAAGGATAATACTCCACTGCTAGCTGATAGCTGCTCTGCTTGCATTCCATTTCTCTGGATGAAAACTGCTGCTGCAGCGCAGGAAGCGCACAACTTGGGCTCTTGATTTCTATTTTCTCATCAAATATTTAGACAGCAATACCGCGCTTCTTGGCGAATCTCTAATCCCAATTTCGGTTTTCAATTTTAATGGAGAAATGTTGTTCGGCTTCTATCCTTCGCGGTTGCATGCGAACTTTGAGGGTTTTGCAAATGAAAATGCAAATGAAAATACATATCGTATCCTAAGTCTCTTGCCTCTTTTTGTTTCGGCATCCTTTGGATGCATAGCCCTTGAGGCCTTGCCATCACACCCAATTATTTGGGTCACACCCACGCTATAGCAATTGTTCACACATAAATCTCAGCGAAAGTCTCTGTCATTTATCGCTTGCTCTAGCCACTGGCCCTCCCTTTGTCTCGGCCATTTGACTCTGCCCTTTGGGCCAATACATACATTTGGCCATTTATATATCTATTTTATGTTGCCCACAAACATTCGCTGATGATTCGTCTTGGTACAAATTTTCTCAGCTCCTTGGCATACTACTCATCTTTCACTCCCTTTGCTGCTCTTCCTTCAGCTCTCATCTTTCGCCTGCTCTTCGTTTCCATTCCTATCTCCCTTCATCGTTTTTCCACCTCTTGTTGGACTGTTTACTCCCTCTTGTTGGCCTGCTTGCTCATCCTCCACTCCCCTTGCCAAACTCCAAACTTCTTCCGTTCGCTTTATCCTGTAGGGCAACACATGTTGCTAATGTGCCCGCTGAGACTTGTATCGGAATTACAGAGGTCTTGACTTCACTCAAGCTATCTCTTTTACTCACTCCCCCCTCATTCTCTCTCTCTCTCTCTCTCTCTCTCTCTATGTTTTCCCCTCTGGCTGTCGAATTTAGCTTTCGAGTACCAAAAGTTCTATTGATTTTGTGACAGTTGGGGCGTTTTAGTTGCCGCTCTGCTCCTCTGTCCTCTGCTTGAGTCTCCTTCCACTTATTGTAGGCATTGGCCATAACTGTTGTTAACGTTGTTGTTCCTGTTGCTGCTGTTTCTCTTTGCTGTTGTTATAGTTTAGGCTTAGGCCTTGTTTCGAATTCAATTCAATTCAATCAAGCGAAAACAGTTTGCCGAAATGTCTCCAGTGGCGTGTACTTGATTATCGCTGCAGTTGTATCTTTCTCTACGTCTCTTCTATGTGCTTGCCTTCGTCTGTTTCTTGTATCTTCTGCCTGTCTTGATGAACTACAGTATAGTATACTATATATACATACAATATGTGAAGAAACGGCGCTTAAAGCAGTAAAAAAAGAAAACTGCTAAGTTTCTTTCGGATAGATAGGTTAGAACCGCGACGTATATTTATAAAAGGTGAGCCAGCAGTCAGCCTGGAATGACCTATACAAGAGCACCATGAGTAGCAGCAGCAGAAGCGTCAGCAGCCCCTGAAGGGTAGGAAGAAATATAGCACAACGCATTAGTGTAGCAGCATCATCTGGCTAACGATTCAGTCAGAGATGACAAACGCTTATGACACGACAAAGGTGATATGGTGGGGTGGAGGAAGGGTAACGGAAGATGATCACTTGACAGTCACTCGGCCTAACTTTTCTCTTTCTGGTGATTTGCCCCCACCTTGCTGGCGGCACTAATATTAGTCCCCGTCCACTTCTTACGTCTCCTCCATCAGGGGAGTGAAGGTAGGCAGGCGCCATCTGTCTTAGAACGTTTGTCCTGCTGTCTCTCATGCTGTCATGCTGCCCTCTCTGTCGTTGGAAAAAAATAGGAAAATAAAACGTGGATGAGTGGGTGGTTGGTTGGTAGTAGGACGAGAAAGAAAATCTGACTCGCACGTGCAACTGACATAAGAATAAATACAAAAGACGACAACTCTAAATGACAGTTTTTGCATTAGATTTTGGTTTTTTTTTTCTTCTCTTTCACTATTTTTGTATTTTTCAAATTATTTTTTCGTCCTTTTGCTGTCTTTTTCGTTCTACTTTGTGTTATAGGGGTTTTTTTTGGAACCAAAAAAAAAAAGGAAGAAAATGTAACACTGACAGCTTCGCATTGCCGTCCTGTCCCTCTTACCACTGATTTACTTGCATCTCTTTGTAACTTTCTCTCTGTCTCTTTCTTATTCCTTCTCACTTTCATTCACGTTGGAGTTTTTGCTGCTGTTTTTGTTGTTTTCTTCGAAGTATCGCAGTGCAGTTTTTCACTTTTTTTTCGTGCTTATTCATATTGAAAGTTTAAGTGCAGCTTTGGCTGGGGCTTACATTACGCTTTTCGTATGCTCAGTGCGTTTATCCTGCTCTCGTATTCGCTGAAAAAGAGCAAGAAAAAACTCCCGAAAACTCCTTGAGATGAGTGCAAAGTGCGAGTGACGCTACCAAAAAACCCCCCGAAAAAGTATGCTACAGTAAAAAGTAGCAGGGAGAAAGTGGTATGATATGTGAGTGCCGCCGTTTCCTCTTTGAAATCCAAATTGAGCTTAAAAGAGGGAGAACAAAAAAGGGAAACAAATCAATTTCATTCGATTCTGTTTTTGTCGGCTCTGATTGTATTGAGTGCAAGTTTGTTCCGCCTTTCCGCCTCTGCCGTACATTTACACACAGATTTCCATATGTGAGGCACGAATGTGTGTGTGTGTGTGTGTGGCACATTTGATGCCTTTTCAAGTTGCCTAAATTGATTTCCCAGTTACATTTCCAAGTGTTTTCCCTACCCGCTCATACGTGTCGATGATTCTTGTATTCTGATTGTTTTACGCGTTTCGCATAGGAAACAATATTTCTTTTTTCTCGCCTGCTGTTTCCTGACTTTTCCCGTTTCTCTTCTCTTCTGTGTGTTTCTTTTCTTTTTTAATTTCGTTGAATGTTCGAACAAGCAATATGTAGTAGGCCCCCTTAAAAGTTTTGTTTCTTCTGCATTATTATGGGGCTGTTAAGTCCTGTCTTTATCCTTGTCCAAAACGAAAGTTTCTTCCCCCCCTAAAGTTGCAGTAGAAAAATCTTTCGAGAACCAGATTAAGAAGCAGAAGAAAAACAGCAGCACAGAAAAGAGGAAAAGCTCATTCTAAGTTTGCTTTCCCTCTACAACACTGTGGAGCTGCGTGCGGCGTGGGGGTTGTGTGGACTGCGCCACGTTTTTGGCCGACTTTATGCTTGGTTTTAGCCACAGCTTTCAGTGGGCCTCCGTGCGCCTCTGTGCGTGGCGCCCGCATATAAATATTTGATTTGATTGTTTCACTCGCTCTGCTCCTGTTTTCGCTCTGTTTCCCCACCCATGTTCTTCCATACTCTCTACGTTTCTCTACATCTCGCTTTGTGTGTGTTTTTGGCTGCTTAAAGTTGATTTAAAATTGAAAGTGAACACGGGGGGCCACATAGAAAGAAGGATTCAGCTTAAGGCTAGAGATAAATAGTTGCAAATCTTTGACTCTGAGCTACACCCTAATTGGGGTAACTATCCGAAGGAAGTCTTCGATCCAAGGAACATTCCGGTCGAACCTTGGCTAATATTTGGTAATTTTTTTTTGGTTATATTGAAACCAAATCAGGGTGCAAATAAAGTGAAAAATGTTAGACAAATTTCACCCAACTGAAACGTTAATTCAAATTTGCAATCAACTAAGAAAATACGATACAAATTAATATAAGGAAAAGACTCCAATCAATTTTGAATCAATAAAAAGTAGTTCATGTATGCGGCTAAAAGTCGTTTCTGGGATTAGATTTTCCCCTAGGAAAAACACGGAATTCAATGGGCATTCAATTTACATTGTGTCCATTGAAAAAATATGCTGCTGCTGCTGCCCTATATTTATACAATTTTTGCATTGTGTTTTTTCTACAGTATTGTCCTGCGTTATTTGTCCTGTGTGTCATTTGATGTGTCCTGTGCTGTCTTGTCCATTAGAAAATCGTTATCCGACTTTGTTGCTGCTGCTTTGTTGTTCCGTGACCGTTTGGCATTTGCATTGTTGCAACTGCTCACAAGAGCAGCTTTTGGCCGAGACGAAACGACCCGAATCGACCCCACCGCGACCTCAGACAACATGTGGCAGAGTGTGGCAGAGCAGGGCAGGGCAGGTAGTATTGTGTAGTGCAGCTCAAGTATTTGATGTTGTGGTACCCATTGTTACTAGACTGTGACATAGAATATTGTATTTTTCTGCGCTGCTCTGAAGAGGTCAAAGCACATGGATAGCGGACAATGGACCTACGCGGCGTATCCGTAATTGTAATTTATATAATCTATAAGCTAATGCCCCGTGATCCGCAGTGCAGACAACAGACAGCAGCCGAAGCAGCAGCAGCTGTTAATGCAATTTATGGTTCAGAGTTCTCTGAACCCTGAACCCGTGCGACAATAGTAGTGAAGGAAGGAGGGGGTGGAGGAGAGACTGTGTGGCACTGACAATGTCTGAGTCCTGTTCTCTGCTCTGGCATGATACCTGACAAATTTGCCACCTGAGCGCTTCAACAAACTCGGCCACAGAGACACGAGAGTCAGGAACCAGAGAAAAGGACTCCATTGCAGCATCGCCATGTGGCATCATGCCCGCCACAATGACAATGTCTGGCTGAATAAATTTTCATCTATGACATTGGTAGCTTCCATTGGGTTTCTACCACCAGCTTCTGAAGTGGAGGCCTCCTGCTGCTTCGTTAGCTGGAAGCTGGAAAATGCAGCTCCTGCTGTTGCTCCTTGCTCTTGCTGTCCTGGCATTTGGTTTGCTATCCAGAATTCTGGCGGAGTCCCATGCCTGCGGCTGTGAAATGTTGCCACCAGAAGGACAGAGAATAGAGAAGAGAACTGAAGGGAAAATCATATCAGACTAGGGTAAAGATAAAACCACTGGGAAAATAGAGAAAATCAGACAGAAGAGCACACACCAAAGAGCAGAGAGCGAAGGGGCCAAAAGTTGCTTTCATTCATTCAAATAATTGATATGAAAATATGTTGCAATTGATCAAATGTCTGCCACAGGCAGCCCGAAGCATAACCAGAGAAACGGAGAACAATGAGGAGAGACTAAGAACGGCAAAGAGAGCTGAAAAAACTTCCAGTGTACAAGAAGGGATGCTTGTTGTTCTCTTTCTTTATCCGGCCGTGGCTAACAGGTGATTGAACGTAAAATTCTGGCTGCCTTGAGGCGAGTTGTCGCAGAGGTGGAATTGACTTTATGCGACTGCTCGGAAAGAGTGTTGAGTCCTTATTGACACGTGCGTTTCCCACTTGTCCTTCCATCTCTTACGGTTCGGAGACTTTCCCACCAATAATTATGCATATTTATTTCCGTTTCATTTAACTCCGCTGCTGGCTCAAAGAAATTCGCTTCTTTCCTGCATATAATTTTCTGTCCTTCGCGTCTTTAGCCCATAGGTGGATACAGCTGTGCTCATATAAATAGTAGCAGTGCAGCACGTCCAAAATATACTACAACTGTTTTCCGGACACAAATACTTGAGCACAAATTAAGTCACCTCGCTTGTCAGCCCTTGCTGCTTATACATTTCTATTGTGGTTTAGAATTGCCCTGAATTATTTTGGAGCGAGCACATTTTTTGTTAAAAGTATAAGTCTGTCGTTGATAATATAAGAGACAGTTGAACTACGGGTGGGTGAGCATAAAAAAACCAATGAGGAGGCTTGCACTACTATTTTTATGAATACAGCTGTATTTATGTATATGCGGGTACGTTCTTTCATTAAATACTTATGTAAATCTGATGAATAATAATTTTAATTGATTTTCATTGTGGCATCTTCCATTGGGCTGCAAGTGGAGCGCGAATGAGTGTCTTGGGGGCTGTAATTGGAGCAGCAAATCAATTAAAGATTTCTCCTCCTTCTCTTCTTACATCATCTCCACCGTCTACTCTATCATTCTTTTTCTATCTGGCATATCATTTTGTATGTGTGTGTGTGTGAAATGTGACCCATTTTGAGTCTGAGTCTCTCTCGCGCTCTCTATGGCGTTTTTTTTTATCGTTAAGTGTTTTTTCCCTGATTTTATTAAGCATCTCCCAAAGTCCTTCTTGAGATTGTTTGGAAACGAAAAGGATTTTAATAGATGGAAACTTTTCTAGAGATATTTTTCTGTGCTATATTTTATTTTAAGCTTTCATTTCTTGCAGTGCCGCTGGGTCTGCCTCCTCCTTCCTGCCCCTGTGGCTGCTCACTCTTTCTATTTTCTTTTGACCGCTTAAGTAATTGTCAATGGCTGAGAGCGATTTTATTGGCCAAAAGCCAATGAAAAAAAGTCTGGGAAGTTGGAGATATTTTTCATTGGAAAGGCCAATCTACAACGGTATTCATTTGCATGTTACATGGTTTCCTTTTTTTTATTCCACTTTCTTCTCCCTTTACTCCTGTTTCGGCATTTACCTCGCCCTTTCATCCTTTTCATCTCCTTCACTCTTCTTCTTCGTTCTCAGGACTGCCAGAGAGTAACCGCTTTTATTCATTCCTTTCCCCATTCCTCTCCCTGCCAAATAGTTGCCCTTTCTATTTGATTTTTCATCTAATCCGTGCGTTTTACACACAGTTTTTCCAAGTCTTCCACAACTTTCGCACAGCCCGATGATGTCTGCGAGTATACCTACATATAACGATGTTCTTCTCCACGACTTCTCCTATTCACCTTCTGTGCATGTGCATGTGTTTGTGTGTGTCTGTGTGTGTGGGTGAACGACTATGCCATCAACAGCTTAGAATTTTCAAAACGGGCGAAAGCCAATTTTCACACTCAAATAAATTGGGTTAGTTGTACATGTCTGTGTTCGTGTCCATGTGGCATGTCTGCCAGCTTGCAGGTCTGTGTGCGAGTGTAACCAGGTGGCTGACGTGAAATAACGCTGAAATATATGTAGTTTGTAGTTACCTTTGCACACTCTTTTCCAGCCACTCCACTTTGCCCCCCACTCTTTCCGTTTCAATTTTCTCTCTGTATTTTTATCTTTTGTTGGCTGCTCTTTTTTCTCTGTTGCCTTCAATATGATTTATGACCAAACAAATTGCACGCAAAAGCGATTTGAATTCACTTAATATTCGTTTCCCTTTGTGTGGATTTACTTTATAGAGAGGGATAAAGGGAAAAGAGGGGTAATAGATGGGGAAATTGCAGATGCAAAAAAATGTGTGTTTGGGATAGAGAGGGTTAATCCCCAATGAAACCATATACAAGTTTCAACGGAGTTTTATGATTTCTAAAGATTTTTAACGGTATAGAAAATCCGCAAGAATCCTCCTTATATTTATCATGAATTTCGGGGAGTTTTCATTCTTTCTTTATAGATTTAATATCCAAACCTCTTGCGGTTCAATTAACATTTTATTTGAACTTGCGAAAATGTTTATGACATCCCCTTTACAACCCCAACTTAAAGAGCGAAAAATGCAGAAGCAGCAGGCCAACGAGAACCCATTAGACTTGGGCCCAAAGGCGATTTAAAAAGGGTCCTTGGATAAAGGGACGAAGTGGTGAGGGAGACTGTGAACAAGAAGAAACGACAATTGCCTGCCACATTCGCCTAGAATCCCAGTCAGAGTAGGGTCTCCCTCTATGTCTTAGCCCTAGACTCCCTTGCTCCCCCGTCTTAGCGCTAAAGTTAGGATCCAATTGGCTGGCGATGGTCAAGTCAACTAACCGAATCGTTAGGACGGACGCGTAATGAAAATTAATGCTGACGAGATTCCCGTAAATTGCAGTAGAAATCAGAAGCAGAAGCAGTAAGAGAGGCGACCCACAGAGCACCAGAAAGTGAAAGTCGTGAAAGCTTTGGGGAAGGGCAGAAGGGATTTGGATGGAAGATGGGTTTTTAGGTTTTTTTTTTGGGTTGGGATTTCGATGGACTGTCGAGTGGGAGAGAAAATATAGGAAATTGTGATAGGATGTCGTGATGGGTGACGACCGGCATGGCCTGCCGTTTCATGTGGGGCATAAGAAAAAGTTTAGGCGCAAATTTAACGAACCATAAAGTGATTGCAACCTTCAGGGGATGGTCTATGGAAGGGACAGGAAGGTGCCTGCTGCTGCTGCTATTCTCTTTCTCTCTTTTGTTTTTATATTTTTCGTCTATATTTTATTCTCCCTTAAGCTTGCTCGCTCATTCTGTGGATCTTTCTCTGCTCCATTTTGATTTTTGAAACAAGTTTTGTGTTCTGTTTTGTGGGGGCTCCTTTACGCCAGCTTTCCACCTTTGGATTCCACTTCCTTTTCTGCTTATTACTATTAGCTCTTTTATCTCCTCTCTCTCTCTCTCTCTCTCTCTCTCTCTCTCTCTCTCTCTATATCTATCTTTCTATCTCTACAAGTGCTGTATGGCTATGGGCAGATCATAAAAAAATCAAGTCCTTAGACACTTTTCTGCTGCCTATCGCCACCGACATATCTCTAAATTGGCAGCCACACTGCTTCTTCTGTTTTTCATTCTTTTGCTCAGTCTCGCTCTTAAAATTTTTAATAATGTAGCCCCCTACGCACCCCCTGGATTAGCATCTCACTCTCTAGATTTTTCTTTCTTTGGTTGATTTAACTTGAGAGCCCCGCCTCATTTATATTAACGTTTCGCCCGAACCCCACTTTGCTGCGGTTAAGACGCCGCCAAAGCAAAGCAAAAGTTTTTTCCTCCATCGAAGAGATGTGGTAGGAGTGGGAGCAGTGGCTGTGGCAGTGGCATTGCTGGATGAAGCTACTTGATCAAATAATCTTGTTTGACGATGAGTTTATCCTCGGTATTCCTCCCTTTTATCCCGCTCCCAGACCTCAGAGTATCCTAAACACAAACACACAAACATACATAAACACAGAGATGCAGAGAGAGAAAGAGAGAAAAACCAAAGTTTTCATTTTATTTCCCACTTTTGAGAATTTGTGTTACATTTTGCTTAAGGAAAAGTTTGAACTTCCATTTGAAGTTTACAACAGTCTCGTATCGTGTCGCACTCTCAGTCTTTCCTACTCTATCTTACTGTCTTTCTAACTGTATCTCGGTATGTTTTGATTTTGATTTTGTATACCCTTAAAGAGAAGGGTATAACGATTATGGGATGATGCTTCGAAGAGACTAAAGACTAAAAGTTCACCAAAATCGAGCGACTAGAAAATTGTTTGATTTTGAAGGGTATCCAAATGCTTCCATACCCAAAAGAAGGCATCATATTATTTTTGTACTTTAAATTGGTTTGTCGTTCCATTTGATTTGATTTGATTTCATTTCTGTTTCGTTTTGGGGTTCGTTTGTGGTTTTTATTTTCGGTATCAAAACTTTGGCTCAAACTTTGGGTACGCCCCCAAAGGAAGTTATAAAACAAATTAAAATTACATTTAAAATGTTTAGTGTACACACAATTGTGTCTGACACTGTAAGCAGGGGCCAGACAGACAGACTGACACAGACACACATACAGATAGACAGTCCTTCGTCCTGCCTTCAGGTTAAATTTTATTATGAAAATTTTAATTGTCGTGGAAAAGAGGAAAATTGCTGTGTGTCACTGTTTTTATACCCGTACTTAAAAAGAGTTAAGGGGTATATTGTATTTGTGGAAAAAGTGGATGTGTGCAACGCAGAGAAGGAAACGTTTCCGACCCCATACAGTAGTTATATTCTTGATCAGCATCAAAAGCCGAGTCGATATAGCCATATCTGTCTTTCCGTCCTTCTGTCCGTTCGTCTATAATAGCTAGAGCAACCAAATTTTGTTTTCTATGCTCATGTGATAACACACTGCTACAAGTGTATTTCAAAATTAATTAATTAATTAATTTTGCTTCCCCCAGCAAAGAGACCCGATACTCATTCTCTCTCTCGGTCGCACACTCTATCTCGATCAGTGCGCGAGCTCCCGCTGGCGGAGAAGATTTAGAATCGAAATGGTACATGTATATAACAGATGTAGCAAAAAATGTAAAATATTTTAAAATTAAAAAATGTATATACTGACTGAGTATAAAAGTAGAGTCGCGTCCTCAGAAGCGACTCACGCGTTCCTTCTCGTTTGTTTTTGGTATTTTTTTTTTTTTGTCTCTTTTGTGTCCTGTTGGATTTGCCGTTTCCTCTTTTCATGTTCTCCTTGTTTCCCCTTTGTTTTTCGTTTCATTTTTTGGCATTGCATCCGTTTGCATTATGCATTACTGAACTGTGGAACTGGCGCAGCGTGCCACATGCAACTGCAGCTGACATGAAAATGGCATATACAATTAATTACAAAACTTTATGCCTCCTGCCCTGTATTTGGATTTTTGGCTTTTTGACAGTGTGTATTATAACATATTTCGTCGCATCTCTAGTTCGGACCCCATCTTTTGCTTCTTCTCATCTCTCTAGCTTGTGCATAGATTTCTAGCTTCTTCCCATCTCTAGCTTAGATGTTTCCCTATTTTTTCTATACTGGTATTGCTTCTCTGGTTTCTGCTCCTCAATCGTTTTGTCAATACATTCAAAAAGTGAATGAAGAAAAGTTATGAAACAGACCCTTGAAAACTTTTGCCACCAGCAACCAGCAACTTGTGGAATTTCTAAGATGATTTCGGAATTTGTTTTGGGTTTCGTTTAAGCACAGAAATGTGGAGCGTAGCTCCATTGAAGTGAAGCGTAGAAAAGCTTCCCAATTTATAAGTATTTGGTTGCCAGCTGCCCTCTTTGTTCAGTCGATCGTTTGATATTCCATATTCCTTCCATGTGCCATGTGTGTCGCATCATATATAAGTACATATGTTGCAACAGATGTTTGCCATTTCTCGAGCTGTAAGCTTCAATTGTGTGTAATAATCCGGAATGCATTCTATACATTCTGTACTTGTATCTATCTGTATTTGTGTAATATGTTTTTGTTGCTGTTATTGCTTGTTGCTTCTATTTGTGGGACTTTGTTGTTCGCATAAATAAATTAAACGAAGAATCGAGAGAAACGAACTGATTGAGAGCATTTTCAAATGCCACTTGACACCATATGGTGCCACTCTCCCTCTTTGTCATTGTTATTGTTCTCTCTCTCTCTCTCTCTCTCTCTCTCTCTCTCTCTCACTCTCCCACTCTTGTTGCTGTCAGTTTCACACGCACACTGAGATACAGACACCAGCCATTAAAATGCAATGACAACCAGAGGTTTGCACTCTCCTCCTCAGCAACAACAACAGCAACAAATAAAACTTTTCTGAAATGTGAACAACAAGAATATTAGACCAAAGTGGCTTTGAATGTTAAAGCCACAAACCGGCAATGGGGGCTAGCAGAAAGAGAAAGCCATATAAGGCAGAGAGAGTAAGAGCGACAGGGAGAGGTTGAGAATTGCCACTTGTGATGTCAACGCCATCAGCAGCAGGCAGCAGCAGCAGCAGCAGGGAGCAGCACCAAAGAACATTGCATATTTCATTAATTTTGCATAAACCTCTGAAACTCAGGAAATTTTCTTTTTGTAGATTTTCTGCGTGCTCAAGTGGCAAATTTTCCAACTGCGGCGCCCCAAAAAACCTCTCCTGCCACTCTGCTGCAAGGGCCAGCCTGCCTGCCACACAATGGTGCAAGCAAATGGTAAACCCAAAGCTTTGGAATATGCTCGAAAATGAATTGAATTGCAGCTGCAGAAAATATTTGGCACTCGAGTGACCAAAAATTTCGTTTGACTCTCAAAAATTCTTCGGAAGTCCGGTAGTCGGTCGGAGACTCTTTGGATTCCATGCTGCGACCAGGCAGCAAACAAATCAATTGAATTAGTTGAATGTTGAACTGTTGAATGTGTCGTCGCTGCTGCTGCTGCTGTTGCTGGCTGCTTCTCTGCTTTTGCCTCTAATCAACGCATTCACATTGAAAAATAGAAATTGAAATGAATGCTGCTCGAGCACGCAAACGACATCCGACAGCCACTCTGGGTGTGGTTTATGCGGTGTACTGGAAACACAATCAAGAGGCGTCTCAAACATCATGGAATTGCGGGGTTTGAATGAGACTTTGAGAGAAGTTTTACGCTTTTTCAAGTTTTATTTTGAACGAGTGCTAAGTAGGAAATGGAAATGCTTGAGTGATCTGAGATGAATGAAGTAGTTTTGCAAAAGGAAATGTTTGAAATCAAGTATTTCTAACTACATGGTGGTGTAGGGTACATGGTCGGGTAAATAGAGTTTTATTTGAGTTTAAATAGGATGTAAGTTTCTTGTAAACGTTTTTCTTTATACACATATAATTTTCTGTAGGAAGATTGAAATTTCTTTGTTTTGTAATTTGTATCAACGAAATGTGGTAAAATGTCCATTTTTTTACCACTCTTCCTGTCTTCATAAATTTGAAGGTTTTTATTTGCTTTTCGCGAATTTTATCCGCGCATAAACATTCGCATGGACCTAAGTTTTTTTTTTATTTGTTGTTTTCAGAATACTGGAATCTCAAATGACATCATTATTTATGAAACCAAAATACCATAGAAATCAGATAGAAATATCACAAGCAAAAATCGCTGCATTCATTTTAATTGTAATTAAAATAAATGCAACTTTGTTTTAATTTGCAACAAAAAAAAATGGCAGAAAATATTAATTAAATATTGCCACGAAGCGGGTGCAATATCGGTGTATTTTATATGGAAAGACATACAATATGTATGTAAATATGTGTGTACATATATCTTATTCAGATTCAGACTCTGAATCGGTGTAAATCTGTATTGAACAAAAGAGGGAAAGGGAGATGACTTTTTGCCTTCTGACTGGCTGACTGTCAAGTGCAAAAGTTGTGGCACCAATGAAAGAGAGTGACAGAGAGGGCGAGAGAGAGACGTGTGGTAACTAGCAATTGCCAGGAGGTGCAGTTAAGCCCGCTACTTGCACCCCTGCACCTTGTCCCACTGCTCAAATCGATAACAAGCGGAAATGGGGTCACTGCACCCGTGAAATGCTACTGCTCCCAGCCAGCTCGTCCGACCCGGCCAAAAAGCAATCAAAACTCATTGCCAAAATGGGGCGAACAAAAACAAGAAATACTTGCTTCAGGCTCCCTGAATCATTTCATACTCTTACCAATTCCATTCAAACGAATTATAGTCCGATATCATCAAATTTTGTCTAAAGGAAAAAAGCCATGAGATGATGTACAACAAAAATAAACAAAGGAACTTTGTTCCATCATCAATAAAACTATACAAATATCTAGGGTATCTCTTCAAAAGTCAAAATACCCTTCGTTCCAAAGAGTAAATGTACCTCGTACAAAAAAAAGAGAGGGTGGTGGGCCAAAGTTATAAAAACGATGAGGAAACGGCAGCCGGAGGAGTCTCGCTTACATTTTCAATGATGTTTTTCATGCAACAGAAACGGCAACGGTAAAGGCTACGGCTACGGCAGTAACAGGACAAAGGCTGAGGCTCCTGCAACGCCAGCAAGTGCTTAAATTTTCTGGCCTGCCAACCTCACAACAGAGTGGACACGACCCTCGTGCCCCTGCTGCTGCATTGTGGCTCCATTCCCAGAAGGCAATAGAACGAGACCGAATTTCGAAGAATCTTTTGGTGCATTATCAACGTTTAACTGCAGCATCGATGGCAAGCCTCTCTGGCACCCTAGGATCCCGTGAAAACCAGGGGTTGTAGGGTCCTAACTTCACTTAATCAATATTCGATTACAGCGTATTGGGTGCGCCACCTCTCAAAAAGCGACGGATAGGGAGGAAGCTACAACTGAGTGGGAGTCGGAGATTTAGTCTCGGAAATGTGTTGCAGATTGCAGGCCCCAACTGGCAATCAATGGGTAACAAACATGCATACATATTTCCAGCAATTGGCAATTGAATCATGTTTTCCACACACAGACAGAAAGACAGACCAGACAATCCTTAGTTTCGCACTCCCAGAACCTCCTGCCGATCCATTTTGGCCAGCACTTTTCGCCTTAGCTCCAAGGGTGGGCATACGTTTTGGTCTTTGGTTTTTAACTGGTTCGATTTGCCCGTTTGGCAATTACAATTGGTACCCCTCCTTTTCACTTCTCTATGCTGCTCATGCTGATGCTGATGCTGCACAAAAAGTCAAGCACTTTATTGGCCCCTTAGTCAGTAGTCATCGTTACCGTGTACGCTCCAGCAATACTGTGCCACCTGCTGCGTGACTCTGCCACCTGTCGTCCTACTGCCATAGACAGGTCTCGCATCCTGTTGGTCACTGTGTGCCAAGTTTATGGATAGGAACTTCCATTTGCACACCCTCCACTCCTCACTCACACATCCATTCGTTGGAAATGGTATTGAATTTTAGATTTGGAAAACATTTAAGGAACGCATGTGAAGGGAATTTTTGATAAGTTTGGCAGAAAACTACTCGAAGCTGAAGCATATTAGCTTCAGGTTGTTGCATTGTTCATGCGAATATGAGGATAGGGAATATAATATGTACATAGTATATATTCTATATGTATGTACATGTTTTTATAATAATAATACAAATTCTGCATTGATATTAATTTTTTGTTTTGCTTGCACATCGATTTCTGAATGATTTTCAAGGCTTGAACATTGAGCTTCGTTATTTATTTTTACCAATTTATGTTTTTTTATATGTAACTTTCATACCAATAATATTTACATATATGTAAATGTCTGTAATTACTCTGTAATTAGTTGAATGTTTTTCTCTGCCAACTCAATATCAAAGCCAAATGCCAAGAGTTAACCCTTAACCCAACCATTAACCTCACAAAAACAATGGAACCCCACCAATCAGAGACATCAAAGGAAGCAAAATCAGTTTATTTGACCAAAAACCAATATGCGTGGATGTTTGTATGACAATACTCGTATGCACATACATAGTTTTCCATTAATTTATATCAACTAAATTATCGAGAATATTTGCTGTTCATTAAATTGTATTTTGCCCTGGGCCCTCAGACATATCAACAACAATTATTGCATTTAACCTGCATTTCAAGTGGCTCTCCTAATCTCTCTGGTCAATGTTTTGTGGCTGCAAACAAGTAAATACATATGTGCGTGTGTAAGCGTTTGTGTGCGTGTGTGTGTGTGTGTGTGTGTGTGTGTGTGTACGAGCAAGGGCAATAATAAATCACGTAAAGTTTCAAAATGCTGTCATGTTTTAGTTGAACCAAATTGGACAGACGGACATAACGGGGAGAAGACATGGACAGACATTAAAGACATATGGCGTTGGTTTCAGCTGTTGTTGCTGTTGGCTGGTGCTGTGTTGGCTGACTATCTTTCCCCACCCCCACCCGTAATTTAAATGAAATTGTCAGCTTGCAAATGTGTAACATGCGGCCAGGCCACAAATTACATTGCACACACTCACAATGGCTGTCACATGCATAGGGAATACACACAAGTGCACTGCACCTATACATGTAAATATGTAGATTTGTAATACACATTAAACATAATTCCTGGCAGAGACATTGCACATTTTAGGGGTTTTCCCAATTCCAGAGATTACCTCAAAATTTCCATTCTTGTGTGTGTGTGGTGTTCACTTGTTTATTTGTTTTTCATATGGCCAACAAATATCTTGTCTGTGGAGGTCAAAGATGCCTTCAGAATTTCATTTGCCATTTGCAATTTTGTATTTTGTTGCTTTGTGAATTAGTTTTTTCATTGAAACCTATGAATATATATGTACATGTATATGCCTACATACATACATATGCACATATCCATGTGTATATAAACCTCTGGTTCCTGTCTTCCTTTGCGATTATTATGTGTGGAATGATATTAATTTGTAGTCCCTGCCCTGGATGTTTGCTCCTAATTTTACAGTTGAATGCCTCGAATTTCTAGGAATATTCATTCCAGAGCAGCACCAAGCGATGATTACTCAAAAGCAAAAGAGATTAAGCACGCAAGAGAAATCCTCTCTCCCTGTACGCCTTTCCCTCTAGAAGCTTCCTCAATGGCTGTGTAATTAAACTTTGATTACGGTACTTGGGCCAGCGCACTAAGCGTTTTTTTTTTCTCTTTTCACAACAAGAGACGAAGCCTGGCGTTGGAAAAAGTTCAATTAGGAGAGGAACGCTGAAAGCTCGGGCTAATGACACTGGCCCACCGAAACAGAGGGAGATAGAGTGTGTGAGAGGAGTACTTCTCTCGCACTTAATGAAGATTTTACCACCTCTCGAGAGAGCAGCCTAAAAGCGACACCAAAAAGTATGCTATAAAAAAAGCGTCTACCGATAAAGCAACGAAGTATTCGTTCAGAGACAATATTTCTCAACCCACAAAAAAATAGTCGAAATTGTGTGCTTTTTTTATTGTCTACCATTCCGACTGCCAGTGCAATTATATTTATGACTTTTTTATTCGATTTCCTAAAGATTTCTTGCGTTTAGCATACGAGGAGCGAAACGCAAATACATTTATCACAATATCCTAGATCCAAATTGGCCGCCGCCATAAAACATACATGAGAGCAGTGGAGCCACGGCCAGTCACATATTTAGGCCTCCGATACACATACGATTATATAAACATTGGTGGAAACGTTGCATATCAGCCAAAGGCAGAGGCAGAAATGAAAGCCAACGCCGAAAGCGAGGCCCAGGCTGCTGATGCTGAAACTGAAGCTAAAGTAAGCCCACAAGCCATATAATGTGCCATAAATATTAAAACGTTTTGACTTTACGCGCTTGCTTCCCCTTTACGAGGGGCACACAGAAAGAGGTGGCATCCGCATCCAAGAGGTAACAGAGCGCAGGACTCGAGGATTCCCGACTCCGTGGCTTGTCGCACTGTAAAATTGCTAGCAAATTATTTGCATTTTTTATACGACTACAGCCAGAGACGTCAACAAACAGAAGAAGAAAAAAGGGGAAAGAAATGAATTCAGATCGTTTCGACGATAGGATGCCTGCTTTTAAAGCAATATATCAATATCTTTAGAATCTGTAATCTTTACTCTTTATTTTGCCAAAATTAACTTTTTACTTACTGGAATCTTGGGATCACAATGAAGTTATTCTGCATGTTGCATATGCATAGCACGAATACAAATAATATACCCTGATGTGCTGAAAGAGTACGAGGTATACGCAGCCTAAGACGGAGCATTAAATGTAAAGTGCAAAGGGAAAGGCAGGCGCTTGGAGGCGGCATCGGATCGGAAATCTTGTAAAGAAAAGTATATGTACGTATGTATTGGGGCTGGGGGCTTAGGTTTCGTTTTGGATAGGAGCTATCATCGAAGGGGCTTTACACTGTCGCTCTCGCCGTCACACTCACACCGCGCGCCGGAAAATTGTGGCCGGATAAAGGGCGGATAGAAGCCGATCTCCATGCCGTGGCAGATGCTGGCGGGCAGCCGCAAAATGAGCAGCATCCCGTATAACAGGATGAGAACGAGGGGACTATGCGCAATTGAATAAATAAAACGTATTAAATTTCATCTATTTTATTTATTTTTTTTTAAATAATTTAAATTGATTTTTCATAAATCGCACAGCAAAAATAACATTCATTTAGTTTGTGGATGGAAAATGAATGATGTGGGATGTGGGATTCGCACTTAAAGAGGAGGCACTCGAGCATGACCTGATGATGAACCTCTTGAATAACAAAGAAGAACAAAGGGGCTTATCCCGTCTAGTGTTGAGTGTGGAAACGATAGCCTTTGTATGCACATAAGAGGATAATTCAGTGAGAGAGAGTGCGAGGCTCTGATGGATGGATGGATAGATGTATGGTGAAGTAAAGCACAAAAAGTATAGATAATTCCATTGAAGTGCCAGAGGGAGAGATAGAGAGTGAGCGAGCTGCTCTCGAGATTCCTTTTTCATCATTTATTATTTAAATATTTTCTAGGAAGCATCCAATGGGGGCCCACCCCACGCACGCACTTTCTCTACGAGGAGCATCTCTCGTTTCCTAATTTGCGGCTGTGGAATATTATAATTTTGGAGCACAACTTTTTAATCAACAACACATTTTAGCCCCCAAAAAAATCGTATCAGTTTCATGTACGCTCTCGAGTCTCATGTACGAGAATGATTTCAACTTTTTAATTAAATATCAAGTTGAGAAACACACTCCCTGAGAATCCCAGGAAAAGTTTCACATTAAAATAATGAATATATCTCACAATTTGCGAGTAGCGATGATGTCTATCAGCAAATACAGGAGATGCGATGGGATGCGAGTGTCATGCAAAACCACAAGTTGTTGGGCGATGGGCGGCGGAGATGAATGAATTCTGCAGTGGAAAACAGTGATATAGAGAGTGATGAGGACAGATGGGTAGGGGGAGAGATGCATTTTGCGGTTGGGAGGGAACACTGAATCACTGCAAGGCAATTGGCTTTGTGGTCGCATGAGCCTGTCTCCAGCACTTTCGTGCCCCGTCTCACCCTGTGTCCTGCCTCTATGGCATGGGTGTCCTGCACGTTGCAGCTGTCATAATTTGAGGCTAAAGCGGCTATCGATGGTCAGACTCCGCCGGATGTGGCAGCTGCCAAATGAAGAGTCTCGAATTCCGTCTCACACATCACACATCCAGTTAAATTAAGAATGCAAATCCTGCTTGGCCTGATGCCTTCTCTGCAAATGTTGGCCAGCGTACATCTGGTCTTCGTTCTGGCCATGAATATGATTCGGCCAAATGTTTCGCCCTCTGAATTATTGTGTGAAATAATTTACATACTTATAAGCAATTAATGTCAGCATCAGACGTACTTTCAATCTCTCTCGCTCTCCATAAACGGAAATTTCGATGTTAAACGGTACAAATGGCACTTGGGCTCTAGTGGCCAGGATGCTGTTGGGATACTGTTGCCAAAGGAAACCCCAGAGGAGAGCTTTAAGAAGAAAACTCAGAGCTTGATTTGGATTCGCTTAATGGTATATGAATTATATCATATAGATACAGATATTATTGCTGTTGGTGTTGCTGCTATTAGTTTCGCACTGCATGTAAAATTCACAAACAAACACACAGATATGCGGGCACCCACACAGATGCATAATAAAAATCAGCAACTATTTTACTACAGACTTTCAAATGGGTGGCAACTGCGAAAAAAAAGAGAAAAATGTGCTTGAAATTGGTTCGAAATAGCAACATCCCCTGTCTCTTGCCTTGCGGAGACTACCCCCTGGAACACCCTTCTTCCTACACTCCGCCGCCAAGAGCAAAAACCACATCTGTATAGTGTAATATTGTTCAACATTTCATTAATTTTTTTCTAATTTGCTAAATAAAAAAATAAAAGGGAAATTGTATGAAAATTAGAGGTAGAAAAATATCAGGAAAAAATTCGTAATTAAAAGGAATGTGAATCCAGGAGAAAGACAGGGAAAGAGGATTCACAAGGGGAGCTCTGAGCCATAAATAAGCTTTGAATGGATGCAGATGCTGGAAATGGAAATGAAAACTCTGTTAAGTTTCCTAATTTAATCATATTTTTTCATCTTTAAAGGAACGTAATCCGATGCGAATGAGTAACTTCAAGCGAAGTAAACCCTTATGGAAATCATTTGATATTTGCAACATTTTCCTATGGAAATTCGAACGCAAAACGTTGAAAATTTCACCAATCTTCGGAGGAATTTTTGACACAAAAGCTAATGTATATTCATTTCGAACCTCTGGCGAGGGGAAATGGTATCCTAAATGTAATCTAAAATCGAAATAGAATGCATGCTCCATTTTGATGCAAGGATAAATGCCACCAGCCGTTGTCGTGTGGCAACACGATGTGCGGGAAATGGCAAAATATTTGACATTAGAGCTGCTGTCACCACGCGAAAACTTTGATATTGAAGGCACTCGTAGATGTTGCATGCCCCATGATGCTGGCTAGGAGGGGTGTGTGTGCTATCCCTAATAGATGCCTCATCCTTGGCAGCATCCCGCTGTGTACGTGACATTTCTCGGGCGAAATGTCTTGCAAAATGGCGCCATGTTACAGAGACGAATGGTTGGCAGGGGGGCGTGATAAGAGACAGTCAAAATTTTAGCAGCTGCGTTTTGTTCAAAGTCAAGATCTTCCTTCTAAAACAACACGCACCGCAACACATGCAAAATGCAACAAAGATGGAATTTTTAATTAGCTTTTGTTTGAATTGATTTGCTGCTGTTGTTGCATGCTGGCATGGGGGAGGGTGTGTGTGTGTGTGTTCATTGTTCCTCTCGATGTATATACGTATGTGTGTTTCCGCTTCCGCTGTCAACCCTTGTCCACTGCAGACACCCCCCTCCTCATTCTAGTACTCCGCTCACCCTAGCACTCCCCTGCCGCACTCATCCGCCCATTGTTGTAGCTCGCTCGTTTTTCTTTATTCTGCTCTGAATAAATAACAAACAAAAAAATGTATCACTAGCTACCACACGCGTACAGTCATGGCACACTCATTGAAAATGGGCGCGAGCGATAACAAAAATGGCCGCTCGCCAGTTTCCGCTTTGTTTCGTTTTAGAGTTTGCTTTTAGGTTTTTGGCTTAGTTTGAACCTATTTCAATTCCAGTCAGCAGCCAGCAGGACCATTGTGTCGATAGATGAAAGAGGCACAACTGTGGGGCACTGTGTGTATGTGTTTGTGTGTGTGTATGGGTGGCAGCCAGCAGTAAATGTGGCAGCAATAACTGTGGAAACTTTGTTAACATGTGCAGCAGTTTATCGCTTGCCCATTGTTGGCCTTTTCTCTTCGCGTACTCATAGTGGCCCTATGCCTGTGCCCCCCAACCTTCGCCATTCCTCGATACACCCGCATAGGAAATGTTTTTTGATGTGCTCACTGAAATATGCAAATATTTGAGCACAATACATTTTGGATTCCATTCCACGATGGTGCATACCATTCCATGCCATTTGCCCCTTTTTGAGACACTAATTAAATGCTGATTTGCCACAATGCCGTTGCACACACGCAAACACACACAAAGTTTTGTGATGCAAATGGAATTAATTTCGTGCAACTTGTGCAACACAATCCATCAATGCAGCCGAAAGTGAGCAATATTTTAATTTCTATTTAATGTGCCAATTCTCAGGCGAAAGTTGAATGGAAACGAAAGTTTTCACCCTTCAAATGGGGGATAAAGTGAAAAGTGCAGAGAAAGGTGTAGGGAGAAGTGCCAGGGATTGTCATTCAAAGGAGGCAGAAAGTAGAAAGGATTTGGAAATGGTGCACAAAGTGCAAGAAATTGGCAAAGTTTTTGGCTGAAAAAGGGCCATCTCCTTAAGGCGATTGTTTCGGAAAGTGAGTTACAAAGGAGAAAGAGAACTACGAGATGAAGAGGGCCAAAAGTTATAAAAAGCTGAGGTGAAGAATTACGAAAGATATAGATAGGAAATCAAAGCGTGAGAAGACGTGGAAATGTCAATGAAAAAATCAAAGAAGATAGAACCGAAGAAGAAGGAGTGATGGAAGATAGACTGATTTATTTACGCTGGAATGATGGCAGAGCATATTTCTGGGAATAGAGAGAATAATAGAAGAAGAACAAATTTATAACAATAGAGTGGAAAAAATAAAAATTCAGACACTTAGTGGAAAATACATATGCCGACAATTTAATTCAACAATTTTCCAACCTTGAATGTCGTTGGCCTTGTTGCCGTTAATGCCTGCTCCTGCATCCCTGTTCTCCTCTCTTTGCCCTGTTAATTGTCCATTAGCCAGTGCTCTAATTGCATTTGTCGAGAGTTGACAATTATAAATTGCTTTTTGCGATTCAAATGGACTTGAAAATGTAATTTTATCTTGAGTTCTGACTGCCCCACCCGACACTGAATCTCTCTTAAAGGGCGAGAACTTCTGACCCTCACAGCACAGCAGCACAGACTTCCCAAGGATCCCTTTGGTCATTTAAGCTTCAAAATTGACTGTCATTAAAATCGATTTGCTACTTTAATTGCCGTCAGAGTGAAGTACCTTAATGCCATGATCACTCGATTAACTTAAACCGATTCGTATTTGTTGCATGCAACAACAACGGCAAACAAAAAAAACAGTGGCCAAATCTGATTATGCAAATGACAGGCATTTCCCAGTCCCAACTTTAATTGCGAGCCTGTGGCTGGTATTTAAATGGCATTCGAGTGATGGATAAATATAATTTAAATGTTGCAAAAATAAATGCATTTCTTTGGTTTTTGTGGTTTGCCTTAAAATAAATGTAAATAAGCTGCGGAAAAGTGCACTATTCTCGTTCTATACCGTTCTCTTCTCTCCATTCTCTCTTTGAGTACAATTAAGGAACATTAATGGTTTTCAGAGCCACTTAAAAGCACATTCACAATACTGGCTGCAAGCTGTGGCTGTGGCGGATGAAGGTGGAATCCCAGTGGAAACTAATTAGCACGAAATGTGATGGGCAGCATTAGTTTGGAAGCCTCTTAAATGATTGGATTACGTTCTGGGGTTTCATTTGTAGTGGAAAATCAGTTAAATTTCGCTTCGAACTTTAATTCGGTTTGCCAGTTCATGCGAATGGAGTGAGTCACGCTCTCTATTTCAAGTCTATCACCAGTCCAGCATTCCTTCAGTTCTCCTTCTACTGCTCCTCGTGGATGAAAAGAGTGTAACTATGAAAATTCCTTGTACCATTTTTCGCAGTAGTTGCTGCCAGTGCTGTGATTTATAAACTTCTTAATGAACAAAAGAATTATCGATTGCTGTGGCCAATGGGTGGCATGAAAAATTGCCTGCGATTGGCTCTGGCTCTGGCCCCCTGCACCTTTCTGCCACTTTGGCCCACATTTTTCCAGGCTCTGCCTCCATTTGCTGTTTTTCCCCTACCCACGCACTTTTGCTGGCTTAACTCTGCACCTCTCCTCCACTTTCCGTGTGGGGTTACCTTTTTTGATGGTGGTGGCGCACAACGAGGCGTATGAGCAATGTGGTCGAACAGACGGATACTTACTTTGATATATGTATGCTGTTGGTGCATTAAAAGGTTCTCTATATCCTTCTTGTGCGCATGTGTGTGTGTTTGTGTGTCTCTCTGGGATCTCTGTGCCTGTCATAAAAGTTGACGTTTTATTTTTACGTTTGTTGGTTTTAAAATTGCTGACCCCAAAAATGTTTTTAATGGCATATTGTGGCTCTGTCTCCCTGTATATCTCTCTCTCTCTTTCTCTGTTTATTGTAATGCTACCCATCCCTTTTTCCATTTGAATGTCCTTTTCTCAGTCTCTCCATTTGTGTGTGGCTTTATTTTTGGCTCATTTCATAAACCTCTTACCGCAATGACATGTTCATAATTAAATGTGGAAATTTACTCGAAAGTGTCACAGAAATATATAAAGAGAGAGTGAGATAGAGAGAGAGAGAGAGTGTAACAAATGAGAAGGAAGAGTATGGAGTAAACCACAAATGCAACTATTTTTCATGCTTATGACCAAAAACAGCAAAACAGAAAGAGAGACGAAATGAAAAGACTGTGTAGCTGTAATCCGAACAGTGGTTCAACGTGAAGGAAAATTCGTCTGCACGGCATATCGGGAAGCACCGAAATACTTGTCCTCTCAATAATCCTGATAGCAGACACCTAGAATTTCTTCTAAAATTTAGATCCCAGCTTCGTTTTTTATTGAAATCTGAATGTGGCAATGCCATTGTGTGGACGATGTCGACTTTAACAAGAAACAATTTTCTACAAAAAATTCCGAATTCAGGCTAAAAATTCCCATCCTTTTAGTGGGGGCATAATCCCAGCCCAGACCATGTCCCTGCCTTAAGCAGCAGCTTTAACGAAAAGTCTAGTATTTTGGTCACCAAATATATGTCCTTGTGTCGTGTACTGATTGCCACATGCTCTACAGAAGAAGACTCACTGAGGGAGAACCAGAGGGTGCTATAGATAGATAGAAAGAAAGGGAGAAAAAGAGCGCCAGTAAGAGAAGTATAGCTAGAGAGACCGAGGACAGTGGCCGCGACACAGTGCTCCACAACACACTACACATCTATCATAGTTATGTGTGCATTTTTGTGGCACTCGAGTTGCCAATTGACCCGCTTTTGGTTTTCGGTTTTGGACACGTTTGTAGTCCTCAAAATGCCAGAAGGTACAGCAGCAACAGCAAAAGAAGCGGAAACATGGCTCTGGCTTTGGTCTCTCTCCCTCTCTCTCTCTCTAAAAAGCTTTACACTTTCATTATGTTTTATTGTTTGGTTTTTAAAGCACTACAGGCAGACATACACTGCGTGAAAGCCACTTACACAGATAAAACACAGACACACAGAAAGAGAGAGGGAGAGCTAACGAGTTGAATGTTGGGCTGGGTTTGGGGCTGGTTGGCGCTGGCTGACTGGCCGGCTGGCTCCTTCTGTTGTTGGTCATTTGAAAAGGGGCTTTAACATTATACTTAGAGCAAAGCATTGAATGTCCTTAGCAGGCAAGGCATGCTGCCATTCAGTAGCCATCCTGTTAGTCAGTCAGCCATGCTTTCAATCCTCCCCCGACCTTTTGGGGCCAAATCGAGCGACATGTGGCTTAGACTTTACTCCCCCCCTTCAACCCGCGTTTACCCTGTGGATGTGCGTGTGTGTGCGGGTATCTCTGTTTGTGGAAATCAAAGCCTTAAAAGCATTTTGTGCAAAAGCATATAAGAAGCGATTACCAAGATGTGCAGCAAAAAAAAAAGAGAAAAAAAAGGTTTGAATGTTTGAGATTCGGTAAAAAGGGTTTTTTGCCATCCTACCCGTCCCAAAGGGGAACTTGAAAGTCACACCTTTGTCCAGTGGGTGGAAAAATAGTTTTCTTGCTTTTATTTCCCTTATTTTTTGTAGTCATTTACGAACAATTTGTAGGAACGTCTGTATCCTTTTACCTCTCATCCCTTCCCTTTCTCACCCCTCCCCACCCCTCTTTCTTCTTTTTCCTTTCTCTCCCTTTGCCCTATCCGATTTCTCTGTTTCCCTCTTTTTTCCGCTGAAAATTGAAGTTCTCGGCATCGTTACCATAAATTACAAAATATTCATACAGTTATGTTAGAATGTCTCTCTCGCTCTCTCTATCTCTCTATATATATATATATATATGTGCATATCTCGCTTTCTATCCACCCACTGTCCTTTTCTCTCACTGTCTCGCTCTATTTGTGCATTACTTTCATGTGTTTTGGCTTTTACGTGCAATTTCTCGTTTTGCGAGCATTAAAATTGATTTATGTCGGTTGGAAAGCGGCGAAAAACTGAAATTACGAGAGGCAGAAACTTGTGGGAGTGCGCATGAGGGGAAGTTATGGCTGGGAGTGCGGCTGACTACTGGAAAATGTTACAAAATGCTGCCGCCATAGGATGCTGCCTCTCATGTTGCAGTCAAATAGATCACACAGTGAGGTAGGGGCGGTTCCGAATAGTCAACAGTGAAAGGTTCTGTGGAACGGAAATATAACTCTGTTCAAGAAAATTATCCAGCAAAAATAAATAGATGGTAAGATGGTTCCCTGCCTCAAATAGATCTGCCCTTTCAATGAATTATACCTCTAAACGAGAAGGAACGTGTGAGTCGCTTCTGGGGACGGAACTTATTTTTAACCTATAATAAAAAAATAAAATGTGAGCTTATAATTTTTATATTAATATATATATAACTAATGTATAGTTAATATATATTTAATATATTAAATTGGTATCCAGGGAACACCACGGGGAGGCCATCGCGAAGCAATGGGGTCACTCTAGCCAAAACATATTCTTGGGGACCTACGAGTCGACTTGAGCTGCTTTTAAAAGCATTTTAAGCTCCTTATTCCCCAAAAAAATAAAAAACAGGATTCAAATCCTTCGCTAAAAATATAAATACATAAAAATACGTAAATAAAATTATTTAAGAAAAAAATACTTAAAATAATATATTAAGCAAAATAAACCTAATAAATCTAAAAAAATAAAAATCCTTAAACAAATTAAATAATTAAAAAACAGAGCTAAAGTACTAATTACGCTTAAATACACAAAATATAAAATATGTACACTAATGCCTGCAACCTAAAAGAAATCTATTCTTCTGCCTCCCTAACATTAACTAAAATTCCACTATGATAACTATAGACAGTCTCAAAGGTGCGCGCGGTGGCCCTGCTATCGGAAATGTTTGAAAACGCCCAGTCAATATGCGTATTGCAATTGGTTGTGGACGAGTCCAAACCTAACAAACACCTAAAATTCCTTTCTAAAAGGAATTCATAAATTTCCCTACAGCAACCAGAACGAGAATGCAGGCATAAATTAAAATCACCTAACACTAGAGAATTGCTACCTAAAAACGGAAAACGCTGAACTAAGTCCTCAAATTCGTGTTTAAACTTTGGCAACGGATAACTGGGGGTTCTGTAAATAACAATAAAACCGACAGATTTGTACGTAAACAAAGCATATTCGAACACTGGAGATGCTAAGTGCCCGGAAACAGCATAAAATCGATCACTTTCAACAAAACTAAAGTGATCTAAAAGATCATTCCTAGCGAATATAAGAATGCCTCTTTTCGGTCTAGGTCCGCTGGCTACGGACTGGCAATCTAACCGCACTGCTGTGGAATAGCCAGGAATATTATAAGCTTCATTTAAGTAAGTGGAAGCCTCAACGAAGCACAAAATAGAAGATTTGAGCATTAGCTCATCAGAAGAGACATCGCTAAAATGGCAGTGCAAGTTTTCCGTATTATGGAAGAAAATATTAAATTCAGACGGATTGAGTAAACAATCGAAGTGGGTGTGAAGTAACTTAGCGGAACGTAAGCTCTCCATCTCTCTCGCGACAGGACAGTTCTGCTTGGGTTTCGGGGGAATGAAAGGCCCAACGATATAAAGTCCATTCGCACTGGTGGCCCTACTGCAAGCTACATACAATGCTTCTCTTTGCATATTGGAGGAAGTGTGGACGACAACTTTGCTGTATGTAGCTCCCTGACTCTTATGAATAGTTATAGCTTCTGCAGCTACAACCGGAAATTGTTTTCGGTCTATAGTAACCTGTTCGTTTTGGTGGTATTGAAAACTCTTTGTGGTTTTCTGAATTGGTGTCCATGAAGATTCGTTACTATGGCTGCGTTTCGACCGTGCGTTAACTCCTACGCTTTCTTCGAGAAAATGTATCCAAAGAAGTTCGGGTGTATTGGATGTGCTAAGATCTATCTGCATTAAAACACCAGTGGCTCCGTTAACAAGGCCGTCTGATGTATCTACATTGACTGTCATCATATATTTAGCCGTGGTTTTAAGAACCAATGAAGTACACAAACCTTGTGTATTCGAAGTTTTGAAGCTCTTGACAGCCTCAAGGTATTTAATTTTTATGTCTGGGGAAAGATGTTCGGCTTTGATGCAGTCTAAAGCTATTGAAGTATGTTCTGCTGTCATAATCGATGAAAGCTTCTCCCTATTGTACCTTTCTGTCTCGTTATTGCTATAAAATAAGTGGATCGCATCTCTTGGAGCTTGACTGCCGTCAACTATTCTATCCCTAAGCAATTGAATATCTTCAGACGACATTTCGGCCGATGCCATGTTATTTAGTGCGTTTGCAAAAGGTTGGTCATCTCGCTGTCGCATAATCTCTGTAAGTTCGAAAAACTTGAAGCCATCCCAGAGACTAGAGCCAACTATAGCACTGTATGGATTAAGCGCACTTGATGAGGATTTGAATATCCAACGATCACCTACTGGACATAACTGCCTTAGATCGCCGAACACGATAACAGAAATGCCACCAAAAGGACTTTCGTGCCTTGAAAATATTTGCTTTAGGCGCCTATCCAAATATGAAAACATTTTTTCACCGACCATAGAAATCTCGTCAATTATAAGAAGTTTAAGATCAATAAATCTTGAACGCAAGGTATTTAATAAATCTGGACCCAGTTGTTTAAAAGCATGGTTGGATTGATTGAGGGGTAATGAAAACATTGAGTGAAGTGTGGCACCTCCAATACCAAATGCAGCTTTTCCTGTGGGAGCACACAGAAGTACTTTTACAGTATTTGGGTCAGATCCTGGTATACGATTAAGCTCCTGAGAAATGGTCTGAAAAATGGTAGATATTGTTCTACTCTTGCCGACGCCTGCGCCGCCACCTACAAACTCTAAAAAAGTGCCTTATCTCTCACATTATGAAGGACATGTGTGAGATAAGTTTTTTGCTTTAAATTAAGCGATCTAATCATATTGGCTAAATCAGTAAGGGAAACAAACGTGGGAAGCTTAATTAATCGAATACTCCTATCTGGATCCGCTGCCTGGTCATTCAAGTTTAGAACATTTATTTGAGAACCTATTTCAGGAATCGCTAAAGCTCTAAATTCCTCATCAATTGCCTCATCACCTGCCTCACCTGCATTTTCTACCCTATTGGCTTCGGCTTCCATGGCCCTCCTAAGCACGTCTTCTAAATCTGCTAATGCATTGTATTTTTGGAAATTCGAACTAACTAATTCCTGATGATCCCTATAAACATCCTCACAATTCCTGCTCACTAACTCTGCCTCTTCATTTCTCCACGGATAAAACAGCATCACTAGTGCTCTAAAATAGTTCGACCTATCTGTGTTTATATTAAACCTCATATATTTTAAAATCGAAGGCTTGGTCCGTTCCCTAATAAAACCACTACTATCGCGGAGAGGAAAATATGTTTCTACTAGGACCTCATTTTCTTTGTCCTCTTCATCACCATTTTGGCCAGTTCTTTTTTTGCTTTTAGAAAATTCGTAATTTGCTGCAAAATCGGCTAAACACAGGCCCTCAAGAAAATTTGGTCTTTGTTCATACCGCTCCAGCAATCCTTTGACGAATATGTCAGTGGAATCCTGATTCATATTTTGAAGGTTGCTTGTGGATTTGAGCATTCGAACTCGTTGCTCTGGACGGAAAGTATTTACTTGAACACATTTGTTGCTGGTTCCGGACAACGGAATGCCTAGACAACAGCATACGGCTTCCTGAGCAGATATCTCAGTGCCAGAAATAAATTTATGACCAATGTGCTGTAGCTTTTCTCTGGTCGTGTAATTGCCCCCTTGAACTTCGCTTACCGCCGCGCGCATAAGCTTTGAAATACCCCTTTGGGATTTATTTATATAGTTAATTATATAGCTACAGCACGCATAAGGATCCAAAATGTATTGGATATCCATATTGGCCCTTTGCATTGAAAGAATGTGTTTATTATAAGCATTAATGACCTCAGCAAATGACTTTTTTAGAAAAATAGTTGGTTTCTTCAAACCAGAACATATTGCATATTTGTAGTCCTCGTTATTGAGGCTCACTTGTTCGTGCGAAAGAATGTTTTCAAATATGCTCAAGTGATCAATCAGAATTTAATAGGTCTTTAATTTTCTTAAAATCCCCTTGGTGAAAATCAAGGTTTGGAGTTTCCTCCGGCAATGGACTCAATATCTCCGTTTGGGGCATTGGAGGGTATGGAATACCGAATCTACAAACTTTGTTTCCACTTTTACCAACTGTCTTAAGACATGACCTGTTTGTGTGCTTATGCTTTTGGTATTCAACATACGGAGCTAATTCTGAGTCTGTTATATCTACTGTAATATGTTTATTAATGAAGGCTACAACTGTTGAAATTGACTCAGTACTAGTTAAGTCCACTGCTGGGGCATCTTTCAGCCAAAACATGCCGTGAATATGGGGAGAACCTCTCTGTTGAAATTCTACACGCCAATAGAATTTGATGATAACTCATAACTTTTAAAACCTCGCGATACCTATAATCGAAATACCTAGCACAAGTAACTGGATCTGCCCTAATAAGACGCGACTTTTCATCCCAAACTAAATCAATTGCCTCTTCTTCGCTAATTATCTACGTTTTTTTTTTAGCAAAACAAGCAACTCTGGCCACCGCGTTTGAGCAGCAGACAGAGTGATGAAAAAAGTCGGCAGGCCGAACTGACGAATCATGGCCATAACCTTCTTCTTTTCATCCTCCCAGTGAGCCGGAGACGAGCGAATATCTCGAAGTACCCTATATACCTCATCGTGGTTTATAAGTCCCCCTATGAAATTCTCATTAAGAGCGTTGGCTGCCGTTACTGCACTGGAAGTGCTCCGCTTACGTAAGCAGATTGAAATGTTTTTAATGATCTTAATGAGTTCTAACTTCTTGTAATTGAAAAACAATTTATCAGTTCTACAACCTCTCCTATCTACATTTCGAAGCTCTGATCTAACTATGGTTGTATAACGTTCTGAGCAGGGTCTCTTGACGCCTGCGTAAATGGTGGGAAAGGATAACTCTTCCGAGTCAATATCTAGGACCATATCGAGAGGTCTTTGGCCTTCGCCTGGTGCTGTGGTTACAGGTCTATCATTAAATGCGATGTTATTTTGAAGCAGAGTTTCCTGACCTCCAGGGTTGAGCTGTTCAGCTTCCAAATCCTCGTCAGGATGGGCTGGCTCTGCGTCTAAATTCCTATCTCTATTTTGCATCTCTTCTAATACGACAGCGTCTGCCTGAGATGCTACAAATTGAACATTATCGGATGTAAATCTAGACATCCATTCCTCGTTAACTATAACATCATGCTTTTTATATAAATCTGTGGTAACTAAATAACTGAGAGCCTCATAAACTTTTAAAGGTCTAATGGTTTCAGCCATGAAATCAGGACCAATTGTCCTTCTACGTTTCAGGTGGAGCTGAACAACCTGGGCTTCATGGAAAGCTCGTGGAAGATCCTTCACGGCTGTGTTTATCGAAATAGGGACGTTTACTACTGCTCCTTTTATGGCATTTTGGCCTAGTCTCTTGTGTAATAGACTCATAATTATCATAAATGGAAGTCGAGGAGAAATAAGTCGTTCCTCTAATGTTGTAAGCCCGTTTAAGCAGTCGGGCAGTATGGGGAAATCTAATCCATTTTGGAAGAAAAGCTTAGGTTTTTTACGTTTTTTTATGTTGCTGTGACATGTTCTACAGAATTTTAATGTTTGGCAGTCAGAAGGGAATTCTAGAAGGCTTTCAAGGTCGAAAATTTCAGCACTAAACTCGCAATTATCTTCTAAAAAGTTGCGTTTTATTTTACAAATTTGCTTGGGGAACCACAGGCCTTTACAAGAAAGGCAAACCTGATCAGGACCCAGCTTTACATTCCTATTATAAACTACTTTTAGAGCTTCTAGGCCACTAAGCCTTATTCTGGGTCCTATCTGAGCCCTATCTTGGGAGATATTTGCTCTTTTCTGCTGCATTCGGGAGGCGTTGCTCAAGTTTTGCTGAAGCCTATTGCTGCTATCGCTCCTGTATTGGCTAGCTCTCTCACTAGCACTTCTGGCAGCGTCAATGGCTGATAGTCGCGCTGCGACACGAGCAGTTTGACGCGCCAGAGTGTCTCGCGCTCGCAAGATATGCCTACGATCTACTATATTTCTTTCTTGGGCCCTGCGAACTCTATCCTGCTCTCTTTCTAATATCCTTCTGCGTTCATTTCTCCTACGTATGCGCTGTCTCCTCTCTGTATTTTGTCCCTGCTCTTAGACCTATAGTCAGTCCTGTCTTCGTTGGACCACGTTCTTGCTCCTCACGTCTAATCTGTGCGTCGTTCTCTTTATATGTTTGCTGTATTTTGTCCTGCTCTTAGACCTATAGTCTAAGTCCTGTCTTCTAGTGGACCGACGCCAGTATGGCCGCTTGCTCCTCACGTCTAATCTGTGCGTCGTTCTCTTTTATGTGTTTGCTGTATTTTGTCCCTGCTCTGTAGACCTATAGTCCAAGTCCTGTCTTCGTGTGGACCGACGCACAGTATCGGCCGCTTGCTCCTCACGTCTAATCTGTGCGTCAGTTCGTCTTTGTATGTGTTGTGCTGTATTTTGTCCCTGCTCTGTAGACCTATAGTCCAAGTCCTGTCTTCGTGTGGACCGACGCACAGTATCGGCCGCTTGCTCCTCACGTCTAATCTGTGCGTCAGTTCGTCTTTGTATGTGTTGTGCTGTATTTTGTCCCTGCTCTGTAGACCTATAGTCCAAGTCCTGTCTTCGTGTGGACCGACGCACAGTATCGGCCGCTTGCTCCTCACGTCTAATCTGTGCGTCTGTTCGTCTAACTGTATGTTCGGCAGTATTCTGTGCCTGCTCTGTAGTCCTATACCGTTGGCTCCGTCTCCGTCTGGACCGACGCACAGTGTCGGCCGCTTGCTCCTGTCGTGTACTAGCTGACCTACTCGTCTGTCTATGTTTCCTACAGGTTGGTCGCGTGTCCGTGTGGATCGACGAACAGCATATGGCCCTTGTCGTCTTGTCGTATGTCCCAAGTACCTGCCTCTCCTCAATAGAGTCGTCTGCCGGCTCCCCCAGCGCTACAGCTAGAATCTGCCTACTTTGCCTGCCTTTGTTCCTCGGTCTCTGGTTGCTGGTTCCTATCAGAATCTGAATGTTCTAATTTTCTAAATGGTTCCTATTTTCTAACTGTTCAATATTTGATCTGTATCTCAACCTGCGTCTCTGAGACTGTTGAGAAGCAGATTGTCTATTCCTACGTGGCATTTTACAAAAATGTATAAATTTAAAAATAATAATATGAAAATTTATAATATAATAAAATAATAATATAAATAATAATAATATAATATGATAATAATATAATATATTAATAATTATAAGAAAAGAAACTACAGGAAATAATTAGAAAATACAAAAACTACATATAAAATCTACAACTACAAAAAATACTCCCCAAAGCGGAGCGAGCAGCAGCGACGTCCGTGGGAAGGCAGCAGCGACGTCCGTTGGAAGGCAGCGCGACGTCAGCAGCGACGTCAGCAGCGGCACCAAAAAGCGCGCGCGATTGCACCAACGGAGTTAGCTACTACTAATAGCTTCTAACCCACGATCGGCGCAGAAAACTAAGTCCCTATATCACTCCCTAGCAAGCACTACTTTTAGCTATTAATCTAAGAGCTAAACTAGTTTAAATATGATTATTTAACGCACTTTATCGCAATCGGCAATCGGGAAGTCTCTATCGTTCACGGTGGCTCGATATTGACTGGTCAAACCAAAACAATTGCTTACTGAGATTCCGCGGTTTTTTTACTCAAGAGCAAGTAAAAAAGTAGAGCGCAAAAGGAAGAAAAAAACCGAGTCAAAACATGCATGCGTAACGGACAATTCAATGCATATGTATGTATGTATTTACATATGTACCGCAGAAAACCAACCTGTCTGAGCCATTTCTTTGCAAATGTTTTAACTAGAATATGTTTATACTTCTAATTGCATTCCTATGGCGTGGGGTGGTGGGTGGTAAATGATTTCATTTACTATTTCTCTTTGCTACCGCTGTTCGCTGTATATATGTATGTGCATGCATGTGTGTAAATAGACAACCGCGCATCTTCTCAATTGAGAGAGCACTTTTCTGAGTGGGCAGAGAACTCTCAAGTGGAAACAGAGAGATAGAGAGAATAACTCAAAGACATTTCGGCGTATACGTTTTCAATAAATTTCCCTTTTGGCGCCCCCTAAAATTTTGCGCCCAGGCGCTAAAACCAGCCCTGATTGTGGAAGGGGAAAGAGAGATCTAGAGACAGAGCCAGCCGCTGGTGTTTTAGATTTCGCGTTTGTTTTAACGGACAATTCTCATTATTTTTAAAGGGATATTTAGACGACAACCTGCATTCGCTGGTCCCCCTCCCCTTCCCTGAAATATAACGGCTGATTTAAACAGTTGCATGTACATATATGTATGTAGGACCTACATTGATATGCATATGTATATAAATGTACGTATATATGTACATACATATGTCCATTGGTTTTAAAAATATTTATATGTACATAATTGGTTCAACTTATTTCCTAGGTGGGCCGTGGGTAGTGATTTTCTTGTTGCTAACATGTGATAATGCTAAGCACGCTCTCTCGCTTTCTCTCTTTAGTCCAGATGTTGGTAAAAGAGAAAGGTTGATTTGTTAATGTGAGAGGAGGGTTGTTCTAAGGCATCAACAAACAGACTGCGCACCGTTTGTTTGGAAAGAGACTGAAAATTTGCATTCGTTGGTCCCTCCCCACCGATACATATGGGTTTATGGGTTTATTACATACATATTTGCTTTTGGCTTAACGGGAAAGCAGGCCGCACACTGCACGCGGTAGTGTGTGTGAGTGAGAGAGAGAATGTGGGTAGGTTAGCTAACTCAAATTAATTTCTTCATTCTGGCTATAATTATGATCCAATCTGATTCAAATTCGGCAAAAAAGAAAAAAAAAAAAAAAAAAAAAAAAACTGCGTTTTTAGTTTTAGCGTATCTTTAAAATTGTGCTGCCACAGATTTTCGTCCTTCGGCCGGACAGACAGACATGGCTTATCGGCTCGGCTATTGATGCTGATCAAGAATATATATACTTTATGGGGTCGGAAAATTGTTCTTCTCTGCGTTACACACATCCACTTTTACCACAAATCTAATATACCCCTTAACTCTTTTTTGAGTACGGGTATAAAAAAAAATTTTACATTTTAATTTTTTTGCTACATTTGCTATCTACATCTACAATGTATATTCTACATCTAACATGTAGATTATAGATGTACCGTTCATATTCTACATCTCCTCCGCTAGGGGTTGCGCACTGAACGCGGCAGAGTGTGCGAGCGAGAAAGAGAATGAGTAACGTGGTTGTGGGCAAGACGGGGCGGGGGAAACAACTGAAAATGAATTTCGTTATTCTGGCTATAATTATGATCCGATCTGATTCAGATTCGGCAGTCTGGTAGATATGGGCAGTCTCTACAATACTGCGTTTTTAGTTTTTCGTATCTTTAAAATTGTGCCTGCCACAGATTTTCGTCCTTTGTGGGGTCGGAAGGGGGCGGGGCGAAATTTTGAAATACACTTGTAGCAGTGTGATATCACATGAGTCTGGAAACCAAATTTGGTTGCCCTAGCTTTTATAGTCTCTGAGATCCAGGCGTCAACAAGACGGACAGACGGACAGACGAAGACGGACAGACAGACAGACAGACACGACTCGGCTATTGATGCTGATCAAGAATATTATACTTTATGGGGTCGGAAAATTCCTTCTCTGTGTTCCACATCCACTTTTACCACAAATCTAATATACCCTTAACTCTTTTTGGTACGGGTATAAAAAGACATGTCTCAATCCCAGGCAGAATTTCCCTGCCACACTGTAGTCTTAAAGTTTTCCTGGCAACGTGGATAATTAAAAGACTTGAAAAACTGTTTTTCTTTGAGTTTCACTTAACTTTTTTCGCCCGGCCCCCCCCTTCCCGGCTTAACTTTACTCTCATCTGACTAACTATTCCTTATTCACTAGACCCGCCTCGGTCCCTTCCATTTCTTCCAACCATTTCTTTCTGTCAACAACTTTCACGGCGACGCCTCACGGTATGCAGCAGTTTATTTCTAGCCTCCGTTGCTGAATTTTCATCTTGTTTTCCCCCTGCCCTTGGTTTGTGCGGCGCCCGCAACAATTTGTCATGTTATTGTGGAAATTATTGTCTGCTTTTTCATTGTTTGACTTCTGTCTGCCGCCTGGAAAACGCCGCGCGACAGTTGTCTGCTTGCTGCTGTTGCTTTAGGGGTTTGTTTTCCCGCGCACCCCCTTGTGGAATTTTTAATTATGAATGCCTCGAAGGGGTTCCTCGCTGTCAGCTTTTCTTGAAGGTGTAACTGTCCTTTCGTCTGCTTATTGGCCACGTCGTGAATGCCCAGCTAAAGCATTTTGTCGACCCTTTTTTTGGCCCATGCTAAGCGGCTTTCGACTACTTGGGGGCTGTTTTGTATTTCACTCTTTCATGTTGCACACAGCCCTGCTGCTGTTGCTGCCACTGCTGCCTTTCAAAGTTTAAGCCCAGAAAAAAGTGCGGACCTTTTGCAGCATAATTGACAAAATGCTAAATGGGGGGAAGCCAAAAAAGTGCTGCCTGGCAGTTTGGCTGCCAATTGTTTTGGGATTGAAAAAAAGTGCGAAACTGTTGAAAAGGATACATCTCTCGCACACTGTGCGAGGAATAAGCAAAGGAGCAGCAGGCACAGAGTGCAACTTCAGCAGGAGGGATCCTTGCCGTGCCACCTGGCGTATGCGTGATGTGTGCTGCCAGTCCGTCCGTCTGTGCTACAATGTTTTTAAATTGTAAAAATGCGATTTAACTCCCAAAAACAAAGTTATAAGCCGGAGCACTGGACCTAACATGCGAAGCTTAGCCTAGCCCAACCCGAATATGCATTAAATTTCTCTAAATATTTCAATTATAAAAAGCTTTTAGGTAAATCTGTCCTCCTCATCCCACCCTCATCCTCACCCTCTAAATGTGCTTCAATTCTTGGATTTTGTTAGGGAACAATTCAATTTGAGGGAAATCCAGAGAAAAAGATGGAGATATAAAACGGAGAAGTTCTCGCACAACAGAAAAAGAGATAGAAACCGAGAGAAGACTTCTCACAAACAAAAAAGGAACACAAGAAAAATCATAGAAGAAAAAAAAACACAGAAATCAAAGTAAAAAGTAGGAAGAAAGACAAAAGGAAATTAAATGAATCGAATTGAATTGAGAAGGTATAGGAGCGCGTGCATTGTGCGAGAGTATTTTTCCATTGTCCAACTTGTCAATTTATTGCTGCCCTCCCCACATAGTTAAGTGGAAATCCAACTTCCAACGGAAATGAAAATAGAAGAGTTGTGTTCTGTGCTGCGGAGGAAAAAGCACAAATGAAAAATCATGTAGATAGTTGCAGTTGCGCTGCTTTATTTCCAAAGTGCTTTGCTAATCGAACAGGAGACATATGTACATGTGATGTGGTACTATGCCCTTCGATTCTTCCATTTCTTAATTGAGATTAGATGGTGAAAGGGATTCTTGCCTCTCACTTCAGACAGGAGAACAGAAAAGAAACAAGATATAGGAGAGGCTGCAAATATTTGGGTATATCAACACGAAAATCCTTGCTAATGACTGTCCAAAAAGTATTTTTCTACTTTATTTCCTTTTGCTGTCGTTATTGCTGTCTCCATTTTGTGCGCCCTGTCTTGAGGGGGGGGTTTATTTGTACCTCTGTTCTGTGTCCTGCTCTTTTGGTTTTGTCTTACTTGCTACGTAAGTGTTTTGTTGCCAACAAGACAACAAGGCAAACAATGTTGGAAAGTGTTCTATAAAATGGGAAATCGCGAAATTGTAGTCTTCACTCTTGAAACGTACTCTAAATGATTTCCACAGAAGTTAACTTTTGGCGAAATCCCCACAAAAGTCTCCCCAACAGATTCCTGGTAATTTCTTAACAACTTATTTCTTTCAGAATTCCCTTTTCCTTATTAGATTAGTTTCCTGGACAACTTTTGCTGCTGCTGAAATGCCCACTTATTCTTTGCCTAAATATTCAATTATCTGTCTTGTTCGCTCTCCTTCTCTATTCCGCTTTTTGTGAACGTTTAAATGTTTGTTAAAATGTTGTTTATTTTATGCAATCAGAATGTTTGCACTCTGCAGGTGACGTGACGCGCTTCCCTGCACTCGAAAAGCGCAAACGTAGCAGAAATTAATGGGAATTATAAGCGCAGGGCAAGGCAGGACAAACAGACAGACAGACAGAGTGTGGCAAATGGGAATAGGATGGGGCGGATGATACGTGGGGGCTATATAACAGGGATACCCCATACAAATTCTGTGCAAAAGTAAAAAAAAACAAAAAGAAACTCTTTGCCAAGTGTGTGTTGAAGGCATTAAAGGGTATATTCGCATAATTCAGGAATAAAATAAGATTCCGTATAGAATTTTTCTTCAATCCTAGAGGGGACACCCCATAGTTCGAATATCGGCTTGTGCACTCTGAAGCAGGTAGCACGTGGAAAATGCGACCACATAACGTGATATAGCCAAATGTTGATGGCTTTTTGTGGTGCAGCCAGACGTAGAGGTGTGAGCTTAAGTTAGTTACCTGGCGAATGTATCCTACCCGGATCCACCCATTTATGCAACCCTCGAACCTTGCAACCATGCAACAACAATCATCAAAGTTTTATATTAAAAAAGTTTCTTCGTTTCTCTATTCTTTTTTACTTGCAGGTAAATGACGTAAATTTTTAATTACTGGCAAAAACTTGTCATCGTCATCGTCGGAAGCAGTAGCATCAGCATCTGCATCTGCAGCAGGAGCAGAGTCTTCACAAAAGTTTTCATCATTTTGTTGGGTGCCTGTCAAGTGTCAAGTGTGTCCTGTGGGTATCCTTCAACTGCTGGAACTGCAACAAATGCAATGGAAATTAACCACAACGCTACCCACAACGGGCACAAGGGCAGGTTACGTCTCTGAAATGCCACAAATCTTTGAGGATTGCATAGCCCTATCGTGCCAGCACCGCCGCCGCCCCCCATTTTACCCTGCTTCTGGGTATGCCTTGAGTTTTGTCTTTGGATGGACAGGATGACTGACTGTTGTTGTTCCCCTTTCCCATTACCCCATTTCTCCTTCCAGTTGGCAGCAATAATCAAAACTTGTGTAATCCATGAAAACGAGAGAAACTCTAGCTGCACATGATTATGGGTGTATGGATTCGTGGGTTTCCTCGCAGCATAGTGGAGCAAATTGAGCGAGAGAGAGAGAGGGAGAGAAGGCTATCAAGCGGTCAGAGGGGGCAGAAAAGATAACAAAGAGAGGAGAGAAAAGAGAAGAGTTTTCTGCATTAAATTAGCGTGTTCCTTCCGCTGGCAGAAAACGGTAGACGGGAGATGGAGGAATACCCCCAAAAAGGAAACGGAAATGAAAATTTTGTACTTGGCAGCGAGAATTATCATGGGAAAAACCAACGCCAACGGCAAAAGGAAGTTTCCACTATAGAAAGAGGGAGAGCGAGCGCGCGAGAGCGAGAGAGGCAGAGTGGAAGAGGCGTACAGAGAGATAGGGTACAAACGGAAGATGTAATTAGGAGAAGAGCCAAATGGATAAAATGGGAAAATAATTAACACTTGGGCATAATTAATTGCATGCCACACGCCGCACACAGACACATATATGACAAGATTTCTCGACGGCCAAGCCACAAACGAAACAATTTTTAAAGTGCATCCGTACATTATTTGTGGCCTAAGGATTTTCCCATACATTTTCCCCCACCGCATTTTCCCTTCGGTTGCTGCTAATCTCATTACTTTCAAGGAATTGAACCTTGTGTTATAGGAATTTCACTTGAAAGCGATTTATATTGATATTGAGAGACAGAGGCAGAGGCAGAGAGAGAGAAAGCAGAGACAGAGAGATAGAGAAAGAAAATGTGGGATTGCGAGAAAGTTTATGAATCATTTGACTGGGGGAAAACGCTTGATTGATTCTGATTTGATTCCGCTCCTCCCTATACATGCGCTCCACGATACAAAGCAAATGCCAAAACGGAGCTCTCAATCAATTAAAAAAATTGAATTTGGCAATAAATAAACTTTTGCAGAGTGATTCTCCCCCACTTGGAGTATTCCATTTTCGCACTTCAGTGAACCACAATGGACTTTTGCCCAGAACTAGAAGACAGAAGCCAGCAACCAGCAACCAGAAGTGGTATTGGGCAACATTCCAACCGTTTTGTTGGATTTGAAGTGGCAGGAAGAGGGCATAGATGGTGCAGGAAGAGGGCATAGATGGTGCAGGAAGATACATAGATGTGGCAGGGAATGAACCCTAGCCATGGAAACCATTTAGTGGAAAGAGATCTCTCGCTCTCTCTCCTCTCTCTGTCTGGAATGTGGTACACATTTTGTTGAGGTTCTGCCAACAGAAAGACAGAGGCGGGCTGCCTTCGTGAATAGATTTCTCATGAATCAACATTTTTCTTTTTCTTTAGATGTTTTGTTCCGTCGTCAAAAGTTTTAATTGCCCAAATCTGCCCTACGAATGTATGCCATAAATTGCATCCCCTTGTCATCACATTTCATTCAACAATAAGCAAAACAAATATTATGCTGGTGTGTGTGTGTTGTGTGTGTGTGTATAGTGACGCCTGTCTATAAAGTACATTTTTAATTAAAAACACCAACATTGGGGCGCACCATTTTGATTATTTTTCACAGTGTCATTCGGTGTTTGCTTTGGGTATTTCAATCAGCGAGCGACAAAGGAGAGTCGTGATTGGTCTTCTTCTGCAAACTTGGGGTTTTTCCACGCTTTGAATAAACTTTGTTCCATGCTGTAAATTTCAGACGGAAGGTGTATTTTTTGGGATCTGCATCTGTCCGGATATAAGATAATATTTTGATGAAATTTAATGGATATCTATTAAGCTGAAAATTTCTGAATCTTGTGGTGTATATTTTAGAGTTTGCATCAACGTTACAACGACTACCTATCTTTATTTTATTGGGTTATATTATGTGTAGATATAGAAAGAAAGGAACGAACCTAAATAAGATTATTCTCTCTGAATGGAAGTGGCTAACTAAAGAAGCTAGCTTAAAGAATCAGCAGGGTATTCCAAGTTTCGATCTAACTATTAGGCCTCATTTCTCCTGTTATTCTTCCTTTTGTATTCATCGTTTTGTGCACAACAATCCGAAGGCGTGGCATCGTTTAAGTGATTTTCCATGAAACCTGCCGCCATTTTATGGGTATATAAAATACAAGTATATATATGTATACTTTTATGTTCGAACATCGATTGCTGCTTATTGTTCAATGAATGCAACTTTTGAGGGCTTGTTTAATGGGTGTACACGTGTGGCAGTGGCAGCGTGCAGAGGCGTGTTCTGTGTGGCAACAGGCGCGGATGTTAAAATTACGGAACGTAAGTGGAATTAATGCTGTGATGGAGAAAGAGAGTGAGTGAGCGAAATTAATGCAAATAAATTAAGCAATAAATATCGGAAAATGGGATGTGTTTTTTTAAGATGTCCATAAATTATTAATCTATTAAATGAGGACTTGTTGTTGTGCCACAGGGCTTATGTACCTTTAAGTGCGTGTCTGTCTCTGTCTCTGCTGGAGAGCGAAATGGCAATCATGAGAAAATGCCTTAATTAAGCAAAGGAAAGCAATTAGTGAATGTTAATAGGATTTTCAGAGAATATTTCCCCATGAGGATGTCATGGAATGACCTAAAAAATGTCCCATTTTGTTAGCAGAAATCTACTAGGTGCCCAAAATCCAATTAAAGTCCTTTACTTTGTCATTTCGAACGCTCTCTCTTTGACTTTCTCTACTCTATGCATTCGTTTGCTACCCAAAAGGTAACAACAATTATTCTATGTAAAATATGTGGGTAGTATCTAAAAATTTAAGAGGGGGAAAAGGAAAACTCTTTGTGGAAAACAACAAGGTGAAACAAATTGCTAAATGTTTTATGGGCGAAGCCAATGCCATCCACATGGATACACCGTCATGTAACTCTATATATCCTTTCTGCATATATCCTTTGTATATATAAACGTATGACATTCTGTCGTCGGGCACGGTATATACATATGTACGAGTAAAATAACAAAAAAACTTGCATAATTTCTGCTGTTAGACCACAAAAAATACAAGAAAATAAAGGAAAAATACATAGTTGAGAGCGGGGAGTGGTAAATTTGTGTGCTGTAGGCAGCTACACAACAAAACTTTGAATAGAGAGGGACAGGATAGGACAGAGGGTGAAGGCCAGGTCGGGTCCACTATACATGTACTCGTATGCATATATGATGTGTGTGTGTGTTGTGCTCTGGCATTTTATTACAAAAGTTTACACGACTCTGTTGCTAATGTTGGTCTACTTGTAAGGTTTCTTTTTTTTTTTTTTTTTGGGTAGGTCGGGTTAGATAAATAGAGTTTAAGGTCTGCCTGAATTAAAATTTCTGCATGGCTTGCAAAAGCCACGGGGACACAGATTAAAAAGTAAAAGAGTGTCGCCATTCTCATTTAAAAATCAGACATCAATTCAGTGGCTGTCCAAATGGATATTCAATTATTTGCTGCCTCTGCACTTGTTTCCCCAACACCATTTGGCACCAAAGTTCTTCGTTGTTGCTTTGGTCAGAAGTTTGCAAGCCAAAAACTAAACAAGTCTCGACTGCAACTCAAAAACTTAACAGAACTGATGAAACCACGTAGAGGACAAGCAAAATGCATTAGAGGAGAGACCAGAACCAAAACAAAGGAGGATGAGGGGCGGGAAAAATTGAAAAACTATATCCAACTAAAATTGAGTTAAAGCGTAAAAGTTTCCACAGTTTTCTCTCTTTTAATTTTTTTTTATTCGGATAATAGAATAGTACAAAAGGGTATATTGGACTTGTGTGCCTCTTAACAATTCTGAAAATTCCCAAAACTACTGAAAGGTCTCTTGAATGGCGTTTACCTTCATTCTTTCCTACATTCTACCGCTGCATATCGAGAAACAGTGCCAGATATTATGACCTATAATATTCCACCGCTAAGTGGGTATTTTCTAGTCGGTATTACCCCCAAAACGTTCATTCTTCTTCTATCATTGTTTCTCTGTGTGTTTCTCTGTAACTTTCGCGTCGGGAGCTGACCACGCGCAATGCATGACAAGAAAGCCTGGTCAGAACAGGACAGAACATGGAAGGAGAGGACTGGTATAGTTTTTGGGGCTGGTCCTTGTCCGTGTCCTGCCCGATGTAATTAAGCAACTTACAAGCATTAAACACACACACACACACAAACACACCGTCGGACATTATTAGCCAGGCCGACACATACACACACACCCAATCAAACATGCAGACAGAGAGAGAGAGAGAGGTAGACACACAGTCCTGCAATATTTAATATGCGATTTCTGACACCACACACGAACCGGGAAAAGGCCATAAAATGCTGAACAAGATAAAAGAACGATGGCCATTTATTTGACTTACGCAAATGCGTGTGATTGTGTGTGTGCATCTGTACGTGTGCATGTTGCTGGGGTCAAATAAATGACAGACCATAAGGCACTGCTTCTCGTTTGCCAGTTCTACCCCACATTCGACACCCAACTGATACTTATCATAATTTTAATGAAATTCTTTCTCAGGTAAAGCCACTCTCTCTTTCGCTCTCTCTCTCCCTTCCTGGCTTCCCATTGATTGCATCTATATAGAGGGTATCCGAGGTGTACATGAAGAGTAGACACCATAACCGACTCGACTCTACTCGATACATGTGATTCTGTGCATCTGCGGCCACGTCCCTTCTCATTAACGTATAACGTATCGGAATCAACCTTTCATGTTACATTTTTTTTTTTTTTTTTTGCATTGCGGTTCTGTGGCATGCGGCGGCCATTGCTTGTGCGCCTCGTCATTAATGAGTGGACGATTTTTCATGCTAATTTACGTCAGCCCGATGTCGGGCATTGGGTAAAAACAGACTAACAGGATGCGAATCAATAATTACATCAATTTGTGTAAACGCAAAAGCTTCGTAGCCGGTGCTGGGGTCGGGTTCACGTCGCTTTATAATTGGCTCTTCAGACAGACAAAAAAGCTGCGCTGCGCTACGGATAATGACAGCCGCCTCCCTGGTCAATGATCGGACTTATGTGGTCCGCTTTTGGGTCGGTACTTTCTGGTCTATGGAACTGTAAAGTTTCGTGGCCTGATTAAGTGTGGTTCCAGAGAGTTGCGGCATGAAATGGGTTCTGTGTTTGTGTTTTTGTGTGGATGCAAGTCACGGAGAAAGTGTATCGCTAAAAGTCGAACTATGTAAATCCAGTGTCAGTCTCGAGCATCCGGAAGTGCTCAACAGGGCGTACTCACGTGCGGGTTCACCTCGACAGATAGTCAGACATTGACGGCGACCAGAGCTATGTGCAACCATTTTGCGGTGATTTTTAGCTCGTTTATTTGTCGAAGGAACAGCAAGCAGCAGAAGCATCAACGCCAACAGCAGGGAGACAATTGTACACAATAGTCGGTATGTGCCGCATTGGATGGCAATGTGGCAGCAACTGCCGGATGCGGATGCAGATCTTATACTGAAATTTACGTGATGCTGCTAAATGTCAAATATTTTGTTACACAGCAAGGGGACCATGGCATCTTCTGTGACAGTTTGATAAATGGCGGAAGATTGAAAAATGCAAATAACTAAAGAGCAAAATACTTGAATAGCTGCATCGCAGCAGATATCGAAAGTGTGTGTGCGTGTGTTTGACAGGAAAGAAATAGGGAAGCAAGTAGCAAACGGCAATGCAGAATAATGCGATTGGAAAACCTGTAAATACGAGTGTTATTCGATTTGTGTGAATCGGTGGAAATGTGTGGAATGGCGTAAAATATATTTAGGGACTATCTATGGACTCACTCTCCTTTAGGATGTTGTAAATAAATGTAATTATGCAGAATATGAGGCAAAAATATAGTTATACTTTCATCAAATCCATTGAGTTAACAAATATAAACCCCCCATAAAACGCGAGACGAATATGAATTCGCTTTCAACTGCAAACCATCCCATTGGCGCTGATAATCAAATCTTTTTTTTTATAAATATTCGTTTCCTGTTGTGCCTTATTCGACGGTGTTTTCTCCTCCATTAGCCTGGTGACAAGATACAAGAGTCCCCCATGGCACGTGGAGTCAATTTAACGTGTCGTGGCAGACATAAATTACAATTTGAGTGGCGCCACTCGTTCCGTAGCCGAAAGCAGAGCTTTGGGACATAAACAGCACCTGATATTGTCGCCGCCATCCATGGCCATGAAGTGCACTTTGGTACGCAATAAAATGAACAAATAATAATGCAACCCGACAGTAAAACATGGCAGATATCCTATACAGTTTTATATACACGTAGTGGAAGCGTTGTTAGAGTTTTCCCACTCGAAAGTGGGTGGGGGAGTCGGAGTTTTTATCCGCCTGATTGCTTTTGGCGTTCGCAATTAGAAACTTTATGATTAGTGTTGGTCGCGCATTAAAGTTTCAGGCAGCGTTTTGCAACTTGTTTTTCCACCACTCACCGCTGACCAACACTGGTACTAGCACTATCTATCTTTCTCATGCCCGCTTTGGTTACACAGGTACAACGCTAGCGGGTAAGGGTAAGAGCTGGCGGAGAAGGCAGCCAGGCATTGAGAGCTTAAAAACTTTGTTATCAACAAATGTGTAAATCTAACCAACGACTGCCAGAGCACAAACAAAAAATACTGAAAACTTTTCACCCTCTATACATACATATACATATGTATGTATCTGCATCTGCGTGTTGTGTGTTGTAGGGTTTGTTTAACTTTTAGGCAAAATATTTATGATCGTTTTAGTGAGTTGCCAAAGTTTAGAGTAGGGCGATACCAATATTAAGAGTTGGTTGTGTATTGAAATTGGGATTCTTTGGGTTTTGGCTTGGATTTACATTAAGAATGTAAAATGCGGCTAAGCATGTGCAGCTTAAAGATTAAGTTGAAACTTAATGAAAACTCCTTTTCCTTCCTCTCAAGCTGGCAAGGTTTCCTGCCAGACATTCACCGCAAACCGCAGAGGGAGGGCCTGACTCGTTTAAGGGTCTTTCATTTCAGGCAACGACATTTTCCAGTCACGCCCACTTAACAGCATCCCCCGTCCCCACCCACTCACCAGGCATGAGTTCCCCAATCCACCGTCTGATCCAGCTATCTGAGCCAGAAGGGAGCTCTCCCCAGGCATAAAGGCAAAATTATCCTTTATTATTTTCAGTGCAAAGTTTTCACTCTCATCGCAGCACCGGATGAATGTTGTGGGGGGAGGGATGGGGGGTGTGGCTGTGCTTTGGCAACTTTATAATATTATATTTTGTGGATGGTGTGTCGCACTTATTATCGATTACCCATCATCAGGTGAGAATGCCAGGCAGTCCGGGGACACGGGTTGCCAGATTGGAAGGCGGCAAAGGGAGCAAGCAGTCGCTTGCTTTCAATATGCTGCACACACACACACACACGCTCCCCACTTTCTCTCTGGGGGGAAAAGTTTGTCAATCGAAGCGAGAATCCTGTCCTCTCGATGGAGATGGGGGGATGCGACTGTTGTTTGGTATGCTCCGGGTGTGCCATAAAACTTTATCTAAATTCTCGCATCAAGCAGTGCCAGCACCTCCGACGCCGCAGGAGCTCTATAGCTGTTGTGGATGAAATGCAGGAGCGATGTGATGTTCGGTGTACTTTCATTACTTTCATTATTTAGCCAAACCGAACGACAGAACGGCTGAACAGTATCGACGCTCAGTTAAGCGATTTGCCAGAATTTGAAAAGCATTCAATGGGATTTTCGCTCGGTTACGTGAGCCTCACAAGTCGATGAAAGTAAAGCGTCCGTGGGTGGTGAATGTTAGAGGGGGTAGCAAATCGCTTTGCACCGTTACTCAATTGAAATGCATTTTGGTTACACAGAATTCGATTAGGGAACAAAGCGACTTGAAAAAGCCCCAGCATCGAGCGTGCCTTTGATTAAATGGAGTGTACATCTATTTCGGATAATATAGTGGAAGCACTAGACCCCGCCTTAAGGAGAATTTTCAGCTAAACGATATGTATCTGAAATATTTTCTTGTTTAAGTTTAGATATTTTTGCATATATTATTTCCCGTATTTTCATTAGAATTTTTTAAATTAAATGTTTATTAAATTTGAAAATGTATTTTCATTATTTATTGTACTTAATTTTTAGCGCTCTCGTAACCCTTTATTTCTAGCATCGCTAACTCGCTGAGTATTGGATAAGTACCAACAAAAAAAAAAAAGTAGGCAACGCTTTTGCTCATCATTAATTAAACGAAAGGGAAAACGAGAAAAAGCCCAAAAACCAAAATCTAAATGAAGAACTCAGCGGGGAATGGGGATGTCAAATGATAAATGGTTGTCGTTGGGGTAGGTTGAAAGAGGGGAAGCCGGGTTGGGGTACCGTCTCGAGCTGTCTATTTTGACGCGTTTCGCTGGCACTTTCTGTTTGTCTTTCAAATTGTTTCTGTCCCTGCTGTGCTGCAGCAGCGTTCTGCGCTCTGGCTCCCTTTTAATTATAAATTGTTGGCCTAATGTCTTTCCTTCTGTTGTCTGCTCTGCCGTTGCCCGCCTTCTAATTAGTTTTGGTGGCCCTTTTTTTTGTCCGACTGATAGTCAGCACAACTCTGTGGAATATTGGGGAAAAGTCTGGCCAAAATTTTCATTAGCACTTGGCTTGACCAAAAGTTGACTTTTTGTTGCCATTTTTCGGCTGCTGCTGCTGCTGTTGCTGTTTTTAGTAAGTTTTACAATAAACAAATATGCCAACAGGAAAAGTGAGTATAACTTTTGTCATAAATTTGTGCTGTTTCTTGGGATTGCAGTTGGCACTTCTGTAAATAAACTTAAAGTTTTTCCCCGAGTCAAAGGCAAAGGCTAACTTTTTGCCTCCGGGCGCCATGCTGCTGCTGCCAGACTTTAATGAGTAAACGTTTTCCATTCCATGGATGATAAACTATTCGATGACCGATAAGCGATAACCGATTCATTCAATCTTCATTTTCCTTTGAAAATGGAAACTCGGAGAAAAAATCGGAAAATAGAGGGGGTGCTGGAAAACGCTGAGAGCCAGCGACAAATAAAAAAAAACGTTGAGCAAACGACAACTGCAAATGGAATTTGCATGGAATTTGGAAATTCAATTTGAGTGTGCGCAACGGAAAGAAAAGAAAAGGAAGCAACAGGACTCTATTAACATCCTGGCGAGTGCTTTTTCTTTTCTTCTTTATCTTTCGTTCTCGCATTTGCTAATGTAATTTCATTAAGCAAAGAAGGAATCCAAATATAGAGATGAGAAAGTTGCTCTCTCCTTTGTATGCCAACCATCTCCTTAATTGGTACATTTTCGGGATGACAATTCCCTGACAAGTGTTTTCAACCTGTTGCCTCTGAAGAGGAAAACCAGTGCATTATACATGTCAGGGCGCCATCTCCGCCGTCTCAGTCTCAGTCAAGTCGTCTCCGTCTCCATCTCCATTTGCGTCTCAGTCAAGTCCCAACCAAAATCCCGCAGGTGCAATTGTGTCAGCTGCAGACCTCAGACTCTGCTTTACACCTGGTATAAAAGGCAAGACACTTGTCACTCGAGTGTGTCCGTGTATGCGGGTGCGCGCTTGCGTGTGTATGTGTGTGTGTGTGAGTGGCAGTGTGCCCAGAGGGGCCAACTGTCAATTGTGTGGACACGTTGCTGCTGTTGCAGCGGTGTTTTGTGTCAGTTGAGAACTTAAACTCATTAGCCGCCCGCCGTCAGGTTAGTTATGCAGCAGCAGCACCAGGAGCAGGACAGGCCCCAGACCGCCAGACCCCCCCAAAACCGTCGAACGCCAGACCGCTAGAGAGCAGGTACTTTATGCATTTTTCATCATGACTGAGCTCGTGATGGGTGGGACGGGGAAGGGGAAAGCGGTAGCGTGAGAAAGGGAAAAGCGGAAAGCCCCATGGGAGTCAAGTAGGCAGCCACGAAATTTGGGTCAACTGCAGGGGAATTATACGACTATATTTTTTGTCGTTCAGTGCAACGGAAAATTGCCTTGTTTCTGCAGCACACACACACACGCATACACTCCGGCAGTGCAAGTGGAAACGTAAGCAGCAAAGCGTTAAAAGAAAATCGTTTTAGTTGCAAGTGAAAGCACCAGTCTCGTGCACCGTGCACCCGTGCCCCATGCATCGTGTTTGCCTGTTGAAAATTTAATGTTGCACACTTTTCAGAGCCGCAAAAGAAGCAAAATCCTCAGTCTCAATGTTTGAAAATAAACAATTTATAGACATGTGCCCCCAAATAGAATGCAACTTTAGTTCCAGTCTAAAATGCAGCGTACTGTGATACTGTGTGTGCTGTTTGGGTTGCATGCCCCACAGAACCTTATCGTGCCGAGTACATGCTACTGCCACTGATGCTTATTTTCCCTGCAGTCACATTTAAATATGTGCACACACGAAAACTGCACAAGTCGGCACAAATTAATGGGAAATTATAATGTGCATGCAAAGGCGGAAAAGTGCGAGGAGGATTGGGCGGGGTGCACTCGACTTTTATATGGAAATTTATAACTTCAGACGGCGGCAGGCAGGCGCTGGGCAGGCAGGTGGGCAAACACAGCAACAAGCCAAATTACGAGTATAACCGAGTCGAGTATGAGAGCAGAACGCAGCTGAAGTTGCAATTTTTCGAGAGAACAAGAACAACTTCCAACTATATTTTCGAGTAGAAATTAGTAGAAATTTAACCAGAAGTTGGGCTTATACCTAGAAGCACTTGGATGATAGTTATTATAAAACTTTGCATTTAAAGCAGTAATCTCTGTACTTTGGGAAAACTTGTCTGAATTTTATTAGGCGATGATGCGAATGGAAGCCAAAGGATGGACAGTTTAAAAAGTAAATAAATTGGTTAAATTTTTTTTGAAATTACAGCTATTCAGAGCATGTTTTGGGTAGGGAATCCCAAAGGTTGAGAAAAATAACCATTTATGAATGTCTGGCCACACTTTTGCGACTGCTGCTGTTTTATGTGTGGGGAGCATGGATAACCCTGTGACCCTGAACCCTGCATGCCCGTATTGGAGACAAATTTTCAATCATCTCATTATGGGGTAAAATTTGGATCAAACATTGGCAAAATCGTTGACAAATAAGCAGTTGGCACACACACACACTACACTCATGTTAACACACTGATACAGAGATATGCACTCTAACACAAATACAGATAAAGATAGAAAAAGGGGTATAAATCGAGCAAATCAAAAGTAAACAGTAAACAGACACAAGACGAAACAAAATAGGAAAAAAACAACAGCAACAAAAACAGAAACGACATTCTTATGGCAGCAGCAGCAGCAGCATCCCCCCACTCGAACGTTCCTGTTGCTGCCTGTGCAAGAAGAGCGCGTGTGTGGCAGAAGAGGAAAATTTGTATTTTATTTGCATATATTGTAACAGCTTTTCCCCCACAGTCCCATACTTACACATCCCTTTGCAATATGCGACAGACAGAGCCTGGCGTTCAGTTTGTTGCGAGGACGATTCTGGTGCGCTTACATTAGGGCGATGAATGCTGCAGGAAATGCAAAGTAAATATATGTACATACATGTATATATCTATATATATGTACATATACATATGTATATATTGCCATATATTGTGTACACAGATATACCTACTGTGACGGAGGAAGCATTTACCAGTAGAAACATGGGGCAAATGGAGTTGAAGGAGCCTGGAATAGGCATCACGCAGATGAAACTTGTACATTTGGAATATCGTATCGCTACACGTGTGGCATGTGTCTCTGCTTCTCCTTTGATTAACTGCTGCACAATTTGTTTGAACATGGAACTTCACTCGGAATGGTTTTTGGATTCAGCCAGCCTGCATTTCCATGTCAATTAGTTGGCATTTTCGCGATTGACAAGTTGCAAAACAACTTGAGGCAGGTGTCAGCTGACAGGAAACTCCATTTTCGCAGCTTCATCTGAAGCTGCCACTCACCGCTACCATCGCCGTGTGGCTACCACTGGGCAGCCTTTGGGTCGGGTATGATATGTTTGCCACTCAGCATCTCAGCCGCATCTGCCAATGGGTATCAAAAGGATCGATCTTACGTTTCGTGCTGAATGCCAGGCATACTTTTGCCAGCAAGTTTTGAGCACACATCTCTGCCAGGTTGTGCGACAGCATTCAGCATCCAGTGTCCAGTGTCCCTGTTGCATGCAGCAAATATTTCAGGCAGCCGGAGCGAGAGGGAAAACGAGAACGAGAGAGGTTGTTTGGCCAGCAAAAGATGGTTGTCAGGAGCAGCTTTGGTATTCGGGTTGCCGTTGCCTCCTGAGGCTCTCTGGCAATCAATTTCATTCATTCCATCGCTCATACGCACCGGACGCCGTACCGCCTAAAGGCCAGAGCATGGCAGCTGAAGAAGCAGCAGCTGAAAATACACACAGGGAATGAAAGCGAAAGAAAGTGTTCTGGTAAAGTGAGCAGGAGAAAAGGTGCGGAAAATGATTCCTTCTGTAGATATAGGGGCGCACCCACTGATGTCTTTTGTTGTGCAACTGAATGAAAATATTTGCTTGTCCTCGCAGAAAATTGCACAGAGAATATTTTGCATATAGAAATATAACCCTATTTTCCTTTACCACCGCCAGACCCTCTCAAGGCACAAGGGCAGGTAAAAAGTTGAGAGTAATGCGGCGGTTTGGATTTCCCCTTCGATCATCATCGCTTGTCCGCCCTTAGTTCTTCCATCAGTCATGGCTCTTGTTCTGCCAGTGCTGCTACTGCTTTTATCGATCAATATTCACTTGCAACCCTGCCCCATACCCCCATGCTATACCATGGCTTTGCCTCTCATTTGCGGAAAACGCTTCTAGGGGTATTGTGGCGTATGAGTAATGCAGTCAAGGGACCTGCACCATTAGCAGGACGAATAGGAGCAAGAAGAGGCTGCTGTTGCTCCTACTGCAGCTGCAGTCCTGTCCAGCAGGAGCCAGCATAGATTGCTGTTTATTTATGCTGTGCCCTGTGCTCTGTGCTTTGACTGCATCTCACGGCGATTGCTGTTTGATTACACGTGTAATTCAATGGAATTTGCCTTCATTTTCCTCTATTTTCCCTCATTTGCCAGAGAGGTTTTTCCCCTTGAGAGGCCCGAGTTCTTTTCGCTTGAAACACAAAGCAGTTTTAATTGAATTTTCAGGCAGCTCTGACATGTGGTTAGAAAATGGTTAGTTGGTAATTTATGTCCCTGTCATGTTTGCGGCTAAATCGTTGGCCAATTCATGTCCTGGCACTCGGCACAGAGCTTCTCCTGACCCCTCCTGCTGCTTGCTACTACACTCGTTTTGTTTTAACTCGCAAAAAGCCATTTTTAATGAAATTTTCAGCTTTGTTGGGCTGCTCAGACAGGCGAGAAGGCTTATGAGAACCGACAGCGAAAAGTTTTTGCATAAGTAGAGACAGTGAAGGAAGAGGGAGAGTGTAGGAAGGAAAAGTCGGTTAGAAGATGGAATATTTCAACGTTTGAAAGAGCGAAGAGTGTGACCCCCGCCTGACAAGCAGGAATTAATTTGTGAAATTTGAGGCGGTAGAAAGTTGTTTGCAAGTAGCTAGATTATGCTTATGCAGTCACTTTCCCGGTATGTTTTCTCCCTGCCTAACCAGTGGATAAATCGGACAATTTTTGTTTAGGTTTAGGGAAAACATGAATGAGTCTGCCCAATGGTAAAGGGGGTGGGAAACACGAGCCAATGATTGGCAAGATTCATATTTGTCATGGCTGCAGTGAGCAACACAAGCCAACCCCGCCACCCTCTTGTGGAAAAGCGAATGCAATAGAGCTCGAAGTCGAACTCTTGTGCGCGTTTTCCGCATCCGCGTTGCTCAATGATCCGTGTAAGCACGGAAAACTCAAAGGGAAACCCAGAGAGAGAGAAAGAGAGGGCGACAGGGAAATTCTGTGAGGAGAAGATAGGGAGAAAGAGAGAGTGATGTATGTGCCACATATAGAAATGGCAGCAAACCCCCAACAGAAAGAGCCACAGAAGCGACACAGAAGCGAAACAGAAGTGCCACAGAAACACCACTGAAACCTCTGTATTGATTGTGATAAATGTGCACTTGGGTGGACCCGGGCTATGGACTCTACCAGGAGAAGGACATGGACTAGAACGAGCACTTCCACTCGAGAGAGATGTATTAAGTTTGCTGTTTATCATCGGGGCGTAAATTTACACTTGATATTTAATTAATTGTAATAAATACCACACATATAGTTCGTATTGTGGGCCTATGTGTAACGATAATGTCATTTGAAGAGCACAATCCACACACAGACAGATTGCCATAGTATTCCAACACATGGACCAACGCCTCAGTGCCTGGATAAACAAAAACACATTTTAATTAATGGCGAGAAACTCCAATAAGTCGCGTACACTCGGCTGATTTTCATATGGGGATTATGAGCCGCTAATCCAGGAGCCCACAAAAAGAACACACGCAGTCAGATAGAGATAGAGCGGAGGGGGGATGGCGAAAGGAAAAGCTCAAATAAAGCATGAAAGCAAGCAGCATAAACTTTTCGCATAATTAATACAGAAATATTTTGTAATACACCTCCTATATACCACCCACCCTCCCATCGATCTACTTAGCAGCCAGCGCCGCCGCTCCCGCAATTCCCGGCTTTATTCTCCCACATATTAATTATTTTTCATATGATGAACTCCTCGCTGAACTTTTCCACGAGCTTAATGAGGAAACTTTTTCATCGAAAAGGAAAAAAAAAATGGTGGGAAAATTGTCAAACGGATTGTGGTCCGTCCACACCTCCCAATTGGCCATGACCCCAAGGGTCGCCTCAAAACGGAGCTGTCAACATGTCAAATAAAAATCAAATTTCAAATGTATATAAATCAGTCCATAGAGACGCAATGTCCAAAGAGACAGAGAGGAAGAGAGTGAGTGAGACAGTGAGACAGTGAGACAGTGAGAGGGGTCCCCAAAGGAATCTCTGTGGGAACGCAATGAAAATAAATTATGGAAAAAGAATAGCAAAAATTCCAAGGAGAGCTTTTGTAATAGGAAATAGTGTATTGAACCGCATTCTGATTTCTTTACCAGCGAATGCTTCAGCGGAAAAAAACATGACAGAAATGAAAGACTGAGAGACACAGAAGGAGAATCCAATTGCAGGAACAGAGAAAGACAAGGAGAGAATTCTGTGCCAGAGACTGCGCCTGAGAAGTGGACCCAACCAAATCGGTGCCCTTAGCTTTGTTCAGTGCCCTTACTCCTTTTTCCTTCCTTCGATTTTCGCGATTTCCTCTGTGTTTATTTTGGGTTGTGTTTGTATTGAGCAGTGCCCCCTTTTTCCGCCCCCTCTAAAGACACTTGGTTGTTATCGCAGTCACAGCTCTCCAGCTCCTGGCTATTGGCCCCTTCGCCTGGATTTTTGCTGTTATTGTTGGCCAAGTGCGGCAAAAAATATATTTTCCATAAATCAACATCAAAATGTTTGATGATGCGATAAATAGCGAGAGAAATGAAATAAAAGATGGAAAAATGAAGTGGAAGTGGAATCCAAGGGTCAGAAATGAGGCAAAACACAGAAGCCATGAATTTAACTCAGATATTTGTGCAAATATTTATTTTGCTTTAAGCTTAAGCTAATGCTGCAAGTGTATATCTATCTTTGGGTGTCTTTTCTGCAATGTGCACTGTAAATTTATCTCTGTGTCCTTGTGTGTCGCTTCTTGAGTGAATTTCGTAAATGTGTCATAATTTAAATACAATTTATTTTATCTCCTGACATCACAATTCACTGGAAATTGTGTTTACCGTTAAAGTTTTAATTAAATTCCAAAGTTGTTAAATTTCGACGCACACGTATGTACATGTAGATGGAAAGCCTCTCTCAGGAGGACACACATGGAGGGTTTATGCGCCAAAAAGGAGTCTGTTAACGCGTAAAAAAAAATCTTTGTAAAATCTTTGCTGCAGAGCTAAAGGCAGATATGGATACAATGCGGGATGAGTACATTAAAATTGGCTTTTATTTGACTGGAAATTTGATATTTGATACATATTTCACATTAATCATATTTTATTCCGTTATCGTCTGCATTTTTGGGATTTGAGTTTCTCTTTGAAAATTTTCGTACATATTTGTCGCGCATGAACGTTTCTCTCTCTATGCCACACATTTTCGTTGGCACGTGCAAGTTTGTGGAGTCTGCCCATTGTTTAAGGTGATCATTGTCGTCTTGTGCTTAGTCCTAATTAAAATGTTATCCTATCCCTTCATGTACACACACAGAGAGAATTATGCGGTGTATGCTATATATCTTGCCGCAAACACACACACCAATGCATCCTTGCGGCATGCCACATCACAGAGAGAGAGAGAGTCACGAACAGAACACACACAGCTGACTTTGACATTGCCTTACCTACTCGTATTAATTAGTTAAACGCAAATTGACACTCGAGATAATCAAAATGGAAACATTTGGTCAGCTTAAACCGTTAGTGTTAGTGTACTTCTCTAGCTCTCTCTCGCTGTCTCTCTATTTCTCTTCCTCCCTGACACAAAAGCATCTATCAATATGCACACAACTGCTAGATACATTCGCTCGTATCTATGGACTAATGATAGTCCATCCTTATTAATCAGGTAAATTTCTGTCTGTTTGCAAACAAATTTTAAAAGGAAGCAAAGTCCCTCCCTTCTGACTTGAGAATCGCTTGAGGCACAAACAAACATTGACCGACACTGTGACTCTTTCTACTCTGTTTGCCTTTCTCTGTGTTCTCTGTGTTAAGCGCTTCCTCAGACAAATGCAAATTTTCACCCAAAATGACAACAGAAACCCCACAACAGAAGAAAAGGTGTACACTTTTGCTAATACAAATCTGAAATTAGCTTTGGCTCTGGTTCTTCCCAGGGACTATACCATGTTGCAAGAGTGTAGTTTTTCGACCTATACTGATTTATAATCCAATCGAATGAAGCAAACATGCAGCAGTTTCATTCCAAATCGGATGACTAAGATATTATCGATCTGAAAAAGGGTATTAAAAGTGCCTACTGTACCTTTTCTTGTGCTGCTTGTAATTCTGCTGCATTTTGTTGATGGTATTTTGTGCCATAGCTTTCTAAGCATGTCGAGTGTACAAGCTGCTTTCTCTCCCCTCTCCCTCTATCTCTCTCTTTCTCTCTCTCTCTACCTTTTGAGTGTGTAAACAATAACAAAATTTTGCATAAAACGTTTATGGCATTGTAGGGCTGCTGGAAGAAGTGAGGTTGCTGTGTGTTCTGAGGGTTTGGGGTGCTGGGTCTTGTGCTTGGTTATGTTTGGGTTTTTTTGGGGTCTTCTTTCTTGATGGCTTGTGGGGATGGAATGGTTCTTCGGTTTCTGCGTTTACAAGTGCAAAACTTTTGAGGTTAAGACGCTTGAAAATAAAACTGCACATAAACACACGCATCTACACACGCACACGCACACACTCAAGCACTCTCACACACTTGAGAACAGCAAAAGTTGCTGCTTGGGCTGCATTTTGAGCATGCGGACAACTTTTGCCATTGCTTACAATTATGCGTCGTTCAAATTTAAAGGTTATCTCTCTCTCTTTCTCTCTCCGCCTCTCTCTCTCTCTCTGCCTCTCTGCCACACTGCTTTTGTATCTCCCCTTTCGCTTTGCTGGTGTCCTTGCTTCTGTCTCGCTGTTTGGAATGTTTTATTGTTTTGGGCTGTCGAAAAACTTTAAATATGGAACTTTAAACAAGTCGCTGCTGCGAGCGGAGCAAAGAGAGCGAGAGAGACAGAGAGATGCAAACAATCAAGACAACACGCGTGTGTGTGTGTGTGTGTCCTTTCTCTCTCTATTTACTTCTCTCTCTCTCGGTATCTGTTTGTGTGATATGCTAATTGCCAACTCATTAAAACAGCTTCTTATTTATGCTCTGCAAAACACCACAAATTTTGGTCCCTCTGCCACTCTGTTGTGGAATTTACATGCATCTATTTTTAGTCTACAGGACACTCTCTCCCTCTCTTTCGCTCTCTCTCTCTCTCTACCTCTCCTTTGCACTCCATCTCAGTCTTCTGTCTCTTTCTACACATTCTAATTAAATCATTTGGCTAAATAATGAGACAGGAACTCTGATGAACCCTTCTGCTCGGTCTCTCTTTCTCTGTCTGTATGGTGTCCTTTGGTTGGCTTCTTCCTTCTTCTTAATTAAATGCATTTTTGCTGTGTGGACAAATGTTATTTTTACTAAAGACTCGACAAACTGGCTAACGAAGAACGCAAAGCCAATCCTGTCCGCCCTCTCTTTCTCTATATCCTCTGCAGAACCCTTGCTCCTGCTTGGAGAAAACCTTTATTTTTGTTGTTGTCCATCCAGGTAATTCCTCGAAAGTTTGCCAACACACAAAAGCGTAAATACCCCAAAAGAATCCCCCAACCGACGTTAAAATTATGCATGCCAAAGTCTTATCCAAAATACGTCTACACATTGCTTGGCCCCCTCATTTGGGCCCCTGGTTTAAGTCGCACCATAATCGTTTTAGGAATTTATGCGTCAAGCAGCAGCAACAACAACCAAAATGGGGTTGAGCACATGTTTTTCTCTCTTTTAACATTTTTTTTTCTGCTTTAAGTTCAGGCGTCCTTGTAAAGGAGAAAAGGAAAAAGGAGCAATGCTCGAATAAAAAGTAAAATTATGATTATCTTGGCCAGGCCTTTGAACCTGTCCCATCCATTGAGGGGGGCTTTGTACCACAGAAACAAATTTTAAAGCTAGCAGACACAAAAAGAGCTAACAAAATATAATGGAAATTCTGGCATATAAATTGAGCAAAAGAGAGAGTGAGAGTCGGAGAGGTGTTATGTTCGGCAAAGAATATGTGGATATGTGCCTCGAATTTTGAAATATCCAATGATATTGGATCTATACAGCTCGGCTCGACCATTCTGGTCGAATTACTAATGCCATTAGGCAGTTAAATCTATAAGGGTATCTATTGCTTCGTCCTCCCAACACTATTCCCTCAAACTCGTTTGTGGTCTCGCTTGTGGCTTTGATGGCCAGAAGCATCGTTGTGGCCAGGAGCGGGGGCTGTGCATAATCGTTGATTAGTGTCGGGGCGTCAGAACAGGAGGCTTCCACGTCTCTGGTATCGTACCTCTACCTCGGTCTGCTTTCCTCTATTTTTCTCCTGCCACACACACATACCGCAGGGCCTTTCGGGCCATAAATTCGCATTAGACGCAGCACGCTGCGGACGTGCAAGCATAGATCCGCCAGATAGTGGTTTGGGGCAATGTAGATCCACTGCATCCACTAATAAGCAGTGTGCATGTTACGCGTTGAGGGCGTAGCAGACAGACAACCGACACTCCTCCAACGCCATCCCGAATGCATAATGAACCCCGAAACGAACGCAGGCGCTTAACTTAATTAAAAATTGAATTTTGCGAGAGCCGACCATCGGAAGTGGGCTAGGGCCGCTTGTTTTCGTTATATTGTTGGAAATTTCGTAATTGGCAAGTGGTTAAACGCTCTCTGGTTAAAACCCAGGCCAAAAAACAAGCTCCAAAAATGTAGCCTAGAGGAATGGCGGGTAGCCTACGATTTGCTGAAATTTACACATATTTTGACGTGAATATATGAATTTTCCATTTGATTTGCTACCCTTTTCCCTTCCGAAAAATGTTATGTGCAGGGTTTTGTGTGTGGGTGGAGGATGGGTGGATTGTAATATCAATTACTCGTAAAATGTGTTTGAATTCGAAACATTTGCGCTTTGTTCTTTTGTTTGGGCCCTTTTTGTGCCTTTGGGCTCTGATATGGCGCATCAATTTAATTAAATAAGTTATTATATTTTAATTGGATTCTTGTTATGTAAACTTGTTGACAATTTTCATATTTTCTCTTTGTTAGTTTTGACATGTTTTGTTTTTGTTTTTGTTTTTTTTTTTTGCTACTGCTGCTGTTTACTAGGCGCCAATTAAGAGTCCAACAAATACTGTCACATTGTCATAATTGTATAATAACAATCGTGTGCTTTGCCCTTTGACCTGTGATAAAGCCTGCAATTTACTGTAATGCGAGACTTTAATTGTTATTCTCCACCCCGCCATTAAGTGGAAAATATGAGACCAAAAAGGCCATTGCAACAGATTGATTGGCAAATTGCGGGAATCCTCATAGGTGATTTGCTTGGTATTTTTATTTCTAAATGGAGAAAAAATATCAGCCATAAGTTAATGGGTTGTATTTCGAATTGTTTTAGTGTTTATTACTCTTCCAACTATAAGTTTAGAAATCCAATTTCAGTAAATAGCTTGGATTTGTTAGCTCCTTTCAATAACATTGCAATGCGGTGAAATGTGTTCGAATGCAGGTTCCATTAATTGTTTATAATCTAATAATCTTTAATATCTCTCCAGAAATTATTGCTTTTAATGTGATTTCCTCATAAATTTATGTTTAATTTTGTTTTTAAATTTTCCCTCATAAAACATTAAGCCGTAAATCCTCTTCTAGTTTTTCTAGTACTTCATTTATCACGGTTGCTGTTCAACAATTTATGAATCGCTGTCTGAACCACAATTCCACAATCCTTTACAAATTAGTTTTTCCACCAGCAGCAGTGGCTCTGTCTCTCTCTATCTATATCTCTCTCTCTTTGTCTGTGTACATCTATCTATATCTCTGTCTAACAATTGTCAATTGCATAATTTATGAAATGTTCGCGTTGATTGAATTTAAGCAGACAAAAGGGTAGTGGCAGGACCTCTTAGTGGTATGAGACGAACTACTACAGGGTATTGACTGTGTGTGGTAGGTGGATAAGTGGTTATCGGAATTTGGCAATTGAATTTCAGAGACTCATTAATTTTGGGGCCATTATTTGTTGTCTCATTGACTCGTCATAGGTTGTAAATAAACTGGTTGAAACCTCCACCCAATCTATGCCCACCAACATCCGCCTGCTTTCCACTCCTGTCGACTCCATTCGACCATTGATAGAGTGTCTGTCTGCGGTTTTCTCCTCTTCACGCGCTTTTCTCGCTTTTCGGTTTATTTAAATTTTTTTATTTTTCACTTTGCACATTTGCAGAGCAATTAAAATTGATTTATGGCGTCGAGACAGCCTCGTCTCGCCTTCGGTAGCAGACCAACCATCAAGTGCACTATGAGCCGCGTATATCCTTGTTTTTCCGACGCAGGACTTCCACTTGAAATTTTTCTTTATTTTTATTTTTGTTCGCATAAAACGCGTGAATGTTTTGCATATATCAAGTCACCTTTTTTTGGCTCTTTTTCTCTCTGTAATTAGGCAGAGTAATTTATTTTTATTACTTCTCATTTTCAGCATAGGCCCAAAAAAAGGCAAGAAATTTGTCAGGCTCTAAATGATGTTGTTGGCTTGGTCCCTTGTCCTGTTTCGAGGACATCATCTTCATGCATTTCCTTCAAATGAGATGAAAGGACATAGCGTAGAAAGATTTTAATTGGAATTATCTTAAAGTTTTATGGCACAGAAAGTCGGGCAGGTGGCAGACCCCACATACCTTCTCCTTTTTCTTTGGGGTTTGTCCCTTTTGCGGTTCACATAATTTGCTCTCTTGTCTCTCTTCTGCCAGTTAGCCATTTAATTGGCACTCTATCTTACAGTAGGGGCTGCGGGTTCCCCTCTCTTCCTTCAAGTGGAGCTTTCCCCAGAAAGTTCATGCTCTGACGCCCCCAACAGACGCCACTCATAAATGATATATAACCACTGACAGTCTGGGAAACTTGACCAAAAATTCAAAGGAGACGCAAAGTCTTTCACAAGAAAGAAAATTCGTTCACAGAATCATTAAAAAGTATTAGGGAAAAGAAAAAACAGGCAGCAGGCAGCACAAAAAAAAAGTGTAATTTATGGGGAAATTAAACGAAACTAATAAGAAAAGCCAAGTGGCAGAGGAAAATCAGCTTCAGCTGGGGGAATGGGTGTGCGGCTAGAGATCGTCTTGTGCCTTGACAGCACCTTCCGCTGCCGGATTCTGGTGCTGCTGCTGCTACTGCTACTGCTACTGCTACTGCTACTGCTGCTGCTCTCTGCTTCTCGTTTTATGAAGATGGACACTTGTAATTCATTATGCGCTCATCGGCGGGGGTGTGACTACCTCGAATCAACGGAAATGAGTGCCGGGACAACTTTGGTGCCCTTGTTGTTCTTGTGCAGCTTCTGCCGCACCTCCGGATGGATGTTGAACCTGTTTTAGCCATGTTCATTTCTCTTCATTTTTTATATTCGTGTTCCAATCTCCTGCCTGGTTTTCCCTGGCCTCTCTCGCCCCCTCTTCTACCCTGTTCCCTGCTTTCGTCCGTCACTTATTTCTTGTCAAGTTGCAGACGAAGTTGCGCTCGTTAAATTTAGTTTTGGTAGAATGCCCTCGGTAATTGCTTCACCAATGCGAACAGTCTGTGGAAGGGACCTCTGGCGGTATTTTGGGGAACTTTTGGCAAAGGATTCGACTGTCAAATGAGGTGAAAAGCTCTTTTGTTAGGAGCTTAGTTGAGGAAACTTTAAGGCTTTGGGGATGGGACTTTGGGGCTGACGTTGTTGAACTTTGATAACGAAACATTTCAACAATTGTGAAAGCTTCACAGCTTGAAAGAGCTTCGAAAAAGTGTCAGCGAATGCTTTGAAAAGATTTCCTAAAAGCTGATGAAAAGCGTTTTCCCATTAAATTGTGGGATATTTCACATCTCATATGTAGAGTCCTAGAAGCTCTTCTAATGAAAAAATATGTACATAATGTAGAAACTTTTAACCTTTGATCCAGTTATATCAAATGGAAAGCCTTGGAACAGCTTTTGCCTTCAAGCTAAAGTTCCGTTTGAAGCTTATTACCAAATGGACTGTCCATAAAATCCTAGCAGGAATCTAATCCATTTCCGCCTTGTACTTAAAGCTCTCAGAACAGCTTTTCGGCTCTCTGGGACATGCGCCTAAAATGAGCACAACGGGAGAGTCGCCGTCGCCAGCCACCGAAACCCCCTGGACCAGCAAGCAACAAAGCTTCTCTCGTAGCCTTTGAGCCTGGCTCTCTTTCGCTGCTGCTGCGAATGCCAGTGCCTCTGTCGTTTCTGCTACACTGCTGCTTCGGCTGCTGATGCTGCCCCAACGATAGCAGACCTCTTAGTTCTTGCCGCCTTCCGTGCGGCACTGCTTATTGTGGTGTCAGTTTGAACCTTTCTGGTAAAGTGTTCGGTTGTTTATTTGGCTGCTCGAGCGCAGTGCGCCCGCACTCTATCTGTTTGTTGTCCTTCTGTCTCTCTGTCTGTCTCCATCTTGCCACCCGCTCACACACAGTGCGAATTATTGTTGTGGCAAGAACAACCGCCTAAAAACGTGGAGCAAGCCTTGTTGCTGCCAACATTCGAGCGCCCCCTTCCCCAGGAGGATATCGGTGCGTATACGTATTTATTCTTTTAGCTACGATTCATCGATTCACGGCAGAGTGCGTCCCGCCTCACACCATCCCTTCCGTTGTGGCAGCGGAGCTGGTGGTGGAGGCGAAGCAGACACTGTAGGTCAGTGTTATAACGATTCTCACAGTTTGTGTCTGTCTGTGGCATACTTTTGTGCCCCACGATTTTGCATTCCCCCTTGCCAGTAGCATTTACAGGATTCCCCTTTTATTGTGAGCTGTGCAGGTGTGTGTGTGTGTGTGTGTGTGTGCCACAGAGAAGGAGTGTCTCTCTCTCTCTCTCTTTTTGTCTCTCTGTGAATGTGAGTGAACGTTTGCAATTTCCGCCATTGGCTTTGTGTCAAGTCACTTGGCAGAGATTGTTGCTGCCTGCCGCTTGTACCTTTTTAGCCTTATTTACATATGAGTGCGTCCAGGAGATGCGAGATGCGAGTCCTTCGAAAGGCAGACATTTTGCCTTGTTTACAGTTCCTCTGGGTTCCTCTGCCTTCCACAGGCTACTTCCTGCCGTTCTGCTAATTGTAATGTCGAACATTCCTCAATTTGCATGTGAAATGAATGTTGAATGAATGCTAAATTTAGAGCAGGTATCCATCCCTGCAAATTCTGGGGTCCAGTCTGTGCATATCAATTCTGTTAGGCTGGCTCCTCCTTCTCCTGCTTTTGCGCTATCCCTGTGGGGCAATGGGGCAATAATTTTGCTGTTCAATTAGGTTTTGTTGCAACAACGAGTCAAGTTTTGCCCTCTTTTACGACTGCTATAAACATAAAAGTTATCCCCAGTGCCACAGCCACACCACACAAACACACGCACAAAAGAACAATAAAATACAATCTCACAGCTTCTCTCTGCCACGTCTGAGCGTATGTATGTGTGTGTGTGTGTGTGGCATAATAAGTTTTGATTTGGTTTTATTTGAGGGCTTCTGCTTGGAACTGAAGGCTTTTCATATTTACCTTCTTGACACCTTAATGGACACAGAGCACGCATAGAGCGGAGAGAGACGGCTCGGAAGAGAGAACGAAATGAACGAAAATAAAAACGTTCGATTCGGCGAAGCGTCAACGCATTTTGTTTATTTATCATTCACTTTGGCCTTTGGCTTTCGAGGAAGAGAAAAAGGAATACAAGAAAGGACCTTTTTTTCTTGGAAGTCTTGTCTTTGGATTCCAATCTCGAAATAAAAGCTGCCTGTCATCAACATAATGACGGCACACACAGACAAGTTGAATATGTTTTCCCCATCTCCATCTCTGACACTCTCTCTCTCTCTCTGTTCTTATTTCTGACCTGCCCTTTTTGGAGACTTTTGTCATGTCATTCCTTTGATGCCACTTGGCGTATACTTGTTCTGGCATTCTGATCGACATGTGTAACTTTTGTGCCTACTTTTTAGGTAGGCAATGTAAGGATGGATGGATTTCTTTCTTTCTGCTGACTGCGCACTCCAGCGCTCCTGTCATTTGGCCTGTCAGTGCAAAGTACAGTCACGCCACAGCGAAAAACTGTCAGTTGTCAGAGTTTTACAGGGAGAGTTTTTACAGCGTAATGCAATTGACACGTCAAATGAGCATTTTTTAATCGAATCAGAGCTGTTCGAGCTGTTTTTTGCAGTTCATTCGACTGTGAATTGAATGGAAAGCTGCAGGCAAACGCAAAAAAAAACCATAGATTATTAAAATAATCACTTAATGCAATGGGGATGCTATCATCTGTTGTCTCTCGAGTGTGTAGGTGGCAAGCAAATTTTTAGATTGGCTTCCGTTATGCACATGCACACACACATACACAGACACAGAGAATTGTTCATGTGTTCAATATTTTTGTAAATATTTTTTCCATACATATATTTTGTAGATTGTTTTCGTGTGCTATAAAAATATTTGTTAGCCATATCAAAATTGATAAATGATAAAAAAAACAAACGAATGTATTTGCTTTGTTTGTTTCTTTTTTGTATATCCTTTAATCGCAGTGAAGAGAAAAATGTATTTAAACAGAGGGAACAGAAGAGCAAAATGTATGATGTTCGACGGAGTTTTGCGACTATTTGTAGGAAACTTTTCGAGTTTCCTCTCCCAAATAATGGGTATCCTATCGCCGAAACGTTGTTAAACTATGAGACTCTGGTTCTCTCCAGGGAATGCTGATAAAAATGCGCGTTCAGGCGATCACACACGAACACACACACAAAACCTGTCAATATTTGTATTGATTTATAGCCAGGGCTTGGCTCCATGCGACTCTGGACTCTGAATGGAGAGGGGGTTTGGGTGATTGTGGCAGAGAACTATTTTGAATGCCACAATGGACACAAATTTGTCACCGCTGAAAAGGAAATGGGGCACGGGAAACGAGTGCCAGAGCCCCAACTGGCTGCAATTCAATTTAACGTTTTGGCAAATTGTTGCCATTTTAAAATATGAAACAAGCGGAGCGAAACGATGGAGATGGCCAAAAATGAAAACTAGAAATGGAAATAACATTTTCCCCCAATGAATATTTTGCCAGTTTATCCAGCCAGAAAATCGTTGCTGCAGACAGACAGAGAAAGCCGAGTGGAGCGCTCGTCCGTAAATGTTTTTGCCCCAAAGAGTGAAATATTTCAATTATAAACAACACAGAAATATGTGCTGAGAAAAAGCAGGAAAACATATCAATATTAGATGTGGGTAGTCGTGTCAATGGAAAGCCTCCCGAGCAACAAGCCACTGTTGGGCCATACAAAGAAGGGACCGCAAACTGAATGGAAAACTTCCTCCTTGTGGCACGGTAACTTTGGAGTTTATCTCCAGCGGTTATTCACACCTATGGGCGGAGAAAAGTCAGGCAGATTGGCTTGGCAGACTGGCAAATTGTTTAGTGTATGCGAGGAGGCACTACCGCAGCCCCAGAATGAAAGACGTCATCACGGCGGACTTGACAGGCCGCCAAAAACTTAATGCCAGCAGAGCAGCAACATCAGCAGGATCTTCCGCAATAAGAGTCGATGGCAGGAGCCAGAGACCGAGCCAAAGGAAGGATGAGGAGTCAGAGGCAAGAGTCAGAGCCAGAGCCATAGGCAAAGATAGGATAGGGATGCAGCGGGCAGGATGGGCAGCCAAAGCTTCTTTTGACAACTTTGACTTGCCGCCAACTTCGGGGAAAATTCACGGGGCTGCTGCTAATCTGCAAAAAATAGTAGACACTTGCAAAAGACGATTACTTAATCCGGTTAGCAGTTTGTATCGAGGGGAAAAAGTGCATCAAAACGAATCTGTTTTTCCAAACTTTGGCCTTGCTTTTGACTTACAAAATAGAAGGATTGGTGCGGATTGGAATTCATCAGAGGAGGACAATACATTGGAGTGATATAGTATTGTTTATGAAGTGTAAAAGATGTGATAATGAGAAAATCTGCAAGAAAATGAGGATTAGAGTGGAATTTATTTCAAAAACAGAAAATCTCATCAAAAATGAGTCCTCAGAGTGGGATAGGACAAGAAGAAAAGGCAGGAAGTCTTTAAATGAAGGCAGCTATGGGAGACACATGAATATAGCAGGAGGAAATACTACTTTGATATTAAGATATAATCACTTTAGTATTGAACAAATAGAGATTGAAAATCTGTGGATACCCGACGGGTGAGCAGATCCATGGACATCGATGTCTATTTCCCCATTCGTGTGAGTGGCTCTCATCGTAAAGTCTTCATCAATTCCCACTTAACTGAAAGCAGCCCAACAGAAATAAAGGAAATGCGCACGATATTTCCCACTGGCTTAATGAGGCACAGCAGGAAGCACACCAGCACCACCCTCTGCAAAACTCTACTACACCACACCACACCACCTCCCCAACCCAAGCCTCCCATACCCTCATTTCTGTTTTTTATGTTTGACCATAAAATGCGGACAACTCCTAGCCATGGACGTGAACGTGAATGTGGATGTGGATGGTGAGGCTCCATTAATTATGCAATGTCCGGACGGGGCCGAAAAAAGCACCGAGAAACTCGGCGACTTTTTTTCCACCACTTGGCAGGTCGTAAAGAGAAAGCAGAAGCAGGGTTACAAGTAGAGGGAGGTGGCACTCAATTTGCATTTCCCATTGATTATCCAGTGCATCATTAAAAATGCATTTAACACTGACGTCTGTTGCGCCTGCTTCTCCTGCTGGCATATACTATGAGAATTGTTCTTAATTAATTGTATTATGCGGTGGCCATTGCACTGTGGACCATGAACCATGACCACATCAATGGCCATCGACCACGACCATTACAATGTTCATGTCTCCACACTCGTACTCGGACCCATTCGCGGATTCAGAAAGAACGGCATTTTCCGTTCGTATTATTGATGGATGCGTTCGTTGGCAGCCTGCACTTTGAAAACTTCTTCCCGTTCCTTTCAAAAGTGGCATTCCTCTTCCGCCGCCTCTTACTAGCAAAGCTCGAGCAAATGCTCGATTCGGAAACTTTTCGGACTTCCCCTCTAATTAATTAAATGAAAATATTTGCATTTACCCCCACAAAAGGAGCAAAAATGTTACCGTAAATTAAAAAAGTTCTGCCCTCTCGTCCCGCACCCTTTTGTGCCTTCCCTCCTATATGAATATTATTGTTTGAAAAAACACTCATTTTATTTGGACATTTTCTATATTTGCAGAAGTCTGTGAAAGCATCGGCTGCAGAGCCATCCGCTCTATCAGGAGGAGCAGCATCCCCGTCAGATTCGGGTCCCAGAGATGCAATTTATATCGACGATGATAGCATTGAGGGCTCGGGCGGACATGGAGGGGTAAGTTTTTATTCCCGCCACATATACACATATAAATTACTTAATTAAATTTTGCACTCTGTTCGAAAGTTTGCCATGTTAATTCCGTAATATACCATGGCCATGGAAGCGGCTTTGAATGGAACGGTGTGGTAGGGTCACAGGGGGGGACTCTCTTACCACTTTGCATATCGGCAGGGTCCACTCGGCTACTCTTAAACTCTCTTTTTCTCCCTTGAACTTAAACATAACTTTATGCTTACTTTTATGTTCATTTTCACATTGTCTGTTCCAGCAACTTTTGCGGATTTTTTTCCTGAATATTTTACTTCTTTTAGTTGCTCATAAATGTTGCTGCTGTGCTGCGGTGTGTTTCAAAAGTTAAAGATCATAGCAGAATCTTTATAACCGGTACCCAAAGAGTATATATATTTATGCAAGTACTCGTAGAAACTGGGTACCGGGTAGTAAATACATATCTTTGAACTAAAATGAAATGTCCACTGGATGTGAACTATTAATATTAAATACGTGATATATTTTTTTACGGTAGATCTCTTCTCTTCTATGCTTATGCGATCTATCCAAGCATCCACATATTTTATGAGTACAAAGCGCACTGTACTTTCAGGCTGTGCAGTTTTTATTGTCCCACAGGGGGATACATATAGAAAAAAAAGGAGACAGGAAAAATTGTTCACAGGAATATCTGGCAGGTGGTGGGAGGACGCATGTACTATGCAAAATATGTGTGCCACAAGCTTGTTATATAATCAAAACTGTATGTTGAAAAACTCATTTGTTTATGCGCATGAAATGTTAATGTTCAACACCTTTTTTGCTTTCATATGAGGGCCTGAGAGTGTGTGTGTGTGGGTGAGCTCTGTGGCATGTGAGCGACATTTGTTGAAAAGTTTTTTGACAGCACTGCGCTTACACATTCACGCGTACAGTCACATACTCATACGTGCACACCACACACACACACACATAGGACGAGGACGCGTCAATTGTTGGGCGAATACTTTTGATTTGCTTTTAGCACACATGCCATACACTTCCCGCTCGCCTTGCAGCTTACCCTCTCTTTTGCAACGCCACTCCTCCATTTCCTCTGTTTGCGGGCTGCCACTCCTACTTTTCGTTTTTCTGCTCTTCATGGGGGAAAAAAAACTAATTAAAATGCGTTGAGGCTGCTGGGCTGCTGTCACAAAAAAAAGAACAAAAAACGCAGAAATAAACATAGAAAAAGTTTAATTAAATTCTTTGGGATTTTTGTTTTTTTTATACCCTTGCAAAGAATATCCTTTACGATGCCATCAGCCAATCCGATCTAGTCTCGATGGGATGTATATCCTCCGCTTTGAAGCTATTTTCAACTATGTATTTATATTATTTATATTTCCTTTATTTATATTTTCCTTCCAAAGGTATTTGTGTTCTATAGATTTTTCAATCATATATAAAAAACTTCAATTGAATTTACATCCTTTAGGTGATTGGGAAGAATGGATTTGCCAGGGTAACCAAGACCTCGGCTTGCTATCCTCTTCGATTTTCTCCTTTGTTTTGCTAGAAGTTTCTTGGTTCCCGATTTCGTTTCTATGAATTTAATTACAAATTTTGTGCCCCTTTCCCTACCGCTTTCTCTGCTGCTGAACGATAAAAGAGAGTAAAAAAATACAGCGGGAGCGTAGGAGAAATTCAATGAAGGACATACTATATAAATAGAAAATTGGATTGAAGCGGAAAAGCGAAACTTTTAGCGGAATTCAATCAGGGGTCGCATACTTTATCGAGTAACTGTGACTAGATCAACAAGCGGACAAAGCTCTATTGGCTTTTGGTATTAATTTTGCATGGCCATGGGCGTAGCAGGAGAGGAGTGGACGAGGATCAGAGAAAGCGAGAGGGGGGTCTAAATTGTCATGCTGTTGGACATTTAGCTGGGATTTTCAGGTTGGGCAAAAAAAGAGGGGAATAATAAATAAAATCCCGTCAGGCTGGATTTTTTTTTCACTGCAGACTTGTCGTCTGTCATCTTTTTCTCTCTCTCTCTCTTTCTCTGTCTCTGTCTGTCTATTGCAATATAGAATTTTCTAATTTCCCCTCGCAACCCCCAAACCCTTTCCGTTCCGTGCTGTTCCGCTTTTTGCACCATTTCCGCTGCGGTGGTACTGGCCAAGGCCTGCTCTTGGCATGTGCTGTGAATGTCCTCCGTCCTCCTGGCTGCCGTCTCCCATTACTCCCTCTGCCCCCTTTGCTCCCTTCATGGTCGAACGAATGTGTTGGCATTTTCATGTTTTTATGCAACTGACAAACGTGGAGACGTGTCTCTCATGTGCTGAATGCTCTTTTATGCTTACCCGAAAAACACAAACAAACAAAAAAAGGATTGCGTTACCCTGCAGGGTTTGGGTAACCCAACAAAATGCAATTTATTATGCGCTCCGTTGATCTTTTGGGGCCACTACACGACTCCCAACTGACTCTTTAATGTGATTAGGCCACAAAGTCTTGATGGATGGATCTCTTTCCACATGCTTGCTGCTCACAACTCTCCGTCGCAGAACTTTATTTGGTTATTCATTGTTTTATTATTAATGGATCCATTCTACGAGTATTTTCCTTTGATTCCTTTGCTGAATTATGATGAATTCTTTGCTGATTATTCACTCAAAGTTGTTCGGATTATTATATGTCATTCCAGTGGGGTTTCTAGGCTAATCAACGTTGCATATGATTAATGATCTATCATCCCTCTGTGATTCGGTGGCGTGCTAGTCGGAACAGGGAGTGGTTAAAGCCTCTCTATGGAAGCCTCCACTGGGGAGCATGTAGGGGCGGGTAGTGGTATTTTAGCCTGCCTGCTATGCGGGCGAGTCTTTAAGTCCATTTTTGGGGGGACGTATCAACAGGATAATGAGCTTTGGTTGTGCGTACACATAAACGCATGCACGCAAACATCTGCATCTGATGCTGACTTTTCCTGCTTCCCTTGTTCCCTGGTGCTCCATTCTGGGTTGCGTTTTCGTTGTGGGTTGTTCGTTTGTTTGTTCTATGCCGCATGCAACGCACTCAACACACGCAGCCTACAGCTCAGCACCATGGAGCAGCTCACGTGGCATTCACCATCCAGGCATCTGTTCCGTGCAGAGGGAGTGGTAGGTCAGTCGCTCGGTCGTGTTGGTGATGTTGCAGCAAAGAGCTTGTTGTAGGTCCTTGTTGATTAATAACGTGCACATGGCGCACGTGTTTTTGTGGATGGCTAAGAGAGGCAAAGCCATTTTGCATGCCACTCACACACACACACAGAAACGCACAGACGCAAAAGTGTCTGCATTGGAATGTGCAAGGTGCATCAAATGGATAGGTATGGCAGCTCTACAGAGTTCGTGGAGTGGAGCTGTGGGACTCCACATTGTACATAATATCTCTGATATACCCTGCGTATATGTGCCCATATCTAGAGCGAGAGGGACAGAGTCAGAGAGAGAGAGAGAGAAAAATGTGCATTGACAATAAATTAACATCGATTGACATTGTAATGGGTGGGCTGTGGCTTTGGGTGTGGTGAGTGGCTGTTGCCTGGGATACGCAGAGCATTTCCCCCCAAAAAGTATGCCCCAGTATCTGCTTGAAAACGTGTTATGTAAACAGGTCCGTCCAGCCCTTCCTCCCTCTGCCTCTCTGTTTGCCCAATGCTCATGTTCTCTCACACTGTGTTTCCCAGAAATATGTTAACAGCTTTGATGATGTGATTTCGATGATGTGCTGTTGTGTGGCATTGCGAAATACTCTCATATGTTGCCTGTCCAGAATCCCATTATGTCGTTGTATCCCGTATCCGGCGGGCAGGATACCTACCTCCTGCCAGCATCACCGCCCGTCCGTACGTCTGTGCTTAAGTACATGCATATAATTTCCAATGCCCCACAACACTCTCGTATCCATCGCTGTGCTCAAGCTGTCAATATCAGTTGCTTACATGGGAATTTATTGGGCGACAGCTCCTACATAATACATAATACATGGCACACACACGCAGCACAGCAGCCCAGCGACACGGCTGTCAAGCGGAGAGGTTCTTAACCGATAGAACCATTGAAATTTATTGAGATTGTGAATGGTTAACCAACGCCCCAGGAGGAGACACACCCCAACAACCTCCCCTACCATGAAGCTCTAGAAAAACAGACTTTATAATGTCACTGCAGAGAATCAGAGAAGGAGAGTCTAGAAGAGGATAGGAGGACACAGACACACAAACACGTAGATCCCCACCATTCATTACTCAATGTCGGTACTGGCTCTGGTTCTGCTTTTGCTTTTGCCCAACATTGGAGTACAAATGATGCTGCATTATTTCACATAACATAATTCCCACAGTAATCCAAATGAGTCTGCCCCGAGATGGGTCAAAACACGAACACAAACACAAACCGAACCCCCAAACAACATGAGTAATCCGAGGCCATTGGGGCCAAACTGTGTTTTCGACTGTCTCCCTCATAGCTCCCTTTTTTATGAGACATCTCTCGCTGCTGATGCTGCTGCTGCTGCCTTTCTGACTGTTTGTTTGGTTGCCTCTTTGTGTGGCACGTTGGCAGAGTGAAGCCTCTGCATTTCTATTGAATTAAACACTAAAAAAAACAAGCGGGGAAAACGGAGGATTGGATGGGCTCTTTCTGCTTAGCTTTTATACGATAGATGGTATACACTATGTAGGTGAATGAGGGAATTTACAGATAATCCAGAAATGAAAGAGAACACCTCTAGAAGAAGCATAACGAGATAAGTAGAACATTATCAACAAAAGGAAATGCTATCAAGTTCTCTCTCTTTTATATGCTCTAATCGTTTGCTATTTGTATTATAATTGGCATTACAGGCGCACATATTAAATGCCACATTTAATAGTAATAAATATTCATTCCCCACCCCCCACTACACTCTCTTTACCCTCGCTAGTTCGCTATCAAAATCTATAGTTTCCACCTTCGGGGAGTTCCCCTTGCAAGCTGCTTGCAAGAGTTGCCATTTAGCTCTCTCCACTACTAGAGAGTGTGCGTATCCCGCACAACACAATGGAATCCCGAACATCAAAACAGAAGGTTACAAGTCGCATACAAATGCGTAAACACAGACGGATTGTGTGGTGGGGGGGACAATGGGGGATGGGGGCCGCCATAACATTTTGGAAGCCAAGCGAAAAGTCATTGTCAAAGTTGACGACGACCACGGGCGGAGATTCAGAGGGAGAGCCGAAACGTAGATGGAGAGTCCGGGAGAGTACGGCAGCGCGCGAGTAGGTTGTGGCAATGGCAATGGCGACGATGATGATGATGGGGGCGTTGTCGCCATTTTGTTTTCTCTGTTTGTTTCTGATGTTTTGCGCATTGTATTGCGAGAGAATGAAAGGAAGGAGCCAAGCAGCACCAAGAGGCAGAGGCAGCAGCACAGCTAGAGTGTAGCGCGAAGTGGGACGGGACACGAACATCGCCTTGTGGCGGTGGCTAACCCCCTCTCAGGACATGCATAATTTATGCCAATAAATTCGCTTAACTTTACGACAATTTGTATGCTGCAAACTCTGCCATAAAATTCACTCGCTTTAAACTGGAGTTGAAACAGAGTGTTGCAAGGGGGAGGGTGGCAGCAGAGGGGAGAGTAGATCGTAAATTGATTTAGGCCTTGGCATCACAAATTGATTTTCCGCCCGGTCTCCCCCTGACATGAGGGTCTTTGATGTGGATGCATAAATTGCAACGATTATCCAGGAATTTGATTGCCGTTTCCTGTCTCTGGCTCTGTCTGTGTGAGTGTGTGCGTGAGTGTGTGTGTGTGGGGGCCACTATGCTGCCCTGCTGTTCGATTGTTATTGTTAACGGGATGTGCTTCAATTAGTGCAACGTTTTGGGGCATAAAAGCACTCGAAGCACTCGAAGCACTCCCGGATCCCATAACGAGAGCTGAAATTGCACGAGGGAAACCAACAGGAGAGCCTGCCCAGTGGGGCTTCATCCTGGTCAGGTTTGTGCGGCCATGGGGGCGGAGGGGCACGCTTTGAATTGCAAATGTTGGGGCAGGTAACGGAGACTGGCAGGGTAGACGGGCGAGGATCGCTTCAATTATGTAGCAAGGCTGCCGTCGCTTTCCCGCACAAAACGGATAGACAGTCTTGGGGGCTGGAGCCGGAGGATGGAACTTGAAGGAACTGACTTCAGTTAGAAGAAAGACCAACCGTTGAAATGTCTATGACATTGCTGCACGAAAAACCTACAGGCTCCCCCCGCTCTCTCCCTCTCTCCTAACTGCCATCTGTCGTTTGTCAGGAATCTCAGGGGCTGCTGCTCCTGCGGCTGCTCCTGCTGTTTCTGCTGCTCCTTCTGTGGTTCCACGTAGCAATTTGACTTGTAACCGCACACTTGAGTGTTGCTTGCTTTTAGGCGCAACGTGAGGCAAGTTTGTTGAACCTGACAGTCGCTCTTCTTTGCTGCTGCTGCTGTTGCTGCTGCTGCGTCCTGGGTCAAGCAACTTCCACTTCCATGAATAATTCAGCATTTTCTATCCCCATTTCTTTATGTTGCTCTCACTTTACTCTCTGTCTCTCCGCCACACCATCTTCATCTTGTGCTGCTGCCTCTTCTGCTGCTGCTGTTGTTGCTGCTACTGTGCTGCTGCGACTGCTTCTCGTCTTTTGCGGCGTGGTGGCACTGTTGCCAAGTTAATTACATTTGTTCGTGCAACGTGCAACGCTAGCCAGCCAGCCGTTGATGGCATTTGTGAGCAGCTGTGGCAAGTGCAACTGCTTGGTTGCGCCTCAATTTGAGTGCGGTCTCAGAGATGGGGCAGGGACAGCAAGGATTCGGTTGAAGACGTAGCAGTGGTCGAGACGGAGGCGGAGGCAAATGCCGAGCATCGTACATCTCATGCATATTTATTTTGATTGCATTGTTGTGACAATGCTGCCTGTGGCAAGGTTAGCCACACACACACGCCCACAAAGTAGGCAAAAGAGTTAGTGTATGTATGTGTATGTGCCCCTTTGTCCTCGATCAATCGGCGTACAATATGTGCTAGATTAAGTATGGAAAACCTGTGGATATATTCTCGAATAGTAGACTCTAATTGCAGTCCCCCACGAACCACAACATGTAAATGCACGCCCAAAGAATGTCCAACACATTCCAGCAGCTCCGCATAAATTCATTATAAATCATTTAAGCACTAATGAGGGGCTCCTGTTATTTCAGCCGATGGGCGGTACATGGGGTCTGCCCCGCTGCCGTATCGCAGCTGCAATTCAAGGTGTGCCGTGCCTTTTATTGGGGATATAGGAAAATGAAGCATAAACTGAGGCAAGTATTTGTAGGAACGAAAAGCTTACAGGGAAGTGCTCAAATATGTTTTACCCAGTTTTCGAGTTTCGAAAATCATTAAAAAGTTTTCAAGTATCCTTAAAGTTTGGTGGAATATTTGGTACTCTCATCAGTTGCTTTCCTGTGTCATGTCTGTCTTTTCTGAGACCCCCTGCCAGAGCTTACTCTTTGTATCGCTGGATCGATCAAGAGCTCAATCATTGCTCGACTATTTGTTTCTTTTTGCAGACTCACATTGCGATGCATTAAAGTTTGACATTCATGGAAGTGCTTAAGTGCTTTGCTACTGTTCATCCTTTGCAGTTTTTGTTCTCTCTCTCTTCTCTAATCCCATTTCCATGGTTTAGCAATCCGCTTATGCCGCATGGCTCCCCCATTCCCAACAATTATGTGCAGCTCATCGCACAGTCGATCAGACTTGACTCCCACCGCCCCCGCCCCATTCCCAGTTCGCTCGCCTTCTTTTAATTTGTGCCCCTCTCTCCCTCTTTCTGTCTCTCTTTCTGTGCCACAGCCTCTGACTGTTTCTCCCTCTCTGTTGCTTGTTTCCGTTCCCATTTTTCTGTGCTTTGGATTTTCTCGCTGGTTTTTCTTGCCAGTTTCTAAGCTTTTGCAATTGACTGAACAAGAACTGTTAGGGCCACGCCCATTAGCATTGTCGCCCATGAGTTGCATTACAATTTTAATGATGTGCAACGCTACCAGAAGGATAAACACGACTGGAATTGCAGTAGATGTGGCAGAGCTGCAGTCACTCAGGCTGCAAGTCTTCAAAGTTCCTCCTGACGGAAAAAGGAAGGGGGAATCGCTCTCCTCCGTTGAGCACATTCCCATGCGTGCAACCCCATGGCTTTCCCCGTGGTTCTGTCCCTCTAGCTTCAGCACACACTGAGATGGTGGATGCAGCCCAATGGCGCAATTAAAATGCAAAAACTTTAGCGAAAGAAGCCAGAAAGCGGCTGAGGCTGGCTTTGGGCGCGCTACTTAGCTTAGCTGCAGTTGATGCCTGAAAATTAAAAGAACAAACAAAAAGTGTTGACTTTTTAGCTGCAAAGTGTTGCCATGCAGACGAAAATTACTTGAGGGACTTCAGAGCCACCACTCCATCAGAGAGTACCCTGTCGTATAACGGGAAACCCGTATAAACCGGAAGGGAGTACAGGGTACTCCCATCAATGCTGATTTGCAAAAAGGATGCGAGAAAAAGATTACTCCAGTCATCAGTTGCAGGCGACCCCAAGCCAAGGCTGAACAGATTTTGCAATTAGCATAAGTAACAAGTAATCCAGAGATCTGGAGTAAATGTGCCAGGGAATATCCCCAACATGCCACACTGCTGTCCCAGTGCCCCCCGTTCCCTGTGCCCTCTACCACATTTCATGCTGCTGCGAGCCCTAAGCTCATTTATTAATTGCCAGCCGCAGAAGTAGGTTCAGGGAAAAAAAAAAGGAAAAACTCATTGCCCTTAAAAATGAAAATTATTATTTATGACAAAATGTAGTGGGGAGGGAGGGTTGGGATAAGGCAGGGGAAGTGTAAGCGAACACAGATTTACTTTTCCAGTGGTAATTTAGAGCCTGGCTAATGCTGATACGACTACTCCCAGTGCCGCTGCTCGGCATTTAATTTATTTGTGCGGGAAAAACCATAAAAAAAGAACGGGAAGCTGGTGATGGAGAGACCAAAAAAAAAGAAGAAAAAAAACGAAGTAAAACCTGGGTGCGGTTATTGATTTTTCCGTTTGCTGATGAGTCGGAACTGGTGTGGACCTGATGGAGCGAGGAGCAGTAGCTCCTGATTACGATGGAAATGGGAATGAGGATGTAGATGTAGATGGGAATGAGGATGCGAATGAGGATGATGATGATGGCTATAACGATGCGGTGGCCAAGGAGAAGCCCAACGCTTCGTTGCGTTTTGTTGCGTTGGCAAATTTGTGTTCTTGTTTTATTTATTTTTTTTTTTGCTCTTTGGTAAATCGAATGAGAGATGGTGAAAAGGGGATTAGAAAGGAGAGCGAGAGCGAGAGTGATGGAGAGAAAATGCTCGGGTAGCGAAAATTGTGTCAATTGAACATGAGAACATCATTAAAGCGATACTCGCAAAGGGAATTTAATGCACAACAGGAACAAACTTTAGAGTGGATATTTATTTCGGTGTTAATACCTTTTGCCACGATATACTTAGCAGCCGGTGCATGTCTGGCATATAAATCTCTGATGGCTGATAAAAAGGTAAATGCCCCAAAAGGGGAGGCCTCGAATGAAGGATTCCTGGGCCCCTCTCCCGTTGGAAAAACGTAAACTATAAAGCGCGATAGGATATCCCCATGAATTAAGCAAAAGGCAAACGCTGACAGGCGAGAGCTTGATAAATGGTGTCAGCTTCTGCTTGACGGACGGGGCGCTGCAATGCAGCTGCCAATTAAGTGCCACATTATGGCACACTGCTGCCGCAGGCGGTGGCAGCAGCAGCCAGTGTCAGGGGCAGCGCGCAGAACAATATGCAACAGCGTTTGGACAACAAAAGAGTTATTCGTTCTGCAGATGGAAGAGAAGTAAGGAGAAAAAAGAGAATAGAAAACGAAAAAGAACAAACGTACAAAATAAAGGGAAAACTAAGCAATTGTTGTGCTGCTGCTGCTGCAAGGCCACGACACAAATTTCCCTTTGTATCTTGTGTGTGTTTGTGTGAGTGAAAGTTTCGCAACTCTTGAGATGCATTCAGCAGGAAAAAACATCCACTTGGTGGGGTTTTTTTCGTAAAACTTTTTCAATTTTCTGTGTTGCATGCCCCGTGTGATTCTGCTGTTGCTGCTCATTTGTTGCATTTAAAAAGCAATTATTTCGTGCAACGAAAAGCTCCGTGTGGAGCATAAGCCCCCAAACGTACAATGAGAATTGCATGTGGCAGGAACAGATACATCCCTGAATATGGATGAGTGTCTGCTCTTCTCATTGGATTACGCTTTGCTCCAATCTAAATGTAAATGACCAATCGGAAAATAAGAAGTTCTGCAGAGGATGGCCAGGCGGCTGGGAAATGCAGGAAAATGATATCCCTGACATCTCAAAAGTTGTTCATCTTTATTTCTGTGAAAAGTTGCAGCACAGCCAAACAGAGAGAAATAGACAGAGAGAGAGAGAGAGAGAGAGAGAGATGAAAACAACAAGCGAAGCGAATTTTCAATTTCATTGTCTAAATAAAGCCGAAAGATATCTTCCAGCTGGAAAATTGAGTTTTCGTTTAGTTCGTTGAGATGTTGAGAGTTTCTCTGCCCCTGCCTCTAACTCTTTCTCTATTCCTGCTCTTTCTCTCTCTCTCTCTCACACTCATTCCTTCCCTGTGTGCAAACCAAAATTGCAAGTAGCATGTAAATAAATTAGAACTACCTCCCTGCAGAGGAGCCCCCAAGCAATTATTGAGGCATGCCGATTCCAAAAGCAGGAAAAACAAAGCTTCTCTCTGGCTATCAATTTTCCCAAGGATTGTGGTTACCCCAGGCCCCTCATCTCCTTCCACTGTCCCACTGTGTTCTGTGTGTGTTTGTGTGTGTGTTGGCTGAACAACTTTGGCCATTTCCTTTACAAACGGAAGCGTATACCAAAAATAGCAGAATGCAAATGTTTAGCAGGCCACTTGGATACTTTGGATCCTTTGGATTCAGGACCAAATGTTACACACACAATGCAGAAATCTCAATGAAATCTCTCTGTGAATAGAAGGAGTGAGAGGAAGAGAGAAGCAAACGGGGTCAAATCTGCCGCCCAAAAATCTGAACAGCCAAAGCCCTGGCCAACGATTTTTTCCAATTTTTTTTTTTTGTGCGGGCAAGAGAGCAGGGGGAGAGTCGGAAAAACTCGGTCAACTCTCGAGTCACGCACTTTGGGAACATTGTCAAATCGACAATTTACTCGTTAGGATAACTTTTGTTGAGAGGAAAACTTTTGGAAAACATTTTGTGATGCAGCAAATTGAAAGCTTCTTGTCTTTTAGTGGGGATTTTAGTCTGCACCGCCGATGCTCGGCAGGATAGTCAGTGGGGAATACAGTGTGCGGACACTGTTATCGTTGTTGTTGTTGTTGTGAATTCCATCTGGTTACATGTCTGTTTTATGATGGCAATACACTCGCAAATTTAATCCATGGCATTAATTATGCTTAAAGAAGTGGCAAAGAGTGGGGGGAAACAAGGCAGAGAAGTTGGAAAAACTTTTCTCCTTTGCGGCCATGATAATTTTGTTGCCTGATGTTTGAGGGAAATGTGGAAACAAGTCGAGAAAGTGCACGGCATCAGAGTCTCAGTCGGAGACTCTTGTTGTTTATGCATGAAACGTGCCTGGCAGCCTCTGTTCTCTCATCGTGCAGCACCCTGTGGCAACGCCACGCCACGCCACTCCCACTACCACCCCCCTCCTGTTGCAGTTGAACGCACTCACTGACACAATTTGCGCTCATTATGGAAGCTCCGAAGGTTGCCGCTGCTTTTGTTCCATCTCTCGCATCGTTGCCTTCTCTCATTCGGCTTTCCCTCGAGTTTTCTTTCGCCAGCAACTAGTTTTCTTCGCTCCTTCTGCCTGCCAGTTGGAACTTTGTGAAGTTTTTAAACGCTTTATTGAAACAATTTCCGGTTTATGGAAATTTTGCGCCAGCACACAGTACGCGAGACAGGCTCGTATTTCATTTTCGTTGTCATATATCAGAATGGTGTCAAGCATACGCCATGTTGGCCAGCCCAAAACTGCCAAGTGGGTGGTGGGTTGTGGGGCATGCATGTATGGGGAGAATGAATGGGTGGGGTGGGGTGGTAGGATTGAGTCAGCTGCCATCAAATTCAAATTTAATGCGGAAGAAGCGGGAGAAAGACGAGCCACGTTTCCTTTCCATTCCATTCCATTGCAGTGCGCCGCCTGGGCAGCAGGTGGCCAAAACAGTGGACGAAATGACATCATTTAAATTCATGCATGACCCACATTGCACCACCTCCCTTCGCCCGGCAGTGGGTGTGGTGCAGCATCCTGCCATCAGCACCCACTGCTCCTTGGCATTCGCCTCGTCCTCGCAACTCGTATTTTATTAACAAAGCAATTTATTGCATAAATTCAAATAGCACTCTGCAGGCCACAGTTGCCGCCACAGCCCCCCTACCACCATGCATCATGCACCATTGATCTTTGTGGCAGGAGTGGGAAGAAGAAGGTAGAACTTTTCGACTTTGGGGAGCAGGCCAGAGGCATCGCCCCTTGGCAAGGGCTATGAAAGTGCAATTTTCGGGGCAAGTTTTTGCCTCTCTCGAAATGAGTTCATTTAGCAGCGAAAACTAAGAGCTAAGCAGGCAGCATGCAGCAAATGCTCTGGGCAAGAGGCTGCTTAGTCATGCGGCAAAGCTGCCACTCGACACTCACGCCGCACGCCGCACGCCGCTTGCCGCTTGCTGCTTGCCCCATTCCGCTTGGCATGCCCCATTTTCTGACTGCTAATTGCGGCATAAATCAAGCGGCAAAACAGCGAAAGGGATAGAGGAGCACGCTCTAAATAAACTCGGGCAGAACGAAAGTGTTGCAAGCCATCCTCCTACATCCTACATCCTCCATTCTCCCTTGTGGCGGCATGCAGCAGGACAAACATTTTTGTTGCCTCATGCTTTATGGCCACTTCTGGGGCGACTCCTGTGCTGCCACCAGTCTCCATGTGCATGGTGTCCCTGGTGGATATTTATGAGTACTTTGGTCAAGTGTTTGCCTAGTGGATACCATTTCTGTGGAAGGAAGCGTGCGCGGAGTGTGCAAAGTGCGGGGGGAACTTGCGGCCTGGCCTCCGAAACATGATAAATGTGTGGATTCTCCGAGTGCACAACGCGGCGTATACGCAATACGCAAATATTTTAATTAAATTTCAAACGAAAGGAAATGAAATGTAAGCAAAAGCATGAGCAACAAAATCTGAAATATCTCGTCACAAATAAGAGGGGAACGTATTTGCGAGGATTATGTTTGCTTGTGTTTTATTTTTGGTATACCCTGGAGAAGGAGAATGAGAGCTGAAGGATGGATATATGTATGGGGATTATGGGAAGGAAAAAAGAGACTCACTTAATCTTGCGTTCATTTTGGGAATTCTGTGAAGATGAATTCGGATGAAAAGTGCATTGTATTGGTAGTACAATCGCTTTGTCCGATCATCTTAGTAATATCATCTAGTAAAAAATAGAAGAAAAAAACATAACCAGGTAGAACCATCATTTTTGATTCAAGCAATCGATACGTTTATACCTCTAAAAGCTCTGCTGGAAATTGTAATTTAAATTTTTGTTTTATCGGTGAAGCAGCAGAGAAATTGAATTGCTCTCACTCTACAAATTACTCACTTTTTTTTAGCTCGTTCTCATTATGAGTACTCATGGTCCTGTCTCCCTTCTCTCTCTCTCTCTTTCTCTGTCTCTTTAAGCCCTGGCTATGGGGCGGGTCAACAAGTGTCGTTAGCGCTGGCCAAATGCCAAGACAATGCCATCGTTTTGTAGGGCATTTCATAACGCGTGGAGAAATTCAATTAAGTTTCTGTCCTCTGGCCCCCGCTCTGCCTTTCTATTTTTGGACCACTGTTTTTATGGGCAGAACAAACGACAAACGAAATTAAAGTCAATAAACCAGCCCTGGAGGCTGCTGCTGGGGCTACGGCAGCGGCTGCGACGGAGGATTGTCAGTTGGCTATCCCCCGACAATTGGCTCTGGTCACAGTTGCTGTGGCCCTTTGGGCCTTACCCCTCCTTCTGTCTCTCTCTCTCTGTCTCTGTGGTCTAAGTGCTCGTTTCGGGTCACAAATAAACCGCAAAACCCGTCACAGTCACAGAACCGCAGCCAGACAATGGCCCATATGAGTGGCCCAACCCCCAAAACATAAAGGAAGACCCACCCACAGGCAGTGCGGACATTCAAGGCCACTCACGTATTATTCTATTCTCCATTGAAATGACTGCCATTTGTTGCGCACAAATAATTTTACAAGCACTTGGGAGGGCCCCTTAAGAAATGTTTCGAAAACCCTGAACTAATTCGCATTCCATGGTGCCTTCTTTGTGATTGCAGATACACGACGATCTAGAGAAGGATCCGGACTATTCTGGCTCTGGCTTTGGACCGGATGACGAGGACGCAGAGCCGGACCATCGCACGCCACACGGTTCGCACAATACACGCATCTCACAGAGCGGCGGCTCCAGCATAAATAGTAAGCATAAATCGAACGACAACAGCCACAACGACGACCTCGACCACATATCGAGTAGATTCAACAACAACAACAACCTGAACCAAATCGACAACAACAGCCAGAATATTAATAACAATAATAATAATAATATTAATCCCAACCTTAATAACAATCACCATTCAGCGAATAGTGGCACAATCATTGGTAGTAGCACCACAGCGAACCATAACAGTAATCAGAATCACATCGGCGGCCAGAGCGGTGGCATCATCAGTGGCAGTGGTGGTGAGATCGGTGGTCATAGTGGCACTGGCATTAACACAATCGGTAAAGATCCAGCTAGTTTTGTAGCTATTCTAAGCGAGACATTCTATCTTCTACTATTTCCACTACTTCAACTTCAACTCGTCCTTCTACCACCACCACACCACACCACACCACATTTTAGTTCTCCCAAATCCAACAATTACACCGCCAATTCAAGATACAGAGACAACAACAGCCACAGCCACAGTTACAGATACAGTTACAGTTACAGTCATTGCCAGCTTAGATTATAGTTATGGTAGATCTAGAGACAACAACACTAACAACAATTCATTCACAACATCTACAAGAACACGAACACCAACAACCCCATCTCTATATCCAGCAGCTCATACACCAACCCAAACCTCATCCACAACCTCAACAACAACAAGCAGTTCACCAGTTACGACAACCGGCAGCAGCACCACCACCAGCACCAGCACTACGACAACAGCGGCCACAACCACTTCCACCACAGCCGCCTCGAATCGCACCCAAACCACGCCTAAGCCCATTGTTCTCGAATCCTCTACAGCGAGTCGTCCTTTGCCACACTTCCCTGCCTTCGATGAGGATCTCGATGTGGAGGCGGAGGCAAGTGGCGCTGGTATCGATGTGGAAAGTGGAGGCGAGGACGATGACGAGGGCGATGATGAGGACGACATCATCATTGATCATCCCGATTCCGAGAAGCCAAAGCTTGCAGAGCCCGTTCCCGCTGGGACAGTGGATAACGATGGAGATAACATTGATCAAGATCATGATAGTGATAACGATGATGGCGATAATGATGACACTGAAGATGATGATCGCATCATCGATGTGGATGGCGGCAATGAGGATGGAAATGGAATCGGAATCGGTGGCAACGATGGAGACCTCAACACAGAGCGCGGACGTCAGTGGTTTTTATTTTTACTCTTTTTTTGTACTTTCTGTTTTTTTAATAATTCTTTCTTTGTCCATCCGTTTGCGTTTGCCTTTGATTTTATGTTGTTTTGTGTTTCATTGCTGCTTTTGTTTTGTCCTCCTACATCCCTCAATACGATTCCTTTTGTGTTGTGTCTAGCCCCGCACATCCTTTGAAGAGGATTGCATTGCTAGAGACGCCAATGGTAGTATCTCTGGCACTGCATTGCTTTCATCTTGTACCACATTATACTTTTATATTTAATATTTTATTTTATTTATATTCTTTAAGCACATTTTCACACAGCAAACAAAGTTTTCCCGCTTGCATTGTAGTTGATTTCTTGGGTATTTGGTTTGGTTTCTGTTACGTTACGTAGTTTGATTGGTACAATCGATCCGCACATTCAAGTATAAAAATATTCTTCCTTACAATTATTACATATATATATATTTGTTAAGTTTTACCTTAGTTTTCTCTACTGCGCGCTCTGACAACTGCACAACGAACAATGCTGCGGGTTTTCCTTTTGTGTGGACATGTACATGGAATCCCCACACCGAACACCGCACACCCCACCCCGACAATACAATGGCCAATACACCATAATGCCCACACTCTCATTTTGTGACCAATTCTCATCCATTTACCATAAATTCATTCATTCATTCATTCAGTCTGCTTTTGGCATTTATTCATTCGTTCGATTGGAAAAACTCCCGCAGAGCCAACACAAATCCATTGCCTCGACCCTCACGCTCATTCTCATTCTCATAGACTTTAGTGTTAACCCTAGGATAAAGCTATTCTAAGTCAAATAATTTAAGAGTCTTTCATATACGTATCAAAGCAAAACGGTAGTGGGGCATCCACCATCCATCGATTCATCGATTGAGATGCACCCGCACCCGCACTCCATCAAGGTTCAAGGCGTAGAGAGTCCTGCCCTAGGCCCAAAGTTCCATTAAAGCTGTCGCGACTCCCAGTCCCACACCCGCACTCCGCAGAACAGCCATGGAATCGCACTAAGCCGCACAGTGATTTTGTGCTTTGTTGCTCTTCGAGTGGAAAGCACTTGGAAAGCGCTCCTCCCAGCGCTACACTTGAAATGAAAAATCACCGAGTCCCTGGCAGTGGCAAGGAGGAGCGCCTCCAAATCCACTCTCAAAAACTCCCAACGACTTCGGGGCATTGTTGCTCTTACCCCGAACGCATCCATCCTTTGTGTGTGTGGCAAACACTATTTGTGGTACGAGGAGGGAGCACAAACAGAGCCTAATGGGAACCCAGGAGTGGATAGGTGTGTGGGTTGTTTATGGCCAGCTTTGATGTTTGTGCCAGTGCCTGTGCCACGCCCCGAACAAACACGAAGCTCCAATCATGTACCATATGGCAGGCGTCTAACACAACACAGCAGGACCACAATTTCGGGCATAATTGTTCACAGCTGCCCATAAGCCCTGTAGAGAGCGTTAAATCCTGCAGTTCCCGCTGCTAGAAAAGCCAGCATAAAGCGCATTTCTCACATCCAATCGAACATTGTAGACACCCAAATGGATACACCTTTATTGGCCTCGTCTAAACAGAGAGACAGACATACAATCAGTCTGATGGATAGACACAGGCGGGTATACTCTTTCAAAAGATGAAGTCCAATTTCAAAATCAGAAGATGGCAGATGAGAAAAAAGCAAATATTTATAGCTTCCTTTGGAGTTCTCGTCGGGCCAGACTCCTCTTTGAGATGTGCTACGATAGGTTTGCAATGATTTGATTGAGTTTGCAAGGCGATTTGATCCGATTATGTGTCTGGGCCAATTCAAAAACCCTTTAGTTCATTACCTAATTAATATGCCATCCTCTGCCTAGCCCACTCCGCGTCAATCTTCTCCCCCAAGGGGTGGAGTAAAAGCAAGTACACACATGAGTGTACATACATCAGGGTGGGGTTCAGGGTGGAGTACAAGGGCTAAACAAGCAATTTGTTTGTTTTAAGCATCGGGAGGCCAAAGCGGATTTGGATCCAGATGGAAAGATGAAAACAGAGAGGGCGCATGGGGGTTAAACAATGGCTCAACAAAGAACAAAGACCACACGCAATAAAGTATGTGGGTGGGAGCGTGTGCGTGTGTGTGGAGGGGCACTGTCAATTAAATTAATTTAAATTCACTTTCTTTGACAGCCAAATTGACATTCAAATTCTCTTCTTTTTCAACGTGTCGCTCTTGTGTCAGATCCGGGAATGCTTAGAGCCATCTGTCATCCTAGATAAGAGTATGTAGATGGAAGGTACTCGTAATTGCTCTCTCCTTAAGCTGTAGATTTAGTGCCAATGAAAATTTGTCACAATTTCCATTGCTGCAATGTAGCTCCACTTTGCTGTTAACTTTTTTCATTTGGCCAGAACTTTTCCGTATTGCTCATTAGCGTGAAATGAGCTCAAGAGTTTTGTTAGTGCGGGCGGGCAAACAATCTGGCAGACAGACAGTCGGGATGGGAGAATGGAGGCGGCAGGATGTGCACTCCACCCACTAATGGTGGCTTTGTAGGCTAGTGGTACATATAAGTCTTAGTCTTAGTCTTAGTTTGACATAAGGTATCCTTTGTACTCGTAATCGTAGTCCCGAATCAACTCTACTAACCGTAAGCCTTGTATATACCGCATAATGATCATTAACACACGTTCACACACACACTGAAACAGATATAAATACTCGATCCGAACGGAAATCGGAGCAACAAATCGTAACAAGAACTCTATGTCTCTCACACACACAAACACACCCAAACACTCTCTGTTTCGTATTATTTTGCTTGCACGTCATGGGCATTCTCGTAAATGGATAACTGTAGTCGCCGGACTTGACTCTCAATCTCATCTCTCTCTGTTTCTGCTCTATTTTCTTGGCACAGCGGGAGGCGGCAGCAACGTGCACGAGTTGGACCCGAACACGAACGTGAACAGCCAGCCCTCCGACACAAAGCCCGTCGACCACAGGCCCAACGGCAACGAAGTGGTCATCATGAGCGAGGACGATCGCACGTCGAGCTTCTTCTCGCAGCCAGGAATACTGGCAGGTAAGAGTTCATCCTCTCCATATCCATCCAACAATATCTCAATACATCTCTTCTCTCTGTTATGCATCTTCCAGCTGTCATTGGCGGTGCCGTGGTTGGCCTGCTCTGCGCCATTCTCGTGGTAATGTTCATCGTGTACCGCATGCGGAAAAAGGACGAGGGCTCCTATGCCCTGGACGAGCCCAAGCGCTCACCGGCCAACAATTCCTATGCGAAAAATGCGAACAATCGCGAGTTCTACGCCTGAGATAATGGCACATCGCGCAGGTATTAAGTGAGCCATGATTGAGGATCCACCCGGATAGAGGTCCACCTCGAACGGGATCTGGATCAGAACGCAGAAGGAGAAAAGGCTCATCTAGATACACTGTGCGGAGTGTGAAGTGCAGACGGAGCAGCGACATCAGCAGCCATCTGTCACAATGATTAATCATCTGCAGCGGAAAAAGCGAAAGCAACAAAACTAACACAAAATCAATGGAAATCGAAGGCATCTTCGGATCACACACAATTTTTCGTTGGGGGGTAAACGCATTAAGCGATGAAAATCCAAGTAAAAAGTGCAGAAATTCAAGAGGAAAACATAAACAAACAAAATTCAAAACTTACCTGTAAGCTAATGCCGGACGGATTACGGAGGAGGGCGACTTTTCTAATTAAGTAAATTGTAAGCGACGAAAACAAAAAGAAAACCAATATCAAATATGAATGGAAACGCACGCAAATCGTGCGAAATCTAATATATAATTAATATATATTATATGCATAGTGAAACCAATATAAGGGCGGGCAAAATTAAGCGAATTAATTATGAATTACGAGTATGTAGAGCAAAGGCAGGAGGAGAGCGAGAAATAATACCTATAACAATGCCACACCACAGGACGGAGGCGCATATAGGCGACTACATGGACGATGGACAGTTTGTTCTGTGGATGGTGACAGAGACAGACGCAGACGCATATTGAATACACATTTATGAATATACGAGTATATGTTAGCTGAATAATGGAAGCGAATTGGATATATCACGATTATACACCCACACTTGAAAGAATCCCAGATTTAATGTTCACTTCCGGCATCAATTCACACCACGGAAAACAGAATAAAAAATAATCCGTTGGGAATAATTATAATTACGAATTGAACGGCACATAACAAGCGGAAATCGATGCATAAATAAATGTTTTTAAGTTATACATAAGCAAAACTATGTAATTATTAGTGTAATTCCTAAAACAAAAACAAAAAACAACAAAAAAGGAAAAATGCAAAACAAAACAAAACAAAACAAATAACTTAAAGAGAAAAACGAAAAAATACTAAATGAAGCAAAACAAAAACAGAATACGAACACTCTCTGAACCTTCCTGACAACTAAAGAAACTGAAAAGTAATGAAATGCAGAGAACTATTTCTACTTTTTTCTAGAAAACACACAAAAACTTGAATATTTATTGAAATTGAGAATGAAAATGAAAAACGAAATCGAAATCGAAAAGTATAAATTGACATAAGACGTCTAGAAAGCGATTGTACATTAATTTAGAATTTCATATGGGTTTTAGAGTTATTCGGCCAGTCCTCCTACGCTCGACTCCACTGCTTCTTCCATGGCTAAGAATCAAAATCGGATTACGCATTGATTTTAGTGCATTTATTTAGTTTTTACGTTCGCTGTCAATGACAATTGTTTAGTTTTGCAAGCAAAATACAAGTGTGCGAAGTACGAAACACAACACAATCCAATCCCATCCAATCCAATACCCCATGCAATAGTGAAAATTAATTGTTAAGTTTACAATTGAATTGAAACGCAATCCAGCAGGAAATGTTAATGACTCAGCCCTCAAATTAGCTGCAATACTTGTTTAATTGTTAGTCAACCCATATTCTCTCCAGCTCTCATGCCATATTTTCATTGCGAAAAGAAGTTATAAGAACGAAAAAATACTAATACATAATACATCTATATACAAGTATATATAATTAGCAACATAAATCAATTGTGTGTGTAATTGTGTGTAATGCATAAATAATTAATTAAACATATACATACATACTACTACGGCGACAACAGAGCGTGCACCAAAAGGGGGAAGGAAGCTCTCGAAGAACATCATTATCATCGGTACATACATGCATACATACATACCATATGTACTCGTACTTCCCCCAAACCTAAACCTAAACCCAACTGAAACTCACACAAAAAAAGAGAACAACAGCCACAGACACAGCCACAGCAGCAACAGCAGCAATAGCGACAACAAGAACTAAACATTATTCTGAATACAACTTTTTCTACACTGTAAAAAACGCAACTGCAACTCTTTTGATATGTACGAGTACTATGTTTTGTCCTACTCTCGACCCATAGTATCTTTTTGTCAAATTTTACATCAAGTTTTTTTGCTACTTTGTAAGCGTTTAGTTTGTTAGTTTTTTAAATGCGCTGAATGTACTGAGAAATTGGTTTTGATTTGCTAAATAAACTGGTATAAAACTAATTTAAACAAAACAGAATATACTCTACTCTTTATGTTTTATGGCAAACAATATAAAACTAAAACATACTTCATACTCTTCTTTACCAAATAAATTACGCAGCTAAAATGAAATATTCTTGAAAAAAATTTAGATACCCCATGACAGCTCGGGCCACAAATATCCAATTGTATATCAAAGTAAGCGTTCAGAAATACGTGCAGGAATATGGATTAGAATTCATCATTCAACAGAGTACAGCCCGCCCTAGTCAGTCAACAAAAAATACAAATCTAAAAATTTACAAAATTTATAAATTCCAAACAGGAAACTAAATTTTCAAGTAAAATATTTTTATATTTTTTTTGTTAAAGAAACTTTTTCTCTATTTTTCAAAATCAAATTTTCAGTTTAAAATGTGTTTGTGTTGCGATTGCCCGTCATTCGATTGTTGGCCCGATAAAACGTGGTGTATATTCTTTGGAATATGGAACTCACTCGTTGGCTTCATCGGTATGGTGTCAACAAGTATGATGTTGGACAAAGAATTGTCCAAGCCAGTAGCGAAAACGGACTTCAGTGAATTTGGTGAACTTGGTTCCGCAAGTGAGTAATGGGTGATGAAGGTGCACTGAGTTGAGTATAAAGCGAGCAAACCGATTGACAATTTGTGCATTTATTTACAGTGAAAGAAAAACTTGGGCATCAGTTTAGAAGCGAAACGAAAGTTGTTGTCTTTATTGTAATACTTATATGTGTTCTAGTACACTTGTTGTCTGGGATATTCATACTTTTGGGATTGTTCTTGGTAAGTCAAAGTTCTCAGAATTTCAGATTTCCTGATTTCATTCATCATTGATTTCACTTTGCAGAACATCAAAATTTTGTTTTCATTCGGGAAAGGCATGAGCCATGTTTTGCCATGGGTTTGTGTTGCTTCGATTATTTTACCAAGTAAGTGTCACATTGGCATTGGATCAGGCAGATTTATATTGATACCATGTTTCTGTTGGTTTCAGTTGTGCAACTCATATGCTTATACAGGGTGTGCAGGTACTACAAAGGGATGTGAGGACAAAATATTAAAAATTGCCCAACGCCCCAATCCCGACAAAAAAGTTAGAATCGTTCAAACGTTTGGCTATATTCTGGTTACCTATCTCCATCGCCCTTAGAAAAGGCTTGCTGATGTATGACAAAATTGCAGTATTCAAAATTTTCGCCGTATAAAATGTAGATCAAATAAATGATCAAATAAAATTAAAACTTAATTGCCCCCAAGAATGGGGTGTTCATTCACGTGTATAAATTGATACGATTATCATAAGAATTAGAGTTGTCGTAAACGCAATGGTATTAGGGACAACCCGACATACACATGGACCCCGAACCCGACTCGTTGGCCCAACCCATTCCAGCGACATCCACAAGGATAACTTTGGGGGCAACTTGAACAAATGCAAATATCATAATTTCTAACGTCATGTCTGCAACGTCGTAACCGGAACGGCAATCAGTCAGTTTGGGGCAGGGGCTGGTTTTGGGGATAGGCCACAAAATGTCTCGGGCATTAAGGCTTTCTCGTCTTCATTGGGGGGCGGGCAAATGAAATTGTTTTGCCACGCCACCGCGAAGGTTGCTGCCACAGTCGAAATGAGGTAGGAGCACGCAAGGCCCGACTCGACCTGCTCCGACATCAGACTTATTTATTTACTCTAAAAACCATACAAGAAAATTAATGGCAATTTGCTTGGTTTCATAAATATGTCGAAATGAATGTTCTTAACAAGTGAATGCCATGGCAGAAGCAGCGACAGAGGCACACAGAAACAGGGACAGAGATAGAGCTCTTCCGAAATCTGTTTCGTCTAGCCAGCCCTATTGTTCGCCACCCTTCTTCCTGCTGCATATTGATTGCCCAGGTCGAGGCCCCACTCTTATCAGCTGGTTGGCTTCTAATTGGATTTGTTTGGGGCAGGCTCTCATTCAAAACTCATTTGGCGTTTTGCTGCACGATACCGACTGTGCGTGACTCCTCTGCCTCAGCTGATTAAAGCTATCCGCGATTCGGGCTTTAATTTCAATGATTTCAATTAAGTGCGTGTAAATCCGTCCGCTGCCCCGCTCCTCTCACGCCTAGAACACGGGTTTCGCTGAGATATTAATAATGTAACTTTATTGAAGTTTATTGCGGCTTGTCAGCACATGCAAACTGACGTACAAAGCAAAGGAGAGCCCCCAAAGGCTGCCACAACTATAAGCAACATGAGGAGAGAGCTGGAGGCAGAGCAGGAGCCAGGCCAGAGACAAGCCACAGGCCAGGCAAATATGAGGCGAAGGTGAACAACTCAGTTTGCCAGCGACGAGTGCTATGAACGGACGTCCGTCGGATAGGACGGAGTGGATATACATATGTGTCGGAAAATGAACTGAACGGTATTCAGTTCAGTACGACTGTTTTTCGGGTCCAGGGATTATGCTGTGTACTGAGAGTTGGCCATCCACCAGGATCATACTGAACCAAGCAGAATGCCGCGCAAGAAGCAGAAGGTGGACACCATCGAGGAGATTGAGACGAGCATCAAGCTGCTCTGTGATCAGTCAAATAATCACATGAAAGTTCGGGAATACGACAAGGCGTTGTTCGGCTACAATCAGGTAAGTCTTTAGAGAATCAGGATTAAAACTTTACAGTGCCCACTACGATACCGTCGAAAGATTAAATGATTGTATGATTAAATGATTTGAGCACTCATTTTTAAAATGTGTAGGTTTGTTTCATACATTTCTTTTTAAAAACACTCGAAACAAAAAAAGTAATTTCTACATGATTTCTACATGAATTATACATGAATTATACACAACACCAATAAAGCTTTTGCTTGCAATATAAGCTCGCTGCATCCTCACAGAAGCTGGTTTCTACGAAACTTTTAAAGCTGCGTTGTATGACCAATAGTGGGGCTGGCTGCTATGACATTTAGTTTAATCTGGTTTTATTGTAAAAATGTACAAATTTTTGCAACAACAAATTACAATAACATCGAATCGTTACAACAAAAACCTATGCCTACGCAGAAAGTGGAGGCTACCAAGGCCATATGCCACCTCTAGGCCAAAGTTCAAATTCAGCACCTCAATGACATGACACCACCTTCCAACTGGCACCTGGCATCCGCCACCTTTCACCTAAGCACGTGTGATTATTATTTCGAATCGATTGTTAACCCATCAGAGTCGCCAGTTTCCTGGCAACAGCGCATCGGGCGAATCAATTACCGTTTGTTTGGCGCTGTCAGAGCGAAGGTGTTAGATTTTCACACCAACTTTTGGGGCAACTACTGGGAGAAGCTGTGTGGAAATGTCGAACGTGCTGCACAACATCCTCGCCGTGGACAAGGAACAGGAGTTGCTGCAGAGCTTCATCCGAACGGGCGCCAATGCAGACGAGGAGTCATTGGACGAGTCGAACAAAAGGTCAAAGGGTCGCGGTCGCCGCAGCTCCAACAAGCAGCCCATATGGGATCGGCGTGATTCGTACAGCGGCGGTCGCGATCGTGGGGGACGCGGCAAGCAGGCGGAAGACGGTGGCGACGGTGCCGGGGGCAAGCGTGGCAACCGCATCGAGGCCGAACTGCGGGCGGCCCGCAAACGCATCGAGGAGCAGATGGCCAAAAAGAAGAAGCCCAAGGAAAACTTTGTAGACTTCTACACGGACAAGGATCGAGCGGCTGCCGTCAGCGCTGGGGCCTTCGATATCAAGCAGAGTCTGCAGATAAAACAGAAGCAGGACCGCAACGAGGCGCTACTCATACCCGATGAGGCTGACATTAGCTCAGTCATAGCTCTGGGGCTGAAGGAGATCAAGAATGCCAATCCCGAGAATGCCATCCACTTCTTCTGCAAGGTCCTCCCTTGATACTTCCATTGCCACTGCCACTACGCTTTCCTGTTTCTGGCTTGCCGTTTCTAATGGTCGATCTCTCTGTTTTTCAGGCTCTGGAACTGAACAGCACGGACATCAATGCCTTGATATCGCGCAGCAAGTGCTATCTGCTGCTGGGCGAGGCCTCCAAGGCACTGCAGGACGCGGAAACGGCCCTGGGAGAGGACAAAAACAATATACGAGCCATCTACCAGAAGGCCGAGTCCCTCTACTACTTGGGCCAGTTCGAGCAGAGCCTCATGTTTTTCCACCGCGGACTACGCGCTCGCCCCGAGCTGGCATCCTTCCGCCTGGGCGTGCAAAAGACTCAAGAGGCCATCGAGAACACCATCGGCACCAAGCCGCGGGCACCGCCGCCTGCCCCAAAGAGCGGCAAGACGCGCAAGTCCGACAACAATATGTCAAAGTCGCAGACGCTCAACAGCCCCCGTCCGCAGACGACGCGTCAGAAACCCACTAAGGCGGACCTGGAGCGACGCAATGCCCGGAAGCTGCTGGGCGAGCTGTGCGTGGACAAGGAGTACCTGGAGAAGCTGTTGCTGCATCCAGACCTTGTACGCGCCGACACCAACACGGAGAACATATCCACCTTTGCCAAGGAGGCGGTCGAGTTCCTCAACAAGCGGCAGGAGTTCTGGCGACAGCAGCGGCCCTGCACGGCCCTGCCCAATCACAAGAATCTGCCTAACGATGCGATGCCCAAGTGGTTCTAGCTGGGCTTGCAGGAATGGCCAATAGCCACGGAAGTGTTAAGTTTATGTTTCTAATTGCGTTGTGTTTGTTTGATGCCTTGGCTGCAATAAACCTGAGCAAGATGTAGATTATATTGTACATAATTTATTTAATAGTATATTTGTATGCTCATGGTCTTGCCATTCGATCGGGGATTAATCTTATGCGTAACTTCAACATTTGAACAGAGCAATTGCAAACGCGATGGAAGGTCCATTCGCGATTGGAGCTATGTATAATTAATCAACATGTTAGTGAACAGCAGCTTGCGAGTGTGGAATAAATAGGTACGATATATATGTATAATCATTCGTGGCATCGTCGATCGTGGGACGACTTCTGCTGCCCAACAGTGCTACTCGTATAATTTCATAAATTGACTAGTACGGCTATAGGCTATAAATAGTTGATTTAAACAATAACTTTATGCTGAGTAATTCCATTTAAGTATCTCAGGCTTTGTTCCTTGCGATCCTTGGTGTATTGGTGCTTAGGGGTGAGTACGTCTGGCCGGCGGTAAACAAATATAAAAAGTGATATTCTCATCCAACAAAAGGGAAGGGCTAACAATGCAACGTTCTACGGGTACATAATTAAGTTACGTTTAGTTTTGATTCTGGCTAGAGGCCATCTCGAAAATAAGCACATAACATAAGTAGGTGGTGTGCAGGCAGAGATTCTTTTCTATGGATTCTATGGGTGCAATGCAGTGTGGTTCCCTCGCTCTCTCTCTATACAAGTTTGTTAATATATTCGATTATATTTCGGTATGCGATTCCAACATTAAATACAGCAATTCGGAATGTAAGACGGCGAGCTGTGGGGTAAAAAGAACATTGATAAGATGATCAGGGAGTATAAGGAGCACCCGTTTCGTACCCACCCCATGTGCCTATTTCGCCTAGTTGTTAGTGGGTCGCGTTGGCAGCGGCGGTGCATTGCCGCTTCTATTTGGTATCGGTGGCGGACCACGTCCTCGATTCGGAAGCGGTGGCGGGGGACCCATCGGGGCACCAGCTGGCCCTGCCTGGCGTCGTGGACTGTCTACAGGGCCGCCGCCAATGACTGGAGGTGGACCGGCCGGGGGCGGATGGCGTGGTGCGGGCACGTCGTCTTGGATCTCCTCGTATATATTACTAGCCGTCTCGTAGGCGGTGTCCGGCATCTCCAGCGATGGTTGCTTGGAGGATGGGGTGGCGGCTGAAGAGGATGGCGCCCCCTGCCTTGTGGGCGTAGAGACTGGCGTGGCTTGCTTGCTTTGCATCTGACGCGGAGGAGTGGGCGGACCGGAAGCCACAGCTGAGCCCGTGGGCGATGCCTTGCCTGAAGATGAGCCCGATGAGCAAACGGAGGCCAGCTCTGTGGGAGATTGCGTCTTGGAGGAGGGAGTGTTGTCCATGGCAGGCGGTCGAGGGGGCGCTTGCATCGGCTGGAGGGGCGCCTGCATCAGCGGCTGGGGGGGCATCGGAGGCTTGGCCGGCTTGGGCACAATGCTAATGACGCCGACATGGGGGATGTGACGTGGCGAGTTCTTTGGCGACATGGGCATCGGCGGACGAGCGGGAGGACGCGTCGGCGGCTGCTTGGGCCGCTGAGGAACTTCCGGCGACACCTGCAGCAGCTGGGCCTGCTCTGTGGGATTAGCACACAGTGGAATGGTGTTTGTGGTGCATAGCTCGATCTCGCTGTCCACTAGGTGCTGCCAGTCAGAGGACTTAAGCTCGAAGACCAGCTCCAGTCCGCAGACTTGTGTGCTCCGTTTGGCGGCCGCGTTTAGGGCAGACTCTCCGTCTCGAAAGGTCACCCACATGGTGTCCTCCACATACCGCACGAGGGTCACCTCGCCCATCTTCGACAGCTCGGCAATCAGAGCAGACATCACGCTCTCGTCATAGATTGTGGGCCCCTCGTCGTCCACCGAAGATTCCATGACATGCACCACAATGGTGGAGTCTGGTGGTCCCAGATCCCTGATGACCTGCTCAAACACGGCCCGCCGACGCTGCAGATCGATCTCCATAATCTCCGCGTCAATAATGGCGATGACGGGGCGATGGTCACTCTGCTTCAGCTCGGAGCGTCCGTAGTGGATGAGTTTGCCAGGATTCCAGGAGGGAAAGTCGCCCTCGGCCAGAGCCTTCCTTCGCCGCCAGAGACACCTGTCCGTCCAGGCTGGCGCCCGCTGCTTCTCCGACGTGTCGTAGTCGTCGCTGAAGAGATCGTACTTGTAGGTCGGATCGAAGCCAATCTCCCCCTCCAGGAACTCGGAGAAAACGTTGCCCGCTTCTTGCTCCTTCCGCAACTGGTCGAACTCGAGGACCGTGGAGAGATCGCCGGTGCGCACACACTCCTTCAGCTCATCCTTCTCCATGTCGATGCGGTAGTTGAAGTCTCCGCACCAGAACACCCAATCGTGCGACTTCAAGGTCCTGCCCATGGGAAAGGCCAGCTTCCTTGTAATCTCGGAGTAGTCGGCGTTCCTCTCCGCCACCTGCGACTGGCCGGCCGCAAAGTGGGCGCACACAAAGCACATTGAGGTGCCGTGCAGAACGAATCTGATGGCGCAGGCGCCCTTGTTTCCTGTGGCCCCGCCCAGGCCCGTCTTCACACAATCAATAGCCACGTCACGGATGTGGGGAGCATGCTCCGGACGTATGTATATGTACAGGCAGACACCCACCAGCTGCTGGTAGGTGAGCAGCACATAGTCGTTGTCCCGGGAGATGGTCTTCTGCAGCTCTTCGGCCCACTGCTTGGCGTTGTCCGTGCTGGCCGCCATGATGTTAGAGGCATTCAGGTCCACGATCTCCTCGAAGCCGATTGCATAAATGTCCACTGGATGATCGACATGCTCAGAGGGATTGTTCACATCCACAAGGGCTTTGGATCGGGCCATAGCGTGGCAGTCTAACAGCCAGTCTGCCAGAGAATCCTTGAAAACAATGCTGCGGAAATGCTTTCCGCCATTCACGTTGTAAGTGCCGACGGCGACGCGCAACATGCGCGGGTGCACGTACTCCGTGTAGCGCTTGCACAGCTCCCTGAGCACCGTTGTGGGGGCATGCAGCATGTTGGAGGGCAGCAGGATCCGTGCCCGATCGGCCAGTTCCGAGCTGAGCGTCGAGCCCACCAGGAGAACGTCAATTGCTTCCTGTAATGATTAACGGTGGCTGTTAGTCGCTTATTTTCTAGTTTGTGGAAGACATTTACCTGCTTCGAGTTGTCCAAAAGGTTGTTCTGTATGGTCCGAGCCGCCGAACGAGCGCCGTCCATCAGCTTGGAACCGCCCTGAATGGCTCCTGTACCGGCGTAGATCTTGCTCACCTCGTTGCCATTGTTGATCCACATCTGACGGAAGATCTCCTCAAACCGAGATATATTCTGCTGCTTGCCGCCCATCTTCAGCGACTCCAGCTGCAGGTTGAGCACGTCCAGGCCCAGGTAGGTCTGCACACAGTTCGTGCGATCCAAACAGTCCAGGCAATTGGTGCGCACAACTCCGAACTGCTCCCGGATGACCTCTCCATTGACTGCATGGAAGACGCCGTAGTTGGCCCCACAGGCCACGATTCGTTCCTTTAGCTTGGCCAAAGCGGTGAAGTTGCCGCCACGACACTCCTGGTGATAGTCGAATATCACGTGGGGAACGTCCTTGTGGGCGGACATGCCGTGGTGCCGCTGGAACTCATTGCTCAGCATGGCCTCGCCTTCTTTGCTGCCGATGAGAGAGCTGCCCAGAAGATTCACAATCGTCTGATAGCCATAGCGTTGCCTCATCATGCTCATATGCCGATCGAAGGCGGCAGCAGAGGTCTCGAAACCTCGAGATAGCTTGACTTTGTGCGATCCCACCTGCACACCCGGCTGCTCCCAGAAGAGCGGCACTGAGCCCCTGGTTTGGATATGACTGGTAACCTCCCCATCCACATAGATCACCTGCTCCGTCTCCACAAAGTTGGCCACATAGCCCTCGTCGTTGGTGCCGCGCACATTGAACCGGGTGCCGGCGCGCTCACAGCTCAGCCTGGATATGATGGCTGCCCGGGCATTCTTGGCCCCCACGTAGACAGTGCGAATCTCCACAGAGCCACACATGGCCTGGAGCAGCCACGACTGGCAATCAATGCCGAAGCGCATCAGGTGGATGTGCATCATGCGGTTCCAGAAGAAGCGATTGTCCGTCTCCGAGGTCTGCTGCCGCCGCTGGGCGCACAGCGTGATGTCGAACTTGCTGAATCCAGATCCGGAGGTTCCAGCCGCCGCACTGGCGCTGGTATTGATGTGTGCGAAGTAGAACGTTCCGGAATTGAGCAGCTTACGCACCTCGCTTATCTTGTCCTCGTTTGGAGTCGCATTCTGCAGCGACACGAAGGTCGTCTGCGTAATTCGAAAGATCTCCACATCTCCGATCTTCCCCATGGACACGCATCCAGTCACCAGCACCAGGAACAGCACGGTGCTCTCGCCAGCATTCAACTGCAGAGCCCCCAAGCATCCGTAGGCGTCGCAGACTTTCGTGTATTGCTTTCTTATCACGTCCGTTTCCTGTTGCGTTAGCAGTGCAACAGCATGCGACTCGAACAGGATGCTGTCGCTCTTATTGCGATGCTCCAGCAGCACACTGTGCGGCGACGGAGCTATGGACTTCTCCAGCACGCGAATCACCTTTGACATGGCCATGGCTCTTTGTCGGTATGTCTGTCTCTGTGTCTGGAGTTATCTAATCCTTTTCACGGAATGATTCTAGTTGCTCAGGCTCTTCCAACCTCACTTGGCTAAGACATCTGCAAGAGTAAATGCGAAAATTTTAATTGTGGGTGTACTTTACTTTTCCATACCCATTGCTCGAGCATTTAAGCACTCTCGACAAGTTTGCTTCGCAATGTTTGCACGTCTGTGTAAAATTAGCATTTAAATCATTTGTAAGCTGTATGTGCAACTGTTTAACATTTTAAATTAATTAATTGACCTATGACATGGTGTGCCAAGGGTATCGACAACATCGTTCTAAAATTGAAAATTCATTTTCATTTTTCGGGTCGTTAAATAATAATTTAAGCCACGAGGAGGCCTGCTAAACATCAATAGACAACTTTAAAACATAAACAAACCGAAAAAAACGAGAAAAATGTTTCAACAAATTTCCAATATTTCTGCCTTCCTCCCACGCAGTCAAGTTCACTCCCACACAAACACAGTTTTCTGCCGGCCCCAACAGCTGTGTGTTCTACGTTCTCTCTCTCACTCTCGCATCACTCTCACGTTTCTATGTGTGCGTGCACACAATGCATTGTATAGATTTTTCACATACAACAAAACCGTGGGAAGTTTTTTGCTTTGCAAATAACACAGCATTTGCACTTTCCCAACTCATCCTACGTTCGCACGGACATTCCCACGGTATATGAGCCTTTAGTTAACGTTTTTAGGCACTTGCAATATTTTGTATACCTTTTTTAAATAGTTATTGTTATTAAGTTATTTATTGCGAATTTGGAGCTTTGCACTGGATTTATCGAAAAAAGTAAAAAATATACCTAAAAAATAGACCCTTCTCATATTCATAATATACCGTAAATATACCAAGGAAAATCATATTAATCAATTTTGATATTCGATTAAAGATTAAAAGCTAATTAGGACTCTCGCCACGAACATATAATTTTAACCGAGTAATGAATCGATACTCTACAAGGTTGGCTAAAATTCAGGACTTCACTTTACCGGATTACTTTTACAATGAAGTTTAATCAAATAAGGTAACTAACAAAGCTTATAAAACTGTTGAGAAAAAGAAGGTATGGACAACAGGCAAAATGGGCCAGAAAATGCAACGCATTCAAGGTAAAGTCCACCTTATTGCCGCACATACCATGATGTATCGACTCTGAAATTCTGGCAGCACTGATCGGGCGCAACCGAATGGGCGCAGTTTTTCAAAAAGGGTGCCAAACAATCTGAAGTTCAACTGCAATTGCCCCTGCTTCTGGTGAAGAATTTTTGCTAAATCATATCTTAATACGACAAAAACCACCTTCGCTTTCGTAGTCTGCGCGTGAATGAGTTTTCCACTGGGTTTTCTCCGACACACCTCCGGTGGCAATGGCTCATCCAACGCTTGCCTTGCCATAATTCAGGAAAACATAAATTCTCAAACATTGATTAGATAGTTCGCTGGTATGGTGATTGGAAGTGCGTCCAATGTCGCCATTTTGAATGGTATAGTCCAAAAACTAATAAATCACAAAGGCGCCGATCCGCGGGCAGAGAACGCATCACCGTATGAATCAGATGATTCATGCCTTATCGCGCACGACAAGGCAAATTAAAGTGTATACATTGTCTGAGCGTAATTCCAGAATGTAAACAATGCTGGATGAAGAATGAATTGAGGTTGTGTTATGTTGGTCATGTTGTTCTATTTTTGCCATTTTTTATTTATTTGGTATAGTTACCTTTGATTTGACTAGCATTAGCCTTAGTTACAAATAGTTTTAAAAAATAGTACATCTTATTTTCTTATCAGCTGGTGAAGTAATTCGACTTTGCGCAGCAGCAGGCCAAACAATAGTCCACATTAATCGCAGCTAGATATAGGCGAAGGGTTTCGAACCTTTACATAATCTAATCAACCAACTAATAAGTAATTGGCGCTAATTTAAGTTAAACTTGAGGGACCCAGCAAAGAGGTTTGATAAGAGCCCCGACATTAAAGCAGAATTTACATAATAACCTGCAGCGATGCGAGGAACGTGTTCCATTTCGGAAGTTCCATTCGATTCTCCATCGATTGTTCTTCATTTGGGTTTAATTACTTTCTAACCGTTTTTGGGCACCGCAGAGTGTTCACAAAATAGCCAGCCGCTTCTAACTGGCCTCAGCAATGGCATCAGTACTGCCGTAAAGCTAATAGCTACTCATATACTCATATACGTTTCCTATTATTTTTTTACTTAATTTACAAATAGACTTAAGGCGTCACAGGGGGAGTGACTGAATCGAGTGATTCGTTCTCGATCTCTCGACTGCTCTCCTCTCCACCGTGCTGTGCTACTGATATGCCAACTCTAATCTGTAGACCCGCAATTCATAAATATGTTTTTGTTTTTATACTCGCTTTAAGTTCAATACGATAAGAGACTCTGGTGAAAGAACAAGGAATATTCCTAGAGAACAATCAGCCATCAAGCAATACTTTTGATAGGTTCCATCAGTTTGGCTTCTCAGCCATGCGGAATACTAATGTCCAGTCTGACCCCTAGCTACACCCCACCCACACACCCCAAAAACATAATTCCAACAAGTGTGCCAGATCAATTCTGAAGACCCGCATTAGAACGGAGCAGAGGCGATCGCTTCAAGTGCGCGATGTTACTCTTACGAGTAATTATGGCAAATAAGTGAGTGTTGCGGTGGCGTGACTCAGCTCCGCTTTTCCCACATTGCCAAGTATTTTGAGCAGTGCCCTGAGGCTAGGGGGCCCTGACACTGTCTGAGTCATGCTAGTGTGCTGATAAGAGTGATCTATTTATGCTAAGCCTCAAATGAAATAATGATATCAGTGAGCAAACATCAATCACAACGGTAATGGAGTTAGAATGGGCACGATCATGTAAATTGGATTTATTCAATGGCATTCTTTATCGGAGCTTATTTATGTACAGAAGCTGCGGGAAACAAACAAACAAAATAAACGCAACTAATAAGACTATTAATCTATGAACTATATAAATCATATCTAGGGTGGGCTTAGCAATACAAAATAATCAATAATTACGATACGAAAAAGCAACAACAGAAGCAGAAAAAATAATTATAAACGTCTGCTAACTACATCTAGGGTTCGCAACGAGTATTATTCGCGATCGCAAAGTGTCCGTACAGACTAGGGGTGTAAATGTTGGCTACAACTATATATACCTTCATATACATATTTGTATATATGTATGTACAAAGCAACAATTATGTCGTAAGAGGTAGAAATCATCGTTAACCAGTTTGCGCGAAGCCACCAAACTGTGCCACAAGCTCGGCTGAAAGGCCCTAGATTGATGTGATCTGGGGACCACAAGGCGACGTCGCTCGGTCGAGTTGAATCAATGCCTCTGGGTCTGGTCTAATCTAATCTAATCGAATAAGCGCTGGCATGCCACGCTGCACGTCAAAGACTATAGTATGAACGCAGCTGTTAACTGAATTCCCTTAAAGCTGGACATTTGGATGTGGGTGTGGGTGGGAGTGGATGTGCGCTATGACTATGCATGGGAGTGGAGTCTGTTCTTTTTACAGCATTAAGTCTATGCTTACGTAGTGACTAAGGGTTTAGCTAATAATACTACTACCAGACGTCACCAGTCACCAGCTCCGTCTTCCGTCTACGTTTGCAGTCTGCTGAGTTACTCAAAAGTACAACATAATTAACTTAACTAGTTGCTGCTACGACACCAGCAGCCGGTGCTTCGCTCCTGTACCGAATGTGGCCGCTGGCGTGACCTCCGCCACCGCTGACCCCGTTGGTAACGTCGGCGCCGGCTGTGGCTGCAGCGGTGCCGTCGGACAGTCGGCGGGTGTGTTCAACTCATAGGCCATGCCGCCCCAGTGAAGCTTGAAGGTGCGGGTCCGCCATCGTATCGCAGGGTCCCAGAGCGCGTGCAGGAACAGATAGGGCCCCGTCAGCTCCCTGAACAGCCAGCCAATGACGAACTCGAACTTGTGGAACGGCATCGAGCCGTGCTGGACTATGGAGAGCAGCAGCCAGTCCGAGAGGAGCCAGAAGAGTATGTGCACCAAGTAGAACACCAGGGGGTCCCAGTTGAACAGAACCGAGGCTGACCAGGCCGCGAAAGCTCCCAGGATCATGCACTCGGAGAGCGGCTCCAGTAGGATGGTGGTGGGCACCATGGCCACGCGCAGCTTCGCCCATCGTATGAGCCGGGCCTGAAAGCTGCCGATGTCGCAAAGTCCGCTGTTCTGCAGAGCTGGCTGATTGGAGATTCTCATTTTCCATCCCAGCTTTGTCACTCCCTTGGCGATGAAGAAGTCCTCCGCAAGGTAGCAGCCGAAGGCCCTCAGGCCGCCTAGCTGGTCGATTACTGCCTTCCGCAGCAGACACGACATACCCGTGTGACAGTTGATGCCGAGAACATCGGCCGATAGGTAGATCCGGCTCTGGACGGTGCCAAAGAACACCTTCTCGAAGATGGCGGCAAATCCCTCCCGGTCGCAGGTGAATGGCATCTGATGGACCAGGGCGTGTTTCTCAGACATGTTCTGGACCATATCAAGCAGCGTGTCGTTCTTCATTTTGATGCCGCTGTCGGAGATCATAACGAAATCAAACTTCGCCGCCATGTAGCCGGGATGGATGTTGTTGATTTTCGGATTCACGCCCACATCAGAGCCGCCCACAAACAGACGGGCATCTATCCGGGGGTACTTATCCAGCAGCCCCTCGACCAGCTTTATGGCCGGATCGTCCTTGTCCTCCACACAGAATAGCAGCTCGTACACAGGATAGTCCATCGTGAAGAAAGTCTCCAAGTTGTGATGCAAGTTTGGATCTACGCCCATCAGCGGCTTGAGGATGGAGACACCCGGAAGTGGCGACGACTCTGACGGCAACTTGCACGACTTCTTGTGCAGCTTGTACTTCCCGTAGCAAATGGCTATCAGATGGACCATCCAGGTGCCAAACCAGAAAATCATGAAAAACGCTGCGAAGCCGTACAGTGGCAAAGGTAGGTGTGACATCGCCCTGTCCCCTGTCTCTGTGGGCGTGAGTGTGCTGTGGTGTGCGAGTGGCGCTCCCTATCTCGTTGTTTGTCTGACTCTCAGAGAGTGTGTGGTGTGGTGTGTGTCGCTGGGTGGGTGGGCGCTGCGCTGCTGCTGTGCTACAGATTTACTTGGTATGCATTGGTTGCGGTTTGTCAAGCGTTGCCTTTTTTAAAGGTTTTCCCGAATCGTTTTCTCGCGCACATCGATCAGATCAGGCGGTTCGCGTATTAAACATTTTTTTTTGTGGGCAGCAGTGTGACCGAGGATTTACCGATAACATATACCGCCTGACCTTCGGAAATATACCAAAATATACTTCCTCGTTTTAAATATATACCGTAAATATACTCACGGACGCCACAAGATGCGTTGGTATTCCTCGATTTTAATATTCATTTTAATATTACTAGCTAGGTAGCCCTCTCAACACTAAACAAATAATTTTATCCGATAGATACATACGTTTTGTTAAGAGATTGGCAAGTTTTCAGAAGTCCTTTTTCTTTACATTATGTTCAAAAAAAGGTTCACACAAAAACGGCCAAAGCATAAAACGTAAATGTTGACTAAATGTGTTGCTGGTCAACCAAGTTTCTTCTATGCGTATGTTTTTTATCCTGATTTCTTTAAAATTTGTTTTTATTTTTTGTTCCAAGATCCATTGAAACATTATTTTGAATTTTGAAAAACCACCACGAATTGAATAATGTGACATGCTCGAAAAATACAATTATATACCAGGAAGTTGTAAAAAATACCAGTATATACCCTGATACAATAGCGCCAGAGACAACCAGCACTGATCGAAATGTATTAGTTAACACTGAGCTTATTTATTGGTTTTTTTTTGGAATTTCTATAAAAAAAATAATGCTGTGGTCGCACAAAAATTCTCTGTAGAGCAACAGTAGAGTCATCATGGAGTCGCCTTCGCTGGAACGGTACGCTGGGTCGCCGACCGAGGATGAGCCGAAGACAAAGTTCCAGTCGGAACCAACAGATGCTAGCCATATAGTGTCCCGGGTCTTCAAAACAGAATTCGATGCCAAATATAAGATATACGACATGAGAACGCCGCTGAATGCCTTCATGTCTGGGCAGTATAAGCGGAGCGGAGCATACAATACTCTGAGGAATCGGCTTCCCGTGATTTTGACGAATGTGATAGACACCCTGACCAAGGATAAAAGCGAACTGGTTGAAAAATTCAGTGAGGTTTGTAATAGGATACGAGCGTTTACACCAACTTAATCACTAGCACCCATCGATTTTGAACAGGCCGCCCGCGAGGAACTCAAAATCATCATTGGCCTCATCTCCAGGCTGAAGTACGAGCTACAAACGGATAAGCCGTTCCAGGCATTCGCCGGCGAAGGTGAGACAGTTGTTATAGTAGTTGATCCTGCTGTTGTCATACTTCGTGTTGATTACTTCCTTATTGCAGAGCCGGATCGCGCACTCTGGAATAAGTTTCTCAATCTTCTGCCCGATGAGGAGAGCACCGTCTTCAGATCCTGTTGTCTGTATTCCGAGTGTTATATGCACAGGAAACTATACTCTTTTGTGGAGAACAGCATCTTCCTAAAGCCCTTTGATTTCCATGCCAAGATTAAGGAACATTCGTTGACGAGCTGCATGGATGATGTACTCTCCCTCACAAAGTACACGCGGCGCACGGACAACAGCCTGGAAATGTTTGGAGAGCTGCTCAGGATTAACTTGTGGAGCAACTGCAACGAAACGTCCAGAGATCCGGAGGCAACGGCACTGGCTCCGGCACCTTCGCCATTCAATAAAAATGTGCTGGAAAATGTCAGCGCCGCAGATGAATACATACTCGCTAACCAAGCCTCGGAGATTTGGCAGTGCTTGGACAACCGCAAGAAAAATAAGCTAAGCCAAGTTGATTTTATCCTGGATAACGCCGGCTATGAGCTGTTTACCGACTTCATCTTGGCAGAGTTTATGATTGAGAAGGGACTGGCTACCAAGGTGTGCTTTCATGTGAAGGCACATCCCTGGTTCGTGACTGACGTAACGGCGCGAGATTTCCAATGGACGCTGGAATACTTGAGTCAGCATTCAGATTACATCATCAGCTTAATTGGCAAAAAGTTTTTGCAATTCCTGGAAGAGGGAAAGTTTGAATTAGCTCCAATCTCATATTTCTGGACTTCTCCCTACGCATATTACAGGTGCAAAACAGTCGTGTGGATTTGAAGACCTCCTACTAACTTTCGTTTCGTTCGTTTCCAGAATGCGCGATACCGATCCTGATCTATACAGCTCTCTGCAGCAGTCCAAGCTAATCGTTTTCCAGGGCGACCTTAACTATCGCAAACTCTTGCAAGATGTTTGCTGGGACTCCACCCAGGATATGAACACATGCCTGCGCGGCTTCCTGCCGAGCAATATGTGCGCTGTTCGCAGGATCAAGGAGGAGGTCATCTGCGGGCTGCCCGACGGTGTTAGTGAGACTCTGAGCAGAAAGGATCCCCACTGGATGATTTCTGGCAATTATGGCGTCATCCAGTTCGTGGATGGATCGCGGGAGTTTGGCTATTAGTGGGGAAAATGTACCAAAGGCTTTACAGCTTAAAATATTAGTTAATATATATTTAAATCTCATTTAAAAAGTTTTATTGATCTGGCAGCACTGCCACTCATTTACTTGGCGATGGAATATAGTTAATATTGGGCAATATATCTCTCTTTTACAACTAACCATGCAGTATATATGTAGATGTACCAGTTCATACAACGAAAGTGGCGCAGGTGAATTTTCAGCGTACTTTTCAGGTTACGTAAATGTGTGTGTGCCATGTATTCTCCCATACTGTGTTTTTGTGGGTTCTACAATTTTTGGCCGCTCAAACCGAAATTGGTTTTTCGTTTTGTTTTCAGGGTGGCCAGCCAGCTCATGTAGCGACCTGAACTGACCTACCGAAACATAAATGAGGAAAGCCAATTCTATACACATGTGAAGTAACATATACATATATGTATGTACATGTATTTCTAGGTATATATTCACAGATCATATATATTCATACATGCTAATATACATATGTACATATTTGTAAATATACAAAGTTATATTAAAATTATTTTAGTTCAAATCACTTGTTTTATATAATCTGAAAAAAATAAATTTATTAACAAAGTGGATAGTACGTTCGTTGTCGCTTTGGAGTTTAGCGGCAGGGTATTGTGGCTATGTGGTCTTGAATTCTGATTTGGAGCATTCAGAGTATTCACTTATCGGTGTGCCAGCAGCAACCGGAATTCTACTCTATACCGGAAGAAAACAACGGAAGCGGAAAAACCCTTTAAACCACGTAATATTCGTTTGAATTGTTCAATTTGTAAACAATAACAAAGCTACGCATTGCTTTTAGCTAATTGCATTCAAGTTTTTACATTTTTCCCTTTATATCACATTTTTGTATTTTATATTCGGTTGATTTCAGTCAGCTTTTGTCAGAGAGCACTTGCGATGTTTCGTTTCATATTAGTCAGCTTTTGTCAGAGAGCATTTGCAATTTTTTCGTTTCATATCAGTCAGCTTTTGTCAGAGAGCAATTCAAATTTTTCGTTTAATATCAGTCAGCTTTTGTCAGTGTGCAATTAAAAGTTTCATGTCAGTCAGCTTTTGTCAGAGAGCATTTGCAATTTTGGTTTCATATCAGTCAGCTTTTGTCAGCTAGCAATTAAAAGTTTCATATCAGTCAGCTATTGTCAGCAAGCAATTAATAGTTTCGTTTCAGTCAGCTTTTGTCAGAGAGCATTTGCAATTTTGGTTTCATATCAGTCAGCTTTTGTCAGCTAGCAATTAAAAGTTTCATATCAGTCAGCTTTTGTCAGAGAGCAATCAAAAGTTTCATATCAGTCAGCTTTTGTCATCGAGCAATTAAAGTTTCATGTCAGTCAGCTTTTGTCAGCTAGCAATTAAAAGTTTCATATCAGTCAGCTTTTGTCAGCTAGCAATTAAAAGTTTCCTATCAGTCAGCTTTTGTCAGCTAGCAATGAAAAGTTTCATATCAGTCAGCTTTTGTCAGAGAGCAATTAAAAGTTTCATAGCAGTCAGCTTTTGTAAGTGAGCATTTAAAGTTTCATATCAGTCAGCTTTTGTCAGAGAGCATTAGCAATTTTCGTTTCATATAATTCAGCTTTTGTCAGCAAGCATTTACATTTATTCGTTTCATGTCACTCAGCTTTTGTCAATGAGCAATAAATACTTTTTTTTGTTTTATTTTTAATTTTTACATTTATTTTATATTTTTCCTAATTTTTTTCATATATTTTTAATTTTTCCTAAATTATGAAATTTTAAATTTCTAAATATAATGTAGTTGTTTGAACTGGAGCACGGTATGGTACGGTATGGATAGTGCTTGCACTGATATATCGATATATCGATGGTGGAATCGATAGTCATCGACGGTCTTGCAGCTCTAATAGTAAACTTTCCGTGCAATCTTCCCACAACCGCGCCATTTATTTATCAAAAACAACGACCCTTTTAACTTTCAACTTCAACAACTTTGAAAATGAGTTCGCCCTTAGATGCCGATTTTGATATCAAGAATGGAATTATTGATGCAGAGACGCCTCCGCAGACAGAGTTGGCGGCCCTATATAAGCAGTAAGTGCCTGCTAAATATAGCACATTATATAGATAATGGTCCATATGTAACACAGCTATACTATATGCGCAGACTAATATTTACATATATCTATGGACATGTGATTACTCGCTTACAGGAGTTTTGCCTATTACACGTTCCGCGTGCGCCTGCCATCGACTTTGGCCACAATTGTCGCTTCGCTGGTCAAGGACAAGGACGAACTTTTGGCCACATATGGTGCAGTGAGTAGTTGTTGCCATGGTCCATGGCAATGCCAACGCGTAACCTTGATTCCCTCCATTGACTCCACAGGACGCAGGCGCGGATATTGAGCGAAATGCGGCGGCTGTCACGCAGCTGCGCGAGGAAATTCTCAGCAACGGACCCCTGTTGCCCTTTGAGGGCAATGGTATGTGCTAGCTAATGTTCCAAAGCCGCCCCACAGCTAAAGTATTTCCTATTTAGATCCCGATACGCAGATGTGGAACGCATTCCTTGAGAAGCTACCCAAGGAGAAGCGGAGCTACTTTGGTGCCTGCTGGCTCTATTCCGAATGCTACATGTACCGCAAAATCTCTTCAATTTTTCAGGCCACACCACGTCTGTCCGACTTTGACTACTTTAGGGAGCAGAAGCAAACTGCGGCTAAGCTCAGTGTCGATGCCATGCTGGCCGTGGCAAAGGCCACACGCCAGAACGAAAGAAACTCAGATACCTTCCGGCAGCTCATCAAACTCAATTTGTGGGGCAATCGCTGCGATCTGTCCATCACCTCCGGCAAGCAGGTGAAACCGACTGGCAATGCCTTCGAACAGGTCACAGATCTGGAATCCAAGCTGCTGATAGACGGCACTGCCGCCATTTGGCAGGCAATCGACGGAGGCTCTGGGGACGGCATTGTTGATATAATCTTCGATAATTCCGGCTACGAAGTGTACACGGACCTCATTCTGGCCGAATACATCATTGACAAGGGCCTGGCCGCGAAGGTGCGATTCAATGCCAAGGCCATTCCCTGGTTCATATCGGACGTGATGGCCCACGACTATCACTGGACTCTCCAATTCCTGGCCGACCATCCAGATGCTGTGCTCAGCGAGCTCGGCAAAAAGTGGCAGCGTTTCACAGCCGAGGGCAAGTTCGAGTTGTCCCCGCTCGAGCACTTCTGGACAAGCCCCTACGAGTTCTACCGCATGCGCGAGGAGAAGCCGACCCTCTATGCGCGGCTCCAGGAGGCGCAGTTGGTAATATTCAAAGGCGACCTTAACTATCGCAAACTTCTGGGCGATTTCTCCTGGCCCAGCACGGAATCCTTTGACACCTGCCTCAGGGGTGAGTTAACCCATGAACCCATCTATATTCTAATAAGAATCTAATCATCATTCATTAATTTCTCTTTCTCTAAGGCTTCCGTCCATCGCATCTTTGCACCCTGCGCACTGTGAAAGCGGACCTGATTTGCGGCCTAGGGCAGGGAGTTGCCGAGCAACTCTTTGCCAAGGACAAGGAGTGGATGCTCACCGGGGAGTACGGCGTCATACAGTTTGCGAGCAAGTAAACCATAGATTAAGATACAGAAACTTATGAATAGTTGAATTGTTGTAATCTTAGATCTTAGCTAAATTGTTAATGTATAGCCTTTATTGCATTGTTATCGCTTACAACACCCCGCCTCCCCCCATCAGAGATTCTCCCTCCAAAGGGAAAGTCAATAATATACTCGTAGAAAAGAGAACAGTTTGAAATCATAGCTTTGCCTGGCAGGAAGCCATCAAATTTTAAGTTTTAGTACTAATGTTGAGCGACAAAATGGATCAGTCCACTGAGATGACCAGCCAGACGGACGTTGACTCTACTGTCGAGATCAGTCGCTCGGCCAAGATCCAAAAGGCGGAGGACCTCGTATTCAACGAAAAGCACCAAATATATGACATAGCACCCAAGCCGCGCGACGAGTTGTCTGGCCATTTCCAGCGAAGTTTCGCATATTTCACGATTAAGCACCGCTCACCCATGATGTTGGGCGATATGATTACTTTCCTACACGACTACGAGTCCAATATAATGGAGATCTTTGGAGACTATGCGCACTTCGATCTGAAAAGGATTTCGTGGAGCCTGCAGCTACTGCGCGATGAGATACAGGACAACCAGGAGTTTCAGCTGTTCCACGGCAAGGCCCCAGATTCAGATGACTGGAATCGGTTTATTTGCAATCTGGACGAGGATAGGAATCGCTGGTTTTCCTCAGTCTGGCTGCACGCTGAATGCTATATGTATCGCCGCATTTGGGCCATTTTTAGGCGCTCGGATTCGCTCTCCAGCTACGACTACTTTGCCCAGAAAAAGATCGATGCCACTACTAGTGTCGTTAAACTAATGACAGATGTTATCACGGCCATGCGGGTAATGAAGCGCTCTCAGGAGAAATTTCAGCGCATGTTGAAGCTGGCCCTGTGGAGCAATCGCTGTGATCTGTCCATAAACAAAGAGGCTCCAGATGACCTGTTGCTGATGCTAATGACGGACTACGAGTCTGATCTGCTTGTGGATCAGTCTGCGGATATCTGGCGCATACTCACCGAGGCCTGGGACCCCGTCTATGTGGACATTGTGTGCGATAACGCTGGCTTTGAGCTCTTCACAGACCTCCTGCTGGCCGAGTACCTCATCGAATCGGGCTTGGCTCGCAAAGTGCGATTCCATGTCAAGGCCATTCCTTGGTTCATCTCCGACGTCACCAAGCAGGACTTTCTCTGGATGCTGTCCTTCCTCCGCCGCCACGAGATTGCCGAAATAGCCTCATTTGGACGGCGACTGCGCCGCTTCATGCGGGATCGTTCGATCATCTTGTGCGACACCTGCTACTTCTGGACCAGCCCCTACGACTGCAGCCAGTTGAAGAAGCGCCTGCCTTGTCTGTATGTCTCTCTCAGCGAGGCAGCGCTGGTCATTTTCAAGGGGGATCTCAACTACCGCAAACTGCTGGGCGACATTAACTGGGATTACACAGCGCCTCTGATCGAGTGCCTGCGTGGCTTCCTGCCGACCAGCGTGTGTGCGCTGCGGACCATCAAGTCCGACATCTACTGCGGCCTACCCATCTGCACGGTGGAGTGGCTAACCGAGGACGATCCCCACTGGATGAGGACGGGCAAGAAGGGTGTCATCCAAGTGGCCATCATGCACAGACACTCGGGGGATGCACTAGTTTAAGGACACCCAGCAAAGGATGATCTCGCACTCGTAGTTGTATTATTTGATACAATACAGCACATAATACGTATGCTATTGTCGTTTTATTATTATTTTATGCCCTATGACCTAGTGGTAGGCGGTGTAAGTCATTAAAATAAGTATTGCATTCCATATTACAGACTACGGCTAAGCATTACCAAGTAAGTATGAATGGTAGAAAAATATGTATGCTCTAAGGCCATATTTATAGCTATGTGTAGATGTTTAGATGTACTCCTGCTATCCAGTAGGTGTTCAGATCCCTAAGCAGATGCAGATTCAGGATATCGACTGCGACTGCGATGCACATCAAATTTCAAGTCTTATCAATTGCTGTTACAAGAAATTAGGAAAAAAATACAAAACAAAAAACTTTAGTATTAGTTTACGTTTGTGGTCAGATTAGGCACATCTCCTGGTCATCCTCCATGTCCTTGGGGTTGTTGTAGTACTTTATTTTAAATATAATCCAATAAATTAATGGATTTGTTTGCATTCTGGGTCTCCTGCTTCTGCTCGTTTGGAGGGATGGCTGATAGCTAAACCTGACCTGACCTGACCGTTGCAGCTCAGAGGCCACTGTTCTGGTTGAGCTGCTGATATGGCGTCAGATCTTTGGTGATCGAGAAGAGGGCTCCGTCACGAACCATCTTGCATATGAGGGCGCCCAGATTCTTGGCATCATCGATGCCGGAGTGAGCACGTCCCTCGAAGGTCAGGTTCACATGGGACAGAGCATCGGCAAAGTTGCAGGGACGATACTTGTACCATTCCCTGTAGATGGCCTTCGCGTCTATCCACTGATTGAAGCAGGCTGGCTTGCGTATTCGCTTGCGTGTGCACTCCTTGGCCAGACAGATGCCAAAGTCCCAGTCCGTCCAGGTGACGAAGGCACAGTTTCCCAGTATATTGGATTTGCTGACCTTCGGCAGCACCAGGTTGCGCACACGCAACTCGTTCCGCAGCCATTCGCAGAACAAATTGAGTGCCGTCTGCAGCGGCACACCCGCCTCTACTGTCTTTTGCTGTATGCCCGTCAGCTCAGTGCAATAATTGCTCAAGCGCGGCGACTCCAAGGGTATTACGTACGTGTGAAACTCGGACTCGATCTTGCCAGTTTTCAGATTGACCAAAACGGCTGGGAACTCTGTAAATCACGAGATTAGTAACTTTTTGTGTTGTGTGTTCAATGCCCAATGTGGGGACACTCACCAATTATCTCCGACTCTCTCCATTGTGGCGGGGCTTGCTTCTCCCAACAGGTGGCCTCGAAGTCCACGGAAATGGCATAGGTATAGGGCTGCATTGACAACTGCTTCGATTTGCGCGATTTCTTTGTCTTGATGGGCACTGCGTTGGCGGGAGCTGTGATGTCTGCCTCGTTGAGCGACTCCTCAGGATCGTTGGCTGGATCTGGCCGAGCTCCCTCCACGTAGATGGTATCAATCAGGCCCAGTTGCCTGCAAACACAAAAAGTAAACAAAAAGTCACAGATTAAATTTGTGCTTTGCTTTGGGAATGTAAAGAGTGTTATGGACAGTTGAAATTACTACAAAGCAATTAAGAAACGATTCTCCGGACTGAGACCCTAACCTCTTCTCAGATGTTTTTGCCGTAGCAGACGATCATGGGCTTTTGCTCCCACAGCAGCCCGTTAGTTTCGCCCAGGGCTTTGGCTATCATCTCTGGATCGGGCAGGTTGCTGAATGTGACGAAAGCCTGCCCCTTCATGCGACCCTGCTGCATCACTTTGATCTCCAGGTTCTCTGGCGTCGTGTACTGCGAGTACAGTTCGCGCAGCTGCTCTTCGTTGATGTTCTTGTGGAGGTTTTTAATGTACAACTTGTTGCTGGGCTCGCCCTCTTTGTAGTTCTTGTAGATGTGCAGCGCCTCCAGCTCTTGTATGGACAAACGATTCTCTGGCTTGGCTACCACTGGATCTAGCGTCTGCGGTAGTTTGAGCTCAATTTTGGGTGCCGCAAAGGTGGGAGCTGGTGCTTCATGCTTGGTATTCGAATGACTGGCCTGCCTGACGGCTTGCTGCACTATTTGTCGCGCTCTCTTCAAATTCTTCTCCTTGGCAGCAGTGGATGTGGAGGGTGGGGGACATTTTCGCTTGGCCGTCGGCTCTGTTTCGTCGCTCTCTAACTCGCTTTCACTCTCGCTGGGTATGATCTCTGTCTGGATGCCGACGCTGTGCCGGTGGCTCTGCACGACTAGCCTAGAGACTCGCTTCTTGAAAGGCGGCTCGAGATTCATGCGATTCATCAAATGGAGAACCTGCTGATAGAAGCGCGTATCAGCCTGCAGTGATTGACCAATCGCGGCCAGAATCTCTGCGTTGATGGGGGGATAGCTATAGCGGAGATACGGCGGCGGCGGCTGCGTAAAGTCACACTGATTATTGCAGGCATATAGCCTTTGCACGTACTTGCTGATCTCCTGCTTGGCAGTCGCCGCGGATTCGGATGGCGGTGTCTTTGTCTGGGTGGATTTGTTGCCACGGCTGCCGTCGTGGGCGGCACGCGGTCCAAACGGACTCACGCAGAGCGGCTTGTCTAGTATGTCGCTGAGGCCGTTCAGTTCTTCCAGCGCCTTTTGGGCTTCGCCGGCATCGGCGTACTCGATCACGGCTCGCCGACCTCCGTAGGAGCTCAAGGAGCGTGGTATGATCAGCTTACACTCCCGTATCAACTGCGCCAGCTCGTCCATGTCGCAGGGCAGCTTCTTTATCAGCAATTTACTAGTCGCCACACTCATTTTCGTAGCGAATTTGAAAAATATTTTTTTGGAATGCAAAACATGCGGCATGCAGTGTGACCGCGGAATTACCAATAAAATATACCGTCAAACCCTCCGAAAAAAAAAATATACCGAAATATACCTTGTTATTATTAAAATATACCGTAAATATACTGACGGACACGCCAAGATATTCCTCGATTTTGATATTCAGTTTAATATTACCAGCTAGTCGGCCCTCTCAGCCCTAAGAAAATAATTGTACCCAATTCTTCAATAAATTTGATACAAGATTGGCTAGTTTTCAGAAGTCCTTTTTCTTTGCATTGTGTAGAAAAAAAGGTTCAAACAAAAGCGGCCAAAGCATAAAACGTAAATGTGAACTAAATGTGACGTCATTGTCGCTGGTCAAAAAGTTTCTGCTACGCGTATGGACATTTTTATACCTTATTTTCTTAAATTAGTGTTGAATTTGTTGTTCCAAGCTGCTATTATTATTATTATTAAACATATATTTAATTTTTACTAGATTCATGCGTTTGAGTACACTTTGTGCTACTTTAAATTGCGCCTAACAGCACAGTTTAGTGGCACCGGTGCGCGCGCTTTTCAAATGAGTTCCGTAACGACGGGCAGGTCCCATTGTTTGGTCGATAAATCAAAAAAACTACAAGTGCATTTTTGGTTGCATAAAGCAACTGTTTCCTCTTACTTTCACTAATTGCCGTTCATCACAGATTGCCATCATAAGCCGATGCCACCTCTGCTTGGGTCGACTGGCATATCCATAGCACCCGAGTCGCTATCCATATTCATCCGTGGGAATGGAGAAGAGACAAATATACAAATCGCGTGCCCATCACTTGATAGCTAATCTTCAGAGCGCGTGCACTTTAAAATTAGATACATTATCCGGCTGACGCTGCTATTTTGGATCATTACAATACGTTTTCAATTCCATTACAACAGTTTTCCATTTGACCAAATGGCTGTGCAGCAGGCGCCTCTAAAGTCAATGCACTTTTGGCGCACGCTGCGAGAGCATTTTTTAATCAAATTGAATTCCACATGGAAAAGGACTGGCATGATCTGCTTTTTGATTTATGGAACACAAAAACAAACATACACAGTCATGGGGCGGTTATAAAAAGATCAGCACTCAAAAGCAGATTGCATAAAATTTGCAATGATTAAATGGACAACAACAAGCAACCAGATCCGAGTGGGGCAGAGAGATAGAGAGAGGGCGATGCAGACACACGAGACACTCTCACTCTCAGTTTTCGCTTTCGCTTTCGTACCATACGCGGAAGTCCACTTTTTTGCCCACAAGCAAAACACAAAAAAAAATGGATGAATGAACTCTGTCTGTTTGTGCCTCTGCGAGAGGGGCAGCAACTCTTGAATTCACTTTTACTTGCAGCACAAATTGAATCGACTGCGAGCGAGGCGGCTTTGCATTTTACATTCCAAGTGACTTTAATGGGTTAAGCTATATTTAGAAAATTGCCAGCCAAGTGGGTGGAAATGGCAGTTTAGCACAAAAAGGTAAATACATACCTAGATTTTCGAAAGGAACTGCGTGCAATATGGAAGGAAATTTAGGGCAAAGAATAGACCTTTTTATGGGATGGTTGGCTAGTTCAGCTGTAACACAAACTCTGAGATCTAGAACTCAGCAATAAATTCCAGTCAACGACTGCAGGGCAGTTCGTCCTCTTTAACGCTACGACTGTGGTCGACTGTTTCAAGCTGTTCGGCTTCTGATTTATGGAGAAACACTTGGCGTATTTTATTGTTTCCATAGTACGAGTAGGTATGATTAATTTCAAAGGAAACCATCATAGCGGGCCAGCAGCGGCAACAGGTTTCTTGACAACTGTGTTCGCCCTCTCTTTTTCAAATTAATTCGGACCGATGACGATGACAAGCCCCTTTTTACACATTTGCCATCCACTTAACTATTCCTCCCTCCGCCTTCTGCTTCTCCACCCACTAATTGGACAACTAAAACATCTGAGTGAAGTGTGATTTAAGTTCCAGCAAAACAATAGGCGCCCAGAGGCTTAACTGGCACTTAAACACCAGTGAAAACCATTTCAATTAACTACAAATTTACTGGGGGCATACACGGGAGTGCATTGATTATGGCTGCCTGATTGCAGGCAGAGTCATGATTATTTGTTTACCAAATGTGAAGCGTGCTCGAGCACAACAGAGCTGGAAGCAAAGCAAAAGGTATAAATAACAGGGGATTTAAAGCGAATATTAAGCAGATCTCTCCCAAAATAACTCAAGTTCCACAGTATCAAAACGTCAAATGTCATACCCGTACGTGGATCAAAGTACGGAATGCAGCAACAATTATCACGTGCTGCTACAAGTATGCAAGCCAATTGACTGCCCCTTGGGATTGATAATTGCCACTTGCAGATGTATTTATTTATGGATGATTACAGTCAAGGTCCTGGGAGTGCATAATACATGGGGAGCAGGCGCCCAGGGGCTTAGGCGCCTTTGGACTTATTGCAATTGATAGAAATTAGTGGAATTGTAGACGGAACTCGAGAAAGAGGGGGAATGGGCCTGAGAGAAATTATATATATTTATTGCGCATACGCCACGTGCCGCGCGTGCATACAATTTTCCTGGGAAAGGTCGAAAAATGTATGACGACGAAGACTTTCTCGCTCCCCTACCATGCACAGCCCTGCTCTGAACTGCCTGTCCCTGTCCCGGTCCCCTGCTACTGGTGGTAGAATTGCATTCATTTGTTTGTGTTGTACAAGTATTTGTGTACGAGTATGAGAGAACCCTTCACTTCACTTCATTTCATTCATTTCTTTAATGTATGTATGTATATTGGTATGTATATGGTATATTGCATGTATGGGTTCGTTCTATTCGTTCTTCTAGTTGTATTTGTATCTCTATATGTGAGTTTTCTGTCCGACATGCTCTTGACTTTGGATAAGTTTGGTGAAAACTGCTTTCAGCCGGATTTCCCGCGTTCTCTAACCATCAAAAAACCAGACGTTGAATTGCGCAAAACGTTCACTGGTCAGGATTCTGTGCTGGGGACCTTGTTTACCTTCAAAATACTCTACAATCGATCTTAGAGAAAATCAATCACTGCAATGTTAATATAAATCTTCCTAAATCAAGTTATCTGCTGCGATGTTTATGTGGGAATTTGGCGAATGAATTTCTGGCATAAAGCGTATGGTCACTTCGTACTTGTCTATCCACTCAATTGCTCTGTTTGATCTTCAATTTGTGCGCAGCAGTTAATGTACTGCTATGTGTATGAGTTTGATATCATTGTTGGCATGAATAGCCTATAAACTGAGCAATATTAATAAATTTGTTTGATTTCAACCAAACGGGTTCCTACTGGTTCTGCTGGTGCTGCTGCTGTAACTATGAGGCAATCGAGGAAGTTCTCATAGATTTATTAATCATCTATTATTAGCTCTTGCTGTAACGAGGAACAATGGTACATTGCGATTGCTTAACTATTGCAAATAATTCCTGTATTTAATATGCATGTGTGTCTCGCGTTTGACATTATCTGGAATTATTTTATTTAATCAGTTTCTGACGACGGGTTTCCCCCTGTAACGAATTTTGAAACTCGTTGAAATATTTGTAAGCTTTGCTGTCCATCCGTGGGAGCATGCAGTGTATTGCGAGTATTTCCAAGTAGTACTTACAATGTTTGCATCTGACGTTGGTATGGGATTTGGGTATTGGGGCTAGGGGTGTGTTGGGCTGGTTTGTTTGCTGGTTATTCAAACTGGTTTGCACGAGATACAGTATTCCTAATACGAGAGGGAGAACCAACAGCACTGCGACATGTTCGAAGATTGCGCAATCCGCTATCGCTTCTGCAGCAGTGTACTCACGAGTGCAGGGCCAAGACTTCCCATTGATCGATCAAGTGCATCGCGGACTGCGTACTATCACAAAGGAGGAGAACTAGGAGCAGGTTGAAAGAACTCTGTGGTGGCGTATCCTATAGATGGATCAGCGATCTACCCTCAGGAGTGTATCAGCAGCTGCACAACGTATCGCAATGCGAGTTATCTCTGGCTCGAGTGACAAATCTAAACTGACAATAAAATTGTGGGATTATGAAGCATCCCAAATATTAGCATTTGGAATTTTGTTGTTTGTGTTCACAGCATAGCAGATAAAATACCAACAACAATATAGAACAGAGAATAAATTCCATTTATATAAATACTACTACGCATTTCAATTAATAAAATAGTCATAATTAAATTAAAGCCCAAGTCACAGGCGCTGGCTATTGCACGAGTCGTATAACAATAATGTCTTCCCATAAGTCCGACGATTACCTATACAGACGAAAGTTAAAAGTGAGTATGTATGCAGAGTATATGCATATGTATGTAGTGATACTATTTATACAGTAACTCGCGAACATTTCGTCATATAGATTACAAGCTTTATCAATCCAGTAGCAGCAGAAGCAGCAGCAGCATCCCTATGCCGTATTACTCTTATTTGCCTTTCGCAAAGTTTCATTGTGTTATTCGTTCATACTCGTACATAAAAAAGTTTCCATTCCATTCTGTCTCTGTCTATATCTGTGTTCCCTTTATACTATATACTAGGTATATTATTGCATATGGCATGTGCAAGCCCCAACCAGCAGCAGCAGCAGGCCAGACGAGGACATATTGGGGCCATCCAGTCAGTCATCCAGCTGGAGATACAGATAAAGATACAGATATGTACATACATCTTTTGTAGATACAATCCGCCGCCTTGACTGCCTGCCACTGCACTTTTACAGCTTCCAATGCAATGCTGCTGTTCTGTTGCTCTGTACCAGTGCCTGCCCTGCCCTGCCGCATTTGTCATCTGTTTAGAGAAGCTGCACTTCAGAGTTGAGACTGGAGTGGAGCATTCGTTTTCAGCTCCAATTACAATCAATTACAAATGAGGACTAGGAGTATTTTTGGACTTGGCAAAACTGCAAACGCATCCCTTGATTGGTACTGTCAGGGGAGGTCGCCCCTCAACGATGAATGAGTCAATGGTAAGGAAGTAGCAATGGGTAACAGCAGCCATAAAGTGGGGCTATGGGCCGACTCCAATATAAAAATATAAGAATATGTAAATCAAATATGAATCCCGCTAATAAAGCGTGAAATGAATGGGGGCCAGCCATACAAACCGCCTTGAACCAGCTCTAACCCAATTCGCAATCAAATGACTTGAGACATTTGCCTTTCCTTTTGATTCATGCTTCTGTAATGTGAATGTGTACGCAATCTTTACAGTGAGTGCTGCCAAGAGAAGACATCTGCCTAGGAGGAATACTTTTACCCCATATACCAAATGGGATCATTAGAGGACGTTAGGTACCCTCCTCTCGCTTACCCTGATGTACTGGCCAATCAAGAAATTTCACCGTATAGTATTTAGCATGTAATTCTATGTACAGTTGCGGCAGAAATAATAGCACTGTTTGGTACCCACAGTTTTTTTTGTTTCAAAACATGAACTCTTACCAACATATTTTGCCCTCTACTATAATATCAATTAGGTTTACATGTCTCCTCTCTGATAGAAGTGTGCTTACTCGCAAATTCCTAACGGTTCTTTTACTATAGGCACTTTTCCAAAAAAGAAGCGAAATAGGACGGCAACAAAAATAGCACTAAAATTTGTTTTTTATAAAAACTTTTACTTTTCCGAGCTTTTTGATATTTTATGATCTTGATTAAATTAAAATTCGGTGTCTTAAGTAGATTGTGGCAAGAACCTAACAAAATAAAAGTAGTTTTGGGCCTTAGAAACGACTTTAGGTAAGAAAAAAGCAAGAGGATCAAAACTTTTATTCCAGAAGGAGACACCTATCTTAAGGTTAATCCAATTGTTGGTTGATCATTGAGAATTGATTCGTAATGCTTTAAAACATGCAACCAATAAAAAACACATGGAGTAAAAGTCGCGATACCGCCATGTCCGGTCAAACTACTGCTTGATGAGAGCAAGAAGGGCCCTTATAAATCGTCCACAGAGCTAAAAAAGGATCTTAAAAAATCGCCAATGATGTGCAAAGTTAGTTCTTGCATACAAGAACATAAATTAAGTGCCAAAAGTCCGAGGAAAAATTCACTTTAGGAAGAAAGCCATGGGGCAAAGTGAGTGCAGTATGCAAATAGCACTGGAGTTGTCCCAAAGAAACATCATGTTGTCCGAAGAAAGTCAAATTGTTTTTTTTTTGTGGAAAAGGCTCTCAATCTTATGTATAACGACACCTAATGCAGAATAAAAACCCCTGGCTAATATATATAACCATTAAACAGTCAGAGACAGGTATCATTGCATGGACATGCTTTTCGTATTATTGAGGTGGTCCAATACATGGCACAAATAGATGATGGATCAACATGTCTATATTAAAATATTAGAAAACAATGATGCTGCCTTATATGGAATGGGAAATGCCGTTGTTTTGTGTCTGCCCTCAGGACAATGATCCAAAACAGACCAGCAAGGAAGCTCGAAAGTGGTTCGAGATCAGTGTGTTTAATGTAATGCATTGGCCTGCTTTGTCGCCAGATATGAACACCATGAAAAATCTTTGCGCTAAAGCTAAAAAATATGTTTCTGATACGAAACCAATGAACAATATTGATCTTTGGGGTATCAGGCATTATTGGTGGAGCCATATCTCCCAGGAAATGAGCGAAAATGAGGTGAACTTTCATGACAAGTCGCTGAGACACTGTGGTTGCTTCGAACGACTTTAAAACAAAATATTAACCTTTGAATATAACTAAAGTAACCTACTTTAATGAAAAATTTGGAAAGCTTCTTTTAAATTTGCATTTTTTTTTTTAATTTTTGGTAATCAGTGCTATTTTTGTTGCCGCCTAAATTCCTGAATAATTCCATTTCTTTTCAATAATTTTCGTTTGAAGTCTGCAATGCGAACTATTGCTTACGAAAACATTAGATTACATCCTAAAGTATATATATTAGTTCTTAAACCGTGCATTAGTACCACTGTTTAAACAAAATCCTTCAATACAGAAAATTTAGTGCCATGGTGCTATTATTTATGCCACAGCTGTATGTGGCGCGTAATGTTTCGGAGCACGAGGGCAATCATTCAGCAGGCCAATCAACTGATCAGTGACTTAACGCCTATGCGGCGTTGTTGGTTTACTGTGGACGGAGGGGGCAGTGTACGTTTAAACAACATAAATATCAGCCGTAATCAAGAATGAATTAATAATCGCCCAACCCGCCCACCGCTACAAGCAGCTGAAATTCAAAACAACCGATTCATTGAAATTTGTTATTGTTTGTGACAATTGTACGGATAATCAACAAGTGATGCTATCTTATATTAAACAATCGGCACGAGTTGTGGCAATCGTTATAATATAATCTATTCCTTGGGAGTATCGCATTTAGGGGGAGTATTTTTAGCAAGCAATTGTACTACGCTCCAGGGCCGCGTGAGTGCATTGACCAAATGGCCAACAATAACAGCAACCACTAAAGGGGAAACAAATATTTAAGCAAAAGTTATTACATGCTTTAAGTAATTGTTTGACTAAGAGGAACAGCAACAGAGAACTGAAAGTCAGGGGTGGATTCGCACCCAGAGAGTTATTATATACAACCTGATATGTAGTAAGATCCTAATCCTAGTTCACAGAGATTAATCATAATGAAGGGATAAATGGGATATGGGTGCCCGCTTTACACTACCCTCATAGGTATCACTCCGCTCCTGGTTAATGGAGTAACCTACGTAATTATGCCCCCCGTTAAGTGGAAACGCAAACAGAGTAGGAGAAGACGCTTTTAACGGTGCAATTTCGAATTTTCGAAGCCGGTTTCAGTTTCAGCGCGTACATATATGTATATAGGTACCATAAATACCATTATGTATATAATACCACTATATGGGCATATATTTAAGAACTCACCTTGCCAGTTTTATCAAGGCCATCTTTGTTGTCGATTGGAATTGAATCTTTCTTCGAAAAATGTATAAATTATTTCTATCAAAAATTCGTATTTTTTGTTGTCTTTTTTTTTTTTTTGGCAGTGCAGCAAGTAACGGTAACTAGGCAGGAGGCGTAGAGGAGAGCGGGAGTGGCGGAGACGGCTGCGGAAAGCGCAATTCCTTTTGTTGTCTGCTCCGGCACACCGTCACAATCGCAATAACAAAAACACCAACAACACACAGGCAGGATGACAGGCAAAACACACACACACGCGAAAGCACAGGAACAGTTAGAAAGAGAGCGAGAGACACCGGCACGAAAGCAGCAGCTAAATAACAACAAAACCGGATCAATTCGCTTTTTCGATATTTGGTCTGTGGTTTTGTTAATTATTTAACGCGTTTGTTTACATTTTTGACTGTCACACGAATTAAATACCGCTGTCCAAGAAAACTTGAAACGAAATATCATTGAAGTCAGTGCAGTTCACTTGCATTGCAAATGTTCACTTTCTATTTCGCAAGCCACGCCAATAATATCTCCACTTCATTCAAATGTTGTTAACTCTTAGCTAATCTTGTTGTTGCTTTCAATTTGTTTATCACGCGCGCAGCAACCGCTCAATTCAAAAGTTAAGGAATTTTTGAGATATTGAGATGTTGGTGGAAAGAAGAAGAGAAAGAGCAATTCACAGGCAAGTTCAAATCGCAGTTAAAGTCACAACTTCTCGAAATTTTATTTTACAGCAATAACTGAAATTGGAGTTTGGCAATTTCCCAATTGATTGAATACAATATACGATTTTTCTCAATTTAAGGAATATTCGATTTTAATTAGAGAGATAGCTCATTATTGCGTTTAAAGAAAGAGCTTTGAGATACAACTACGTGGCAACACCGTAACTCAACGTAATGTGACAGTCTGGGTAGGCTTATTTGCCGCCAAACTGTTGTTTGAAATTTAAGTCAACATTTTTGTCACTAACAAACCTTTCTTTTATAGAAAAACAACTCGCTTTGTGTATATTTTGTAATATTTTATAGAATTAACATTAAGTAAAACAAAATTACATTGGACAAAATGTGGGAGCAGCTGGAAAAATATCGCAATAACTTTTTGCACCTAGAAGTCAAAGATGTACTCAAGTCCAGCTCCATAAACTGCCATCAAAATACGGGTAAGTGGGGATTGGATATTTTTTGCAGGTCTATATATACGAAAGTGCTACCTTAGAATGGAAAGAGGCCATGGAAAAGCGGGGAAAGTGCAAATCCTATCCACACGACTGCACCCCGAGCTCCCCGTACTTTGAGGATCGGGCACAGCTGGCCTACGGGTGGTTTGCTTTACCCAAATTGATGAAAGAAATGGACAGTGATGTGTGTCTGACCCATTGGAAGGCCATTGTCTCGCTGACAGAGTTCCTATTAAACCCGTTGAATGCTCAAAGAGCCATCACTGAAATGGACATTGTGAGAAAGTGGGTTGACGGTTGAGTCTGCATTTTGGAGCTGATGGATGATCTGTATTTTTTTTTTTTTTTCCGTTTCAACAGGGTGAAGAATGCCTTTATGAGAATGCGATTGCGGATCCACAAAGAAGAGTACCGTGAGGTGGAAACATACCTAAAGATTTTCAGTGAGTACAGTGTGGACTATAGCATTAATGCATCAAGCAATAAATTGTTTATACCCCTCCCCTTTTTAGACATTCTGTCTCGAAATTTAAATGGCGCTGAGAATATTGCTAACCGAAAATGTCTGAGGATTGAGTTCTACAAAATTATACAGAATCGAGTGCCACTCCAAGAAGACTTGGCCGCTGAAATCTTACGCAATTTGACGGGCAAACCAAAAGGTAATCAATCCATGGTACACCTTAATTATTCAATTGCTAAACAATATTCTTCACCAGTTTTGAAGATCGTGATGGAGGATCCCGATAATTTAACCTCAGCGGCTGTGATATTTCAGCAGGATCCTTGCCAACCCATATATCCGCGGCATTTCTGGCACCATCTGTGCCACATGCTGGAGCTTGAACCCGAGCGCGGAATTGAACTCTGCTTGTTTGAGTTCCTGCACTCGCGGATCCAAAACCGCCTACCTTTCTACTGGTGCATGGCCACCAAGGCCTTCGCTCTGCTCCTCCGCTGTCCAGAGGGCCAGCGCCGCTTCGATGCCGTTGATGGGGTGAAGCTGCTGTACGAAGTTTTCCAGGAGATCGAGACCAACCCCAAAAAATTGCTGCACCGACAGAAGGTGATGAGCTGGGAGTTTGTGGTCCTGGCCCTCCTCAACGGCCTCCACAGCAAGCGCGCCCTTTGGCGTAGCCGGGAATTTACGCCGTTGCCCTGCTATGTGGGTCGCCTGATGTCCACCGAGACCAATCCCCGCCTGCAGGTGTACTGCCTGAAGGCGCTGCGACAGCTGGGAGTGATGCCGTGTATCAAGCGCTACATTATCGGCAACTGGCTGGAGGATGTGCGTCAACTATTCTGCCTGGATGCGGATGCGGAGTGTGCCCGGGATGCTTTGCTTGACTGGCTGCGTCGCGATATAGCTGATAGCAGCTAATTCTCATCCTCATCCGTCCACCCACACACGTAAATTATTTATTTTCGGTTTCATTCATTCATTCCGTTATTTGAAATTCCACTGCAAGCCGTTGGAAACATCGCAGCAGAATTTGCACACTTAAACATTTCCCCGCTTTCAAAGACGTTAAGATAAATTATAACCGTTTCGAACTACCCCTAAATGTCCCAAAGAAAAGTCCCAAATCGGTTCAGAGAGAGAGCAAGAGAGAGGTTTTTGTTCCGGTTTATTGTCAGCTGTTTTCTTGTCAAGCGGGAAAATCAAAACTTGAGCAAACAGTTTTCCCTCTTGTAACACAATTGAATACTTGAATTGAAAATTGAATAATAATTTGTGTGTAGGCGCACAAATACACGGTACAGTTTGTATTTTTCCTTGACCCTATCCCTCGATGATATCCTACTGCCAGTCAACCATCATATTGCTGCAGTTTCCGTATACTTAATAAATGCACAACTAAATGAAAGGCAGGCACGAGAGAGGGAGATGGAAAATTTTCCAATTTCCGATGCCTGTGCATCCCACAACAATAATGAGCAGTGACACTGCAAGGACTGTGCCGGGATAACCACACCACAACAACTGTCCGCAGCTGGACAGTGTCGTCCACGGCAACCGCAGTTTGCGGTCCTTCTGGCTTGGGCTTTCCATCTACATACAAAATAATTCCCTTTTTTTTTTCTTATTATTATTTTTCTGCGGTGACAAACTTGGCAACGAGTTGCGATTTCTTTTTTAATTTATTTGGATTGGTAAAGGGAGCAAAGAGGCTGTCCCCGCCAGTTTCTGCTCTCCCACATTCCACATACAATCGGCAAGTTTTGTGCCCTGTCATCGGAAGATGGCTCGTCCTTCTTGGTAGCAATTTTCCAAAGTCTCTGCAGTCCCTGGAGACCGGACCGGACCGGACTCTTTTGTAAACTTTTTAATTACCGCTGCGAGTTGCCCTTGTTTTCTTTTTCTACTTTCAGCTTTTTCGCCCATTTCTCAAGTTGTTTATGAAATATTTTATGGAAATTATGCGAAACTTGTTTACCAGACTTCATATTCAACATTCGCAGCTCTCTCCATCAGCCATGAGCCATCAGCCATTTGGCGCCTTCTAACAAAGTTCCTCCTACTTTTTGCCACTCAAATTAATTGCATAACAAATTATGTTGATGAAGTGCAAGAATGTTGGGGAATATCTAAATAAAATTCATCGGGGCGGGGGGGTCTCTTTTGGGTAATAGAAATAGTTGCTCCCTTTTGCGATTCATCATGGGAATGAGGTCGGGTTCTTGCCAATTTATTTATTCTTAAGTAAAGAACCTAAAAAACATCATCCTCAATTCATGACCCAGAACTAGTTCTCAGTAAAACATTGTCCAGCCCTAATGTGAGACCATCAAGCTGCTCATCAGTGGATCATTAACCAATCTAATGACAGCAATTATTCCACACCAAATCCAAGGCGTCCCCAGGGGTTCTTATGTTGGCCAGTTCGGGGCCCAACTTCATCGATGGCGCTTTGGCGCTTGCTCCACCTGAGCAACCGATACATTAGCCTGCACGCTCTGCTCCTGCTGCGGTTCTATCTGGCACAGTTCTACTATCTGGGCCTAATGCGGGTGCGCTATGAGACGGCCAATAACTCGGTGCACCTGACCGCATATAGTGTAACCATGGCGCGGATGCTGGGGCTGTTCTTCGCCTACTTCTTGAGCCTGGCCCTGCTGCACCCATACGCGCTCCTCCTGCACATCCAGCTGCTCGTGTTTGCCTGCTGTCTGCTGGTGCAGCCACGGAGGGTGTACGAGGAGCGAATTCGACTGATCAACTGCTTCCTGCGTCTGGCACCGGAGCTGTACCGCAGATGTCGCTGCAAGCTGCGGCTGTCCTGGATGCTGGTGCTTCAGCTGGTCTTCAGGCTGCTCACCTTCAAGATGTACTTCGAGACCTTCTTGCTGGACCACGACGCCACTTGGAAGCTGTTCTTATTGGCCGTGTTCGTAGTGCCCGTCTCAATGGCCATTTGGGTGATGGACATGAGCTCCCATCTGGTGAGCATTGCGCTCACGATACTCACAAAATCCTTTGAGATGATGAACGACGAGCTGGCCTCCATCGCCGAACAGCTGCCCGTTGGTACCCTCAAGGCCAATCACAGGGCTGTGCAGAGGCTCCAGCGCCGGCTACAATCTCTTCAGCGTCTGCACCGATCCTATGCGAAGCTCACCCAGGAGCTGCTCGACTGCATCACTCCACAGCTGGTCCTGATCATCGTCTACAACCTGAGCATGATCTACTCCTTGTCCTATGTCCAGTGGCGGCGCATCTTCCAGATCGCCCTCTTGGCCAACAATCTGCGCCAGCTCATGCACTCCCTGTCCGCCCTGGTGGCTGCCGCCGCTGCCCCACAGGACACCTGCTGGTTGCAGGTGGCCCGTCTGCTGCAGTTCGACGAGATACTCGCCACCCACGGCTGGCTGGAGAGGAGACGCTATCGATGCCGTCTTCAGGATGCCGACAGTTGTGGCCAGAGTGTCAGACGCTGCCTTCTGCAGCCCGGCCTCCAGGTGCTGGGCCTGGTCACGCCCAACCGGCAGCTCTTCTTCCGCCTGGCCTTCGCCTACTGCAGCTTCCTGCACCTGCACTACATGTGGAAGAAGTCGGCGGTGGTGTCCGAGAAGGACATAACGATGGTTGTCGAGATTACCCAACCAAAAGGGAGGGTTTTCATATGATTTTTTAAGAGTAGAATCAATGTGTAGTGGCTATTGATTGTAAAATACACTGAACTTTCACATGAAATGAGAATATTAGATGGCTTTCATTACGAGGAGGAGTCATTAAAGTGTTCGCATTGGAGTACTTACACTCGCACACCTGTAATGAATGCTGTTCAACGACTCTTCATTTTCTTGCAAAAATACTCAAATTTCGTCCGCTCAAAGGGATTCAGTGTAAGTCCTTTCGAAACTATGTTTTGTCATCCCTTTCTCTATATCGCTGGAGAGACCATTTCTCATGTTTTGATTAACTTTCGCAGGCAACGCCACTCTCGGGCTGCTTTAACACATTTATCATATATTTATTGCACTCTCCAGAAATTATTTGTTCAATGTAACACGCACTCTACAAGCACGAGCCCAGGCGGAAGGCCAGGACCTTCATCCTCTCGTTCTTTGGGTAATTTTACATAATTTATGCATTCGCCAGTGCTGTAACATGCACAAAAATAGCAGTGAAGGTTTCTTCCGTCCCGCCCGGTGTCTGTCTTCCTGCTGATATATGTAATTGCATGGCTGGCCGAGCACTTGAGGTGCCAGTAAGTGTAGGTCTTCGGTCCTGTCTGGGCTCTCCCCCAATCCTCACACATGCCTTCTCCATCCGTTGGGTGGTAGGTCCCCTCTGGAGTTTGGATGGGGGGATGCGGAGGCGGAACCATAAATCATTTTAAAACATTACCTCAACGAATGCGAATAAGTAGAAATATTTTATGTATACAATTTTGCACCTTCTAAAATGGCAAGAGATTTATATAGGACTTTCTCTCCTGGGGATTTGCGCAGCCCCATTGGAGCCAGTGCTGAAGAGGTGTCCCACCAGAGTTGATTACATTTTCCATCCTCCCTCCCAGCCCCCGATTCTGGGAAACTGCTTTCTCTCTCGATTTATGTGAATTTTTATCCTTTTCCTTTGTGGCATATAATCTATTTTATTCGTTGTATTCTCTGCCTTTGATGCCATATACTCGTGAATACTACTCATGTATGCACGCACATTTAAACATTGAAAATCAATTAAAATTTTTTGGCCAAACACGAAATTGGATATTGTATAAAGAGCAGCAATAAAAATAAAGGAATTTAAAGAAATTTTAATTGAATGAATTCGGTGATAAAATAAAACATTCTATTGGGGCTTTGAGTGGAACTTTGATTCGAGTTGAAAGTTTCCTTTTGCCTCAGTGAACTTTAACCTCACTTTCTGCTATCTTTGATCTCCTTGGGCTTGTCTGTAGGGGGTTCTTCACTCCTTGGGGTTCATTCAGCACAACAGAGACAAAAGATTGTGTGACAACTGGGGGAAAAGTTTGCCATAAAGGAGTGGGGTTGGGCCACTTCCTCCCTTCACACTTGTTGTTGCTGCTGTTGCTGCTGCCTTTGTGGCTCGCAGAGTTTACAATTTGCCGAAAAGCCAATAATTTGGATGAAACATAATGTAAGTTGTGCCAACCACGGAATTAAGCCGCTGGCGCGAGGCATCAGAGGGACACGACCATCGAAAGGGAGGGGGGACTTTGACTAGCCCCCGGCCAAAGGCCTTTTGTGTAAATCTCTTTAATTTATTAGATTTCATTAGACATTTTGGCGTTGAGTCTGGCCGCAGGGTGGGTTTATGGGTTGGCCAAAGCAGCAACATTTTTTATATTAACAAGCTCCCAAACATGACTTTTCTTTCTTTGGTCATAAAATGTAATAATGTGGCCGTAAAGGAGGCCAGAACAGAAAGGCGCAAAAGGAGAACGGAAACGAAACGAAAGGAAACGAAAGGAAAGGAAAGGACAGGGAAAGAAAAGAGAAGGATCCATAAAAGTATAGCAGACTTTTCTGCCATGGACCCTTTGTCTTAGTGGGTGCGAGTGTGGGTGTTCGGGGGGTGTGTTCAGGTGGGTGTGTGTTGCTGTCAAATCAAATTAGTTTCAACGGTTGGTCCCCAGAGGCTTCGAATGGCCCTGAATTGGCTCTGCAAACATTTAATTCTGATTGAATTCGGAGCATTTGGTGTGTTAAATTCAATTCTATAAAATAAGAGAGAATTTCCACCATTTATATGGAAAATGTTCAACACATTAAAGTAATTATTTCACAAAATATGACTCACTCTAAATAAAAAGAAATTGCTTTAAAAATACATGTTAATTTCATACATTCATGCAAAAAGTGATAAAAGTGTACCCCGATTTATGCATAATTCAAGCGTATCCCTGCCATATATTTGGCTGTGGAGCCAAACCCTTGATGCAGACACAGACACAAATACATATATAATTTAGGATCACTTGAAATAAATTACACACTCAAAAGAAAAAAAGGGGCGTAATCAAGGGCAACAACGCTGTAATCAACAAAATTACACTAAAATACAGACGGAGAGAGAGAGAGAGAGAGAGAAAAAGGAGGAAAAAAGGGAAATACATTTGACACGAATGCGTCGACGAGGATGACACAAAAGCGGCACCGACCCCAGTCCTCAATTCCTCCGAACGTATTGCCCGAAACTCCTCTACCCATCACTCCACACTCTCCCCTCTATCCACTACTCTTCAAAGCTCATCACCGAACCAAAGCCAAAGTAAAACATGAAAGGAATGCAGGTACCGAAGCTATAGATACCCTCACAGATTGATCGTTCCATGGGATATTCTAGTCATACAATTGAGATGTATGATTTTTCGTAAAATTTGTCATCTCCTTAGCCTTGAGTCAGTTCAAACGCATGGAAAAAAATGGTGTACGGCTTTGCTTTCTCGATTTCGTCAGTCCCAAACCAGGAGCAGTAGAGTCAACATCAACATCCAAATTTCTTGTTTAATTTTCAGTTGTTTGTTTGGATTCCAGTTAAAAGGTGAATAAAATTGTAAAAAAAGTTGTGAAGAAAAATTGCGTGAAAATCAAAATTAATTATTTTTATTTTTAGAACTTACGGATCAAAATGTGTTGTGGACCTTGTGGACCGTGCTGCGGCGGCTGCTTCAGTCCTTGCTGTAGTCCCTGCTGTGGACCGTGTGGACCCTGCGGCCCCTGCTGCAGTCCATGCTGTGGGCCGTGCTGTGGGCCTTGCTGTGGGCCGTGCTGTGGACCCTGCTGCGGCGGTGGATGTTGCAGCAGTTGTGGACCATCTTGCTGAAGGATCGTCGCCAGGCTTTTCACACCGATAGCAAAACGTCCGTTGTATCCAAAGAGCTAACTGAAATGTCTTTGCTGACTTATTCGACTTGAAAACAAGATCAAGTCGTAATAAAGCTGGAATGGGACGAACTTGATGGGCTTTTATTGTATGGGGGAGTTTACAGTGGGTCAAGTAGCAGTTTGAGTGGCCAAAATAAGGTCTGCGACCAGCAGCAATGCTACAAGAGTATTTTGAAACTGACAGAATACTCAAGACCTACACGATCGAGCAGGGTAGAATAAAGTCAAGTTCGAAGGTTTTTCTGTGACAGTGAATGAATGTTTCGTCCTGGCTAAGTCGATTCGGCTGATAATTCCGAGTAACGGAGCGGGTTTCATATATCAGATCAGAATCGTTAACCCCTCTGTAAGGGTATTGCAAAATGGCACACCGCTCGAAGCCAAACAATGTAAAGTTGCTGCCAGGACATGACGATGCGAGCGAGCAAGTGGCAAACCAGACTCCTGCAGGTGTATCTGTATGTATGTGCGTAGGTGAGTGAGTGTGCCAGTGTGTGTGTCATGTGCGACACTTTGTAACATATTTTTTCTCATCTGTTTTCACGCGAGTCCCTCTTCTGTGTGAGTGTGTTTGCCTCTTTTTCGGCGTCACTCGTCAGTGTCTCTTGTCCTGTTCCGCTCTACCCTGTATGAATGGAAATTTTTGTGTGTGTAACATTGTTTTTGCCACGCAACGCGACACTCCCAAGCCCCCACACACCCACACCCACACACACCCACACACAGACACACCCACCTGTCCACTCCACCATGCGCGTATCAATCAGTTAAAAATATTTTACGCTGCCAAAGGTTGCGAGAGAGGCTTCCACATGTCGCTGCCAGGGTTATCAGGGTTGCTCTTACTCCTGCTCCTGTTTCCCGTTACCCACCATTGTTGTTGTAATTTTTATGGCTACATTTATAACATTTATTTTGTATTTTTACGATCTGAATTGTCTTTTGTTGCTTTATTATTATGTCTCACTTTGTCTTTTTATGAGAGTTTTCCTCGCTGGGAAACAACACAAACAAGAGGAAAAATCCTTGGGAAACTGTAAGCGAAAACCAAATTGCCACGAAGGGTAATGACGTTTTAAGTGTTCCCCTGCGGAAAGCCGCAGGGCCGTGGCAGTAGAGTGCTGATAAGTGTGCCTAAACTGCCCGGAACACCCTATGTTAGCTGTTTTGGTTGTTACGAAACACCATGACCTGGTCATAACTTCCCAATGTGTTGTGCAGGTAACTGCTTTTGGGTTGCCATTGATTAGCAAATGGATTTCGCATTAAAGATATTAAAAAATACTCTTTAAGGGTACGTTTTTTTCCATGATTACAAGAATTGATGAGATATTCAAATCAGTTTAGGTGTTCGGTGTACCCTTAAGCTCATTTCCCTGCAACAGGTCTTGGTCTAGTACCTTTCAACAATCAGCTCACATTTCGCAGTAAGTTTTAAGGGAAGGGCTTTAGGGCTCCATCCATGTGTATCCTATCAGGTCGTAAGTGCATTATTCATGCACGCTTAGACAATAGATGTCCAGCACCCTGAGACTCCACGCCTCCGGGTGGCATTTCACACCCCACTGTAGGCACTTTAGAAAATGAACGAAATGCTAGATGGCAAAAATGCAGAAAAATCGCCAACAAAGCAAAGCCTTTTATAATAACTTTTCAACAATAGAACCAACGCTTTGTTTTCATTTTGATTAAAATATTTTTTTCATCCTGTGGCTATATTATAGTACTATATATTGTAGTATATATATTGTGAATAGATAAAATAAAAACGAAGAAAGAGGAAAAAGAATAGCATGAGAAGGAGGAGAAGAAACCTAGTTATAAAACAAATTATGCATTATTAAAAATACAACAGACGGAGGAAAGGAATGGAAAGAAACGATAATGGCAGCAGCATCGGCATCCGCAGCAGGACGAAATGGAGATGGCGTTGGAAGAGCTGACAATGAAGCCGCAAAAAACTTGGCACAGACAACAGAAAATATATATATATACAAATGTACATACATATGTACATAAATATATATGTATATAGAAAAATAGGCGACTACGTAGAATGCCAGCGGAATGTTAAATTTTATAAATAGAGAACAGAACAACAGGAAGAAGGAGGCCAGAGGCAAGAGCGAAGGCACAAGAGATTGAAGTGCCAGCAAATTTATGGAATACGAACGTTTCCTATTTATCCTATTTTCCTCTTTGCCTCTTTTGTTGATTTACTTTTGCTCTGCGCAAATTGAATCAAGTATAGAGGCAGGGGGCGGCAGCAGCCGGAGAATCGAGCGGAGCCCGGCAAAAGGCTGTCAAGGATTGGGGACTTCTACAGTTGAAAGGCAAACCAAGTTTTGTTCCTGCGACAATTTGCCGACTAGTTTCCTTGCTGCAGCTAAAAATCTGAATCTGAATGTGAATCTGACAAGCGGCCAAATATATTTTATTATATCTAGCATCTACGGAGTGGCAGAGTGGCGGAGGTAGTGGAAGCCAACCGACAATGAGCATAGCACAGCAGAAGAGCAGAGTTGAGCATCAGAATCTGAAGCCGAATCAGTGAATGTCAAACAAACTTTAATAAGTTTAGTTAACAGAAAGTCAACTGAGAAGTGAGCACTGGGAAAGGGTCTAAGGGCAAGGACAACTTTGAAGAGGAGAAAAAAGGTTGCGCCAGGCAGCGGACTGGGAAGAGGAGTATGGAGGGGACTTGTAAGTAGGATAGTAACTTAAACTTAGATCGTAATAAGATTTAAAAAAGAGAGGAAATAAAATTACGAATATAGTTGAACTATCTACAGAAATGGTCACAGAACTATGCCTTGAAGAGGGATTAAATATGGTATAAAAAGTCTCCAAACAAGCTCTCCGAGTACGGCCTAGAGAGCGCTCTGGCTATAATATTAGAATGGTGTCTAAGGGGGAGCACTGTTTAATGCTTATTGACATTAGGACCTTTTACACCAGAGATCTGATTATTTTAATGAATGATTATTTATTCAATTACGAGTCTATGGCTAAAATGGTTACATGTTTCATTTCTTTAAACTGACCAAAGCTTTAATTCTATTTTCCCAGTATTTACACGCATTTGTGCAAAATGTATTTGCAATGTATTTCCCGTATACCCATTTCCATTCGTATATTCCCATTCCACTTGCCATATTGCCCGCATAAAATTTGCGAATGTGTTGCCACAATCCCTTGCCACTTCTCCACTTTAAACAGCCTCTCTCTCACTCTCACAGTTTTCCCTCTTTGTTGCACAAAACAACAGCCCGAATCGTTATATGCGGCTGTTAAATGTTAATTCTCGTTTAGCGTTGCACGCGTCGTATACGTAATTTTGTGCAAACTGATTTTTAGTTACCCAACTGGCCTGGCTCGCTGTCCGGTCTGCGTGCATGCTGCAGCTGTTGCACCGCACACACGAACACACACACACACACAGACACACACAGTCATGTAGCGACCACATTTTGAAGCGAGTTGATTTTACAGTTCATTCAGCATGTTGACCAAAATTGGCGCGGTTTTAATCTTTCTCTCACTCTCGCACTCTCCTTGCGTACACCCATATACACCCGTACTCCCTCTCTCGCACACTTTGATATAAAATAAGTTTTAGTTTCTATTTTCATTCTTCTTTATTTTGCCATTTTGTATTTTCGTTTAGCCCTGGAACCCGGCAGTCCCCAGCAACAGAACCGAACAATGTGCAGACTATTAGCCAAAATGTTAAATGACACGTTGAATGCCACGATTTGTTGTTGTTGGTGAGGCGAGTGTTTTTCAGGGGAGTGCCAAAAGGCAATGGAAGTGTGTGCCGCATTGTGTGTGGCAAAACTAGTTTAGTTTTTGGGGTTTTTCTAGTACATGATTGGGCTTTTCAACTGTATTTCTGTGGATTGTTTTTAATGCTTAACTGGTTTTGCACCCACTCTGCAATCGATTACAGTTTTATTTTAAGAAAATGTTCAATTAATTAAGTTCTGGAGCAAACAGCTTTTCATTCTTCTCTTCCATCACAAACCCTTAAAGGAATTTCTTTTCAATCTTTCGCCTTTAGAAATTAAATAGAATTTATCATGGCATTGGCACTGCCCGAGTGTGTTTGCAAGAAGAAGCTGCAATTGTTTCCTGGAGCTGCAACTATAGCTTTAGCTGGAGCTATAAGTGAAACAAAAGCAGCTGCTGCTGCTGGACCTGCAAATCCTGGGCCAAATTGATTATTAAATTTTCATGCTTCAGCTTGACTGGTAATCCAGGGAAACGAACGAAAATTGAAGTGCAACTGGCAGCAGGAGCTGGGAAAATTGAATGATACCAGGGCATTGGAATTGGGGTCGGGACCCGGGCCCCAGCCAATCTCCTGCACATGTCCTGGGGGGTGTATAACAGATTTGCTGTTGCTCATTATGATCTGTCTGTCTGTCTCTCTCCATGTCTCCCTTTTGTGGTGTGGTTTAGTTCTGTGTTTTCCTGTAGGGTGACAATCCATGTAGGATGGCAACTCATTTGAGCCCCAGCTCACGGGCACGTTGCCAAGGTTCTGGATTCTGGGTGTAAATTTCAATTTGACTGCCACGGCGAGACTGGCAATATAAATCATATTTAGTGTTCTGGCTGCCTCTACTGTTGCTGTAGCTGTTTATCCTTTATGCTTGCCACCAGCTCATTTGCTGGCAACAGTTTTTGGCCTTTGCATTGTGCACATTGCATTTACCCGTTTAGTCAGGCGCTAAAGTCAAAGTTTTTCCACTGCTCCCCTGATGAATAATGGAGGTGTGTTGCTCGGGTGGCTTTTCCCCCCATGAGCTTAGCATTTTATTTCCATTTCCGCCGTTAAATGATGATGGAAGATGATGGCAATTGGCCCAACAAAGAGTACACCCAGATAACTTAATTGCTCCAAAATGGAACGTAGCCCAAATGCCCAAGGTTATGTATGGGGGTTAGGGACCAGCAATTGTCATTTTTGCATCACTGATAAGTTAATTCTGGCATGGACGTGCTCCCCTTTTCTAGCTTCTTGTTATGGCCATTAACTGCGGTCAAATGGGTTTGCCCGGGCAGTGGCTTCTGCCCTTATCTCTGTGGATGCCCCTGTGCCACATGTGGCAATTAAAGAAGGTGCACAGATCGTCTGGCTCTGCTGGAAAGGTCATTCTGGTTATCCCTAGCGAGGCACGCAAGCATCTATCTATCAAATATCTATTCTGGATGCCTTATTCACAGTTTACCAAATCTCCTTTGTTGCTATTATCAACCCATTCAAGTGACAAAAATAGTTTGAATGGGAAACTGGAATCAGCTTGCGCCCTGAGTGCTGGGTCCTGCTTCACAAGTATCCAAGGGGACTCACTTCGACACGTTCCAGGACTCGAGGCACATCTGTTCCCTGTCGCGAGATTTTTTTTTGTATACTCTCTCTCTCCCTATGTTTGGGGTAAATGAAGCAAGTAAGACAATACAAAAGCTGCTTATGTATGTAAGGGTGGCAGAGTTTCCCACACTTTTTTTTTGTCGTGCAGCTGGCAGCTGCTTCTAAGGCTACTTAAACCGGGGCCAGGCGAGTGCCGTCTCTCGCTGTCTCACTTTGTGTGAGTAGTGAATTATAGTAGCATTTTTAGCCAACGTTTAGATGCTTTTAATAGCCACAAAAACCGACACACAGACTCTCATACGTTTATGTATATATATAATACTATAAGACGACCACGTGTTGGTTATATTCCTGTCTGTCTTGCAGGAACTCTGCTGCTGCTTCCTTTGCTGCTGTCTTTGGGCCTCTCTTTCTTTTGCTAGCACTCCTTCTTTCTCTCGCTCTCTTTCTCTCTCTCTTTCTCTTTGTGACTCCAGACATTTCTTTAATTATCCAATTACAATGGCACAAAAGAAGCAAGAGGAAAAAATCTCTGCCTGCTGTCTCCTCTCTGTTGTGCCACATCTCTTGGAGAGCTTTTCACTTCAGTTTACTTCCCTTACTCTTGAAGTTAGGGTATGCTGATTTGGAATATAAGTATGACTTTACACCTTTTTCTTAAGTAAATCAAATTAAAGTTTCAGTTGAATAAGTTTCTCCATAGCTTGGGCACAGTAGAGGATATTCGGATCATAGCATGTCTGTGAGTGTATTTAGAGCTTCGTAATTCGAAGCTAATCTTGCCTTGTGGGTCAACCTGCCTTCCTTGTCATTTGTTGGATTTTTATGAGCTTATTTAGGCTGGCGATTGAGGGCTATTTCCACTCAAGTGTTTTCATTGCCTTCAGCACTCTCCTGGAGCTTGCTCTTCTTCTCTTGCTTATTATCAGCTAACGGTAAGTTAAGCTGCTTTCAATAACTGTTAAGTCGAAGCTGCAATCTCCCCCTGGGGAATACTTTCACTGTTCTCCACGGCCCCACAGCTACTCAGGCTAATCAAAATCAAATTAGTTTTGTAAAATCATCATCAACAACAGCAGAGGGAGAGGTAGAGAGAGCAGCAGGAGCTGGAGCTGGAGCTTAAGCCAGACCTGGAGCAGCGGGCGAGGAGTCATCTCGTAGCCTGGTCAGGTCGTTAAATCCTTACGCCATTGCCATGGATGCCGCAGGGGCAGCGTTGAGCCGGGCAGAAGAGAATTTAATGCCGTAAATTGACTGCGTGAAATGAGGTTAATGCTCAATAATGCATGCGAGTAAATGCAGAAAGCCGACTGAACTCGTTCTGGCTCTGGCTCTGACTGTGGCTCTGGCTCTCGGTGTGGTTCTGCGTCTGGCTCCAGTTGCTCCTCTGCAGTCCAGCTCCTCTTTCTGCTGCTACTCCTGTGGGCTCCCTGATCCTTTGACGGGCATTGTTGTTGTTGTTATTGTTGCTGGCTTTGGTCTTGTTCTCGGGTTATCAATGCATTGACACAAAAAAAAAAAAAGAAATAATGCCAGATTCACACAGATGCAAACACATACAAAAGAATTTTTCTGCGCTCAGGATTTTTGCACCAATAACTTTTGCTTTATGACATGGTCAAATGCACAGTGGTTTGAGATCAACTGAAAATGGTACTCGTATAAGACGAGAGAAAGAGAGAGAGATAGAGAGACTGAAAGAGTGGAACTGCTTTGTCCTATTCATTCGCTTTTACATGCTGTAGTTGAAATATAACTTAGCCCCCTGTGACCACTGGCCACACTGTTAACTGCATAAAGTAGAGCAATCGCTTGGGAAAGCGGTGAGGTAAACCAAAGAGAAAATCATTAATGGAGCTGCTTAAAATTGCATTAACACTGCAAATTTATACACATGCATATACAGTGTGCATGTGTATGCACGGGTGTTCTTTAAATCCGTATAGATTAAGCCTCCACGCAGTGCAAAGAAGATTTAAAAGTCGAGAAGTTGAACAATTTGTAGGTCCCGACCACAGAGGCAGAACACCAGACAGACAAAGCGACAGGACACATGCCAAAAAAGGGAGTGGGAAAGGACACACACTCACACTAGTTCCGAGTTGCATGCATTAGTCGGGGACATAATGTCCTGCAAATTGTAGACATTTTTCAATTTAATGAGGTGCTTTACTCTAAATTTTTCACAAAGGCTAGCGCAGCAGAGAGTGGAGAGAGAGAGAGAGAGAGAGAGAGAGAGAGAGAGAGAGGTCCAGAGCCATTGCCAGAGGCCACTCGAAGAACCAAGGATAAGTACATCATTGAAATGGCACTGGCCGCCAGCCGGTTGCCCTGTCCGTTCTCTGGCAAGACCATTAAAATGGTAAATTGCGGCCGGGAAATTGCATCATTCTTTCGTATCATTTCACAGTTGCGTTTCGTTCTCGTTCTCGTTCTAGTTCCCATTCTAGTTTTCGTTCCCACTCTCATCTTGCCACTAGCAGTGTCTGCTATTGGCCAAACTAACTACACATCTAACATTGCACATTACTCATACGCCGCGTGATGCAGCCTGCTCAATGACTGCCACCATTCCGCAGCTGCACATCATTATACTTCAGACGACAGCCCAGAACCATCCTTAAACAGTTCTCTGAATCAGACTCAGTCGCTGTCTCTGCTTCAGGCTCCATCTTATCCACATGCTCGTCAACGTCAAGTGCCGCCTGACTGTCATGGATGCCGTGTCTTTGAGGCCTCTGCCAGATGGGGACATCACACCAGACGATGGAGTGTCCGTGTCGCTGTCGGTGTCTGTGTCGGTGTCTGTGTCTTTGCATATGTCAAGCGGCTGCTAAATGTCATCCAACACCAAGATATAGGCATCCCAGAGCCAGTCAAAGCATCCATTCGGGGCCTATGCAAGTGTTTCGCTTTGTGGCAACTATTTTCAGGCTGCAAAGCTGAAAAGATCTTTTGGCAAACGATAGGAGGAAGGCAGGCAGCAGGGTTGTAAGAGAGTGGTGTCTTACTTAATCCTGACTATATCCAGCAAATGGGAATTACAAGGGCAAACTCTTACTGTGGTTGTGGCAATATTCCTTATTCGTATGTCTGTCCCCACTAGCGGGTATTCTTTAGTCGACTATAGCTTTCGTTCTTGCTAGATTTATTTTCTCGCACAGTTTCAATGATTTATGAGTACTACTGTTCTGCTTTTCACACTCCCCCTCTGCTCTGTGCTCTCGGCTCTAAGTTGGCTTCACAACGAACTTGAGGTCTGCTCTGCCACCCAGCATCCCGACAAAGTGTTAATGAGCACGACACGCAGACACTTCAATATATTGCGCTCTGGTTGCTTTCATTATACGTTATTATCCCAGCGACAGAGCCAGTGGCACAGTGCGTATGCGTAACTTTTTGTCACTTATGTAGTTTGCACTTTGACAACAGCTCTCTGGCCTCTGCCACACCACAGCATACCGCCTCTCACCCTCGCACCAACACCGACGGCTGGTGGTGTCAAGTGTTTGCTGCAGATTTTAATTTTGGCCACTTGATGTCCGCCCTGCCCCTACCCATGCCTGTCGCTCCCAGTCTCTTGCCTCATCCTGTTTGATGGCTGCGCAGAAAAAATAAAGGAATTAAATTAAAATTTTAATTAAAACAAGCGCTTGTCTCTGGGATAAAGCAGCCATGATCTTTGCATACATATATACAACACTCACACTTAAAGCCAGCGGCTATTTAATGAAACGTGTGTATATCCGAGGCTACTGCCGCTTGAGGGTTTATCTCTGAGGCTGAAGCTGTCAGGCAGCTCTTCGTATGAGGCTTAAATGTCCGCTGGAGGACATGCCAAGTAGCCCCTTGATAAGGTATTGAACCAGGTGTTGTTCGAATGGCATAATCTATAAAATAATATAATATGACGGGACTTTGGGGTGGGGAATATCGGTATTATTAATGCGCTTAAGATCATGAAACCGTTTTGAGGATATTCCTCTGTAAAGTTCTGTAGAAATTCAGCTTACTCGTCTGTCATTTAACCTTTAACTGACATTTGACTTTTCTCTTTTCACTGCAATATTAAAAGAAACAATTTCATTGCTGATTTTCATACAGTTCATCCAGTTATGACAAAATGCCAGCAGCAGAAGACGAAGAAATTAGAGTCATCGCCTCATTCCTACCGAGAGGTATCATCATCGTCATCACCATCATCAGCTAATGACCCTGGAAAATGGCCAAAATAAACGATAACTGAAGGCTGCCCAGCATGGGGCCTGGCCTGCTCTTCGCCTGGTAGGAAAATAACAGGGAGTAAAGAAGGCTTCCGGCAATTTTCAACATTATAAATAATATTTCAATAAATGTACATTGCATTTGCCTTGTCTCCCGCTGAGCACTTAATTACGTTACGATAAAGCAGCCTGGCTTGGCTGGGCTATTCTGGTCTTCATGGCCACAGCCCTGTTTAATGCTTGCAACAATATGGATGGCAAATCTGTCTGCGCCGTAGGGTGCATTGTTTGCAGGCTGCAGGTTGCACATTTCGCTAAAATTAACTTTGGACTGACAGCAGATTCTCCTGACACCTGTCATAGACCGATAGCCGCTGCAACAAAATACATCAAGAGCGTGGACCGAAAATCATAATAATTAAATTGATATCTTGCATTCAATCTCCGCTTTGTTCCCTCCCCCCCCTCCCGCGGAGCCACATGATGCGCTTAGTAGATTTTCTTGTTCTCCCTCTACAATTTCTCTTCAGCTCTCCCTCCACATTTCTGTCCCGCTCTATTGACGACTTTTGTTTTCGCTTGCCAATTTTTGCTGGCCAGCGAAATGAAAATTGAAAATTGAATATTTCCGGCGACACAATGGGAAACTCAGAGCAGAGCAGGAACACCAACAGCAAGAGTAAAGCAGCTTTTCTGTTTTTGCCACTGACCTAACCTCGCACCATTTCCGAACCCCTCTTCATTGTCATTTTCCTCCCCCATTCCCTTAGCCAGTATTCCTTTTTCAAAGCGCGAACTCTGCTCCATTTTGTTGGATTGCCTTTATTCTGTTTTTGAATCGACAATTGCATTGCTGAGGTAAAAAATTGTGTTCCGCTAACAGAGAGCGAGAGCTAGAGGGACCACGAAAGAGATAGACTGACTGAAAGAGGGTGTTCAAAAATATGGCAGCCAACGGAAACGGAAATAAGCCAAGCGCCTTCAGCTGCTTCAGATTTCGATAGAGAGAGAGAGAGAGACAGCTGAAAGCTGTTTGGCATTCTGACTCGAGAGTCGCGATTGAGTGCGATTGCATTGAACTACAAATGGAAGAGGGACAGCAAACCGATTTCGGACTTAAATTTCAGCGAACTACGTTACTTCAGGGCGATTGTAGATTGCACTGGGATTTGATCGTAAATGGGTTCGTGTGTCAGAGGCAAAGGGGAGAAGTTTTTTCTTTTTAATCGGCTTTCAATCAAATTCTATAAATCAATTATAAAACCTCTATTGTTCTTAATTGATTGAATTGGCTTAAGGAAAGATCAAAGGTAGTCCAGACAAAGGCCCGCCACCGATAAACTGATAAACAAAATTGACTTGGCTAAAAATACAGATTACAGTTGAAAAAATACGTAAAATTGTATATGTATGTACAATGTATAGTGTGTGTGGATTGAATAAAAAAAAGAAGAGGATTATCCCACTTTGGCCACAATTTAATTACATTTTCCCCACTAGAGTTGTGGCGCCTGCTGAATCATCCCGCACAAAGTTCCATTTCCCGACGCATTAGGCACCCGACGCCCAGGCATTGAATTAAACCGACATTAAAATAGATTCCAAGAGTGGAAAAAGGACGCAAAAAAAAAGGGATATGCTAACTGGGAAATGTGGGTTGGTCCTCTCACATTAAATCTGCCACGGAATACAATGCACAAATCCCATTTGAGCGCCGCTTGCAATTAAATACATTCTGGAAGGACGCAGGGTGGGGCTGACCATCACAGCTGCCAGTGGTTCGTGTGTCAGAGTGGAAAGCACACATGGGTCCGAGTTCCGAGTCCGAGAGCCACTAAATCCGGAAGTACACAAATCGCACAAAACACAGCGCCACGAGAGAGTGGTGCAGGGTGGGGAGTAGTCATACGTGGAGAGTGCCACAAGAAGTTGTTCCCAAAAACAAAATAAAAAAGTGACATAAAAAGTCTGCAGCGTCGACGACACTGATTCAAAAATGTATTCAAAATGCACGCCAAAAAGGGTATGTGGGGAATATAAAACCCTAGATGGGCAAGACCAGCGGGCTATAAAATCCCCTCTTCCTCTATACAGCTGTACCTATTTTTTTTAAACCGCATTACAAGTGCAGGCAGCTCGACGAATGGGGATTACCAGCAGCCGAAATGCAGCTGTGACCACCGTTGGAAAGTGGTTCAACGAGGGGATCCACTGTGAAGGTCCAGGCCAGTGCCACCCAATGGGCGGAGGCCATGGGTCAACAGCGAGTAAACAAGCGACTTTGCGGCGCTTTTTCCTGTTATCGAGCGCGTCCATTTGAATGTTGTTCTCTCTGTTTTTTTGTTTTTTGTTTTGCTGGGAAATTTATGCCAAGTGTCTGATAATTGAAATGCTCAAGGGTTAAGTGGGAGAGGGTGTAGAGTGGAGATCTGACAGATAGTGAATAAGAAAATCACTAAAGTGCAAAGGCAAATGGAGCAACGAGAGAGAGAAATGGAGCCTAATGGACCGCAAGAAGCCAAGTTAAACACTTGACTTAAATCGGTGAAGCCCACCAAATGGAACTCCAGACATTTCTTTCCTGGAATTCGTCTGAGATCTAAAAAGGAATGCTTTAAAAGTAGCCCTCTGATAATATATCAAAAAACTCTCTTAAAATTCTCTGCAAAATTGTCAAAATTCTTTTAAAACATAAAATTGAAACAATGTCCCGTCGCTCAAGTCGTGGCGTGAATGATGGCCAAGCTGGCACAGACTTTTTTCACCGCCAGAGCATGACCTATTTGGATACGATTATAGAGAAGCTGTTGTCGGATGGGGGGAATCTGCGTGCCAACGAGCTAACCGAGAATGAGCTGACAGACATATCCATGTCGGCCAGAGCGCTGTTCCTCTCGCAACCCATGCTGCTGGAGCTGAGTGCGCCGGTGAAGATCTGCGGCGACATACACGGTCAGTACAAGGATCTGGTGAGGATATTCAAGAAGTGCGGCTTCCCTCCGAACTCGAACTACCTGTTCCTCGGCGACTACGTGGACCGGGGCCAGAACTCAATCGAAACACTCACTCTGCTGCTGGCCTACAAGCTGCGCTATCCGCAGAACTTCTTTCTGCTGCGAGGCAACCACGAGTCGGCGGAGCTGAACCAGATCTACGGCTTCTTCGACGAGTGCAAGAGGCGATACAGCATCAAGCTGTGGCGTTCCTTTGTCGACTGCTACACGTGCATGCCGGTGGCCGCCATTGTGGCGGACAGAATCTTCTGCGTACACGGGGGCCTTAGTCCGGAGCTGAATACACTCGAGGATATCCGGCAGCTGAAACGACCCACCGATGTGCCTGACGCAGGTCTGCTCTGCGACCTGCTGTGGGCCGATCCGGACGCCAACACCGAGAGTTGGGGCTGGAACGAGCGCGGCGTTAGCGTCACTTTCGGCCACCTCATTGTGGAACGCTTCCTGCGGCAGCACAACTTCAACCTGATCGCCCGAGCCCATCAAGTCGTAGCGGATGGCTACGAGTTCTTTGCTAATCGCCAGCTGGTCACCATCTTCTCGGCCCCCAACTACTGCAACATTTTCGACAACTGCGCGGCCGTTTTGGTTGTGGACGACGCTCTGGTCTGTCACTTTACGATCATTAGGCCAGTAAGTCCGCCCTCTTTCCCTGTAACGAAAGGAGAGAATGCCGTAAACTCCCTGCCACCGCCTATGGGGCGGGACTCCAAAGATTGATTTGGATATTTTTTTGTATGTATAATTATGGAAAATAAATGTCTGGACATATTTAGGGATTTATTTGAGAGTCGATTTTTCATTGGTTTCGTGCCAGCTTGTATATATGTATGTATGTACATATGTATGCCGGAGCTATGCCTTCTGAGGACCGTTTAGCTGCTTGATTTTCCTCGACCTCGAAACCAATTTAATTACCTCCAATTATGGTTCAATCGAAGGAGGGTCAGGTCAGCCAGGAAGCATTCTCCAGCAATGAAATAAGTAATAAATCCTAATTAAAATTTAATTAAAATTCTCAATGCCACAGGGAGAGGTACAGAGGTGGAGCCAGAGGCAGGAGTAAGGTGGAATAAATGGAGCCAAAAACGGGGTAAGCAGGCAAAGAGGGAGAAGGTGGTGTGGGTCAGAGTATAACAGCTGCCAGCCAGGTGGGGAATAACGTGGGGAGGGGGTGGGTAAGCAGTGGCATGCTGAGGTGTGGCAACAAACGGTAGTAACTTTTGTTTGACTTTGTAAAACGTCTGCCTGCCCACAATTTTCCCAGCGAAAATAATTCCATGCGCAAATATTTAAATGCGGCTGAGGCGCGTGCTGGAGGATGCACGCAGTGGGGGCAGGGCCATCCACTCGCCCACCCGCCCGCAGGCAAACTCATTTTGTTTACAATAAAAACCGAAGCAACGTAATTTATACATCCATGTGTGCAAGCATAAACAAAGGTTTTCCACGGATTTTCGCAAAGCATAACGCGGTGGAGTTGAGTGGTGGGTGCCAGAGGGGGTAGGGGCAAGGAAAATAATCTGAGCCAACAGGCAAAACTGCACTACGGGCGGGAGACTGGACCGTGTGCGTGTAACTATTATGTATTGTAAACATGTGGAAAAACAAATAAGAAAGTTGTAAGTGTTCACCTGGACGACTAAAAGATACCCACTACATGAGAGGGGTACAATTGAGAGGTGGGAATGACACGTTCAGATCCGAAAACAATATACTCAACCCAACTCCAACTCAATGACGACGAATACCGTGTAAAACAAACAAATGTCTATATAAATATTTATTATGTGTTGGATTGCAGGGCTGCTATTGGGGTGGCTGCGGATGATGATGATTACTTATATACATATGTACATATATGTATGTATAAGCACTATACGTGATTTTTGCCATTGCCCCATAAATAACATCTAGGGTTTGGCTGGGGGTGCTTATTATTGCAGCCTCTGGCTATTTGGAAATGTAATTAATTTGTACGCTCATTTTTTATCGAACAATTTCATGCCATTTAAATTAATTTCGTGACGATTTTGTGCACGATTTAATGACGCGTGCAAATTATATGCTTGAGGGTATATAAATCCCCTAAAAAGGTTGTCAATACAAGAAATACATTTCAGTGATGCTCGTATTGATTCCATTTGATGGTGATTAAATATTGAACAAAGTCTACCTTTCGCCGTCCCTCTGTTTTATTTCCTCTTCACACTTGCCAGATTCCACTCTTACGATTATATAGGCCCAATAAAATAAAAAAAAATACGAAAGCCAGGCACTTGCCTTTATGGGTAACAAAAACTTGATGCTGGCATTTCAGGGAAACAACAGGGAAAACCGCCCGAAAAACAGAAAAGGAAAAAATTAAATAAAAATGTAAGAAACGTCGAAATGATATGGTGGCACTTACAGGCAGTAAAAGGTGTAAGAGACAGAGATACTCTTTGCAGCACGGAGATGGAGCGTCCGGACAGATGATGTATAAAAATGTCAACGGCAACAAGCGAGAAACTTGTAAGTGTCCGTGGCAGTGGCTGGCCTGGCTGGGGTAGAAAACTTTACCAAACGGTGTCAAAACATAAAAACGAAAATTAAGCTAAAGAAAAAAGGCATCCTATGCGAATGTGTGTGTGTGTGCGCTTTTTTAGTGGCTTCACTTCTGTTTCTGACACCTGCGCACAGTATATCCTTGAAGACAGCTCCGGCTGCGTCGACCAGGAAATGAGAAAATAAAGAGAACGCCAGGACATTCTGCAGCTGAAGCCGGAGCTGATTGCTGAAAGCAGCCCTGAAGGCAGCGCGATAAAAAATACAAATCGGATATTTTTACTAACTCATTCCGACTAAAAGATACCCGATATGAAGATTTACTTATTGGTCACCAAATAGACAACAGTTAAATTCCGAATTTAATGGCATACAACTATCCAAAGAACCATCTGAATTGAGGTTAATTGGATGGCAATACTAGCAAAGTTTTCACTTGTTTACAGAGCTATGTTCTGATTGTGTCGTTATTTGGTCTGTTCGATTATATTTGATTGGAAATCTGAGATTGTGTCTTCGAGATACAGGTGTCTGTTACATAAATATCCACGTACACAGTAAACTTCGTGTACAATAAGAATACGGGGTATAAATGTCCAGTTTTGGTTCTGCGCCATCTTAAAATTCCACCGTTACCGTTATACTTAACGATAACTGGTGGGGGGGTTGGGTGTTCGCTCAGACATGTCCGTTGAGATCCCCAGTCTAATTGGCATGCAAAGGTCGTCCACAGCTGTCCACAGAGAGCTGCCTTTGATGGGCATCACTTGGGGCAAAAAAGGAAGGAAGGGAAGAAAGAAGGAAGCGAATCTTTAGATAAGGAATATCTATGAATATTTCTGTGCAATCGAAGAAGCTGGGAATCTATGAGGGTATAGTAACATTTATTGCCATCTGAATGCCTCTTCTTTGTCGCTCCTACTGGCTGTATTTCTCCATTATATAATGTCAAATCAAAACATCAGCCACGTGCTTTGCTCGAAATGGCGCGCCTAAGCTCCGGAAACAGCTGATAAATCGTAAACAAAAGTCAGATGATGGAAGCGACCCGAAGAGAGGCAGAGTGTGTGTGTATGTCTTTAAGCAGAGCTTTCACGCTCTCTCTAACGCTCTGGTTTTACCGTTTCGCTCTGCAAATAAACTTCACTTTCATTCAGAGCCGACAACTGCTGTCGTGGCGCTTCGCTGCGTCTCGTTGCGCTTCGTGGGTGTCGTGGGTTTACGGCTCAGTTAGCCGTTGCAAGCCGAAGCTGAAGGTTGTCCTGTTGTCGTTTGGGTGGCTTTGGTGTGCGTGCAGGGACGTATATCAAACTTAGAGGATTCCGCTTATCAGGACAGCCACACGCGTTCAGTTCGACTGCAGACATCGGCGGGAACAGTCGTGAGTCGCGTGTCGTTTTCAGTGTCGTTCGCGAATTCTGCGTTATAGCAAATTGTGTAATTATAATTGATGTCCTTCGTTAAGATTAAATATTAAATGTATCCTCGAGTGCGTCTGTGGCCGTTGTCTCTCTCGCTATATATTTGTTCTCTGGCAGCTACGTGATTTTCCATTAAGTGTCTCTGCAAATGAAAAATACTCGAGAAACACAATAAAAATAAAAGGGAAGACGCGTGCTACATCCATCAATGGCCGTCAGGGGTCTCCCTGTTTCCTTTTTCTTTTTTGTTGCTGGCTTTTGTTTTTCTCCCTGTGTTTTTCTTTCTGGCTGTTGCCACAATTTCGTCCCTTTTCGCCATATGCCACATGCCACCGAGCTGAATTTGGCCCGATTTTGATTTTTATTGCCCCAGATTGTTCGTTGCCTTCTGTTTTTGTTGATCCAACCATTTCCCCGTGCCACCGTTCAAACCTTTGCATAAATAATTCAATGCGCCTAGAGGTGAAATAAAAATTGGGCAATCCATTGAAATATTCAGCCAGCTGAACCCACAGAAAATGGACTAAAATAGTGGGATGGGTACAAAATGTTCAGCTGTATTTCAGTGGTCTATAAAAAAAGGAACAAGCTCTCTGAAAACAGATAAACATCCGTCAAAATATTTAATACAGCAATTAACTGAAAAAATAATGGACTATTCCATTGATGTATAATTCATAAATTACAATGCTATAAGAGAACATAACAATACGAATAAAGACATTAAATTATAGTGGATATAAGAGGAAAACTCAAACTTATGTGACAGAAGTGATTAGCGTTGTAGACAAGGACTTATGGAATCAATAGTATAAAAAAAGATTCTATCTTATATTTAATCAAAAATCATATATCCCTTTAAACTGATTCGCAGAAGCAACAACTTGCATCTTAACTGTTCCAAGAACCCTCCAGACTGCCCTCAAACTACGCTTTAATCTCTCACCACAAAAAGCTCTCACTTTAAAATAGTTTCAAGGCAAAAAAAAAAAAGAACCAAATTCCTAACCAAAATATTTCTGTCACATATTTCTTGGCTGGCTCACGTCGCCAGGTTGGCCCTTGGAATGGAATGGTAATGGGTGTTGGTGCTGGTGCTGTTGCTGGTCCTGGCTGTTGGGTGCTGGGTCCGTGTCCTTTTTGGCTCGTTGGTTGGTTGACCTCCAAGCACCACTAATTGCTGCAATTTTTCAAGCTTCACAGAGCGACGCCTGCCTCCTGCGTTCTCCCTCCCTTCTCGGGCTACTAAAAAGTGTTTTTGCTTTGCATTCTCCCTTTTCCTTTTGCCAATTTCCATGGAAATGCAACTGTGAAATTTTGATATATATCACAAAAAAATCAAATAAAGAGAAAGAGAAAACGGAGCAGCAACTGCGAAATGTTTGTGGTCGTCCTCGAAAAGTCCTTGACACGTTGGCCCCTTCATCTAATGAAGAATGATTGCGAGTGGCGGCACCGCCCCGGGGAGGATTTCCACTCATTTTTCAGTTCCCCAAGGAACTCGAACGCCACATGAGTAATGATCGGGTCTCGCAGAGCATTGCCGAAAAATGCCATTGCATTATGGCATCGAAGTGTTTGGATTGCTTGCATTTGACCCAATTATGCGAATCAATTACTGGGAAAATTGCTTTTTAATGAATATCAAATATTGTCTAATAAATGAGCAAAAAATTGATGTGGAAATTTAAATTCAAATGAAAATATTTGCAGATATTAAGTGTAGATAAAAACGTGCAAATATTTCCACAAACATTTAATATCCACAAGAGTTTTTGTCGGATAGAAATTGTGTGGATGTGTGAAATTAACAAATAATAAGGAAAAGAGACCGAAAAAAAGCTACAGATAGAGAAGGAGAGAGAGAGAGAGAGAGAGAGAGAGTGTCGCAAAAGGAAAACTGTGCAAGTGAAGTGTGAAACGAAGGGAATTGCGCCAAAGCAAACGCATCTCCAACGGGCTGGGGAATTAGAGCAGAGACCAAAACCGAAACCCAAACTCAAACCAGAGTCAAGGATCAAGTGGAGTCGCCCGGCGGCCGATGATGGGCCAGAACAAAGGAGCTACAGGAACGCCAGCCAGCTGCGGCCTGTTGATGCGGTTGTTGTCCCTGGTGCTGGTGCTGATGCTGCTCCTCCTGCATCTCGTGGGTGAGGCACAGGCCACGCCGTCCCCTTCCTCCATGCAGACGCCACAGAAGCGAGGTAAGTGCTGCCTCCACCATTCTCATCTTCGCCCCGCTGCCATTGTGGTTCGATGGGTCGGGGGGAAATGGCAAATAAATGTCAAATAACATGGCTATAACCATAGTGTCTACCCTGCACCCTGTGCACCTCTCATATGTAGGGCTGCCTATGTTTGCAGTGTTCTGGGTAAATACTCGTAGGCAGGACAAAAGGCGCACCACGTTGCGTATACGTAACGTTGCCAGAGTTGCCATAGCAGCTGCGGATACACATTGAATGGATGCCAGGACGGCAATGTCGGCACTGTCAGCACTGCTGGTACTGCTGGCACTGCTGGCAGTACGAGTATTTTATTAACATTACATTGCTTTCAACTCAACTTGGCATAATAGAAAATTGAATTGCCACAATGAGGAGTAGCGAAGGAGTGGCATTCCAGGGCATCGGGCAATGTGCCAGTCACTCCCTGCACTGGGCTTGTTTATGAGCACAACGAAGCCAGGCGGCCCAAGCACTGCTGGCGCCCTGCAAGTGATGCAATTAAGTGCACAGCTCTGAAGGATGCAAAACATAATTGAAGCCCGAGTGCCATGAGGTTATGCCGTGGCGTGTCCCTCCCCTCATAATGATGGAGAGATCTGATGCGACAGAGTTGATTGGTACGTCGAGTGGATGGGAAAATTGTAATGGGAGTTGAACCACAACTGAAGTAGTTCATGCTTATTGAAACAGAAATACTCGGAGAAACATTCTGATGCTTTGAGTTATGTCAATAATTAGACATCTTTCTCTGTCTCTTTGCTAGATAAATAAATTAATTGATACGCATCTTTAAGCTTTAAGAGCTCTGGATATATTACATAAAATTATATCATCCTTCTTGGATTGGATGGATTTCGTTGCTCCTTTTGTTAATGGAACTTCATTTATGCGCTGCTCCATTGGCTGCTAGGATACTTGCTACTTGGCCAAGGACCACATTTTCTCACCTCCTGCTCTCACTCTCTGTTGCCCTATTCCTATCTCCTGCCATCACTCTCTCTTTCCGCAGTCGCAAAGTCCGTGAACTTTTTCTTTCATTCAACGCTGGGGAACAATATCGGACCTAGTCGGGTTGTCCTTTATTCATTCCGCTCGCTGCCAGCTGCCAGCTTCCAGCTGCCGCGTCTCGGGAGCTGCCACACACAACATGCTTCATTTTATTATGCAACAGCCAACAGAAAAAGTCGAAAAACTTGCTACTTTATAGGGGACCTCACATAGTACGAGTCTTACAATGCGAGTATATGAAAAAACAGAATAAAGAAGAAAAAAAAAACAACAAAAACATCTTGACGCGACATTGTCGTAAATAAGAGGCAAAAACTTTAGCATTGTTTTCCATTTCGCAGTACCAGAACCAGTCGCAGTCTCTCTTTCGCTCTCTCTTTTTCTTTGCGAGTATCTCTATCTCTATGCCAGGGAAAAGGGAAAGAGGATGGTAAAACTTGTGAATGAATACGATAAGTTTCCCATCCCTTGCCGCCACTCGGGCTTGTGTGGGTGCTGGCCATGTGAGGGTAGCCGTCATAAATTTGTGCTAATCCAATGTGGTGGCTCGGTTCTCTATGGAGGTGAAGTGAACTTTATGGATACTTGAGCGCCCACTGAGGCTGTCACTCCTCCTCCTCTCTGGACAAACTTTTTATGGTTTGTGAAGCGTGAAATATGCAACAAATTGTGGAGGGGAAACAATGGCAAATATTAAGAGTGTGGCGGGATGGTCGATTGTATTGCTAGAATGTCATAAATTTCTTGTGGTAAGAGGAAGATACATTTTGGTACATGGCTGAAGACGACGTGGGATATAATCCCACAATTAAGAGACCCAAAAAGACACAGCACAATGTTAGTGCTAAATAAAAAGAATCTTCACAATCAAAAATGCAGTTAACAAGAAAAAATTCACACATCAGACCACACGGCGCACCTCAAAGAAACGCTTCAGATAGTACACCTCCAGGACGGTCATGATCAGCAGTAGCGAGGGACCAAAAATCGACCAAGAGACAATGCGGAAGTGGACACTGTCGCTGACATCCAGGTGGCCGCGATAGCGGACGTGCATGTATTCCTGCTCCTGCTTGACGGCCGTCATCTTGCTGGACAGCTCGTTGAGCATCAGCTGGACAATTGATTGCTCGAGGATATCGTCGCCGCGTCGCATGGGATCCGTGTAGTAAGCCAGGCCCCGAATCACATGGAACTGGAACATCAGCACTTTGGGGGTCAAAGTGGAGAGCTGGTTGTCGAAGCAGAGCGTGTACACGCCCCTGTTGCTGGCGCTGAAGGTGAAGCTGCCCACGGAGTCCCGATCGGAGTGGTGCAGAAGTTCTTTTTCGGGACCATTGATCGACACACCAATGTCCTTGAAGCCGCCCTCCATCACCTCGAAGGAGATGGTGATGCGCTCGTTCTCCAGGACACGTTCGTGGAAGCAAATCTCCTCGTGGGCATCCACGGTGATGAGGAAACCACCAACAGAGTCGAGTAGCAACGCGAGTAAAATCAAGATTGCTGGAAACATTTTCAATTTGTGCTAATTTTGTTTCGTGCCTGCGGGCGAGTATCTATCTATATCTATATTTGAGTGAGTGATTGATGGAGTTGCCATGCCCCACCCCGTCTACACAATTTGACAGTAATTTTCAGGCAAACTCCCATCGGATCTAGGATGAATAATTGATTTCTGTACTAATTTGCTCAGTGTTTCGCTTCATTATCGAGCTGCCCTCTCTCGCTCTTTGACCCCTCTCCAAATAGTCCTACAAATCAAATTAATATGATAAAAGCAAATTGGAAAATGTTAGACAGCCCACCCACTCGTTCCACCCGACCATCCATTCATCCATTGGTAGATATAGCCCCGGTCAATGCATATTGAATGTTATTGATTTCTTGGCCCATCTATTGTCAAATTTGTCATGCATTTTTAATGCCAACCGGGCGGTTGAACCCACATTTTGATTCTGATTGTGCTGTCCCCTTCAATTCGCTTTCATTTCTGTCTGTCAATCTCAATCTCTCAACCGTACATAAAAAATAAGCACACATATAATTGCAATTTATAACTTTTTTTGTTGGATTCAAAGTAAATTATTGTTATGCCAAATGTGCAAAAAGTTCAATTGTTTAATTTATGATTGTTGGAAAAAGGGCTCAACGAAATACTCGTATGACGTCAAATACAATTTGAAAGCTTTTCCAGTTGCAATTACATTGCAGTGGACAAATTGTTGCTGATTTTCAAAATTAGTTTTGCCTCCATGGAACTCCAGAATTTTGTAAATGGAATTTCACTCATTTTTGTTATATTTTAAACAACTTTTGGCCATTATATTTAAATCAATTTTGTTAAAGCTATTTTAAATGCGATTGTAGGGTTTTATGATTTAATTCGCTTTGCTGTGAATGAAATCGTTTTTTCTGGAAAAGAATTTAAACATTACAGAAGTAAAACTCCTCCACCATATTGATGTCCCACTTTCCATACAGAATTTATTCGAGTTAACAATTTGTTCATCGCTTGAATCTCGTCTGTGTGTCTCTAGCACCTCTATGCAGTTTATGTCGCACCTTAAAACAATTTTACGAGCCGCCAATTCAGCAGAACCGAAGCGAAACCCCTTCAGCTGAGCATCGCCCCACGCGGCCCGGCACACTCGACTATTCGGAAAATGTTGAACCCCGCACGTAACACTTCTGTCTCTATGGTTCTCTACCCCTGGTTCTCTTTCTGGCCAAAAGTGTTTTACAACTATTTGCTGTGTGCTTTACTCATTCTTTTTCCTCCACACTTTTTTTCTTTTACTTTTTTAGCAGCTTTTCTTGTTCCTGACTGCTCTTCGTTTTGTTCGTTGGATGCCTCGCACTTTTGAATATATACGAGTATCCTTTATGATATTCAATTTCAAATTCTAATGCTTTAAGCGATTAAGTACACGCTTTACGCCACTTAGCTTCATGTCGCTCTCTGTGTGCTCGGTGTCAGCTAGGAAACTCTGTCGCCGCCTCTCTTGCCCCACCAGAAGAGCTATCCAGAGCTATCGCGGGTATTTGCCGACTTCAGTTACTTTAGGCGCCGCCAACACTTGATGCCTGCTCCTGTTCCCATCCCCAGATTATCCCAGGCTGCTGCTCGTGCTCCTCCTGTTTCTCCTGTTCCGTCTCTGTGTCGACATGACATCGACGCTCTTAAGTGCCAGTTCGAGTTGGCCTGGCCAAGTGGGGTACAGGAGGGAAAACTCCTCCTGCTGCTGCCTCTTCCTTTCTGTTTCTTTTTTTTTGTTTGGTCTGTGTCGTGCTCAAGGACTTTTTTCATGTGCGTGCAGCAGCTTAGTGGCAGATGTGAGGGGGCCAGGCCACCCGAGCCCAATCCCATTCCGAATAGATGAGGGGACAGATTTCGTTACGGTTTCCATTGCCACCGCTGCTGGGCCTGGCTTAAAGCGGCTTAAATTGCGTATACGCCCAGTCGGTCAGAGTCGTGGCAGACGACTGTCTGCTGGTAATGGCCGAGCCGGTCTCACACACTCTCTCTCTCTCTCTCACCTCGCTGTCCCTTTTCCTTGTCTCTTTCTTGCTGTATCCATTACTGCGGACGTCCACTTATTTTGCATTTGCTGAAACTATCTTTTTTTTGGGCCTCTTTTGCTCTGGCATCTACTCAATTATTATTATGCAGCTTGAGAGAAACATTTGCCGTAGTTGCCTCACGTGCCTCTGTGATCTACTTGCCACAGCTTTGCCACCCTCTTCGCCCCTCTCTTCTCTCTATCTCTGTCGCTTACTTCCCCTCTTTATTCTTCTATTTCTCTGTGTGCCTCGTCTTCATCAAATCGCTTTTGTGGCCTGGTCATTCGTGCGTGTTCTAATTTGTTTGCTACGCAGTTCCCCCCCTCTCTGTATCTGTGTGACTGCATGTCTGAAGTGTGTGTGTGTGTGTGTGTCTGTCTCTCATGTTGATTGCCACTCAAGTCCCCTCTTGCCCGCAATCCCCTACTTTGCCTACTTTCCCCCACCCCCATCGAGTCCACGTTTAATGCCCTTTTAAAGGTGCAAATGACTTCGTTTCGGTGCCTTTTTTTGTGTTACTTTTCGTTTTGTGTGTCTCTCTCGGCATTAGCTCGACAATTTTGCACACGTGACGTAGCTGCCTCCAAGTGGGGACTACCACCTGCTAGTGACGGGCAGATGGTGTCAGGCAATTATCATAAATAGCCACAAAAAGTTTTTCTATGCAGAAGGTTTTAAACAGAAAAGGATATGCTACTTCAATCTTTCGCTTTGCTGCAAAAAGATGATCAGTCGTTGCCGAATATTTTCTTTATTTTGTGTATGGGAAATTTCTGTTGCCTTCTTTTTGGGGCCCAATTTTGATTGACTATTATTTAGTTATCTGGAGAAAACTCTTTTGGGGCACATCTAAACAGAAAAATATACCCATATCTCAAATGTTTATTTGCCAAACAACTCAAAGAAATCGAGGCAGGAAAAGAAGACAGTTCCGCCAGCGAAGCTATAAGATGATAAGCGGGTGGAGGGCGACTGGCATCCTGCCCCACAAGCCACACACACAGGAATCGTGCTAATCTTCACTTGAAAAACACTTGAAAAAGAGAAGACGATGGGCCAAGAGAAGCAGGCAGAGTGAGAAAAGCCAAAAGAAATGAGGCAAAGGACTGGGCCGCAAGGCTGTGAATGAGCTGTAAAAAGGCTCAAGTATTGACAATGCCTTTGGTCCACACTTAGGCATCAATGATAGGCCCCCCCCCACTACTCCGCTCACACTCCTACTGTGTGTCTGTGTCTGTGTGTGTGTATAATGGGCTAATGGGCGTGGCTGAAGTGGGACCAGACAACAAATTGACAAATTTCGTTCTTTTTTTCTCTCCGGAGTGTGTGTCTGTGTGTGTGTGTGGGTGCGAGGATTTATTTCAATTGAAAGTGCCGCCATGAGCTGTCAACAAGAATCCCTTCTCTAGACTCTGGCAATAAGTCAGCTAACGAGCTTCAATGAGGCATGCCAAGTATTTCCGGTACGAACAGAAAGAGAGGCAGCAAAGGGGGAAAAAGAGAGAGAAAGAGAGAGACATGGATATGAAGGCAAAGTAGAGTGAGAAAAAGAGACATCAAGTGGCCTGGCATTGAAGTTAGTGAAGCATTTTCCTGTCCTTTTGCTTCGAGAGTTTTTGGCTAACATTTTTGTTATGTGTTACCATGAAATTTACATTAGAATTTCCTCTCCTTTTCCTGCCACAATTTGCATGCACAAACAAGAGCGACAGCGAGACAGACACAGTGTGTGAGTGTGAGAGAGAAGGCTAAAGACATTTTGCATAATTTTCTACAATTTTCATCGTTGAAAATGTCAGAACATTTTCGAGCCACAAATTAATGAATGCTGCATAGCTGCATGGTAATTTTGCACTTGACATTTGTTTGTTAATTGAATATTTGTGTTTCTGATTAAAATCCGCCGAGAGAATGCTGGATATAGAGTTATATCTTTGCTTACTGTTGCCTTGCTAATTAGCCGTCGGTTTATCTGGCATCAGCCACTCGATAAGTTAAAGTTTTAGAGGCAATGAAGTTTGCTACAGATTTGTGGCTTTCCCGCATGGGAAACTTCTCTTAAGAAAATGTTTTACCCGCGTCAGGCATTTGACATTTGCAATTTTGCTTCACGCTTGGCGGACAAGCAAAAAGGTTTCTGTGGCTTTTGCGGCTGTCACTTGGCGACCAACCCCCAATGGACAGTCCATGTCGAACGGCTTCTGGCTTTGATTGAACTTAAATGAATCCTGATGTGGTTAATGGTGTGGAAATGTGCCCCAGCCATGGCAGAGGACTACATACAGATAATTTCAATTATCTGTGGGTCGGGGTAATGGAATTAATATAAGATTACTAGGAAAGATATGTAATATGTAAGTTCTCTGCTGAAACCCATATAAATCTTAAATTTCTAATTAAAACTGCTCATTTCGGAGACTGTTTTAAGTTAAGGCAACTCATTGCGTATGGTAATGTCACGCTCTTAATTCCACGCATAAATCAAATGACAAATTCAATGATAATCACATTTGCTACAGCTCTGGCATTCAATTAACAAGAGGCAACAACACTGGCAACAATCACAATGGCAGAATTTAATTAAATATTCCTTAAACAGCAAACAGCAGAGAGATGCAGACGGAAAGAGTGTGAGTGAGAAAGGTGAGAGAGAGAGAGAAAGAGAGTGAGAGAGAGAGAGAGGACTGGAGGTTCGACTATATGCAGATTAAATTAAGTTATATTTTTCACGCGCTCTTAAGAGAACCTGAAGGAAGAGAGAGGGATATGGAGAGCAAAGGCAATGTTACGCCAAGAATTGTAAATGTATGTGTCTGGGACCCAAAAAATACACACACAAACACAGTCGGAGAGACAGAGAGAGGGGCAGGAAACACACACGCACAGACACACACCCACACAGACCAGACCCTTTTGCGGCGGTACGAAAAATTTAATTTTCTCACATTACTTGTGCATACTTGGAAACGCCGGAGGCGAAAAACCGAAACCAAAAACCGAACAGCGAGCACCGAAACACTGAAACACCTACCCAAGAGCAGATCCGGACGCACCCCACCCCGCACCAACTCAACCTCATGCACCTCCAGTTTACCCCTCCGCTATCCTTTTAACGTATGCGTAATATTGAAACAATGTGAAAATTGCGCATACGCACAGTTGTTCCACTTCACACGCAATGTTCTGGGGTCTGAGGCTCAGCCCACAAAAACAGCACACGGACCCCAAAAAATACTTTATTTGATAAGCAAGTCATTTGCATATGGCATTTGACAACCCCACCGCCCTCCCGAAGGGGAGGGAGGGCGAACCAGGCCAGAGGCTGGAAAAGGGTAGAGGTAGGTAGCAGCCAGGGCGTGACATTAGACACTTTGCTTAAATCAGCGTCGTGTCAAATATGTTGCCTGTTTGGAGTGGTTCCCCCACACCCACACCCTGCACCAGCCAGCAGCCGTGCCAAAAGCAAACTGTTTGACTTCCCTGACAGTTTGGGTACAGTTGTGTCGTTCTGTCGGTCTGTCTGTCTGTTGCAGGTGTCGCTGGTTGCCTACCTATGCGAATTGCATTTAAGAGTTGAAAATGAGGTGCACATCTACTGAAACATATTTCAAATCACTTGAATTTGTTCTAACAACACTCTCAGCCACTGTTGTGTCTTTCTGCCCCTGGCAGCAGTGTTTACTAAGGCAATGGTGCATTGAGGAGAGAGCAATTTGGTACTATTTGAAAGATCCATTTATCTGCTGCTCAAACATTTATTGATAAATAATCGATAATGTGTCATCGTGTACTGCAGCTTTATTTCAATTGTCTCAAAGCCATTAATCTTTTTCAAACCATTTGCAATTGTTGCTGCAACGCATTTGTTTTGTGTCTTTGTTTTCTTGGGTCCATTCGAAGCTTTCATTTTATCTATTCTTACTACGACACTGCCAATCCACGTAACCCTTTTTCCCCACCAAGAGCAAACACATTCATTTTCAAATATTTTTCCAAACGATTTCTGGAAAGATTCACTGTCAACACAGTTAGTTTCTAACCCAACAAGGACGTACATCATCGGCCATTATATAGTTCCCAGTTTTGCCACCCACATTCCAGTAGCCAAGCAGAAAGCTTAACCAGATATTTATACACAGTTTTCAACCACTTCGCTGTGCCCCCCGCCACGTGCATCTGGCCCAGGGGTAGTTCAACATTTTTTGGGCAGTGGCGACAATATTTTTGCACAATTTCCATTTTATTATTGCACATAACCCAAAATGCCATTTATTTTTACAAGTGCTTGTTGAAGTTTTCTCCATTTCTCTCCGCTGGCTGCCAGGAACAAGAACAACAGAGGCAACTGTTGGGAAACAGAGGGCAACAGCAGGGAAAATGGAGAGAAATGTGGAGAAGAACAACGGCAACAACAATTGCGATGCCAAACACAGAAATTTATGGTCATTTGGGGAATTTTACGCTTTTTCAGCTTTGGAGCGGCGCATTAAATGCTTACATGTTGATTTAACATCCAGAAGCATGCACAGCACAGCACAGCACAGCGAAAGGATCTGGGGGTAAAGTCCACACACCATGGATTGCTTGGCCTTCCTTCTGCTTCGCGCTGCCTTGTAACTCTGCTGTTGCTCTCCCTCATACATCTTGGCAACTCTGGTGTAGCGCCTCCTGCTTCGTCTCTTCGTGTGGCTCCTCGTTCTGGCAACTTCAAACGCTACTTTGCATGCACTCTCTGGCCTCGTTCTGTTTCTCGTTCTCCTTTCGTGCTTAGTTGCTCCAGTCTATATATGTATATCCTATATCCCCATTCCTTCTGCTTTGTTTTAGCGCGCTCAGTGTTCGTTTTTGGCGCTGCAAATCTTAGTTTATTTGCAGCTAAAATGCAACGATTTATTGTAATTTTATACACAAGCCAAACCAAACCAGGCCGGGTAGCCCGGGTAGAAAAGCCAAAGCACAATCCCAGAACCCAGGAGCCAGGAACCGGGAACCAGGATCCAAAGCCCGACCATAGAGCTCAACAAATTGTTGGAAATTATGGCTCCAAAGCCAGGCAGCCGCTTTAATAAACATATGGTCGGTACGACCAGATTTGTTTAAACTTTGTCCATAAACTGGGATAACTTATTTGAGAACGGAACGAAAGTTTGCTCTATGAATAACATAACTTGTGTGCAGGAGCATTTGCTGGAGTTGATCAGGGGATTTTCAATTAACAAATGACTTAAGTGCTTTGCAAAATGGATTTACTTCATTGAATGTAATGTTTAGCTAAAAAAAAACAACTATCCATCGATTGATAATCGCTTTGTAAGCTGTATGAACTTTCTCTAGCGAAAGACTTTTCATGGATTAAAGCTTCAATCGAAACTGCTATCCAAAACATTGCACATGGGTTCCCTTAAGCTTCTCTAAATCCATTGTTCTCTGAATCTAGTATGCCTAGGTCGAAAAAATCCAATCCATCTTCATTGCAGTGCCACAAATCAAAGTTCTCTCAAAAATTGTTTACTCTGTAGAGCCCGAAACAAAGTGCAAGGAAAAAAGAATGGCCAAAAGAGAGGCAATGAGAGAGAGAAAAGGGGGAAGGAGAAAATGATGGAAAGAAGGGTAAAGAGGTGGGGAGAAATTCTTTTGAAGAGGAAATTGCGCTTTTACTATACGTACGTACGAGTGCTCGCACTTTTACTTGGCTGCATATTTGAATGTTGATTTTTTGAAAGGGATTTCTGCACTCTAAAGAAAATACCAATGCAGCGTTTACATGTGTGTGTGCGTGTGTGTGTGTTCCCGAGAGAGGGTATGCATGTGTGTTTATGGTAAAGTTCGTTGTGTGTTTAGTTGCGCGTATTGCAGCCATTTTTTGTGGCTAAAAAGCGAACACACCCTAGAGATCCGCTACAGGGGGCTAAAGAGAGACAAATGGCTAAGGAAATTGGGGTGTATGGGTGGGCTTTGCGGGTGGGTGTGCTGAAGGGAAGTTAAATGAAAAGCTGGGATCCCCCACACAACCCTCATATGCATTTCGAGTGCCCAAAGGCGGTCAAAGTAAGAAGCATCAGGGCTTTGGCTTTTGTATATTGTTCTGAATATGTATGTATGTATGTGCTAATGCATGCATGTGTACGAGTGGACGTGTATCTGTGTGACATGTCAAAGCAAAACTTTGTTTCGCTCCTTCGGGCGCTCGTCTGTAATCTCTGTCCGCTGTTTGCCGTTTTCCATTTTCCATTTTCAGTGTGCTCGCATCCGCTTTTGCTTCTGTTGTGCTTCACTCGAACCTCGAAGCGATATTGTGGCTTGCCCAAAAGTCAGCTAACCCCCACAAAACCCCACTGCTACCACCCACCCCAGCATCAATCCCCCTCTCCCACATGAATATACAAATACTTGCATATATTACTCCGGATATTTGTCCCCAATGTGCGCTGTTTTTTGGTTAACAAAAAATTAAAACGTGCATTTTCTGTGGCATGGCGGCATGTAGGGGGGAGGAAATGTGGAAAAGAGCGAAATGCGGTGGAAGGGATAGCGGTACCGGCGGCAATCTCGTATATTTTTGATGAGTCCCGTGGGGGCCAGTAAGACCATGAGATATGGAAGACAGTTTTCCTTTGTTCTCCCGTTTTTTTCCAGAGTATTTTCTTTATTGTTGGTTTAGTTTTTGGTGGCTTTAAGGTCGAATGGGAATATGTGGTTAAAAGGGGAGTCGTACAGTAATCGATATGTTTTATATAGTCGGCTAGCTTTCGGTGGTATGGAAGCAGCAACAATCGAACAATCAGAGTTCTTTCTGCTCAAACCTGTATGAAGTACATACATTTTTATGCAACTAAATTATATATGTATCACCACAATATATCTACAACAAAATAAAAAATAACAAGCATAAATTCAGATAACTTCAAATACGCCTTCCCTGGTTTACCACTTTAAACAGGAAACACACAATTCCAAGCGTTTCGCTTCTCTACCACAAAAATCTCCATTAATAATCTGAAGAATTTTCAGGTACAAAATTGAGCAAAAACTATCTAGATAATTTGTTAAATTGTTCAGCCGCCACAGGCACAAGCACCAGAACAAGAACATAGATATACTCGTATATATAGAGAGGCACACACACACACACAAACTGATACAGCCGTGGCAGAGTTCAAGTTGCTGCATTTTAGCAGCACCTGGTTATGGGAAAACTTTAAGCAAATTATGGCGTTTATTAAAAAGCTTTAAAAAGGCTGCTCCTACTCCAGCTCCTGCCCCTCTGTGTCTGTCTCTGTGCGTGTGTGTGCTCTCGGGTAGCCCCCTGAAAATTCGCTTGATATTTTCGGGGCTAGAGAAATGCTAAACTTTAATGGCCACACGCACACGAATACTCAGACACACAGTTGAAAGTTTTTTGAAAGAAAAACTTGAAGTAATTTGCACAGTAATTGGGTATTAACCTAGCACAGAACCAGAGAGAGAGAGAGATGGCTGGCAGCAGAAAGGAGGATAGCCGGAACCAAACAGAGACAGACAGACACGGAGACAGAGATAGAGAAAGAGACAGACACACATATAGAGAGAGAGAGTGAGAGGGAGGGGGATACAGAGGCTGAATAAATGGACATAGTTTAAGGCACGTTCTCAGGCTCAGTTCATTTAAGTGCCACACACATGCCTCATACGCCATGTGGGACACACACACATCTCACTCCCTTTTCCGTGTTACCCGTCGTTGTCTCTTGGTCCGTCTGGTGCGGTCATTTTGATGGATTTGCCCTCCCTTTAGGTACCGGCTGCAGCCTTCACGGCGGTGAGGCAGGCAGGCAGACAGACAGACAGACAGTTCTTTATTCAAAACTCCCACCCACTCGCTTTCCATTCGTTTGGCTATCCATTTTGCATTTTCAGTTTCAATTCCATGGCCCGGTGGCAGCTTTTGCACCATTCCATGTTGCCATCGTTTTGCTGCTGCCGTGGCCTTTATTTGATATTAAATATTAACAAAATGGCCGCAATGTAGAGGCCTCCACCACCCTCCCAATCTGTAGCAGTAGCGTGGTTGGGTTCGGTAAAGGGGGGTATTGCTGGAAATCTTGGCCAGCCTTTCAGGCATCGACACAATGCGTTTCCAAGAGTAGCTACAGATTCTCCACACAATCATAGTCTTTCTTTGTCTTTTGTACGAATTGGTTTAGTCCCCTTTTAATCTCAGCTTGACTACCGTTGGGTCCGGTCTACCCCCATTAAGCGACGACCCTGCCTCCTTGTTGTCTGTAAACTTTGCGCTTTATCCTTAAACACACACACACCCACACACACACACATACAAGCTCGCACACACCGGCTGCATATGTTTCGCTTATAAATTTATATAGACGTTGCCTCTGCTCTGCTCCGCTGTTTGCTTGGCAAATTTTCGTATCAGTTTTTTCTGTGGCTACCCCCACATCCGCCTTCACGTTGCATGCAATGTTGAGGTTGTTTATTTGCTTAACTGACGCATTGCTGTTGTTGGCTGTTGGCATGCCGCTGCCGCTACTGCTGCAGTTCGAGCTGCCGCACGCGATGTTGCGGGTCTTCCGGCGTGCAGGTGCTATTTTGGATGTGCACCTGTGCAGCGGCGCTCTTTTATCAGCCGCTTGGTTTCGAGTTGTTTGACTTGATTGCGCGTGGGGCAGTGAAAATGGCTTTAAACGGTTGCCATCACATCCTTTATGTATGGAACGAGGTATCGACTTTTCGGCTCAGGATTCTAATCATCTATGATTATATTTGATGCATTGATTAGTGACTGAACTTAATCTCTATTTTGCTTAATAAATTGCTTAAGAGAGGAGAAATGAGCTTTAGTTCACGGAATAAACTTAGATAATCCCTCTCTGAGCGCATAAATAAAAAAATGCACGGACGTGGCTTTGACCATCCACTGAACCGGTGGACATCCGGCCAGGCGCCGCTCCATAACTAACTAATTAATATTAATGCACAGCGAATGCTAATTACGCCAACAAATACAACAACAACAAAAAGCAAAACAAAAAGCACACACACATATACAGCACACACACTCGTCCATGGCAGGGGGAAAAAAGAGAAAGAAAAACAATCATATGAAAACGTGTGCGGCAGGGTGAGACGGGGAGTGGGGGGCAAGAGATGATGCTGCATGGGACGAGAGCAGGACGAGGCCGAAATGGAAAAAGTTTTGCATTGAAATGCAAGCAAATTGAAATGAGCGGGCCTCAAGGACTTGGGGGGGGTGGGGGGTGGGGGATTGGTATGTGGGCATGGCACGAAGACCAGGGGTCTGTGAAGTGGCTGGAGGAACACGTGTTGGCCATTTCAAAAATGTAAACGTCAGCGAGTCCATCAGAGGCAGAGCACCCATCCTACAAACGAACAAACGAACCAACCAGGCATCCCAGCATCCATTCGACTGCAGAGACGTTTATTTGCTTATTCATAAGCAAACATTAACTTAATTTCCATGTGTGCGAAAGAGATGGCCATAGAGTGTGTGGAAATAGAGAGAGAGAGAGAGAGAGAGAAAGACAGAGGGAGTGAGAAAGAGGGAAAGCAACAAAAAGCCTTCGCGAAATGTGATTATCAGCGGAGGGCCAACAGCAGCTGCTTAATAAAGCCAACACATAGGACAAAGGGCAACCATGTGTGCACTCAAAATACTCAAACTCTGAATACTCGTACATAAAACAATGCAAAAGCAAAACAAGCGCACAAATCGCGCCAGTAACTTCATAAGAAACAAATTGTGGGGCGAGGCTGAGGGTAATGGCTGTTGCCGGAAGTTTAAGTTAATCAGATGAGATATGTATGTATGTATGCATTAAAATTTCTGTGAGAAAAAAAGGATATTCAATGCACATACACACATATGTACATCTTTATGTATTAATGCATGGTAAACGGATGCGAGACACAAAGGAAACGTATATTAAAAATTAAAATTTCTTCATTAAATTTCCAAGTAACAATTAAAGTAATCTTTAAAATATTTAAGTGACAATTTGCTCAACTATTTGCCCCTCCCGAGACCGAAGAACGGAGTCTATAGCCTGGGGCTCCTTTTTGTGGAGAAATCAAGGACCATGGCCAATGGCCAACAATTTTAAATGTGAATTTAAATTTTATGGCTTTCAAAAATAAAATCATTTGCTGCGACAATTTTTCCTAAATGACTGCGGGGTATGGACAGAGGGGGAAGTACAGCATTTAAATAAATCACAAGAAAAAGTATAAATAATAATGGCAAAGTGGCAGAAACAATGCAAACAAACTGACACAAATAGACAGCCAGAGAGACAGACAAACAGACAGACAGATGGACAAATGGAAGGACAGGAAGTAGAGAGTGGGATGGACAAACAAACGACACCAACAAGGTGCCATGCCATGCCAAATGCTCTCAGGGCTCACCCTGCGTATAAGTGATGTGCCACAGTCTGGGGGTTTTGGGGTACGGCTTTTGGTCCAAGTATTTCATATGGAGCTCGGAATGGATGGGTAGTGGTGGTCCTCTGCTTGCTTTTAATGTATGCCATTGTTGGCCGAATCGAAGCGAATCGTATCGAATCCAGGCAAGGCCAATCAAGTGCAATTTATATAGACATTTTTCAATGAAACCCATTTCGCAGTTACAGTTTGCAATTGTCAATATATTATTTACTTTACTGGCATATGGAATGATGAATGTATGGATGATGATGATGATGGGGAGATGTTGCGAGGGTTAAACCAATGGATGTTGTTGCTGTTTGCAGAGCTTATTTGAGCTCTGATGCTGTGGTTTGTGAGTTGTTAATGGGTTACACTGTCCCATTGAACGTTGTAAGCTATGCTTAAAAAATGTTCTAATTAAGTTCGAAGTACATTTCAGCTATCACTGAAAGATTTTAATTGTAAAGGACTCAATTATAAGCTATACAAAAATAGTTTAAAACAAGTATGCATTCAAATATAAACACTCTTATTTATATAAACTGGCTTTAATCAAGCACAAATTGACAAAGCAACCCTCTGCTCTGTCATGGCAGCACTTCATAAAATGTACTTTCGAAACTTAAATTCAGATGCAAAAATGTTGCTTAATTGCTTTTTGTTCACATGTCAATTTGGCTTGTTATTCAGTTGAACCCCCAGAATGTCCCTGTCGAACACCCTCACCTCGCTGTCCACTACTGTCCTGTCCTGTGCTGTCTCTCTATCCGTTCGCTTTTAATGCATTCCGACATGAAGCTTCCAAACAAATATGCAAATTCTAGCAAACAGCTGCACTGCCTTTGAATGTTTTTGGATCTGCTGCTGCTGCTGCTGATGCTGCTGCCACTGCCTCTGCTTCTGCTGCTGTCGATGAACATTCAATGGCTATGGTTGGTAGATTGTACTGACAGGCTAATGGCAACGGCAACGGCAACTCTGTCCAGCTCCTGGATTCTGGCGCAGACACTCCAACGTCATAGAAAGCAAAGACCAAAAGTCAATGCCCAAGCGGGGGTAGCATCAGCAGAAGCAGAGCAGCAGGAGCAACAATATCTAATCAAGTCGCCATGTTTGAATGGGGAAACGTTGCCTGCCTCCCCTCCTCTGCCCACTATCTGGCAGGGCTCGTTCGTTGTGTTTGCATTGACATTTGGTCGTCACAGACTCCATTGGCACGTTGCATTTGAATTAACAGTTATTTTTGGCACCCTTATGCTACTGCTCTCCCATTCGCTCTCTCTCTCTGTCTCTGTCTTTTCCTTTTTTCCTGCTCCTTCTGGCAGCCCTGGGTAGCCAGAGTCTGTTATATTGCCACCTCTATATGGCATCCCTGTGGGCCCTAACCTAAGCCTTTGAAGGCAGGGGAGAGAGATATTTCTACTTTGTTGCTGCTTTTGGCTCGGGCTAATCTCAGCTCATTGCAATGCGGCCAGGAATTTCCAATGCTGATTCCTGAGAATCGAAATGGGAATGAAATAGATACAGGGAAACACTGTGGGGAGAGAGATGGAACAGAAGCACTGGCTAATCATAGAACTAGCGCCAAAAACCACACAAAACCTATATTTGATGGACAAATCAAACATGGCAAATGATAAATACTAAAACAAGCAGAAAATGCCATTTTGAAGAGTGAAAATCACTGCTATTGACCTGCCCCTCAGCAAATAGCAGAAGGGGTTGTTCAAACAGAGATGAGCCATGGAACATGGAACATGGAAAACATAAATACGATATGCACACACTGATCCAGGCCAAGATGGAGATTTTATTTCAGCACAATTTTAATTAACAAACCAATTAGTTTTATGTTATTTTTCAATGGCACATACACAATCCAAAGAAACAACAATAAAAAGTGAGGAAAACCCCAACGAGGAAAACTCAACTCGTTGCCAAAGTTATAAAAACAAGACAGCAAACAAGAACAAAGACAAAGGCAAAGACAAACAAACAGCATTGACCCAAATCAACTTGAAGAGCGGTGAAGGCCAGGAGCAGGCAGCCAAGAGCAGCAGCAGCATCATCAGCAGTAGAATGTGAAAAGCAAATACGTAGCCAAGCCATAGCCATAGCCATAGCCATAGATATAGACACAGATACAGCTACAGATATAGATGAAAAGATGCTGAGAGAGCGGTGGAGAAAGAAAGAGTTGAGTTGGGTTTTTGGGTTGGGTTCAGTGTTCAGTTCGGTTTTTGGGAAGTTCCAACTCGACCGCAGACCACAAGCTGTGGATCCCTTTCCCACATTGCAGCAGTCTGTACGGCAATTTAGATAAACTTGTTTTTGTGTCCCGGCATTGACCAGGCTAAGAGGAAAATAGCAGCACCAGCACCAGCCGCTCACCGCAAAAATGCAAAAGTCAATCCACTTTCTCCCCCTCTATCTCTCTCTCTATCCATCGAGCGGCCAATGCATATCCTTGCGAGTTCATAAAACGACAATCTACACACAAAACAAGTTCGAGTATGCTACAGTTTGTGGCATATCGACTGTAATATACCTGGTACTCAGCTTGTTTAATTTTTGAGTGCATAGACAGGCAATATTAAATCAATGTGGGGATAAATACATTCGTAAGGTATCTGAAATTTAATAATACTGCCATCTTCCTCTGTCATTCAGTATACCCCAAGTCACATCGATTATAGGGTTATAGTCACAAAAACAAAAAAACAAGCAAGAGAAACTAAACGGAAACTTGGACAAATTTGCGCAGTAATCGGCAGAGGTGGATGCAAGGTCAGGGGGAGATGGAGATTGGGTTGAGTTGATGGTTATGGGATTGAACATCAGAACTTTGATTAGACCTTTGACCTGTTCGTCTGTGTGTTTGCTTTCCCGCAAGTGCGTTCAGAAATCGGAAGTTAAAATTTTACCTTTTTGATTTTCACTCTGGTTGCACATCTGCGAATCTGAAAAAAAAAACAAAATGTAAGAGACTTTTGATTACATTTATACGTATCAGTTTTTAGTCACAATCAATGTGATTTTTTAACGAGTCTGAAAAAACCTTCCCGAATTATTAAAAATTTGTGATATTATCAAATAGTAAATAAATAGCCGAAAATGTTCTCCATTTCATTTTATATTTCTCTCTTTTCATTCCAGGTAAATCTTTATTTTATTGTGTGGAAATTTCCACAACTGTTTTTGGGGAAAAGTGCCCTATCATCAGCTAATGGAACTTCAAGGCAACACACATCATTTTTCTGTCCTTTCCACGCTCTTCCTTGACTCGCCGCAGATTGCACGTGAAATTCGCAAATTATGCAATTAACCCATTTTCAGCGGTACGGGGGCTGGGCTCGAAATGGCCGCATAAAAGGTAACTCGTGGCGGGGCGACTGCCAAGGCAAATGAAGTGTGCTAGTGTGTGTAAGAGTAAGTACCTCTGTGTGAGTGTGCAACGACTGTGTGTGTGTGTGTTACTCAGGGAAATGGTGCGCCTTTTTTACCCTTAAACAGCCGCAGGCTGGCAAATCTTTTTCATAAATTCGCACGTCGGTTTTGGCCAGGGCCCAGCACCAGCACCAGAACCAGAACGACGTCGACGGAGCCGGAGACTATCAACCACAAAAAAACAATACCACTTGCCAACAAAAAACGAAAATATTGCTGCGAAAGCCGAAGCTTGAGATACTCTAGAAAATTTGGCCCTCAGAAGATACAAATGAAGTAAAAGAAAGAAGACAAGGCAAGAAGGCAATTTCCTTTTCTCTGCACTGCTAATAGCTCCTCAAAACCGTAATATTCCCCGCTTCAAAAGAGTATAATGAAAAGGTGAATTATATGGATGATAAGGAGAGGCCTTGGGGTATGGGCTGAATCGCGGTTAAATTCAAACTGACGCTGCAATTAAACATAATGTCCTTGCAGGGATAACGTTAAGTGGCGCGTGAAATTACATTAATCATTGAAGGGATTTTTACATGCAACGATGAAGCGAAGGCAGCTGCACCTGAAGGTCCTTTCCACCTCAATCCCTTTTACTCAGCTTTTGCGTTGTTTTTTTCCGAGTAGGTTTTTTTTTTGGGCTGGCGCTCGTCCTGGCACAACACTGTAGCTTGTTTTGTGGCTTTCTTCTTGACCCTTTTTCGGCGTGTTTATTTTGCCAGTTGGCAAGAAAGAAGAATGAGGCAGCAAAGAGAAATAAAGGTAATTTTTAAGGACCACAAAAGGTTTGTGGTGGTTCTAGGGATATGGAGCAGAAATGTTTTGCACAAAATGTTATTTAACTAATGAAATTACATTTATTTCTCGCACTTGGTGAAAACAAAAAAGATTTTCGAAGAAATATTGAAAACTAATTGGGGAATTTCCCACTCAATCAATAAAATGAAATGATTTTTCGATTACTTTTTGTCTTGAGTAGATTTGATGATTCAAAAATAACTTGAAATTGTTATTAGAATTACAAAATAATCACTGCAAAAATGTCATTTAAAGGCTTAAAGCAGTCTACCACAAAACTATGCTATATTGTCTGTAAACTCAAACGACAGCTCAGATTAGGCGGTTTACATTCTTTGTATGTATTTATGTTTACTTTCCAGTGTATTTGATTTTTCTGTGTGGTCGGTGGAAATTCCATTTGTAAACATTTTTCCATTCGGCATTCAGCATTCTTCAGTTCCACAAATTGGCCCTTAAATGTAGGCACTGCGCCAGTATTCAGTATTCAGTATTTGGTACTTTTCCAATGGCTTTTCCAGCACATCACAAACAATCATAGAAACACATACATACATAACATAATCACATTTTTGCAGGCAAGTAACAATTTCAGTTTTCAGCAGCGCCCTCAATCCAGCTGTGCCCCTTCTTCATATTTTTTGTGAGTATCTTTTTTCATACGAGAGGGAGATGAAAAGTAGAGATAGAGAGAGAAAGAGATGGTATGTATATTCCATCCCAAAACTCAGTTCGGAGCGTAGCCCTTGAACTATGCAAATTTTTGATACCCTTCTGCCGTTGGTTATGGTGTCTCTGTCAGTCTGCATTTATGAAAAGAACTTATTCTGATGGGAAATATTTCACACGACTCTTTTTGTTGGCGCATCTCAGTAAATTCCAGCAAATAGCTCGCAGATATAATCCATATATAGTTTCACATGACTTCCCGAAGTTAATCTGCAATGCAAAGTATGTATCTATCTTGAAGGGTATCTAAAGCTTCGACAGCTAAAGCAATTCTACGTTTCTTGTTTGAAATGAAAACAGGGTCGTGCAGAACGAAACTGTGGGGTGTGGATACAGAGGAGCGCACACAACGCATGATGCAAACTTTAATTGCCGCGAATTCTGCAGTTGGAATGGATTTTTTTGGCGGCCCTAACTTGATAATTGATTGCTCAAAGTACGGCAAGAAACGAGTAGAAAGGGGAGAGCAGAGGGAAAGCAAAAAGGAAAAGCGTGTGAGGGTCGGATGTGAAAGCCAACCTTGATCAAAAGGAAGAGCTGCAGCGATTTCCCTTTGCCTTTGCCGACTTATGAGTTCTGCACGTCAGGCAGAAATTTTCGCCCTAGCCAAGAGTAAAGGCAAACAAATTTCAATTAGCGCCCCTAAAGCGATAAGTGTAGTGGAGCCATCAACTACTCATAGTCTCAATGAAAGTGCAACCCCAAAAAAAACAAATTCGGATTTTTCCTCTCAACACTTTTGCTGACATTCGCAATTTTTGAGCTGCGGCAAACATAATTTTTGGAATTAAAATAAAGGTTTTGGTGGGAGGGGGGCCTGGAATTGTAACAAGAGGATTACAAGGGAGAATTACAAGGGAGGGTGATGAAAAATAGGGGGATATGGCGGGAATTGTTAGAGGAGTTATGGTAAACATTGTTAAAATAGCATGTGCAATGAAAATTGTATATTGGCCCAAATAAATTCCGAAATATTTGACAGTTTTCCATTTAAAAGAGGAAAATTGTACAAAATCCATAAAAATTGTACACAAATAAATATTTACGAATCAACAAAAGTTATGCAAACAGAATTAAGTGATATCACTCGCAGTCGAAACAGAAACAGAAAAAGGATAAGGCAGCCATAAATCGGTTTAAAATTGTTGAATCAAAAAACGGTTTACAGAAAGTCCTGCGGATTTATGCAGATGATTGTTGATCGTACTTAGAAATTTTATTCAGACATTTTTCTAGCAATCCCAATAATACTTCTCTGACTGTTAAGTACAGACGTTTTATTTTACTTCCCTTTGGTTCGAACTTCACTGAATTGATTTTTCAATCTGAATCATTTATATGCACCCTCCATTAATTTATGGATACTTTCCAGCGAAGCGGATAAACTGTATGAAAACTGCATTTAAAAAATGAGACGATTTTTATTTTTGAACTTCCATCTAATGGAGAATTTTTAAATCTCTTTAATACTATACATGAGTATATATGTTTGCACATCCAAATACAATACGTGTATATATATACATTGAACTTCATTTATTGTGGCTGACTTTGGCTTGGAACAGAGAAAACACCTGCGGGTCTAAACTTGATGATGTTGTCGTCGTTGTTGACAACGTATAAAGTGCAGCTTGTTATTGGGGGGAACCAGGTGGTTCCGAGACCCTGGCGCAGTCCAGTGTTTTGCACAAACACACATTCGCCTAGAAAACCAACCAAAGGAAAAGGAGAGAGGGTTTTTTATTATGTCACACAAGTGCTTCCTATGACACACAACTTCCTGGTTGAGGTTGAGAGCTCAGCGAAAAAGGAAAAAGAAGTGGAAAAAAGGCCAGGCAGAACACGAGAAGGTAATGCTGCCTTCGCAGTACCGAAGCGTTATATACCCTTTGGTGAAGCATCGATTTTATGCCAGCTAAATGCTCATCCTTACATTCCTATGTAAATGTGATCAATCCCTTCCGATTTTTTTAAAACTTTACTGGGACATATTCCTTTAACATTCGAAATCGAATATTTATTCGATTCACAAACATCTGCTCCAAATCGTTTTACCCTTGAAAAGGATCTTAAAACAAGGACAGCCCCTTTGTGAGGCTTTGTCTGTGTGTGTGTGCTTAAGCAACTGCCGAGCAATATGAGAGTCCATTATGAATGCCCCCAACCATGGACAGGCGGAGTGGCAGAGATGCAGACAGACAGCAAAGTTTAAGCCTCTTAGGGTGGGAAACTGGTTCCTAGTAGAAATTTGTATCGGTTCATTTGAGAAAAGTTTTGATGAAAACTTAGAGTTTCGGTTCTGTTATCAATACGGTTCTGCCACGCCCTAACCCACTTCAATCACAAACGAACTGTTGGAGAGCCCCCGAGCGCCTGTTCAAGCCGTTGCGCATGGCGTATACTTAATGCTCGACTCGAGTGACTACAAGAGACTTTATCACACTCAGTTTACTCTTTCTCTCGCTCGCCAGCCCCTTACCCTTTCTCCTTCCCCTTCCCATATAATCAGAGACCACACGAAATTCGAAAATTCGAAACATTTTCGACTGCTACTTACATAATTGCAAACTCATTCGCTGCGTTGTACCCTTCTGCCATGCGGAGGCCAGAACTGTTGCCGAATTCCCGCCGAACTTCATCAAAATTCCAATTAGCGCTTTCACTCAATTACAAGGCGTAAGGCGGTTGCCTCAGTCTCAGCCTCAGCCACTGCCTCTGCCACGCTCACACACAAACTCCTCCTACTCCATCAAAAGCAAATACCACTACAAATAGAAACAAGTAGGGAATTGATGGTGGATATTCGGACTTGAGGATACCCTAAAATCGGGAACACTCTCAGCGAAACTTTTCGTGTGCAAAGATCGCGTTTCCTTCTGCCTGTTACATGCAATTTCACAATTACAGGATACTCCATAAATACCGCGTACACAGAACCACAACACACAGCGAGTACTCGTACATTGAAAACTTTTCCACGAAAATTGCCAAAGATTCGAGGGGAAAGAGTTTTGGCAAATAGAAATAGGAAATGGAAAGTTTCTAGGGTTGAGGGAAATGGAAGAATGGGAAACCCTTGTGGCGACCTCGTTAAAGGCCTTGGCAACAATTTAAAGTCAAGCCGAATATAGAAAATGTCATCAAGAGGAAGAAAAGCGAAGGCTGGCTTAAAAGTGTGGCAAATATTTACAGCGGAAAAGTGGAAAGGAAAGCCGGTTAAGGCACGGCACGGCCCGGCCCCAGAGCCGCCGCAGGATATTGAAATTCATGTGTAATTATAAGTACAAACAAACCCATGCATGGCAAGTGTACAATAACCAGGCTGAATGGATTGCCCCCGCCTCGTACTCGTCCTTGTTCTCGTCTGTGGCTGTTAATTCCGTATAGCCCTTTGTAATTGTTGCTCCGCCTGCCACACACAATATGAAACAATTCTAGCAGCAAATGTGACGCCAATGCACACACACACACAATTAAGCGAAAAGGCTGCAGCCTGCCTGCTGATTCAGAGTCAACTCCTTGGAAGTCATCCACCAAAACCGAAATGTGATTTCATCAACGTAATACGATAAATTTCATAATGAAACGATGCGTAATTGCCCCAAGCCAGCGGCTGCCTCCATTTGGTCTACTCTCTGACTTTGAATCGTATATATATATACAGAGGATGTATGTCAGGGTTGATTCTACAAGTCCTGCCTTCAGGCCTCTTTAATAAAAGTAAAATTACGTTTTGCAAAGAGTAAAAAATATGTATTAAATAAAAGCTTATGTTTAAATGGAACCGGAAAATGGAAATATACACGCATTAATGTTACATATATCCATCAGCTTTTTTAGCTGTAAATTGATCTGTACATATGGATACATCCACTCATCTATAAATCTATCTCTATATCACACCATCTACGCAACCACTTATCCACTTACATCTCTAATCAGTAAATCGCACTCCAACTTTGATTGAACTTAATCAGCCAAGAGATTGAAAACCCCTTTCCACACTTTTCCCTTCAATCAATTCAATTTTCCGGCTATTTATTTCATTCTTGTACATTCTTGTAAATATGCAAAAATCATAAGCGGCCAATAAAAAAAAAACCCTCCCGCAATTGTAAATTTATGAGACACCTTAAGCGCATTGAATGCATTTGCATGCACGAAATGGACAATTTATTTATAATATTTTTTAAAAAAACCTTTGATGTGAAAAAATGTCCAGCGCGCTGCAGCGGCCCAATCCGCCTTAAACAATTTCCCTCTTTCAGCTTTTCATTTTTCCCTTTCAGCATGTCATATTTTTTATATGCGTACACGTGAAATTTGTTTTCATTTCATTTACAACAAAAATGTTTACTCTCCTTTTTTCGTGTAATTTTTTTTTTTGTGTTTGCATGTGTGTTTCCTGCCTCCTGTAATTGTTTTATATTCACCTCACCAAGCGACAGCGAGAGAGGGAGAGAGATAAAAGGGAGAGGCATGAGAGGGCAACATAGAGGCGACAAATTCAAATGCAATAAATTTGTATTAATTTCTTTGTGTGTCCATGGATTGTGTGCGTTTGAGCGCTCTGTTTGCTCTGTGATTTTGAGCAATTTGTTAAAACAAATATTGATATAAAATTTGTATCCATTGCAGTGTGCTTGCTTGTAATACCCCGTAATCGTGCTAATATAAGGGTATATTGGGTTCGTGCAGAGAAATATATATGCAGGCAGTATAGTGGTTTTGTCTACCTTTTCTTCAAAAAAAATAACAAAATATTTTATGTTAAATGTATCTAATATTTTACTGTCGAACTTGGAAGCTCTCACAAACAGAAAACATTTAACATTCCATACAATTTATAAATTTTCTGAATTCAAAATATCGCACAAAGTTTGGATTGCAGTTCTACATTTATTTGCTTGAGATGGAAGGAAAACTCCTGTCTGGAGTACTTGATGGCTTGCTATGTGGCATCGGAGCGTATGGCTGTTACAAGATGGATCCAATGTTGCAGCCCTTTGGCTACGCTTCCTGCGTAATGGCCTACACCCATGGCACAGTGGGGCTGATTGGCTCGCTGCACAAGGCCGGTAACTACCACAGCCCAAGCATGTGTCTCACGCGTACCCTCATGGAAGTCGCTCAAGTGACGCTGATCAATACGGAATTCTACAATTCCACAATGGGCTGCCACAGTGCCCTCGTATTCGGCCTCACGCTGGGAGGCATAGGTTATCTCGCAGCCCACATGCCCGATGTGCTGTTTTGGCGCACTGTGATTGGATTCTGCAACACATACTCGCTGCTCCATCGGGCCCAGGGCGAGCGTAGTTGCGTCTATTGGATGCTGGCTCTACTGAATGTGGCGGCTTACGATGGGGTTGACTTTGTAAAGCGGAATTTTCGTAGACACTACGAAGAGAGTTTTTCCAAATGCTGCTACATTGGCATCACGCATTTGGCCATACGAATCTTTATGGCAAAGAACTAGGCAAGCAACAGTAAATCTAAATCACCTTATAGCCATATTTTTGCAGCCAATAAAAAAGGAGTTTCTTATACTTTTATGCACCTACAAACGCACATTGAATGGGTATCTTTTAGTCGTAGTGCCGACTACTTGTTTGCTTTTCTGATTATGCCGAGCAGAGCAAAGCAGAGTACTCGTACGACCTTTGTTTTGATTTATTTGTGTGCAAGGATTGGTTTTGATTTATGGAATTTCGTGTGGACAAGTTGGGTCTGGAAAATGGCTGAAAATATGCTGAAATAATAATCTATGTATGGTGGCGGGGTGTGATTGTGACTCCCCTTTGAATATTTCAATTACTTGGCAACCCTCCATTGTCTCATGGGGAGCGCACAGTTAACTCTATTTCATCCGGTTAGAGCCTCTCTGGCGGTCGACTTGGGGCCAAGTGGGGCTGGAAAAAGCTTTACAAAAACACTCACAACTTCGCCATACAGTAATTTCCTGTCAAACTTTCTGCATTGTAATTGAGTGTAAAGGCAAAACTTTGCCTACTCCTCGAAGGAGCTGTCTTGGCTGCTATATCTTTGCACTGTTCCCAAAGCCAAAAGCCGCAAATTGAGGAAGCTACTAACAAAAAAAAAATGTATAACAAAAATAAGGAAAAACTTGCATAAACTGTAGACAACACCATGGAGATTGGAGGGCTGTACACATATGATGCGGTTGCCGTTTCAAATTTTGCAACTTTTGTTTTCTCGTTAAACAAAATAAAAGAAAACCAAAATATGGTTAGACTTTTAACTGGTTTATTACGCAGGACTCCAGCAAACACAAAGCCTACCACCCCCCAAAAGGAAGCACTTGAAATAAGTTTTTTAATTTCATATTCAAGAATATTTCTTTCCCACGTATCAGAAAATCTTTTATTAGTCTCAAAAGTTTTTGTTTCAGCAACAGACACACACACATTTTACGAAAAATACGCAATTAAAATATGGCGAAAAGTGAAAAAAGCCCAGCTGATTTGTGGGAGTGTTAATTGGAGGTTGGATTGCTCGAAATTTTAATATGAAACGTAACCCAAGTAATGGATAGTCTAATTTATTTCTCGATTGATTGCAAAGTGATGAACGTTAATGAAAATGAATTGAAAAGATAAATGAAACTCAATCAAAATACAATCCCACAGCACTTTCCAATATGTACAGAAATTTAACTCCTACTTTAACGTATATGTACATACTTCCGTCGAATCTACCGCAAAGGCTTAAGTCAGACCATTATCCCCTTGGCAGTCCCTAAGCCACGAAGCAAAACCCAATCAAAATTGCTCATATGCCCCATTGTCTCGTCCGCAAATTAAACGCTACACATTAATCGGCTGCGGCTGCTGGTGCGGCAGTCGTCTGGCAGCGAGGAGTGCTATATAAATATTAATAACGTTTCAAATGCCAGGCCTAACTAAAGCACTTACCCAAACCACAATCCAGCCCTCACTCACACACACACACACACACACACACACACACATACACCCACTGAGACAGAGGGCCATACCTCCCCATGAGAGCATGTCAAACACATCAAAGATGGCAGCGCACTGGGGGCTTGGGCTGTACATTTTACAATTGCTACAAATTGCATTCGCTCCGCTTTGTGGAGCATTCCCGGCACGAGTGGAATGTTGTCGATAAAGAAGGTTTGGGATAGGTATTATACACCGAAACATCAGCCTAAACAACATTACAACATGCATCATCAACGTAATCAACAACAAGCGCGACAAAACACGACAGCGACAACCATGTGGAGTAGGAGGAAGATGATGATGATGATGATGAAGATGGGGCTGCTGTGCTCTACATGTCGTGTCATTCAACCGATATCGCTTGATCTCTTTCGATGGCGAAGGGATGGAGCATGTGGCACGGGGGCATGCGACGTGGATGGTTCCACCTAGTTCGTGAGTAAATTTAGTCACTTGCGTGCCTCAGCCAACTTCATCATTCAGCGACCTAGTGCTACCGCCTTTCTTTGTTTGTGTTTATCTGCGTATTAAATTGCAAGCTCGTGTCTCTCCCAGTATTTGTTCTACTCCTCCATTGTACACGAGTAGTTCCCATCCCGGCTGCTTCTATTTCTCTCTGGCTTTGTCATTTTTATGCCATTATTTTTATCTGCACGTGAGTCTGTCGAGTCTATTTCAGTGGTGCCTGTGCCTGAGCCTTGGCTCTTCTCTTGTTTTTCCAACAGCCTTAAATTGTCGGCTATAAGTTTTATTATCTCCGAGAGAAAACAAACAAAAGATAGCCGTAAAAATAGTCCATCTATCCGAACTATGGCAATATCTTTGCAGATGGCGGATGCCACACAGAGAGAGAAGGAAACAGAAAGCTGCCTTATAAATGAGTTAAACTTGCGAGAAAATTAGATGCATTCATCTCAATGAATCATTGTTATCGGTGCCAATTAATCGGCAGTTTATCTCCTGGATTGATGGCTAGAAATGTTTTATATTTCTGATTAAAGCATTCAGATAAATCAGGAATGTTAAAGAATCTGAATTGGGGGAAGTTTTTCGGCTGAGATCTATGTTTAACTTTTACCTTGGAAGTTTCTTTAAGTCAAAGATTTCCATCTGATTTACGATTCATTTTCATTAAATCCCTTTAAATAGAATAGAATTTTTTTTAACTTGAATTTTTAATTGGGAGCTCCAGCTGAAATATTTCCTAGGCCTGATGCTCGCTTCCTGGAAATATTCGCCTCAACATTACGGCCTATCCACTCCACTTTCACTCGTCTTGAAGACATCTCAATCCAGAAGGACTCCCTGTCAAAGCCAGCAGCATCCCAGCTGTCTGCACCATGTTCTTGGGGTGATCCTTGTGCGAGTATTCGTCTGTCATGTGTAGGGACTAACAGGATGTGGCCAGAACACTCGTGCAGCATGTGTGTCGTCTTGTTTGTGTGTGTGTGACTGCCTTGATTGTCTGCTGCCATTCGGACTCGAGGCCTACAAATTTGTTGCTCTTTCAGGGGGAGTCATGCACGCCATGCATGACAATTTTTCGGGGGGTTCCCACGGGCACACGCACACACACACACAGACACTCACACGCACAGACACTCACACGCACAGACACTCACTCCGAAAAGTAAATTTCATGCAATTTGTTATGTTTTACGAGTGTGTGCGACGTGGAGCCGGGGGGAAGGGGACTATGACGTTACGCCTGGGAATCTCAAAATGACAGACTTCAATTTATACAATTTATTTTATTAAGTCAAACGTTTGTCTCTGTCCCTGTCACGCTCCCACTTCAACTCTGTGTCCATCCCCCCATTTGTCCCTGTCTCTTTCTCTGTCCCCCATTTGGTTTTGTCTCTTGTTCTGTCCCCCATTTGGCTCTCTTTTTGTCTCTTTCGTACTTTTTCTTCCGCTCTCTTTCACTCCATTTTTCCGTGTGTGTGCGTGCGTTTTATTAACAAATTGATGAAACAATTTCCGCAGCGTTTAATATACGAGCCAATTCGTACGCGAATTTCGCTTTTTCCGCTTGGCCCATCAACTTTTTTGGATTTCCGTTCTGGGGAAATCCAATTGCTGCACCAAAGGAAAAAGGATAGCAACTGTAGAAGGTAATCTGATAGAATTTCAGGGCGCAGTATTGGCATGAAAGGAATGAAGAGGAGGCTCCAGATGTGGTTAAACCTTTAACAACCATGATGTAGACACAAAAACTTGGGAGAAATATGATTTATTTGCAGGTTAAATTCGGGAAATTTTTGCCCTGAAATTCTTACATACAAATACACCCCTTTCAATGTATTCAAATAACGGGGTACATATACAAACTGATAGACATTCCATCTCCCTTTATGAACACGTTAAAATTACTTTTTTATGGCACACACACTCATCAAAAAATCAACGAAATTGGTAAATTTCAATTGCTTCTGGACCAGAACCCAGCAACAGAATTCAGGAGCACGAATGTCGAATGGAAGAGCAATGGCCCAAATCCATTGGGCAAGTCATGATGGCCACCTAAGCGGCCATATAAATCTCAATTTATGTTGGCTATTTAGAAATTTCGGGCACGCAGCAACCATTTCGGCTTAGGTCCCGGCACTGGCTGGTGCTGGCATCTCTATGCTTTAGGCCTCAAAATTATTGAATCTAATTAACTTAAATGAAATGAATGAAGAGATGTGATGGGCCAGCAATAAGAGCCGGATCAGGGAGCATAAATAGGAGCAGTAATGCAGGAGCAGAAATTGGAGCACGGACAGGGACACGAGCCAAGGACTCGTTTAATTTATGGATGCGTATATAAATTCATTTGAAGCTCTTTAATTGCTGCCAAATGGGAAACGTTTTCATGCCTGACCGAACAAGGTCTCTCTACCTCGACGAGAGTGTTTGCGAGTGTGCGTGTGTATCTGTGTGTGCTCTAAGCCATTTTGGGTTGAAGGTCAACAGATTGATTGGCGGGATTAGGGGATACGACTTTCTGGGCATTCCCTGCCAGCAGCAAGATGCGTTTTTGGTCTCAGTGCTCCTGATGGCTTCTGCTCATTGAAAATTGTTGTTTGTATCTCGTAATTTCTGTTTTTGGGTAACCAGGCACGACGCCTCCTCCCAAAATTGCTGCCCAAAATTGATGGGATAACAAAATTTCACTGATACCTTGTAATTAATCACTGTAAATGTGTTGGGGGTCTGGGACTGTGCGAAATACTGCAGCAGCAGCATGGCTAGGGTGGAAAGTATGGTACATAGAATGTTTTTAATATTTATAATGCGATTTGACAGAGCAGATTAGGGAATTTAAGGGAGTCTCACAACAAAGAAGGCACTCACTCAGTCTGTGTACTTATACGAGTTACAGATCTAAGATGGATAGGAAAGTCAGCTTATAGCATGTAGTCTTTGCAGTAAACGTTTATTGGAAAAGAGTTAAAGTGTATTAAAATCAATGGATGGAAAGTTTAAAGCTGCATGAAGATAAATATTCGTAATGTTTTCTTATTAATTTAACATTTTAAGGGTTATCTAGATCCTCAATTCAACTTTAAGCGGCTCTCCTCGTGGCTAGAGTTTCTTTTATTTGTTTTATTTCACTGGCTTCTATTAGCAGCAAATTCTGATGAGCTTGTCAAGAGTAAAAGTTCAAGTTGCTCACCCAAAACCCACAGTCTGAACTCTCAGCAAACTCTGAACTGAACCTTTCTCCTCTTCTATACTGTACTGAAACCATTCTCATTCTCGACATGGAGGTCGCTCTGCTTTTGACATATTCGATATACACTGAATAAATTCGTAAAAGGTAGGAGGGTTTTTTTTCTTACCGCTCATGCTGATGAGCTTCCCTACCCCGAATGCCAACATCAAATCAATGTTGAGTAACTTTAAAATTGAACCCTTCAGCGGCACAGAGACCCAGGAACCGGAAAACGGAGCCCTCAGGCACGCAGATGGCATAGACCCGACGCTGCCTTCATTTAACTAATTCAAAACCCAACAAAAAATACCCAAGACAGAATCGGAGAGTTCCCTTCTAGTTGTCACCCACCAAAAACAACAAAAATCATAAAATTTACTGCGGAAAAAAAATTGAAGAAATCTGCAAGAATCAGCATAAAAAGTGTAAAAGGTCGCCGCACAAATATGGCCCTCGGGGCTGGCCAAATAAAATCTATAAAAACAAGTCAAAAAGAGAGAGGGAGAGAAACTTTTACACATCGCAGCACAAAGTGACCCTGGAACCAGGGAAGTCTTTGAGTAAAGGACACCCATAGGAAAGGCAGGAAAGGTCAGGGAGTCTCGGCACAAAGTAATGCCGATACACAGCCTTTTGGTTGTGGAGGAAATAATTCATGCAAAAAGTGCACGAAAACTGAAAATGCGAACGAGAAACTTTTTAATGGATTTTCATGTTGATAAAATTATCACAAAACAGGGGAGAAGAACGGTAGAAAAAAAACGTATGCAATGACCATGAGAATCTGAATACACAAGGAAAAAATGGGAGAGAAATAAACCCATATTTCTGCTAGAGTTTTCCGCAAATGATTGCCATATTATTTTCGTATGATATACATTTTCCATGGATTGGTTTTATTTTTCGAACTTATTCGAAAGAGCTGCCTAAAGAAAGTTTTAAAAGTCTTAGGGCATTCAAAGTTGAGCACTGATAGTGATAGTCGCTCAAAGTTCCCATAATCAGCCCTTTGATACTCTGCCAATATATGGTCATAGTTCATGTAACTGTTTCCCAGACATTTCTTTGTGTTAACGTTTATACCCAACCTTCAAAAGCAAATAAGAGTATTCCAGAAGGCAGCACTCACAGATATTTTCAGCTATGTTTTACTTTTGTTAGCGTTCGAGTTTGGTTTTCCCTCTGACAGATTTGCTCGACTTAGAAAGCATTTTCTCTAAAGCATCGACTTCTCCTCTTGCCTACCTCCGCTTATTGGGCATTCAATCAGTCTGTCAGTGAATCATCTACTGGGTTTGCTTTTGGGTGTTTTTCTTTTTCTTTTTATTTTATAGGGGCGGGCGGGGAGGTGTGTAGCTTTTCTCTGCATTTGTGTGTGAAATTTGAGTAGGCAATTTTAATAATTTAAGTAAATGATCCATCACCGTTACAGTTAATCTATCAACGACAGGCGAGCGAGTCCATTGGGAGGAGGCGGCGCCTATCACGTGGCACATCTTCTGGATTTTCCTTTTTAACAAATTGTCTTGAAAAGTGACTGGAAAAATGTTGAGAAATGTTTTTGCTCTGATACGAAAGAATTTGCTGGCTATTAGTATTTAAAGCGTCAGTTCATTTATATTCATTTGAATGGGGAATTCGGATGAGGAGGAGAGCAGAGGCTGCAAGTGTTGATGGATTTTCTGAATGGCCTTGAAGTGGACAAGCCACACAAAGAGGCATTCAGACTGAGAGGAAAGTCTCTTTAAGATTTATCTGAATGAATGTTATGGTTGAAAAACAATTGAGGATTTTCCTTGAATGATTTGAATGGAGAAACGTTTGATTTTATCATTTTTTGATGAATGTATTAAGTATGCAATTTAAATGAAAACTTCAGAAGACATATCCCAAATAATAAGATGATGAAAAGGTGGCAGGTTTGAATTATTGGCAACCCAGAAGAATGAGCTTAAGTAGTAGAACTTGTAGAGGTCATTCGGGTTTAGTTTAAAAGCTTTTTCATAACTATTATTCAAAGTGGTTCTGCACACACTCCATGGATCCGTATTAATTTAATATGTCAACAGATTTCCATCTCCATTTCATCAAATCGAACCGAGTAGTCATCTTTCTATCAAACAAGACCCTGCTCAATCAATTCCATTTTTTGATGGGCAAATGAAAATTCCACTTCCCTTTCTTCTTGGGTTTTTCTTTTGGGGGAACTTCCTTTTCAAATTTTATGCAAATTCTGTTGTTGTATTTTATGAGCTTTTTGGGTTCGTCGTCAAGTGGTAAATCACTTATTTGAATAAGTCAATTTCATTTCATTCCCTTTACGACAAAACCCCAACCCTCTTCGACTAGGGTTCCACATTAAACATCAATCCTTATAGAGGGATCCCCACAGATGTATGCACCATAGACGGTGGGGAGCGAACTCAGCTGCAAACTAGTTCAGGCAGCTTTGGCGAGGAAAATTCTATTAAAATATTTATGCAAATACAAAAAGGAAGCAATCTCCACGGCAACAGCAACGGAAAGCTGTCGATCTGCTCTATCTATGTCTCCCTTCCTCTGCTCTCCCTTTGGCTCTGGAGCGTGTATGCATGAAAAATGTTGAACAAACGATTTTCATAATCGATTTTCATGTCTGCCCCGGCAGGGCCCTCACTGGCTGTTGACAACACACAGTAGGAGGAGCGGGTAGGAGGATGGGGTATGGGGTATGGGGGCATACGCATGTCAACCTTTATCAAAAAAGGGATGTACCAGCGACAGACGAAGGAGCCAGGAGAAGTGGTGGCGTGGAGGCAGGCGGAAGGCCACAGAGAAAGAGCGAAAGCCGAGACAAATGCGATGTGCGTCTGCTGACAATATATCAACATGTGGGCAGAGCCCCCCGATTCGGCATACTGGTATGTATGTATGTATGTATGTGTATGCAAAAGACCAGCGACTTTCACCATTTTTCCAGCTTGACTTTGAGTCCCTCACCAGCTCTTCTGGGTCCTTCACAGGTTAGTCGCACAGGCAGCAAAGCGCATCTAATCGATTCGGAGCACGAGGATGTCAGAGTTCTGTCTAGGACTCGGGCCACTATAGATTGTTCTTTTCTATTGTTGTTGTTGTTGTTGCTGCTGCTGCTGTCCTCGACTTCTGCTCGTAGTCCCATTGAGTGGGTGTATCGCATGTGACAATAGTTGTGTGAACTTTACAGGACGAAGATTAAGGGGCTCATGGAGTACCAGCAGCAGCAGCCACAGCAGCATCAGGAGGCGGAGTTGAAGCTGTAGGCGGCTTAACAAGTGAGGGCCACCAGTTGGACCTTTCGTCTGCTGCTTTCCCCAGTGTCTAAATCATGGCTCTGAGTTCTGCTTTGCGGACTGAAACTGTCGATGTGGGCCAAAAGCCAAAGGCTGAGTGATGGTTCTTAACTTCTTGGCTGGTAAGACAGTTAGTTAAAGCTGAAAAACATCTTTTATCCGAGTTTTTGTCGGCGTAATGCGATGCAGAGATGTGGATCTCCTTCCGGTCTTTAAGTCAAAGCTTTAATGCATCTTTCATTGGCGGTTATTTTGGGAAATGCAAAGCAATCGATATATTGATTGCTAATACTCTTTATGTGGCTCTGCTACCTGTTTCTTATTATTCTCCATTATGTCGCTGCTCCTCTCCCGTGGAAAACTGCTCCTGGCCAACGCTAATTACTGACAGCTGAAGCTAAGGCCCAAATTTCCCTCTTTATCTTTAACACGTAACCGAAAGAGATTGAGCAACAAAAGAGAGTAGAAGGAGGCATGTATCTCTCGGTGGGAAGGGGGCCATCCCCATAGAATGTATTACATAATGAAACGCTGATAAATTAAACAGATTTATTATACGCTTTCTGTTCGCCTGTCGCCTTCGGCGATTTCCCAACCATCAAGCCCAGCGCCCAAGTCCACGATTTGAGCTTAAGAAGCAGTGGCAACCCCCTTGAAGACGAAATGGAATGGTGGGGTGGGATGTTCAGCTGCTTGTTCAGCTTCAGAGCACATGCTGAGCTCGCGGTGGCCATATTGGCTGGTGGTTTTAGTGGTTCCGAATGGGTGGCTTGGCTCGAATTGCTTTTGGTTGGGCTTGGGTCGATGGATGCCTGCAGCTAAGCTGATTGCGTTTTGTCAAAATACTGATGTATGTATGTATGTATGAATGTATGTTTGTGCGTTAGCGTGTATGAATCGATTTGCTCACGGAGTCCCTTTGTAACAATCTCCGTAACCCAACAGTATCATCCTTTGCTTGTGGTCGCATCTCTCTTTAAGCTTAATGAAAACGTATAATATTTCATTTAATTAAATCCTCTTTGATGTCGTTGCGAGCAGAAAGCAGAGAGACACAGAGAGAGAGAGAGACAGAGAGAGAGAGATAGAGAAAAGCTTCTCTTGCTTTAATTAATTTGCGGATTCAATTAGCGGCGCGAGATGGCGATATACTTGTTAGAAGGGTAAATTTCTTTGCTTTTGATTAAAATTATGCAAAACAGAATCAACTCTAATGAGGTGAAGACCATCAATGGGGCAAGGAAAGAAACGAAGGAAGAACTGTAGTTGACCGAGTTCCTATACCAGGAACTGTCCCTATACAAAGCGTACCAAAAACTGTACCAAAAATCAAGCACAACTGTACATCTATTAGTGAATGAACTGCGTACAATTTGTCAACAATAATTTGCCATAAATTTTCCACAAATCAACACTAAACAAGGACACAACCACAAAAAACACAACAGAAAGTTTAATAAATAAAAAATAATAAAACAATCAAAGAAATGCAAAATGTTGGTCACGTAACCCTCTTGTTTGCCCGCCCCCCGCACCAAAATAACTTCTCCTCTCTGATTAAAAAGTTGAGCACTCAAGAATATTTTTACATCATAGGCAAAAATACAAAAAAAAATAAATAAAAAAAAAACAAAATAAAATAAAGAGAGATCCTGCAAGGGCTTGCACTCGCCTTTGGGGTAATTTATAAGGCAGCCACACAAACAGTCGTCTCGACTTTCCTCAGTTTTCCCCGCCCGCACTGCTCTCCGCCGCGCACCCACTGCGTGCTCAAAATTTTACGCGCGTTGACTGCTAAAGTGGGCGCTGGGAAGGGGCCTGGTCCTGGCGAGGCAGGACCTCCTCTTTTTTGGTCTTTGTCAGAGTCAGGGACAACGACGTCTGCGTCTTTTGCATGAGTCGGGGGACTCGGCTGAAGCTCAGTCAGTGGTGGTCGAGCGGAGAGAGGGGAGTTGCAGAGGGGCAGTGGGGGCCACTGTCAACAGCCAGACTTGAATTACAAATTCAGCACAATGTCCTTTTGTCATTTATGCATTTCGCTGTATAAATTAAGCACAATGAATAGAAACGGCCGCAGGAGTTTTCTTTTTGTTCTCCCTCTAGATTATAATAGAGGTGAGACGGCACGGGGAGCAGAGCCTTGTGAGCAGAACCTCGTGATTAATAAGCCCCGAGTGGCAGTGGATTCAAGCCACAGATTAGTTGGAAAAGGTAGCCCCCACAAAAGTGTCTTTTGCATGCGAGGAGATATGCCTGTGTGCAGTAAGCAGATCCCGAGCCACGTTTCTGATGCCTAAAGTCATGTGCATGACTTTGGATTCGAGCTTAAGACTTGAGATCATCTTTCATGATTTAAAAACCAAGTTTGAAAAGATTCTACCCTGATATCAGACGGGAGTGAGAGAGATTTGTTAGGTCAGAACACATAGAAACTGCAGAACTTTACCATTTAGTGCTTGGTCCTTTTGGTAACAAGTTTCTCCAACGATTCCATTGCCAATTCAAAAACCTACTAATCGCATTTTTTTTCTTTTTCTTTGTATTTTTAATAGGTGGCAGCGGCAGTGGTGGTGGTGGCGGCGGTGGAGGCGGCGGCGGTGGAGGAGGAAGCTCCTCGGACATATCCAAGGATCACTGCAACAAGACGGTGGACATATTCGAGGACATCAGCTCGCCGGAGGTCAGCAATCAGAATGTGGGTCGACCGCTGACCTGCTGGTATCGCTTCCGCACCCTCAAGGGGGCGCCGCGAGACTTTGTGCTGCGTTTGCGGTTCAAGAAGTTCAAAGTGGGACAACTGCTGAATGCGACCCACTGCGAGGGCGGCTATTTGCAGGTGGGTGTGGTTGCGGCCACTGTTTAGCCAACATTTGATTTATCATGCCCCGCTGGACAATCCGTGCTATCCGGACAATCCGTGCTAATTTATGCCCTCAGCTAAACGATGACATATGGGGGTTATTCCCAACTGAATTGAGTTCTCTTCTCCGTGTCGTATCGTTGCAGATTGTTGACGGCAATGCCAAGACGGATGTCTCCAATCGCCGGGAGCCGGGCATGTTCTGCGGCGAGGCCGAGCAGCCCCAGACATTCATCAGCGAGACGAGCTATGTGAAAGTACTCTTTCACACTGACAACTTTACGGATCAGGTGAGCAGAAGCATTCGTTCGCTACTTCATTTTGTCACTCCTCAAGGGGACTTCGCCCTGGGAGAATTCCAATTACTGCAAAAGCAACAGAGCTGTCTCATTCTTGAGATGTCTCTCTGGGCCCCCTCGCCAAGTTCTGCCACTTATACTAATAAACAAAAGTCTCTTCAGCTCCTTGTATTGTTCAGTCCTGGTAAATTGCTGGTGCACAATATATAGGTACGGGTGTATATAATTTCTGCATATTTATATTTATCACATAATTTAGGGGAAATATTATACAAGTCCTGGCTGCCTGTCTGCACTCTTTACACTTCAACCTCTACACCTCGTTGCTCCATCCTCTCCTCGCCTGTGCGCTCCGCCTCTCATCTTTTCTTCCACTCCACGATGCTTTCATTCCTTTACTTTTGCTCTACACTGAATATTCCTGCTTTTCATACCCTTTCATAGGGATATTAATCTGTTTAACAGTCTCTGCATAATCATTATGATAATATTTCCAGTCGGAACAGCCAAGATCGTATCGACGGTCGAAATGGGGCACTCTTTGGCGGTATTTTCTACAGAACATAGCAAAAATCGTATGGCACAGGAGCAATGAATCTATTAGGGTATCCACAGCTGTCATATCGTTCCTTGTTTTGCTGGTGCCTGTTGGCTTTCCTCTGGCTGTTGCTGCGTCCTGACCCATGTTGCTCTATCTGCTCGGTTGCATCTATGCAACTCACTTTCGCACTTAGAGCAAGGGAGAAAGAAAGAGAGTGACAGAGAGAGTTATACACACACACACACACACACAGGCAGATACTTATATATATTTTTCTTTATATTTTTTTTGTGTGCGCTATTTTTTTTTTTTTTTTTTGAATGCATTATTCAGTAGCAGAACGTCTATGGCGTGGGTGGATCCCTGGATCCCTTGGCTGTTGTCTGGCCTCCGTCTGTCTGCTCGTCCTTTTGCTTGCATCCTTTTTGGCTGGCTGGCGCCGTCATTCTCCTTGCAGCCACCACACAACATATATGCACATACATAACTCCGTATCTATGTGAATTTTCAGCTCAAAACTTGAATTCTATTTAGCTCTGTTCCCCCGTTCGCTTTTCGCTGCTGTTTTTCCTCTGATTTTCCTCACTGCTTTTTTCTATATTTGTTTTTTTTTTTTTGTCAACTGCTTTGCTGCTGTGTTTTTGATGCGGTATTTGCATTTATAAAATGACAGATAAGTTCTTTATGTCACATAAGGAATTTCAATATTTATAATGGAGATTTTGTGTGCATTTTTCTATCTGAAAATCATTTCTGAAAAATGAAAACATACGTTGGAAAGGAAATATTATAGGGTTATGGTTAGGGATTACCTGCATAGGTGGTTATGCAGGAGACACTAAATAAAACAAAGATTACTTGTGATGTATATAAGCCTACATTCCTATTTCTTACATATTTCGAAAGCTTAATTCGGGCCAAGTATAGTCCCCTATAAATTTCTTCTGTCAAATACCAAATTTTGTACACAAAAAGCACCTGCCACGGGGTTTTCCACTTTCTATAGCACTTTCTCGATGGAATTTTTTCACATCTCAATTTCCCATCCATAATGATTTAACCTTCAAAATCACATCCGTCAATATCCATAATTCCATTCAAGCTTTACTTCTTTCATTCCTTGCCAGTCAAAGCTCTTCCTTCCTTATCCTGCCAGATGCGCCGGCCCCCTGCTCCCAGCCATCAGCACCACTGCCTGCTCTTTCTGCGTAGTGAATGCAGTCGATTGGCTTTATGCCTGAGCTTACAACAAGTTGCAGGGATGCGCAAACACAAACAACACGACTAAAGCCATGAATGAGTGCTCCGGTGCCGTGCACACAGCGGCAGTGTGGAGTCCTGTGGCAGGACACCCTCCAGAGTGTGTCTTATGCACACCTTAATGGAGTCATAAATATTTATGAAAACTCTCCAAGCTCGCTTGGAACTTGCCAGTGAAAAGTTGGCGGATGGTGCGCTTTGTTTTTGCCACGCAGATTTGCGCCCCCATCCCGTCCCAGACTTGCAGAACCAAGATCCAACCCGAACAGAACCCCTCCCGAACACACAGACCCTTCTTGCCACTTATTTGGTGCGAGTGCGTCGGGAAAAGTCGTCGCGAGCTAGTCGCTACGTTCAGTGGGTGGGATGCCTTTTCATTTGGTAATAAATAAAAATAAGCGACAGCTCTGGCAATGTAATAACACGATTTAATGAGACACAGCACGGGACAGGACAGCCGGACATGGCAGGACACGGCAGGACAGAACAGCAAGGGACAGGAGTGGCAAGAAGCAAGAACAGAAAAATTAAAAAGCAGACGGCAAAGTCAGACTTAACGAAGCAATAAATACCCTTTGATGTTGATGGCGCAGCTGCATAATTTATATAATCTTTTGAAGGATATTTCCTCACCAACAACAATCACAACAATTGATGTCTAGTATTTATTCTGAATGAAAGGTCTGCCATACCCTCCGTACAAGGGTATCTACGGTTGCGAAACAAATTTAATTTCGTTTTCGTATTAACATTTCCATAAATTCAATGAGAAATAAATCAAAAATAATTTCACAAAATTGCCAAAGCGACAAACAGCGACAGCGAAGAGCAAGAGTCATGGGAGGCAACAAATCCATTTGAAATTTTAATTTATTGGAGCACAAATTTGTCAGGATATTAACGGGAGACCGGGAATGACCAGATAGATATCCAACTTGCCACTGGTGCATTGCATCAGCATCATAATCGTCAGCATCGTCATGCCATCGCATGGGGGATCAGGGTCCAGGCCCCCTCGATGGAAGAATACACGCATTCAATGCATTTAAATTCCGCACATAACGAGCTCAAACTACAGCGATGGGAATGGAATGATGGGCATGGATTGAACGGGATTGAGTTGGGAATGGGGATGAGGATGGAGATGGGGATGGATAGCATCCACGTGTGCAGCATCTGGATGAATCGAAACGAGCCTGCGCGTCTGCCATTGTTCACGTCGCTAAGTGGCGCTAACGTCATTGACGCCGGCAACGCATTTAATATTGACATGTGCATTACGCTCTCCGTGTTCCTGCCGCAGCATGGTGCTGCTCCTTCCATCCATGAGAGACCCGCTGAAAAATCCCCCATCAGGTTTATGTAGCTTTCCCCGCCACCAGGATGATGCAGGTAACACGGTAAGGTACATAATGATGAAGCTGACTTTTGTGGTGATGGTGGTGCGGGTTGGTGGGGATGTGGTCCGGGAAATCTCCTTTGTGGGCTGTCTATTCGATAATTTCGACTTCGATCCGGATAATTGAAATGAATGTTTTCAGCGATGGCCCGAGGCGTGTATCGCTTATGGCCATGGGAATCAAATAAAAGCCTGGAAATTGGTTATTGGCAATCACACGTGTAGAGGCATACTTCGCTGTTGGTATTTGGTAATCCAATTTTACCGAATTGAATCGCAAATAGTTTGGCAATCGAACCAACCCATAATTTATCGAATCTGTACAACAGAATTTAGTGGAGTTGTTTGCAATTCTCCCTTTTATTATGGCAAAATTATTATATTCAAGAAATTACTTATCGATTAACTGGGGAACCTTGCAGAGAATAATAATAATAAATATAAAAATAAGCTTCGCTTTCCCATATGGTTATTGCATCCATGATAAATGTACGATATTTTCTTCTATATATATGTTACCGCTATCTATGCTTTTTACTTTTTACCCTTCTGACGTCTGACCCATCGACCGTCCCCCTCTGTATACCCCATACTGACTTGATTTCGTTTGGCCATTTGCAACTGGGTTTCCCGGGGCAGGCGAGGGCTTGGCTGCCTGCGTCACTGCAGCAGCACGTCATTAGTGCTGATGAGGCCGCCAGGCTTTGGGTAGGGAACAACAGGGAAACAGGCAAACAGGATGGCAGGGAGGCGGTGAGGCCAGCGGAAGTGAGGTTGTGGTAGAGGGGGAGCGCAAAGGGCAACAACAGAAAAACTCAATGACTTCTTCGTTGTGTGTGTGTGTGTGCCAGGGCGAATGACATTGCACATTTCCATGTGGCATAAAGAGCGATGCAGGCCGTGACGAGGTGAGGCATGCAAGAGGCGGCAGTTGCAGGTGGATGTTGTTGCAGGTGACGACTGTTTCATCAGGAGGCGGTCGCTAGAAGTTGCATGCCCCGTGGTTACTCCAACGAAACACGCAATTGTCGCCACGTAGCAAGGAATGGTTGGGAATGGCTGTCACGAGGCATGGCACTGGAAAATTGACCAAATTCATCAACAACAATGGCGAGGGCATGTCAGATGGGGCCTTAACCATGGCTACTAATGGCTTGCAGCTTAGCAGGAAAGGGGCACGAACCATGGGGCACCCCCGACACCCCCTGCGCATACGTGATATTCTTCGATTGTCCCCTCATCACACACGCTTTATATGCTTTCCCCTCTGTTTTTCCAGACCTACTTCACATTCGATTCACGCGCGGAGCAGCAAACCGAAGTCTATCTGCGATATGGCCAGCATCCGGAGTTATATCCAAATCGTCGCGGCGAAGTGGTTCAAGGGTGAGTAAATGGCAAACAGAAATGGGCCTACAAGGCCCAACAAGCGATGTAGAATGGTTGCCAGTCAGACAGGCCAGACAGGCAATGTGCCTGCCTTGTCGATATTTATCGTATCATAATCGCATGAAAACGAAACAAGAACTCGATTCAGTGGTAACAGAAGGTCACATTAAATTGAATTACAGGGGGTATGTCTTTGATGCTCCTTTGGTTCCTTCTGCACTGCGACAAACATGTAATTCGCGAGAGGATGAGGCGCACACTGTCTCTCGGAAGATGGCTGAAAAAGTCGGCAATTGAAGCCGTGGCCCTAAAAAGCCGCCTTACCCGCCCTCAGCCGCCAAATGCTGACAAAAATAAAACTTTGCAGACATTAAATTTTATTTGATTCTCTTTTTCTTTTTTGGATTCGTTTTTTCCGTTTTTTGTTCTGGCAGTCTAACATAAATATCTTAATAAAATAAGTTGCAAGTTTTAAGCAGAGCTTTTGGCTCTATGAAGGGCGCAGAGCCCTGGCAGAAGGTGCAGAGGGAATTTTCTAGATTTATTCTGATGATATTTGTGCATATGCAAGCAGGGGGTGGCGTGGATGGGGGAATGGAAATGGATGAGTGGCGAAAGTTTCAGCGTAGGCAGAATCGTTTTCCAAATGAGTTGCAACAAAATGAAATGAGATTTACAGTCAAGTCCCACTTGGAAAAATCAGGAAAAAATCAGCGAAATTTTCTATGAACTATAGAGTTTTTTCTTGAGGCAGAGCACACTTAAAAAATGCACAACTTGGAATAAAATTCAACTATTGATAATGTCTTGAGAGGAAGTCATGAAGTTGGTACTAAACGAATGACAGAAAATTTAATAAAATTTGCAATAATGAAAAAAAACCTAATAAATAATTAAACTAAAAAAGCAACCCATAAATAAAGTTCCTTCCAATCTTCCAATCTAAACCAATTGAATCCGCAAGTTTTTATCATCTTTAAATGGCATCAAGAGGAATCTTTAAGAGCCCATCAATAGAGGCCCCTGTGGGGCTACTCCAGTAGGAGCCAGCAGTTAGTAGCATGGGAATTCTACAATTCCCAGTCCTTTTCGCCCACATGGCCAATATGATTTTTATGCTAATTTTGCGGTCACGCGCGCACATAGACACCAAAGCCAAACCCTAGACCCCCAAACCGAATCGAGGAGCCAAAAGCAAACCAAATTGCCAAAGACAAAGAGTAATAGCCACAAGAAGGAAGAGAAGAAACGAGAGCTTTGGGGAAAATGAATAAAAATGGTAATCATATTTACGCTGGCATCGTCTTGAATGATTTTCCGTTTGTTTTACTTAAACAAATTGAAAATTATACGCCCCAATAGGAGACATTTTTCGTTTTGTAATTTAACAACAATTTAACAAGCCTCGAACAAAAAATGAAAAAAGTGTGCAACGTAAATTTGTTGCATGGTGAAGTGAGAAAGCGGAACAGAAATTTTCAAATCAGTGAACACAATTTTCTGGTTTCGTTGTCTCGGGTAACGGAATGGGTACGAATTGGGGAAAGCTGTAGCGGACCCGGAAAATTTCTTAAATCATTTTAGATGGCCTACTGGGCGAACATTTATTTTGGGGGCAATCAATTTGAAAGCAATTAAATTATACGTTCCTCCTAATTCAATTATATGTATTCGGTTTTCTTTCTAGATCGTATTGCGAACGCGAATATCGGGATTGCCGCCTGCAGACCTGCTATGTCCAATCGCCGGCTTATCCTGGCCTGTATCCTCGCGCACTGAACTGTCGCTATAAACTGCACACCCGTCAGCCCTACATAAAGTTGTATCTACAAAATGAACAATTCGCCGTGGATGGTCAGAGGTAAGTGTATTAAAAGTAAAAAAGAAATGGGATCATACAAAGGGAATATCTATAATTTCTGTCAGTTGGATGGATCGTATCCCAGAGGATATACCCACATACAAAACACGTTGCTGAAGCAACGGACAATTCATAGAATAATGTTTATTATTCAGAATTTATTTTATTAATGGTGTTTTTTGTTTAAATTCTCTACTTTTGCAATAATACTTTTCATTATTTTCGCTTTGGTTCTATTGAACCCATTTTCAGGCTTTCAAATTTGTTTGTTTTATGCAAATGTATTTCCATTTTTCTCCATTTTTCCACCTTTTTTTTGTGCGGGGTAGGGACCGAAATTAGTGTTAAATTTAACACCCTGTAATTTGTCATTCTGGCACGCCGATTGCACAATCCCCAAGCCACGATTCTCAGGCATTTACCAAACATCTAGATGTTGCTGGAATTGTTGTAATGCATTTGGCATCCTGACAATGACAATTTGACATAGCGCTCGTCGCAAAAATTGGCACCAATTTGCTGGAAAACGTTGGCGACATGTCCTCGCCTGGCACTTTCCGTGTCTGTATCTACGAGTGTCTGTATCTGTGTGTGTGTGTGTATATCTGCATCTGTGTATGTGTTTGGTCCTGGGAAATTGGCTAAAGGATTACGTTTTGACTGAGGTTCCCATCACTCTTATATTGGAGGGAGGAAACAGAAAAGCTTTCGAGTCGGCAGCCAGACACGGCTGCCTTGTATTATTAATGCCAAAATGATGAAAACGTTTGTGAGAAAAAGAGTCCTCCCCAACAATTGCTTAGGTCTCTCGCTTAAAGCTGATGGATTGGATTGAAGGAGTGGAAAATCTGTGGCATTGTGAGGACTCCAACAAAGGAATATGAATAGCGTTGGAAGGGGCTGATACGTAGAAAATTTGGAGTAAATTCCTATGTAAAAGCACACCGAAATGATTGTCTAATTATGTAGAAAATGGGTTCATCGAGGAGATAGAAGGATATACTTTGTAAAGGAACTTCCAGGACGGCTTAGGTAATTCGTAAGCTATTCAAAAAAATCTACTTTCAAAGGTAGTTTTCCGAGAATTAAATTAGAAGTAGATGTTAATTGTATGTACATAAAATCTGAATTGAATATGGATTTTTTAGTACGCAGAGCGGCTGTAATACATGCAAATAGACTCAATTACGAACCTTTTAAAGTAATTCATTGATATCTCATTTAAAAGCAAGTGAGAAAGAGCTCATTAAACTGTGAATTCAACCAATCATTCAGCATTCAACATGAATACCATTCATCAGGTGGATATTACAGATAAGAAAGTTTTCATATTCACATCCCTATGCCCCCGCTTAATTCCTTCCCCCGATGTTCCCCTATGTCGCTTGCCTCTGGTGACCAAATATTTTTTCACAGATTTTGACAGATTTTTGTCTGGCACTAAAAGCCTCCAGCACTCAGTTACCAGTCACCAGTAAATTCAATTGCTCTCCGTACTTCATCCCTTAAGTGTTCTTTGTACGCTTTTTTCCTGCGGATTTTGTGCTACGTGAGTTTTTAATTGCCCATAATTCGAACCAGAATTGAATATTTGACTAAAAGGAATCGCTTTGTGAATACCTCAATTCATTCCAAAATTTCTTTAAAATATTTAACTATTATTTATCTTTAATATTCTGTATTTCAAATCCAAATGCATAAACCTTTCTTTGGTAGAAAAGACATTTAATTTAGTGGGACACTTGCGACAAATATTTTGGTCACAATTTGGTTTTGGCTTAAAGCAAAGCTTAAATATTTAATGGGCTGCTCAAGTGGACATAAATCCCCCCTTGGATTGCCTCTCTGTCTGTTGCGACAAACACAATTTACATTTGCTTAACCGAAATGACCTTTCCACAGAATATTTGACTCATCATGGGTCAAAGGACCTCTCCAAAAGGATGGGTGGTGGGGCCCTAATGATGTGCGGAGCGAGGGAAATCCTTCAGCTTTTAACACTTTGCGGACTCTCAGCAGAAGTATCCCGAGTAACTTAAAGCTTGTTTGATGTGCAAATGCCCACAGTCAGCATATTTCCCTGTCGACTGTCGATTTCTCCTGTGGCAGGCAGGCAGTCGGGCACCCATTCCGAGCTACAGTTCCAGCTGCTGCCACATGCCATGCCACGTGCACATCAAGCAACAGCAAGTCGGAATTAGATAAGCAACATTCAATTTATTTTTATAGATTCAATTTGAATATTTACCTTTTGAAAAGTCCTATGGAAGGACCAGGGAAGGACTCTGCATTCCTCCATTCCGTCACGACTGTGGCACGAGTCACAGACTGCCGTCAAAGTTGCCGACTTTGAGTTGGGTCTCTGCCAAAGTAGTGGGTGGTAAAGGGAAGTTGTGGGGGACAGGAAGTGTAGGGCTACAATCCCCTTTAAGTGTGTATTAATTTGCAAGTCTAAGTTACTTTTGGGATCCACCGACCCCCCACTCCTGCCTGCAGCAAAGGATTAGACAAACATTCCCTTTCTGAAAGAGCTAATCGGCATCTGGGGCCTGAGATGCTTCTCCTGATTGAAAGTTACTCAAATTCGATTTTTCTTTGGCAATAAAGTTGGCAGAAATGGTGATTCAACGAGGAATTAAGTCCGTTCAGGACAAAGATATATGCCCAAAGCCCAACAATTGGTTCCATTCAATTATTATCCATCAATTCGTTACTTATACGTAGTACAACCTCTGGTTAGCTGATTTACTCTAGGTTTTGGTAGCTAAACTCTGCTTGAATCATTCTGAAATCAATCTAGTCTTAAGTTTCATTTAACCTTTGGTTTTCCCCTGAAACCAGTTTAACCTTTGGTTAAATAACCCATAAATCCAGTTCATCTAACATCCACAACCACATCCCATCGCCTTCCACCCCATCCATCCGTTTGGCTGCCAAGTCAGCAAGAACTTTTCCCCTGATGCTGTAGCTCTTTTATAAATCACTCCATTTTATTGCACGGCGGCTCCTTTGGCGGCTGTCAAAAAACACAACCCACAACAAAATTCCTAATTTCTCTTCCCCATACAGATACGGAATATACTATATATGTACATGTATAACATTTCTGCTATAACAGCAGAAAAATACAGCAGGGGAATTGAATAAAACTTGGACCTGGGGTATGGGCTGCCAAACAAATGCAAAAGTCATCGAGTAAAAAAGTTTTTTAATATGCCAAAATTATTACCAGTCAGTGCTTTATTTTTTTCCATGGCTTTCCTTCCTTTTTTTTTGTACTCGTATTTTTGTTGATATATGTTTGGGCCAAAAAGTTTTCCCGCAAACCCAAAGAATATTTTTCCAATAGCGCTCACTCTCTCTCTCTTTTTGTAATCAACTTTCTGGCCGACATCGCATTTATTATCAATAAGTTGGATTAGCTCTTCGAAATGGCCGAAATGCCGAGAAAAACTTGCTGACAAAGTGATTAAATTGACTGAAACGAACGACTAGCTAATAGAAATCTATCTTTATACATACATATATACAGATATATGTATTTGATACAAAAGTTGTCCAAAAGTTTCCCAGAGAACTTTCCTGCGATGGAAGCGATGCCTGGACGAAAAAGAGGGTACGGTACGGCTCAATGAAACTGTCAATTAAATTGGTATTTTTTTTGTTTCACTTTCGAAATCAAATTCAACTGTTTTTTGGCTTCGATTCTCTATGAATCGGTCGGTGTTTGATTAAAGTTCAGTTCGTAATTACCAAAGTTAGCTTTCAATTAGAAAGTTGCCATACTCGTACACTCGCAGACACAAGCCCAAACAAAAGCTAGGTGAGAGGCATTTCATTTGCCTTTTGAACTGCCCACCAATCAGTCTGCTCCTACACTGCCGTGGGGCAAGCAGAATTGAGAATCGACAGGGGCGCTACACAAAAAATAAATGGCATCCCACTTCCCGGCCTGTCATCGTCGACATCCTCCGCCATTCAATGGATGGTCTGAGCTAAGGGCATCTCCCGCCATTGGATGCCATTGAAAGCATAAAGGTCACTTTGTTTGGAGCACAGAATTCTCCATCAGTCAGGGCTATGCCAAGGCTAGACAACCAGCAAAAAAATTAAAAGCATCCTCTAGAAATTAGAAAAGGCTTCAGAACAGACGCTTCTGGATTTTATGCTTTACTTTTTGTTTGTTTTCTTCTGGTTTTGCTTTGGGAAGCTCTTTTTTCTTCGCTTTGAAACTCTTTTTTTCCGAGTTACTTCCACCGAGTCCACCCTGTGGAAGGCAAAGTGCAAATGAATGTCATGACCAAGGGCGGTGTGCGGCTGTGGGGTTTGTGGAGAATTTATTTTGAATTTATCATTCGGAAAGAACAAATTAAAGTAGAAATTGGTAGGGATTTGGTGATGTGAGTGGTCGATCTTAGAGTACGCAGAGCAGAGCAGCTTTAGTACTGGCAAATAGACTCAATTACGAACCTTTTAAAGTAATTCCTTGATAACGCATTCAAAAGCAAACGCAAAGTGAGCCGAAGACCTCTCTGAGCTGTGAACTCAACCAATCATTCAGCATTTACCATTCATCAGGTGGCTATTACATACATGTATAAGAATGTTTTTATGTTCACATCGCTATTGCTGCTCCTCGCATGGCTCTGATGCACAAATATTTTTTCACAGATTTAAACAGATTTCTGTCTGGCACTAAAAGCCTTCAGCACTCAGCCAGCAGTCATTTCAATTGCTCTCCGTCCTTCATCCCTTTTGAGTTTCAGTTTAAGTTTTAATTTTAATTTTTGATTTGGCGCTTCAATAATTGCATTAAAACAATGGCCTGCAGCCCCCATTCATGGTAAAAAAACTCTATCTGAATTGCAGATGCGAGAACGTCATGACCTGCCCGATCAGGCCAATTGGATCGGGCAATGAGCACTGCCCCTTCGACTGGCTGGCTGTCTACGATGGCCGTGACGAGCATTCGCCGCTAATTGGCAAATTCTGTGGACTCGGAAAGTTCCCGTTCAGCATTATTGGTGAGTGGCTACGCCCCCACATACAAACAAAACCCTACCCGATGGCATCTGATTTAAAACATTTCCATTTATCATCCCCCCATCCATCCTCTTTAGGTACATCACAGTACATGTATGTGGAGTTTGTAACATCGCCGGCAGGGCCGCTGCTGAATACGGGCTTCCATTTCAATGTTGGCAACTGGCCAGGCCACGTGGAGACGGCCGGCATCAAGCATGGGGTTTGCGACTGGCTGCTAAGCTCCGACTCGCTAAAGGACAGCAGCGCCAGCGAGGGCATCTTCCTGAGCATTGCCCACTGGTATCCGCCGAATACGTCCTGCAGCTATCACATCAAAGGACATGTCGGTGAAATTGTGCGCCTCTATTTCCCCAGGTAAGCATTACATATTCCATGAATTTCATTAGGGAATCGCTGTCGAATGACCGGATGCAGAGTGATAATCACAAACAGGATTCTGGTTTCCTCAATGGTCCTGTACATATTGAAGCCATAATGTTGGTCCTCTTGAAATTTCAAGAAGTAATGTTCAGGGTCACCAATTGCCTACCCCAAGCAGTGGCACTTTCAAGTTTTTCCATTAAAATTTTCATTTTGTAACCAGTTTTGCCTCCCCCTTGACAAGAAACATCCTAGTTGATCCCTCTGCAGTCCGAAATCCGTTTGTCGGTCTTTTCGCTACAAGTGCAAAGTTTTGCGGCTATGTGGGAGCGGTTTGCATTTCCTTACTCAACCACCAACCGGTCGGTGCTCTGCCCTCACCATCCTGTATCCTGCCTTAACTCTAGTCCGTTGGCAATCCTCCGGATTGGGGCTTGGGCTTGAGCTTTCCTCATTGCGTTCTATGCTGTAAGCGTATTTTAATGAAATTTTCCGCAAAGATTTATGTGACATTTTAATTTAACGTGTCGGAGCTGAAGTTGTTCCCCACAAACATACTCCGCATATATATACATATATATTCCGTAATATATATATATTTTTTACATTGTCGGCAGAGTCGGCAGTAGTCAAAGTGTTTGTCGCCAGGCCGTTGTTTGTGCCTGAAGTTCCAGTGTCTGTGTCTCTCTCTCTCTCTCTCTCTCTCTCTATCTCTGCCTCTCTCTCTGAACTTTTTGGCAAAGTGTCGCATTGATTGTGCATTTCATTTCATTCGGAGAATACGAATACGAGTACGAGGACGAGTATTTTCCACTGCATTTTCCTCCCCCTACTACACTTCCATTTCCATTGCTGGCCCTGCGAAATATTTTATTGTGCTGCGGTTTTTGGCATAAAGGATAAGGAATGAAAACGGCTCTAAGGATGAATCCAAAAGACTATGGCAAAGTTTTCCAACTCTGACACTTTGAGGGCACATTGATGGTTGCGTCGGCTTGGGTTAAAACTTTGCAGGGCAAACCGGATAAAGAACAGAGTTTTCCCAAGTAAATTGTGTGAGGAAATTTCATATTACAAGCATAATTTAAAGGATTTTAGCTGGTTAAGTGGTAAACAAGCGACTAAAACTTGCAGTAATTCCATAATAAACATGAATTTTGCTGTGGGTTTTTGCATGAGTACATTTCCTTGCACATTAAGTAAGATTTGGTTGGAATTGGTTTCTGTTCTTTTATGACATAGGAGGAGCAATTCTGAAGAGCTACAGAAAGCTTCATTTTCATTCCCTTTCCCATTGTTCCAATGCTAATCACCTAGTCTCTCCCAAATCCTGCCTCCTTCCAGTACCATTTTCCATTTCCATTTTCTCGAACACGAATCAGCTTGCAATTGCAATGATTCGTAGTCCCCCACCTTCCCCACACAAACACACGCACGCACACACACACATCAGCCCAAATCCATGCCCATCTGGATTGTTGCAACTCCTGTAATTTATGCAGAAAATGTTGCCAAGTTTTTGCTGGGGAAACTGCTAAAGAAAACTATGTACAGGGCAGACATCACACAGGCCACGGAATGGGCAGATGGACAGGATGAGATCTTGGGCAAGCAGGCAGCAAGCAGGCAGGAGAGGGTTAAAATATCAAACAAGTTTTTTGCCAAAAGATAAATATTTATGTCCACCTACAAAATGGGGCAGAGCCCCAGGAGCGGAGTCCGTGCACAGTCCCCATCAAAGGAGAGGTACAACCCATTGCTTGGGCCACACTCTTCAGTGTGGGGCAGGTGGAAAAGTTGTGCGCACGTTTACACCGATTGCCATTAGGAGTTCAGAAGTGGGCAACATGATTGCGTGATTACAGTGCACAAAATGCAACCGAATACTGTGTAAGCAATCGACAGAGACGGCAGAGTGGTAGAACGGTGGCAGTGTCAGGGGCAGGGGCGGTGTGGCGGGTGAGAGAATGGAAAAGCCACGTTAGTTTGTTGTTGTTTGGAGAAAAAGTTTCAAAGGTTTCAAAGTAGACGAAAAATGCAATGGGGAAAACGCACACACAAACATTTTCATGCACTTTTCTGGCCAAGTCTTTTTGTTGTCTTTTCCTTGGGTCCTCTCAGTTAGTACTCGTTCCCGTTTCCGTTTCCGTTCCCGTTCCAGTTCTCCTTGTTGTAGTCGTTTGCTGTACTCATTCTCGTTGTTGTTATTTGCTGGCAACTTCTCTCTCAAATTGTTGCGAAACGCCCACAACAACCAGCTACAACAATTGCAGACCATTAGAAGAGGCTCCTCCGTAGTGCGCCTTTACGAGAAATGTCAGTTTACATTCTGGGAGAACCTCCCGCAAAACCTTGAGTACATCTTGCTCCTCCATGAGTATGTAGGTATGTGGGTGTGCACTCTCCTGTTCGTCCTGTTCGTCCTGCGGCCTGTCGCAGCAGTCTAGACGCTGTCGACATTGTTTCCAACAAAGTTGCTCATTTAAGTAACATGTCATTGCTTTGCTTTCGGTTGCTTCTTCCGTTTTTGTTTGCTACGACTTCGTCTTTTACTCTTTTTGTTGTTGTTGTTGTTTCTCCAAGTGGTCTGACCAGATGCTGAACTACTCCTTGAGCACACACACACACACACACACACACATCCATATATAGATAGCTATCTATATATGTTGCACTTAAGTTTTCGACTAAGCTGAGTGAGAGTGAGTGTGTGTGTTCGGGAGGTGGGCGGTGGGCGGTTGGAAAAACAATCCATTTGCCTGGACAGACACACACTTTTTCGCAATACTGTTGGAGAGCTGTCGATCTACATCAAGCTACTAACTACTTAGTGTCCGCTGCTGCTATCCGCTATTGTCCGTTGGATTAAATTACAGCTATATATTGCGTAGTTCTATCTACTAATTAATGGCTGTACTTATCCATTTTTATAGTTTTTATAGTTCACAGGTAGCTCAGGTTAACCGACTCTTCTGGGTTTATTGGCTGAGACTATGAGTTTCCATTGGATGCAGTACATACCATACAAACCTATAAAAAGCGCACAATAAAACATATTCAGGTGCACACAGTATGCGCCACCACGTTCCACTCTGCACTGATGCCCTCTTTAGTCTGTGACCCACAATCAATAACCAAAACAATATCAATTGTAGCCTTCATTTTCCACGAATAGTGCCATCCATTTACAAGCTTTGCAATAGGCCAGAAAATAACAATATAACAAAAAAAAAATAAAATATAAAAAAAGTACCAAACAGCACAACAAAAATCAGCTTGAAATGCAGAAGACGTGGCACATACTCGCAGTTGGGCTATTTATAAGCCTTATGGCCGCATAAACTGACGCTTTGGGCTTTTGGCCACGACACCAATCGACTCCCATATGCACATAACCAAGCAAACCAGTTGACAACCCAACAGAGTCCCCAAACTACAGTCATCCCATCGCCCCCTAAATGAACAGCCCACACCCACCCACTGAGTCAGCAGAACTGAGTACTACAAAGGGGGCAGAGCTGAGCTGGGCTGGGCTGGACTGGATTCTGGCCTCTGGAACTAGGCTAGGCTGCAAACGGATTACGAGGACATGCCGCAGGGCGTTGGGGCTTACTTTTCGACGACGCGTACGTGAATAACGCCATGGGCACGTCGTGGTGGGGCGGAATGGCTAGAAAAAAGTAAAAATAAAAAATAGTAACTCTGCTCTATTATGAATAGTGGTGGGGACACAGGCTACAGGCATACTAGTAGTACTAAACAAAAAAAAGAGAGTTAGAGAAACCAAATGAAATTTGTGCCACACTGCGCTACCAGGGAGGTAGATTTGGGGGCGTGGCTGGCGGTTACCCGCCCAATCCACTCCATTTTCCCCCCGCAGCATACTGCTGATGATGGTGATTTTTCTCTGTCCTGAATGTCCTTCTCCTCCTCATGCCACTTTTTCTTTTTGGTGTGCCAACTTTTTGTGTGGGTTAATAAAATGTTGTATTATGTCATATTTTTGGGTAGAGCATGGAGTAATGTAATTGCATAGAATGTAGCAGGATTCACCGCACTCTGAAATGGTTATATAAAAGGATACACGATACACATGACGGGGCAGAATGAATAAAACTATATTATAATTTGTGGAATTTGTGGTATAATTCAGAGCTGCTCTCTCTGAATGAAAGATCTGACAAATGTAATCGAGATGAGAAATTTGAAAGTAATTTTTGGGCTCTGAAGTTGTTTTGAATTTATTTGTGGGTAGACAGCGGACAGCGGGAAAACAATGGCGGTGAAACATAATTAAATTATGGGATAATGGGATAGATTTAAGTTTATTTTTTGTTTGGTTTAAAGTTTAAACTTTAAGAAACCTTCGACACTGTCGAATCCTCACCAGCAGAATTTGTAGCCGAGGCGACCCCGAGGCAGACTCGGCAAGCCATCAAATTACTGCAGGGAAAACAGCAGAAAATTGGCCTTCCACACCAGCTCGTTGCAAATATTCCTGGTGGGCTGCCTCAAATAGTTTTGGAATGCAATTTGACACAGCAAGGAATGCAATTCACATCGCAACTGCAAGCGGGAAAACACCCAGCCTGTTACCTGGGGGCGGAGGGGAATTTAAATTGAATCGTACTGCAGCCTGGCACCATGCCAGACCCTGCCACATGTTTGGGAGAGCCAAAGAGTTAAGACCTTTTCTATTTTTCGTTTCAGCTTCCGCATCAATCGTATTGAGTCGCCGATCCTGAAGTACGAAGGCGACTGCGGTGAATCGCTGACAATCTACGATTCGGACCACGCCGATCCAGCGCGGATTATCAAGACCTTCTGCGACACGTTCTCGCGGCCCATGGAGAAGGTGGACTTTGTCAGCACCAGCCCCTCGCTGTATGTGCAGTTCGACTCGAAGACGGGCAGCTATAGCGGCAGCTCACTGTACTACTGGGCCCACTACGATTTCTTCAACAACACACGCTTCGGCGATCCCGTGCCGAACACCCTCTGCGACGAGGTGATGTACGCCTGGAAGCATCCGGGCGGACGCCTTCGGTCGCCCCTCAATTCGCTGATCTTCAAGCGAACGGGCGGCAGCGATGTGCGTTGCCAGTACAAGTTCGTGACGGACAAGAGGCTGTACGCACGGGCCATTATCGAGGTGAATTCGGTGTCCTTCAAGGAGCTGCCGTACAACAGCAACGCGTGCACCAGGTGCCACGAGGAGCGGGTGGACAAGCTGGTCATCTGGGAGGAGCGGGACAAGTATCAGAACAACCTCGCCTGCTTCTGCGACAACATTCCGCGGGCGGTGCGCGTCATCTCGTCGGCGGACCAAATGAATCTCGAGATGATCGTCCAGGGCCAGCACGCCATCACCTCCTACTTCAAGAATCCCAATCCGCTCTTCGAGGCCACGTACGAGTTCGCCCACGGCCCGCTGTGTGGTCCCATTACCCTGGGACCTTCGCCGGACGGCGAGCTGGTTTTCCCCTACAAGAAGGCCCTCGCAATGGTGGCCGGACCGATGGCTCCGCCCGAGCACCACTACCGCCGCGAGAAGTGCATCTGGGAGCTGAAGGTGGCCGCCCAACGGGACCTGTGGCTCAACCTGGAGAAGGCGCGCTTCGCCGACCGCAGCTGCGAGAGCGCCAAGATCGAGGTGTATCTGGCTGGGCGCCTGGAGCCGCGCTTCGTTGTCTGTCCGGAGAACATATCGATGGCCAGGGATCTGCCCATCCTGACCACGGCCGAGCTGGGGGCCACCGGGGCCGACCAGGAGCCACTGCCCGTGCTCATTCAGTACACGGGCGACGGGCAGCCGGGACGAAACATTTTCCGCCTGGTCTGGAGCGAGCTCTTCCACCTGCCGCGCAATCCCGACGGCAGTCTGGCCGCCTCCCTCCTGCAGGACGCCGACTGTGACTTCCGCTGCCCCGGCGACACAGAAGTCTGCATACCCCGCCACCTGCTCTGCAACGGGGTGGCCAACTGTCCCAACGTGACGCACTCCTCGACGCTCGACCAACTGACGCGTCACATCGAGTGGAACCTCGAGCAGCTCGGCCTCCTGCACCACGCCGGCGAGTACCGCCAGCTGGTCCTGCACGACGAGTCGCCAGAGATATGTCTGCGGCGTGACCTCAGCGAGCTGCCCTACGGGAAGCTCTCCCTCATCGCCCTGGGCCTGTGCCTGATGTTCGCCCTGCTCTTCGCCATCTTGCGACGTATGTGTCGGGGGCCGCCCAAGCAGCCGGGCTTGCATCAATTGCAGGAGGATTACTAAATGGAGTTCTGACAGGCATTTAAGAGTTGATACTTTCCGGGAGATTGGGTATAAAATTCGTAGGAATTAAATGACGGGTGGTAGGACTCTGCAACAACATCTTTAGGGAGTTCACATTCAGCATGGAATTTGTTACAATATTGATTTGCTTTGCAGCTAAAGGTTTGTGGAAACATTTCGATGTTGAGAGAACTTTTACACTTCCACCCAGTTTTGCTTTTAATCTTTTTCTAAATTTGTGGGTTCCATTAAATGACATTGGGTACCATTAGCACGTTGAAGTTGTTGTGTTAGCTCTAGGTACGTTTTATTTCAACAAATATCAAACTTTAAGATTTAATTTCCTGAGAAAGCACACAGCAAATAAAACACTGGCGAAAACAAACGAAACATGTCCAGAGATACCATCGCCGAAAGGTACATCCATGGTTTACTGCCAAAAACTCCCGCAAAAATCTGCCAATCGTTTCCCTTCTCTGCTAAATTTAAAATTAAATGAAGCTCAAATACCCATGCCCCAAATCCAAAAACTATATGTAAGTAGTTCTGACCGGTTGAGTCTATAACTTTGCCTCTGCGTGACATCTAATGAATATTAATTGAAAATCATTGTACGATAAAAAAAGAAGCGAAAAAATTCCCTTCAAACATATAAATGTTTAAAAAACAAAACCAAAACACAATGTAACAAAAAATTATGAAAACTGCCGCGAATAAATTAATTAAAACATGAGAAATTGTCACGTGATAATTGTTAAATGAGGAATGTTGAAAGAAACAAAAACAAAACAAAAAACCAAATAAGTAAATACTTTTGAAAAGGCATAAAGAAACTAGAGTTTAATTAAGGCAGACAGGTAAAATGGCGAAACCATGAACAAAAGCCAAGAGAAATATAAAAAAAAAAATGTAATTCAACGTATTAATAACAATTGTTGGTGGATTTTATTAGCTATTATATCATGAATTATAATACGAGAATCCATTGTATTATTATTGGCAAATTGTCAAACAAAAACCACAAGGAAATGCCGCGAGTATATGGTCACACATATACATACATACATACATATATGAATATGTATTTAATGTACGATATACAATAGGGTATATTTTTTGCACATAGATTTATCTAGAACATAATTGAACGAAGTACTCCCCCCCACCCATCCCACCCACACACACACACACACAATTCCCTTTAAACAACAGTGTGGAAATTTGGTGAAATATTGTATTTCCTTGTGACCCCCCAGAAATAATGGAAAATTGTAAATTGATACGTGGAAATGATTTTAGTATTTAAGTCGGTATAGAATGGAATCACAAGGGCATTGCTGTCATGTTCCATATTAAATTCCATTGCTCCCAACCAAACAACTCATCCCCAATTTGCACCTTAAAGGTACAGTTAGCCCCGTGACTTTGCAACTTTGTAGCAATGCAATGCAATGCCCAAGGAAGATGGAAAGAAGCAAAAGAGAGAATGGATATGCCCACAAATAATATAAAGAAGACAAAAACAACAGTAAAAAAAAACCGATATTAGGACACATATTTTAGTGTACATCAGAATTAAATGTATAAATAAAACAATAAATGCAAACATAAATAAATTGAAAAATTGAAAAGATTTTACTTGAATCGAAAAGAGGGTAAACAATTTCGACCAATATCAATTCTGCAACGCCGCGCGTGTAAAAAAATTATAGAGAACGACAAAAAGGAATACAGAAGACGAACGCACACAGCATTGCCAGAGCAAAAATGAAAGGTGAATTACAAGAAAAGAGTTAAAAAAGGAGAGCGTTAGAATGCCAATGCCCCACTTAATGGTCAATTGAGAAAAAACAGAGGAGGAAAGAGTAAAATAGGAGCTAGAATAATGCAAATCTGCCACGTCACGCGGTTAAAATACAGCCCTGCCAGCTGAAAACGAAGCAAAGGAGAAGAAAGTAAGCGATGACAGGCGCTCAACGAAAGCGTAGCGTAGAGAGACGCGACAAAAGGGACAGCGACGACGTCGGCGATTTATACGTCAGCAGGCGAGCAAGCGCAAACGTACTCGTACGTCTCTTTGGGTCACTGTCAAAAAAGTGTTGAGAGTTAAGCAACGCGACGAGTCAAAGGCGAACGTGAAATTGTGAAAAACAAAAAAACGTTGTTGAAAGTTTTGTCCATTCTTGTTCATTGTTTTTTGGCGATTGCGAACCTCTTTTGCTTTGCAATGGAAAAATTCGGTGCACCACGGGGCAAACGTCCGCGCGTCCAGGTATCGCTGGAGCAGAAAGAGCGTGCCATTGCCCGCATACTCAGCGGTGAGACCAAGGCCGGCATCTCCCGTGAGCTGGGCGTGCCCGAGTCCACGGTCCGTGGCTGGGTGAAGCGCTCCGAGCAGCGCTCCGCTCGCGAGAAAGATGAACAGCCAAGTAAGTAACGACCCAATTGGTTCTATCGAGTAGACACACAATTCATTCTGTTGCATTGTCTACGGCATTTCGTCACGCAGATCCAAACAAAATGACATCGCCGCCGCAGGCTTGGAAGCTACCGCAGAAGCGAAACATTAATGGTCATCCAGTGGCCGTTTCTCCATCTTCGGTGGCAACCGCCCGAAAGTACATGGAGGAGTCACTATCGATGGCAGTGCAGGCTCCAGTTCGGATGCCGATTCCGATTCCACGTCACATTGCAGTCGCCCTGGCACCCCTACCCTTGCCTTTTCCAATGCCACAATCGGTACTCAGCGGCACCAACGAGTCAGTCGACGGCAGTCAGCTGATCTACTGGCTGCACATCTTCAATGCGGGTATCCTCAACTTTACCTGGATCGTCACGGCCGCTATCCAGTATGCACGTAACCGTGGGTATGCGAATCGCCTGAGCTTGTGGCAGATTATCAACAAATACGTGGACGAGGCCGCACGCAATATGTACTCCAATGCGGGCGTGTTTACGCATCCATTGCCAAAAACATATCCACTTCGCATTGGTAACATTTCCCAGACGCCACGTCTCCACATCACAGCCGAGGATGATGAAGAGGACGATTAACAGTAGTGACAAAGGGAACATCTCTTGGGCTTTATATAATGTAAATGAATATCTCTTAAGGGGGGCGGGGGTAAATTATGTTTGATTAAAGATTGTATTTACGGGTGTACATATATAGAGAAGAGTGTCTACTTTAGTGAAACTTTTCTAAGATGTCATTGGGTCACTCTCAGCCAAGGAATTTGCCTAAAAATGGGTGAATTTTTCTTGAAGAGATATTTCTATACTAGAAATCCGAGCAAACATAGCTTTTGATAGTTAATCCATGAAAGAAACTTCCCGTAAACGAGTCTCACAGCATTCTTATAGTTTGGTTAGCATTTCCGTAATCAAATTCACGCGGTTTTCATCTAAAAATAATTTGAAAAAAAAGCAATAATTACACTACTCGACAAAACCGAACTTTTTTTTTCCTCAAGGATCCAAACCGACTTTTTCTGATAGATATGGGGCTTTAAAATTTTTTAAAGAATTATGGTTTTTTTCTATGGCAGAACTTTTTTTGAAGAATTTTTGAAAACTGGTATTTTTTTTTAAGCTTTTTTCAGAGGTAGCGCTTGTTTTTTTCACATAACTCTAGTATCTTTCATCTGGTTGTTAAGAACTTTAATATTTTGAAAAGATAATTAAAACAGCTAGAAGATAAGCCCAAACACTTTGTGATTTCAGCTTACCGTCTGGGAAATATAAAGCATTGAAATGCAAAAATGATGATTTTTGTGCGGTATTATTTACGAAATTTTGACTTTAAAAACTCAGGAAAAGTCGAAAAAATTATATCCTGTGTTCTCTATTTTTTGTGTAGAGGTGCATTAATTTGGCGTCGTTTAAGGTATCGCTCATTAAAATCTATGGAGAGACTTTGGAGCTAAAATTCGTTAACCAAACCTAAAAATGGAAAAATGAACAAAAATACCTTTTGAAGGCTGCGGGCCCAACTGCCAATTGGGAATTGCGATCGCGATCAGGTACCAAATGTACAACCCTTTTTCGTTTGCTTTGTTCTTTTTGCTTTTTTTCGACTTTTCCTGAGTTTTTAAAGTCAAAATTTCGTAAATAATACCGCACAAAAATCATCATTTTTGCATTTCAATGCTTTATATTTCCCAGAGTAAGCTGAAATCACAAGTGTTTGGGCTTATCTTCTAGCTGTTTTAATTATCTTTTCAAAATATTAAAGTTCTTAACAACCAGATGAAAGATACTAGAGTTATGTGAAAATACAAGCGCTACCTCTGAAAAAGCTTAAAAAAAATACCAGTTTTCAAAATTCTTCAAAAAAGTTCTGCCATAGAAAAAAAAATATCATCAAACCATTTCTAAGCCCCAAATCTTTAATAAAAGTGGGTTTTGTTCCTTGAGGAAAAATCGTGTTGACTAGTGTTATTCCAGCATCTGCTTGGGCCCAAACAATACCCAAACAAATTTCCAACTGGAAAAAAACCTTTAATAAAAAGGACTTTCAATAATAATCTTTAATAAATCGTTCGGTATAAGTGCTAGGATCGAATATGCTTAATATGCAGCATGAAAGTACGAACATATAATTGATCGGGTTGCAGGAAATGCTATAGCCAATGCAAAAGTGGTAGACTCCATGGCGAGCTGCGGACCTTGTCGATGCACCCACACAAATGAAATGACTGTCAATGGGATTATGTTGTTAAAAGCAAATAATTGCATTTTAATTAGCAGCGAAATAAGTGCGATAATTGGCCCCCGAGCCTGTGGGATCGATAATCGTATTCGTGGCATTGCGTAAATTGGGAAATGGGGAGAGCATCTGTATGCCCGGATACTCGTGTGTCCACGCAGTGAATGAATCAGATGCGGCTGGCTTTATTAACCATATTATTATTTCATTTCGATGCGTGTCATGCAAATTTCCATTCGCTGTTTTTTTCGGTACAGTGCCAGTGCCTGGACCAGGACTCGACTGGACTCCGACTGGTTATGTCCTCTGCCTTTGGGCCGTGACACGTAATTAAGCGGTTTTATTTGCGGCTTTGCCGCACATTAATTGGTCGTGTTAAATGTGAACTTTTATTTATGAATAAAAAAAACATCAAACATTTCTATAAATTTCAATAAAAATATATGTATATGTTGTATATGTTGTATATATTGTACATATGTATGTATGCATTTGTAAATATATTCTCACATTCATGAAAATAATAATACAAATATTTCTAGTGGATTATAGATGAACTGAAGCATGTTTTGGTTGTGTTATGTCCGTGTCCGTCTCTGGTTGTTTTGTCACATTGTGGAATAATGTGTGTGCCAGATAGTGTTGTAGCACTCATACCAATTAGTGGCTGTAATATGGCAGAACCAATTTGAAAATTTCATTAGACCCAGTGATAATTATTCAGTCAGACAGTTAATGTCGTCTAGAATAGGGGTAATATTCTCCTAAAATAAAGCAGTAAACAAACAGAAGCTCTCAAGCTGAAAACTATCTATATTCGTGGGTTTTAGAGTGCCAACTGCTGTTTATACGCGCCACAAAACTACGAAATTAACTCGCATTATATACCAATTGTAATCCAATAGGAGGCCATGCATTTCCATTTACCTTTCCGACCAGAAACACTTGGGATTCCGCCGTAATCTGGCCAACATCTTGGACTCAAACACACCACCCTCAGCCACACAATAACACCACAAACAGAAGCCACATCGGTCCTAGGCTAAGCCACTGCCAATAAACGGCCCACGATTATCCACCCAGTTCATCGGCAAAGTCTCTCTCTCTCCCTCTCTTTCACTGCTTTAACATAAAGTTTTTCCATTTTCATGCGGCGCCATAAAAAATATGGACAAGGGAAAGGGACTCCTGCGGCCATCACCCATCGCCCTCCTGTCGGCCTTGGGGCCGATGTAAGACGGAGATTTGTGTGTTTGGGGCTTGTGCTCGCTTGCCTTTTCCGGATTTTCTTTTGCGATTTTCCCAATCATTTTCGGCATTTTAATGCATGGCATGGAACGGGGACAGGGGCTAAGGCTGAGGCTGGGACTGAGGCTGGGGCGGACTAGGAAAAGCCTACGTGTATCAAAGTTGATTATCGTGGAATATTTTTCAGCATGGATTGAGCAAGAGATTTGTGGCTTGTGGCCTGACCTGATTTGCTGCCGCTGGCCTCTGGACCTAAGCTTGGGGATTTGCGCCCAGATTGGTCCTCGAATCCCACCTGCTGTGTCCTCTGTGTCTGTTTGTGCGAGGTGGGAACTTTGATGAACTTGTTGAGAGCAAAACTTTGCTTGTTTCTTGTTCTCTTTTTTTTTTTGTGTGTGTAGATGAGGAAAATGCAACTTTAATACCCATGAAAACAATAAACGCTTAATGGAATATGGCCAAAGGACGGGGACGGAACGAATGTAAGAAAAGTGCTGGAAATTGTGTGTTCAAACGGAAGCGGAAACGGAAATCATATGGCGCATGGCACTCCACACACAGACACACACACGTACATCTGCTGCAGTGGCCATAAAGGTGCCTGGCCTGGCTTTTATGGCCAGCGTGTCAATGGTAGGTGGGTGGGTAAAACTTTCGCCGGCCCCCCCAAAAATAAACGCATTAGATTTTGGGAATTGGAATTGCGGCTGCAGCTGCTGGCGTTCCACATTCCCCAAGAGCTGCTGAATGCCCAGCAAGTCATAAATCAAACACGTTTAATTAAACTTTACGCACGGCGGGGGATCCGGAGCCCCCAAAAATTCAGGACTCGGCACCCAAACCACAAACGTAGCCAAGAAACTTTGACTCCTGAACTAAGTAAAAATGCAATTAGAAATGCCAGACCAAAGACTCAAAATGAAAAGCGTCGATCTGTAGAGTGCATCCACAACTATTTCTGCAACCCCTTGCCACGGTGCCACGGTGCGGAGTCCCTGCTGCCTGCTGGTCACGTTGCGGGACGTGCATAATGGTTGCATCGCACTCGAATAGCGGCGAATGGTGAAAATGTATAAAGAGTTTCCCTGCCACAGAGTACCCTTCATTGCGGGTTGAAGTACGCTTGAAGGTGGAACATAGCAACCACCTGGCGTGGCGTCGAGATAAATGTTTCAAATAACCAAAGCAATCAGCTGAATTTACCATTGAAAAACCACTTAAGATATATTGGTGGACAATTTGGCATTTTTAATACTTGCAGAAGTTTTGGAACACTTAACTTTTAAGCTTTTGAATATTTTAAAGCGACTCATAGTTAAATCCCAGATAATCTTTCCGTAAGCTTTAATATTTCACTGTTCGAGCTAATAGTATACAGTAAAGTTTTAAAATCCATCAGCTTATGTAATGAGTATCCCAGCAGTTTCTCATTCGCTTCTATTATCCCCTTTTTATGCCCCAAAACTTGTTAAAAGCCCACACACAAATACACTTGCAGCAGACTGTAAATTATGTGGCAAAATGCTTTCTCGCCAGCGCCTTGCACCACACCACACCACGCCACGTCACCCACCCTCTCTTGTGGCGCCTTCTCCTGTCATTGCGAAGGAAATCACGCAATAAACTAGCGGCGAAAACAAAACTTTAACTACTTTTTCCGCTGGCCGCAGAAACTCGGATGGGGGAAAAAACTTTTTTGAAACAATACAATTTATATTTATGCGCAGAGGCGACTACGATGACAACGGTGGGAGGAACCTGGGCATGAAAGGCTGACCCAGAAAGCGGGAGGCAGAAGAAATGTCGGATGCCCACCAATTTGGGCACTACCCAAGCCAAAGAGCAACCGGCTTGAGGTTGAGCACGAGATCCAGTTTCCAGTCTTCAGGAGGCGAGTGTATTTCAAGTGTTGAAAATAACTTGACCGACTTTCATGTGGTTTCCCCCCATAGCTGGTGTTGATAACTGTTTCTACCAAGCCACCCACCCGCCCTCGCTCAGCGCCACTCTTCACTCTCCATCAACAGACATCCGACCGACACAAACTTGTCCATGTCTATTTCGGGGCTTAGTCGGACTTTGGCCTGAAACTATTGGGCCCCAAAAACTTTATAACAAATTAATTGCATTTTAAGGGTATGCAAAAACCAGACATGCGCCAAAAATGTTATCCAGCTCTCGGCTATAATTTGATAACGAAATATTTTAACAGCAAAATCTCTTCATCGATATCATTAAAATCGAATTAGTTTTACCCTGCAGCTTGGGGATTATGTCAAAAATCATTTATCATCAGCCAGCAAAAGTATAGTTGCGTCAGAAAGTAAATTGCAATATCAGCAACTGCTGACGGGGCAATATTTTGGAACGGGTTTCGGTTGTGTTGCAGGACAGAAATTTCATAATTTTCATTAAGGTTTGGTTTATGGCTGCCAAAGGGTTAATTAAATCGAACACAAACACACATTACAGGGGGTGCGACGGAAGGGACTTAGTGGCTGGGATATGAAAATAAACTGGCCACGTTTCCTAATTAGTTTCAAAAGAAATCTTGTTTGTTTTCATATTTGGGGTTTCAGCCATGTCATGGGCACACCAGGCCACAATCAATATACAGACATACACACCCAATTATCCTCCGTCGGTGTCCTCTCTCCCAGAAGGCAGCCTGGAACTAGGTACAATTCCAAAAACAATACAAATGAGATTCTGCACGGCCGGTCGGTCGGATGTTGATTTTGGGGACGGAAGGCAGTGGCAAGAGATGGAGTCGAAGTCGATAAGTCGAAGGGAAGCTCATAATGACCCGAAATCCTTTCAGGCCAAATGAAAATTCCCCAGTCGTGCGTATAATTGGAATTAATACAAAAAGCAGCTGAGAAATTTCGATGTGGAGCAGATTGACGGAGTAAGGAGTTTGGGCAGATTTAATGGACATGTCCTGCTCCTGGGGTCCCTCACTTACAGTATGGAATTCATTAAATTTGATTAAGCCTCACTGTGGTCTCTTCGGCCGTCCGTCCCTTAATGGGGATTACCATACTTAAAGCATGTGTACGCGTGTGTACACGTGTGCATCTACGTTTTGTATAGGATTGATGAGCTTATTGAAAGGCCCAAATCAACATTTGACATATCTGGATCAAAATAACATTAACTTACCCCTGGAGTGGGGCAGAGTGGAATATATTATTATTTTTGCCAACCTAAAACACATAAACAAACATATTTAATATCAAAGTATGTACACATAACCTAAAAACGTGGACACACCTACCGCCCGCTGCCGCATTTAATTTTGCCGATGGCATTTTGTTTCTGCGCAAGAAAACACATTTGATTAATGGCTTTTAATATTTACTAACTGTTGCACTCAGCGATGAGCAATTAAACAGCACAAAAATATACGAAGGAGCACAACTTTTTTACTTTGATCGTTGAATTTCGCCACAATTGTGATCAGCATGCCATCTCGCTTTTGCGTGTAGGAGGTGTGAACAGCTGATTTCCTGCCGCGCTTTTGTTGCGTTAGGAAATTTCCAAGACGCTGTTCTTTAAATCAAATTGGCAAAGCACCAAAACGTTGACCAGAGCCGAGAAGAAATAAATCATGCTCGTTTGCTTGTTGAACACAAAAAGGCCGCAGCATTTGTAAGCGGTGGAATGGCAACGTAAGTGATCCGAGAAGCGTTCCAACTGCAAGGAAATTACAGGTTAACAAAAGAGTGGTATGTAGTTTAAGTTGTATTACCTCCAATTGAAAATCCCTTTTGACCAGCTCCAGATCGCTGAATTGACGCAGAATTTCCCCCCTTTCGAGGCCACTTCGGCGCGTCAGATCATCGGCCATGTTCATCAGAAGCACCGCACTCCAGTAGTGGGTGACGATCACCAACTCTCCCCACAGCTTGGTTACGCTGTTAGTCGCTATGGAATTGTTGCCAAACTGTACAGCGTGATACATTAAATTCACATTCGTCACGAACATTTTGAGCATCAGAAAGGCAATGGTAACATCAAAGATGCCAAAGAGACTCCGCATCAATCGCTGGCCCTCGCAATGCAGCTGAAAGAGATGGCCCACGGTGTGGAGCGTTTGCCTGGCCAGCGATGCGGACAGCAGCAGTGCGTTGCGCTCCTCGTGATGCAGTCGCGAGCAGAGATCCTTCAGGGCAAGATTCACGCGCTCCATCTGCCAGTAGAGGAGCAGACAGATGACATACAGGCCGGTCATCATGATAGCCACATAGACGAACTGCATCATGTGGACGACTACCATTGTGAGATTGCTGAACTGGACATCCGTATCGATGCGCATCAGAAGCAGCGCGGCGGACACTATGCTGAGATTCAGGACAAAGAACTGCTGACGCAGCAGGCTGAGAACCCTTCTCTGGAGCTTTATGTAGCCCGACGAATGCAAAGCGCCGCTTTCCAGCAGCCGACATCTGTGGCAGTGCCTCGCCAAGCTCTCACCCAACTGCAGCAGCGGTTTCCTCTTGATCCACGTCAGATAACCGCAGGCAAGCATCGCCATTATCCGGGTAACGTTCGTCAGGTTGAACGCCCACTGCAGCACCAGCCTATCACTCATGTAGCTCTCATCGTACATAAAAACCGGAAAAGTGAATGGCAGCATTACAATGAGCAGCATATTCAGACAGGCCGTGAATGCGAGGTAGCAGCGACGTTGATGGGATCGGTTACCGAAGTTAATGCGGTCCCGAGACCGGTCCAGTCGCAGAGGAGCCGGGAGCAGGCCACTGCACACGCCATAGCTATGGAAGGTTTTCAACAGCAAGCAGATGCTCATTTCATCAAGTGCTTCGGGAGACGGTAAGCGGGAAACTGAATTCGTTGGAAGCAATTAGCCCTAGATAATTGGGATATGATACGGCAGCTATCAGGAGGCCATCAGAATACCATCGATGTGTAACCGACTTTTAGCTAATTAATGCTCGTCTCGTTCCTCCACAGGAGGTGCGCGTTTGAGCCCTAGGCCAGTTGCCTGGCGGCCAGGACTACCAGAACAACATGTTGCATCCGAAATTGGGTCTGGCTTTGCGCGTAGCCTATTACCACGCGCTCGTCTTTGGCCTGATGGGGACCACGCTTCAGATTCGTGGCAAGAGCCGGCTCATCCGCGTCGAGAAGGTGTCGTGGATGTACCTGGCCTACAGCGTCCTCATCAGCGGCTGTCTCCTGCTGGATGTTTACTTTATTGTGCCGCGCGCCATCGTCGATGGGTACATTCACCACAACATTGTCCTGCAGTGGAACTTCTATGTAATGCTGGTCCTGCGTATTGCGGCCATTGTCTGCAGCTATGCACTCGTCTGTCTGAAGCGTCGACGACTCATAAGGCTCTATGTGGATTCGCTCTAGTCTCTGGAGGAGCTACAGGCGCTTACTCAAGCGTCTGGTAGGCCAGGGGGCCCTGGAGGAGTTACAACTCTCAGTGACGAGCCATTTCTGGCGGAACACCATTGTCGTCTATGGATCGCTGCTCTGTTCGAGTGTCTTACAGTATCAACTGCTAAGCGTGATCAATCGTCAGAGCCTGATGGTCTTGTTTTCGAGACTCTCCCAATCACTGCACGTCGTGGCAGGCAAAATTGCCTTCTACGTGCTGCTCCAGATGCTCGATCATCAGTTCCGGGTCGTGCACCTGGCTCTTTGGGCTCTACAGAGACGCAGAGGGGGAAAAACAGAAGGTGCTGGATCTTCGACGCATAGCAGCCTTGCATTTGGACACATATCAGCTGGCCGGGAGCTTCTTTCGCCTGTACGATGTGGCCAATGCCATGCTGTTTGTCACTATGTTTATGAACTCCATGAGCATCCTCTACCATGCCGTGCTGTACAACAACCAGTCCATTAATTCCGACGGCTGGGGCGCTCTCTTTGGCAGTGGCCTGGTTTTGTCCAACATTTGCAGCACTCTGATGCTCATGGATTTGCTGGATCACGTGGTCAGCTCGTGCAACGATGTTGGCCAGACCCTACGACAGTTTAGCAATCTCCGGAAGATCAGCAAAGAGCTGCAAATAGAGGTGAGTGCTGCAAGAACAGCTTCATCCCAAATTTATGCATTTCTTTCACTTTCAGTTGGAGATTTTCGGCAGTCAGGTGCACCGTCATCGTTTGGTTTATAAGATATGCGGCCTGGTGGAGCTCAACAACTCCACGTGCCTCAGCTACATTAGTTGCATACTCAGCAATGTGATCATTCTCATGCAGTTTGATATGAGGCGCAAGCAGGAGACATACGTTGAGCAAACATTATAATCGACTACTGCAGCGAATAGGTGGAAAATTAGATGGCATTTATTTTATACATGTTCTGTTGGGGTTGATACATTTAATTATAAACAACATTACGTATTTTATGGCATAGAAGTATTGTCAAGCTTTCGTTGTTTATAAGCCAAGGCTTATATGGCAAGGACACTTCGAAATGAAAGCTTTTTTAGAGCCCTTGAGCTTTGTTTTATAGCGGATAAGTTTTACCAGTCTCCAAATGAAATTTTATAGAAATAATCGAAATGGTTACGAAAATGTTTAATTTATAGCAGGAACCTTATATAGATAAAACCACCATAAATTTTGAGCAGAAAACATATTAAATTCCGTTAAAGTTAAATTGTAGAGTATCACAATTAGCCATATATCTTATAGGCAATCTGACAAAGTACCAGGGCATTGCTCATTACAGAAGCAGTCATGGCATGACCGGAGCCACGACTCAGATCGAAGAGTCCCACAATATGAAGGCGTCGCACGCGTTGCGGTCGTGACTGGAGCTGCCGATTGAGGTAAAGAATGGCAAACTCCAACTGAAATGTGTATTAAACTATAAATATTATCATTTCAGTGTGGAGATATACGCACGTACCTTCCTCGAGAGAACCACTTCTGAGGGCAGACCCACGCCATTCTGTGACTGATTCGCAAACCAGAGATTTTGCAGCCGCTCCCGGAGCTTCAACCACTTGGCGCTGGTTGTTTCGAAGATGGAAAACTGCATCATGATCTCGGCATGGTGAGCGAGGCACACAAAGACGGTGAAGAGGCACTTCCACATGTTGAAATCCTTGGCGTACTCCATGTAAATCCACAGGCGAAAGACGGTGGCAATGCTGTAGATGTAAGTGGTGCCCAGATTAAACAGAATCTGCCACTGAAAGATCTGCCTCAGTTGCCTTAGAAGATCATCCAGTTGCAGGCAGCGATGCCAGAGTAAAAGCCAGGCGTCCAGGATCTGCCTGATGACCATATCTCGAGGACGACCCAAATGCTTTGGCAGGACCGCCACATCATCAAGCATTTCCTGCAGCTGATGCGTCATGTTCGAGATCAACCAATTGCCAGATACTTGGATCATGTACACCGTGAAGTCCACATAGCTCACCATCAGCTCCATGATCACGGCATACACCATCGCGGCTATATAGAAGGGCGCCACACCTGCCCGATCCAGGGTGCGTTGACAGTGCACCAGAGAATTTGGCGACAGAAGGACTTGGATGAGCATCACAAAGCGGGAGCTGGTCAGTGCCACCTTCCACAGGCAGCTCCTACGGCAGTTGTTGTGCACGGCGGTGCGGAAATCGAACAACAGCTTCAGATATTCGTTCCCCAGACGCTGAAACCGGCAACGCCGCAGCCAGACGCTGCTGACGAGCAGCAGCATGGTGAAGAGCTTGGCCTGTCCCATCACACTGTAGACGGTGCTGAACATGCCGAGGTGCTTGCATCCGTAAAATTTACCCACCAGCAGACCGAAGGCAAAGGGCATGACCAGCACAAAGAACACATCCAGGACGAGGCAGTACACCACAGTGGGCACATGATTGAGCACAAGGCGACGCTGATACGGATCGTAGTGCAGGTTGCAGAGGCCGATGAGGCGACTCAACTCAAAGTAGAAACGTAGCAGCGAAAACTGAACCATGCTGCAGTAGGATTGTTCAGCAACTAATGCGTTTTGCATCTCGTTGCTTCGCTGAATTGTGGTTTAAATTGTCTCCTGGGACTGTTAATCGGGTCGTGACATGCAACAGGTTCTCCGATTGTATAGAAATCTATCATTTTGTACTCGTGTGAATTTCTGTGGAGCAAAATTACTACTACTGCTATCTGTATACGATTTTCGATCCCTATGGGACTAGTTAGCATGCTAAGTAATAGATCTATGAGGCTGACTCAATTTTGAGCACTGTAAAGTAAAAATTGTGGCCGTAGTGCCACAAAGTGTATATAAACTTGATCCGACTACCAAATATGGCTAGGAATAATACTCAATAACAATTTTGTGTTGTAAACGCAGGCCTGCGAATAAACTCAATTCTATAAACAAATTCAAAAGGTAAAATAAATATAATTTAGCCGCCACAGAATATTTAGACAACAAATAGCACGGCATGAATAAATAAAGGCATAGCCCTGTTATTTAAACTAAATTCCAGTAAAGATAAAATGTCAATTTGTTAATATTAATTCCACAAATGAAATCGCAGTCATTGATACTTGACACTTGATACTTATCTAAAAAATGATTCATTTATTTCACTATCTTTCGCAGTGTACACGTTGTATTCTTGCTGCTAGTTCTTTGTTTTGAGTGGAGTGGGTTCTCTTATTTGTTTGTTCTTATCAAAATACCTGTTTGTTAATGAACGTCTGGCATACGCTATGTATATATATATAAGTCCTATATAACTATATGTATGTTTTGTTTTTTGTTTCATTAAAAATGTAAGCTTATGCAATGTACTTGCACCACAACGAAATGATGATGCGTAAAAGCGTAGTCGTATCGTTGTCCTATGCGTTAACTAATCGTTGGCTCAGATCGAGAGAACGATAAACTAAAAGAAAATGTAAGCATATTACTATAAAATCACACAACAATTCTTTGCTGCAATCTGTTGCACTTTTATCTTTGCGGCATCTTCTGGGGCTCTCCTCCTTTCATCTTTCCTTCTTTCTAATTCCGTTGTAGGTCTACAGACTATGTGGAATATACATACATCGATGTATACTTCTATATATCTAAAATTGTAGCGTAATTTAGCACAAATTGTCTACTAAAAATCTACTAATTAACCCGTTTTCTGTTCGATCCTTGTAGCAGCATTCTATGCCACAATATGGCTATTTTTGTTCAGATCGGTGAGTAGTTCCGCATCCAGATCCTCTGCCTCAAGCAGATCGTTGCACGCATCGCCGTTTAGCGAGTGAGGAATGCTTGTGGACAGCACCATGCCGCGGCTGCCGTTGTTCGTTCCAATCGATATATCATCGGGTGGGGAATTCCTGCGACGCTCCCGCTCGCGCACAATATGAGGAGCCTCATTGAACTCATCTAGCTCATCCATGCCTAGGGCGGACAGAGGTGTAAGAAGATCCATACGGATGAGGTGTAACCAGAGACTCACCTGCATATTTGGTGCCTGCAAGAAGGAGATATTGTCCCGCCCGATGGGGCCACAGTAGGCCCGTCATCACACAGTACGCGAGGCAGTCGGCTGAATTGGTTATGCCCTGGAGCAGCTTGTAGCGCCACATGGGGCTGATCTGCAATGCCACAATGGCCACGATGGGCAAGTAGATGAACCACACCAGACTGGAGGCGCCCAAGTGCAAGAGGAAATCCAATTTCTTGGTGGAATGCTCGTATTTCATGGTGTTTCGCAGCTCGTACAGGAACCACATCATAAAGGAAGTGCTGCAAGGGATTAGAGACGCTTAGAAGAGAGTTGGGTGGAGAGTTCTCGAAGAATTACCGCAGGATCAGGACAATCCAGCCGGGCCAGGTCTGATATTCATCAATATCCGATACAATGTCAACCTCCGTCTAAAAAGGAGGAGCAGAAAATTAAAAGATCCTTCTATTGTCCACACATAAATGAAGCCTCACCCGATCCCAGATGTAGAGGAACACATGGAACGCACAGTATGGCACCCAGATGGACATTAGAATGATCCAGCCGGTGCGACTGATTTGCTGGCGCGTTACCGCCCAGCCCTTGGCCAGCAGCAGGAGGATCAGCATGAATGTCGTCCGACTAAGTATGTCCAGCACATCGCCCGCCGCCTGCAGCCGAGGCTCGCCCACTCCATTCGCCGCATAGTGGATCAGATGGGCCGTGATCAGTGCCAGGCTTACGAATTCGCTGAGCAGACTCAGCGTAAAGAGCTTCGTGACGGGATGCTTCTGACGCCGCACCGCATAGATCTGCATGGGCAGGAGCACAATGTAGACGAGCAGGAAGATGAGGTACATCTCCAGTAGGTTCTGCTGGTCGTAGGAGTACTGAAAGGTCAGCGGATGTGCGGCCGAGTTGTTTGGATGCACATTCACCAAATGGATGTCATAGTGCAGCTTGTGGAGGAGTCCGCTGCTCCGCCTGCTGAGCCGCGGCAGGCTCTCGTGTGCGTGCCACTGGCAGGTGCTCTGATTCTGATAGCAGGCCACCAAGGCCATGTACCAGAAGCTACAAAAACAGGAAACACCGATTAGATTAGGTTCTTGAGCTACAAAAGATCATCTCACACTTACCGCGGCTCTGCCTCCAGGTTGATTACGTACGTAAACTGATGTCCTGGCATCACATTTGCTGGGGCATCCTCGTCGCTGCACAACTGGCCCCTGGGACACGGCACATGCCTGAGAAAGTCGCGCTTCCCCTGCGGATTGCATTTGGGATCATAGGCAATGCTCTGCAGGCGCGCGAACATCATAGAGCACGACGCCTCACGGCTCCGGAGGCTTCGATTTCCGTAAAAGTCCAAAAATGTGGACTTGTCCAGCACCACCAGGGTCACGGGGGCCGTGTAGTTCTCCGGGGATGTCACATTACCATAGATATACCCATAGGCAATGCGTCGCGTCGGGGGATCGGCCTTGTTGAAGCCAAATTTCACGAGAAATTGGAAAAAGTCCGCCGTTTGGAAGTCACCGCTTATGTGGGTGGCCTCTGCCATGGGCAGGGGCAGTGGCAGGCTGCACAGCAGAAGCAGTAGCAGCCAGCACAGGGTTTGGGCAGATGCTGCTGCTGGTGCTGCTACAACGGAATTCGGGGACATGGCGAATCTTATCATTTTATCGGATATGTCTTCCTCCTCCTTCTGCTCTGTCTGCTTATCTGTTGCGTTGGCATCCACCGTGGCAGCGAATTGCCAGGGTGGCGCACCTTTGTGCATTGTGTGCAGCAGTCGGTTTTCACGGCGGTCTTTGCTATTTTTATTCCGTTTTTGCGGAAATTTCCACCAATCCAATGTACGATTTTTGTTGTTGTCTGCGCTAGGGCTGCAAGACCACAGATGGCACTATCGATACTATCGTGGCTTGCACGCGATATATCACTGCATTTTTCGACCATCGATTTATATTTGTAGAGAAACTAATTAAGCTAATTAAGGATGTGGAAAACCACAATATCACAGACAAATTATAATATTTTCTATAACTTTGCGCAGGAAAAGATAAAGCCGTTGCAAAAATTTGTATGTTTTGATTGACCATAATTGGCGGTAATTTTGAAAAGCACTTTAAGGTATATTAATCCTTTAAATATAGTTTACATATAGGTTTACCGCGGTGACCTCGCCTCTTTTTTGTGGTGTCAGCCGTAAATTGTGGAAATTCTTTCACACATACGGAGGGGTGTTGAGTGGGTTAAGCTAGTTTTTCCTCGGTATATTTACGGTACATTTAAAAAAAAGGATAAGGTATATTTTGGAATATTTCTGAGGGTCAGACGGTATATTTGATCAGTAAGTCCACGGTCACACTGCTGATGGTCTGGCCGGGGAGCGTAGTTTTGTTAAATTTGTGCGTTTTTTGCAAACTTCGGCGAAATTGTTAGTCAAAATTTAAGTGACTGCGTTTAAGTAGTGCTTCAGCAACGCGCGCGCCTATTGCACCCAAAAGTGTTTAGTGCTCCAGCTCCTGGTGGCTAGGAAAAATTCGCGAATGCGGCAAAAGAAAAGTGCAGAGTAAAGATTTTCGAAAATTTGAAAATTGTTGAATTAAATACCAAACAGAACAGTTAACGTTGGCAGAGAAAGAGTTAAGCGAAACCTGGTTCTGGTTTGGTCTCGGTATCGCGTTCGGGAGTGTCGCCGAGTTTTCCGACCCCGCAAGACGAGGGTGGAAAACGCGTGAAAAGCGTGAAAAGAAAGGAAAACGGCAGGCAAGGCGTTGTGCTGCGTGTTGTGTGTGAGCCTGCGAATAATGTGAATAAATAAAAGGCGCTGCCAGAAGGAGGATACACCCGTCAAACGCAATAGCCCCACGGAAGCAGCAAAGAATGTCCGTTCAAACACGGCCTTTGGGGGATCGGGATGAGGAGTAGCTGCTGCAGATTCCAGTTTCTGGCTGCTGTGAGGCAAGGCGTTTTGTCAGGATTGAAATCGAATCGAACCGAAAACCACCGACGCCACCACCACCACGACCACGACCAAAAACAACAACATCTACCATAAAAACAACAACAGAAAAAGCGGAGCCAAAATTTCTTGGCCCTTTCCTGGCATCACTGCACCCGCCGCCGCCAGCGCCATCGCCTGGTTATTCCTGTTTGACTTCATTTTCACTCGTTTTGCTGCCAATTCGGCGCTACTTTCGCCACAAAAGATTTAAACACAATTTTCGGAAGGCAAGATGTCGACGCGCTCGCAATTAACCAAGGACTTGAACGGTGAGTAATTCTCTCTTTCGTGCTCTCTCTCTCTCTCTCTCTGTCTCTTTATCTCCCCCTCATGCACTCTCCTTCGAGCGGTGTTTGTGTCGTTTCTTTGTTTTGAGGAAGTGCATCTGCATCCCCTGCGTTGACGATGACGATGACGACGACGACGACGTTTTGTTTTCGGTTTTTACTGTTGTGTTTAGCCTGCTGCCGGCTTCCGTTTGCCTGAATGCGACACCCTGGTTGAGGGAGTGGGAGAGGGATGGAGACAGGAACACAGACGGACCGTTCGCACGTTAACATTTCCACCCACCCAATGACAAATGCCCCCCACACACATGCACACTACACCTTCTCTGGATACAATCAGTTTTTGAAGCACTGTGTCGCAGGCAGTGGCTCTCCAACCTTGCTTTTAATTACTTCTCTTGCCTTTTTATAAAATGGGTTTTAGGATTCAGTTCAAGTATACACAGCTCTAACTGTACTAGCGATCAATCATAAAGGGTATCGCAAGTTTCGGCTGTGATGTACATAATATTATTCCCTATTTTAATTGAGCCTAAACTTAGTCTCGGAGCAGAGGCAGAAAGTGGAAATATCATTAGACCGTGTTTATGTGCTCGTAATAAACGAAATGAAAACATAAAATAATAGTATATAAGCTAAGTAAACAACACTTAGTCAGCCGCCGTTTAAATTTTATTGTCATTCAGAGCTTTCTTCCCTCTAACCATATTGATATCAGTGCACACACATACCTGCATACATATGTACATATATGTATATGTATGTACGAGTACTCTACCGAAACAATCCTCTGGGTTAACGCTTGGCCAACCGCTGGGGCCAGAACTCCACGGGGCGTGAAACCCAATCTGACAAAAAGCGAATCACTCACCGTTTGGCATCAAAAGCCCCTCCATAATGCTCTATGACAGGTGTCTGCCTGGTCCAATATCGCAGGCTTCCCCAAACCCTTCTACACTGGTTCCCACGAAAACCAGAAAATGCATGTGCCCCATTTACGCTGCTTTGTGGTTAGAATGGATTACGTTCAAATCTATTTTGTGGTTGCAGAAAATATTTTTAAATGTACTCGTTAATTCAGAATCTTTTGAAGAACAATGCCCCATTTACAACCATTTCTGGATAGGATTCTCTGCATAGAAATATTTATCTAAGTAGCTGATTAAATAAACTTTTATAGTTTTCTATTGCACCTAATCACGCTACTGTCATTCTTTCGCGTAATATCTTATTTTTCTATCACTGAAATTATAAAATCATCCGGAAGCACTGTACCTGACAATGTTCCTGGGAATTTGCCCCAAGCTCGTCGCCACTCGGAGTAATTTAAATTGAGTGCAGTGACAGGCAGCAGTCGGCCCTCTGTCCTGTTCCATCACCTACCTCCGTGCTTCATGGTTCCTGTTCCCAGGTGTAGCAGTTGACACGGTTGTTTCTTGTTTGTTTGCTTTACGTGTTGTTTGCCCAGGTGCTGGTCTCCTCTATCCGCACCGCCGTCTACCTATGGCATCAAGATGCTCTCGTTGCTACTCCCGTGTTTACTCTGTCTCCGGAAGAATCTTGTCCCTTCCAATTAGCATATTCTTAATAAATAAATGGGAAAGCCTTACGCAATCATCTCTATGCTCGTAATTTACCAAATGTTTTATTTTCGTCGGCTGCTGCAACTTAATCCGAGTCCACTGGAATGTGGCACACCCGCCCCGCTCCAATTTGTGCATTGACAATTTTATTTATGATTCTGTCGCGACTTTCGTTCCAGTTGGCTTCCAAAATAAACTTGATTCTGTTCCGCAGCGGTGTTGGCTGGGGGATAGTGGTGCTGCACCCGAAACTCAATTGGGCGTTATATAATGGTCGCCGAATGATCCAGCTGTCTGATTTATTCTGTTATTATTTTTCGGCCTGACTGCATTCGTTGTTTGTACAATTTAAGGCTGTTTGGACACCTGTCGCCGTCATAAATCATCCTGAAAACCGTTCAATCTCCCAAGTAAACGACAATTCCCCGATAGCTGGCGCCGCCCACTGCCTCTTCTAATCGTATTGAAAATATAAGATAGGAAACCAGTATAAAATTATACTACAAAAATATGACGATTGAGTGCAAGGTAATTAGGCATTTACGCTTCCTTTCACATCCTGCGTCGCCTCTCAACACTGCGTCGGAAATGTAGCAATAAATATATATGGGGAAAAAGCTCCGTTATATGCTTTCCTTGTATGGCTATCAGTGTCTTCTATTATCCGAGACACACTGTACCCCAGTGTACTCAATTCCCTTCCCGCCCTGTCCCTGTCTCTGTCCCTCGCTCACTGCTGATAAGCCAGGGCGGCAATGATAAGGCGATCGTATCTATCACAGCTCTCAGTGCTTATTTCGACGCGGTTTGTGCCTGGCCTGCCTCTCGGAACTAGTACGGCGGTCTGTCTGTTGGCTCGCAAATCCGTTAAGAACGCGTCCCCGGTCTTCGGGGCACACTCGCGTACGAGGCTTTCTGTCGGTCTGTCTGTCGGTGTACTTGAACCGTTATTACGAATATTACGTGGATGGGGGCCATGTACACCAACGAGATGATGAATCACATCGATCAGTATTTGCGGCGCATTATGGAGCTGCAGATACGCGACGTGGTGAAGAAGCAACGCGACGAAGGTGAGCGCCGTCGTCTCCATTTGTTTACCGTAATTTGAATGCGTCATTGCTGCGGCTGCATGACATGCTGAGACTGAGATTGAGACATGCATATTCCCGCTCTATTGCTCTCTTTTGTTCTGTTCCGCCTTGAAACCGATCGATCGATTGATCGATCAATCTGTCGGTCGGTCGGTCAGGTGCGGCTACTTCGACGGTTTTGCACTTCATAAAAGTTTGGCCGAGCACCAACCCCTAGCGCCCAACCCCCCTGCTCCGACCACACCTTGTACTACAACGGAAATTGACTTGTTGAAAGTTTATTGACGGCTCTTCGGTGCTCTTCGCTGTTGTTGCTCTTGCGGTCGCCCCTCTCTTTGTTTATTTGTTGTGTAGGGTCTTCAAAGACTTATCTCTGGCATCGACTTCCACTTCATTTACTCAGCGCTCGCCAGCGGGGCAGAGAGTTTCGTATGAGAGTGCCCCCGAGGTCGTACACCCATTGTTGCAATCGATTACACACCCAAGGTGGATGTGCAATGTGCAATAAGCTAAATAAACAAAATGATTGGGAGAAAGAGTGCGTTCAGGAAGAGTTTTCAAACAATGGTAGAGCTATGCTGCCAACAAGAATGCATGGTAGAGAGAAAGCTTACATAACCGCCCAAACGCATCGTTCCACTGCCCTAATTCTAGCAGAGTTCACACGAGCGAAGTCTCCCTGTAGTTTGTTCGCGTTTGACCTCCGCCTCCGCTGCAAACTTGTCCCTGCCCCTCGCTCCGCCGAAGATGTGTGTGAGAAAATTCCCAGCCAAAATCCGAATCAAATGCAAAGCAGTTCACAAATTTATACAAATCTCAATAGATGGGGCGCAGGGGAATGAGATGAGCTGCTGCTAAGCGAAGGCCAACGCATAAACAAAAGCAGTTGGAGATTGCCCCAATTGGTGTTGCAAGAGCCTGACCCCGGGCTGACCCAGTTGCCAGCTCTCGATGATACTGTCCGCTCAGGAGGGGGTCATTTATGCCGCCAATTAAGTGCTGTTGTGCTTATCATTCATTTGCAATGCAACTAAGTGGCAAATGGCGCGCCATTAGTGCGAATTTTTAATCGCAGGCACCTGCCTCCGTTCCAGCTCCAGCTACGGCCAGATAACCCGCTCTCTTGCCGCCGCGCTCTCTCTCTCTGTCTACACTTTGTTTTACTCTCACTTTCAGACTGCTCCAATTTCAATGGCGCTGCTCTAGTTATCCTTCTTGCTGCTCATTAGTGATGCATATTTTCGTTGTTGCTTTGGCACACGCATAGTAACGGCACCTGGGCGCGCTCTGAGCCAGACAATTTTCGGTAGATTGGGAGGCAGAGGAAAGTTGGGGCCGAACTAGTTTGACAGCATCTCAAAAAAAAAAAATAAAAAGAAAGAAAGAACCACACGGCAGCCCCATTAAAAGCCAAAGCCGAAACACGCTCATGTGCTCCATTTTCCAATAGCCAAATGCGAATCTCTCTCGGCTCCACTCTCCTGCAGCTCTCTTTCTCTATAGCGCTGGTGAAATTGTGTCACCCAACAAGTGACGTTAATAACGTCGTAGCTGAGACTCGCATCCCTGACCTGGCAGACTCTGTCTGCTCCCGCAACCGCTTGTGCCCCTGCTGCTGCTGTTGCTGCTGCTCTGGCCCACTTATTTTTTGGGCGAGCAAGAGAGGCGGACAACGGACCGAGAGAGTAGGAGAACCTGAACCTGTCGCTTTCTATTACTCAGCCACAATGGGCCAGCGCAGGCCGCAACGAAAATTTCGCACAATAAATTGCGTTTTGAGGTCAAGCGAATTACACTCGCCATGTGCCCCGCCCGCAATAAGAGTCATACATCTGTACATATGTATGTATATACATATATGGAAGGCAGAAGGTGTTGTTAAACAATTCGATCAACAGCCTACAGCTGTAAGTGACTCACGAAATGTCAGCGGAGTTTCCCGTGCTGTCCCTGCTCTTTGTTGTCTCTCTCTCGATAACGACGAACGATTGAAAATTCATTTCTCTTACTATTAAGAGTTGGAGAGGAGCACGCTTCCCACTGTCATTCACTCATTCCTCCCTCACTCGCTCCCTGTCACACAATCTTTCTTCTCCCACTCCCCCCGTCCATTCCTCCTACTGTCTCCGCCTGTTTATGTCTTATTGCACAAATATAATTAACATAACGTAAAGTAATCACAAACTTGCGCCAAGAAAAACGAAAATCAAAATCTTCGTTTAACTTTCTTTTGTGCTGCGCCTGATGGAAGCGCCGCCAGCGGTAAGGGCAGCAGCAGCGACAGTGGCAGCGGCAGAGGAACAGACAGATACAGAGGCCTTGCCATTGTTATATCGTACTCTGACTTTTTTTTTTGTTTTTCGCAAACATTTAAAGCGATTGCCGTTAGCTGAGTTTGCTGGTATGTGCGCGCGAATGATTCATTCGAATATATGCTCATCTCTGTCTGGCATGCACTGAGAGAAACTGTGAAAGCCTCTCTTTGATAATTGCCAGAGCAGAGAGCTCAACTTGGGAGAGAAAAAGCTTAAAAAAAGAAGATTTGTCGTAAGAGCCGTCATTAAATTACAATTAAATATAAACATTTAAATTTAGAAGAGAAAGGCCAAACATTACTATATATCAGATTTATTCTTGTTTTGGGTGTTTCATTTTGTTGTGGTTCAAAAACTGACTTTTTCCAGTCATCGTTATCTCTGTCACGACCCCCTGCCATTGCCTCCATTGACTGACCGAGTGAGAATATTGTGTGCAATTGCTGTCAAACTGCGAAATAGTTTTCTGACAAGTTTTGACAGCCTTTGTGGGGCTTACAGGCTTCATTTGCACACATATTTGTACTATTAGCGAAAAGCAGGCGTTACAAACTGTTACAAACTAGTATCGTACGAACTACACAGACACTACACACACACACACACACACACACACAGGGGTGTTAGACTAAGAGATACTGACGGGCGGGGTGACACATGCACCATGCACCCGCACGCTTACGGCACAGTGAAGCACAATTTTTCACCCACTCCCTGCAAGGAAGGGTGTGGAAGGGGTAGGGGGAGGGAGCACAATGCGAGGCAGGCAGACAGACACTTGTAGTGGGGAGAGTATGAGTATTTTGAACTCGTGTAATCTCTGCCATTGTGCCGAGCTTTGCAGCTGCAAAAAGCAGAAAAAATTGGGTCACATTGGTTGGGTTCTGCGTCTGAGCCAGCTTAGATGCTTGTCAATGCTGCCTGAAGATTCCGCTACGAAAAAGGCAACACACTGGGCCGAAACTTTTTGGCCAAACTTCATGGGAGTATCAGTTCTTTGAACCCGATCTGGGTACATGGCCATTGGAAAGCCATTTATCTGGCTCATACCGTAAATCGAACGAAACAACCGCAAAAATCAATTAAAGCAAAATTTCCTTTCTGCGGAAATGGCGTTCAGATGGCAACAGAGGTGCGAAGAAGCGGAGTGTCCGGCCCAGACAGGCAATTATGTTGCATGCTCAATGTAATTGACTTCTGGCTGTGTAGTTTCAGGTGTGCAGACCTACGCCCTCAGAAAAGTTCAATGTTTGCTCTTGTTTCCATCGCTCATCCTCTCCGCTTCTGGTTTGTCAGCAGAAGTCGTAATTGTACGAGTCATCATTATCTCTCTGAGGGTATTTTGGAGCCATCATTCGGTTTGACATTCCATATGAATATAACGAAATCCCAAGCAATGTCGGATGTACCATATAAAAACTTTTGTAACGCACTCTTCACGCCGTTTGCAACATTTCGTGACAAAGCAGAGAATTCTGGGAATTTGAAACTTGGAAATCTGGAACCCACGTTCTTATGACTGTGTATCAGTGGAAGGACTTTGGCATGGTGAGCAACCAATCTAGCAGCAAAGTAGTGGAAAGTTTTCCAAGCGTATCGAAACTTCGGTAACTTCCGTTCTCTGTCATTTATTTTAGTTCTCTGTACAAGTAGTTCCCATTGATTCTGTTTCTGCTTCTGTTTCTGCTCTGCATTACATCTCTGTTGCAGCACTCTTTTCTCTTCCGTACACGATATTGACATAGTGACGCTCAATGTATGTTTTGAGCCCCGAAAGGGAGTGGCCGAGGGAGAGAGTGCGCCCAAGTTCATTCACATTTCGACGCGCTTCGTCTGCAATTAAGAGGGAATCAGTCAACTGTGGTTCACTGTTGTTGCCATCTCACTCGCGCTACGATTATCACGCGACAGTCGCAGGTCTTCCAGTGGTGTGTGGGTGGTGGGGGTCCACACTCGCTCCACTGTGTGCGTGCCGAAACGTCTTAACAATCTATTTTGGCCATAACGCACAATTGGCACTCATTATCATAGTCACGCCGCCCTCCCATGGGCATGGGCCACTGGGCCATAAAGACAAAATGCCTTAATATTTATTTTGGCCACCACTTTGTGGCCGGGCCTAGTGAGTGTGGTCAGGATCGGAAATTGCCCTGCCGCAGCTCTTTTTATGGCCCACCCGTCGTCATGCAAATCCATTGTCAAACATTCCCCCCTTCCCATTGGCCTTAGATATTTAGTTGGCTTTTCACTTTCCACTGGAGACACCGAAAGAGAGAGTGTGGGATTGCGGTAATTGCTTGATACTGACTGGATTCTTCTGCTCTTCCAAGTCGGCTTGGGGAAGAGAGTTGTTTCAAGGCTTCACGTTACTTTAAGAGAGAGAGACAGACAGAGACAAGTATTTGCTTTCGTTTCTTTGTAGTCTTTGTTTTGTGGAGGCGTGTGAGGGAGCGGCACTTATGCTATGCCGGCAGTCAGAATTCTTGACATTTCAATTCCATTTCTACTCCTTTGCGTGCGGCATAGCCAGACAAGGAGTCATAACTCTCAGCTGCAGGCCCCAGAGAAAAGAGAAGAGCGGTGGTTTTTGAAACGCGGCCATGCCTGTAGCATGACATAATATGTACACACATACATATGTATGTATTCTCACCTCCCCCTTGCACATGAGCATAATGCTCTCCGAATCCCACTCTATACAATTCGTCATCGCCCCAAGCGTGTGTGCGTGTGTGTGTGTGGCGTGAAAGAGAGTGTGTGTGGAGAGTATGCTAAGTAGCTGGCGGCATAGGGGCACGACATTGGAGCAAGTGAGAAGGATTGGCCCCCCGTGCCCCTATGCCGTGCTTCTCATGGTCCCCGGGGAGCTGTACGTGTTTCGTTTGAAAACCTTTGAATCAATTCGATATACGGGCAATGATATAATTCCCGATTTTAGCATGCATAACGACAAACTTCAACAGATGCACATACATGTATGTACATATAAAATATATTACGATATGTGCACAAATGTACAAATATGCACATATGTATGCACACACTGATATCGGTATTATGTATGCAGTCGTAATAATAATATTTTAGGTTTTTATTGTGAGACGCAGTTTCACAGCGGACCTCGTCTGAGACTGCGACATCACTTAATTGCATTTCCGCTTGCCTCCCAGATGATCTTTGTTCCGTTTTTCATTTTCTTGTCCATTTCTACTTCTCTTCTCTCTTTGCAGAAAGCGTCAAATCGATTCTGGGGCGCCACACAAAGATACTCGTCAAGTATATGGTCAAATTGGAAACGAAAGGCGATAAGACGGAGAATCGTGTTTTGGTAAGTGGATTTCCCCTAACCCTCCCCCCAGCAGTAGCTGGACTTTCAACAAGCTGCAGGTGCTACTGCTGCTGGTGGTGACATGCCGCAGACGCTGCCTGTCAGCGGCACGGATGCATCTCTGCGGGCAGCCAGTGGTCCAATTTGTGCATGAAAATGGCATTCTGCAGCCAAATTGCCAGCAAATGAATGAATAGCCGAGTGGCATGATGAGCAGCCAGACATGACCTGAAGTGTTTGTGGAAGTAATTGAAGGAGGACGGAGATAAACTTTATCCCCAATTATGCTTTAAAGTGCCAGAAATTTAAGAGAGTTCTCGCCAAAAGCAAAAGTTATATTTAGGCAGTTAATTATTTAGGGAAGTTATCACAGAAGTTCAGTGAGTAAATCGAAGCAGGTGTCGATGTGGGGCCCCACAAATTGAATAGAGAGACAGGAAGTTAAATGAGAAACGAGGGAATTATCGAACAGGGTCAATTATCGAGTCAGGGAAAGCATTGCATAAGTTCACTTATTGAATTATCGAAACAGGTGTAAATCCTTCAATCTTTCTTTATTTAAATTGGAATAGCAGAGTTTCCGAAATAGAATCCAGTAAGTGAAGCTCATCTTAAATAAAGTCCAAGTTAGTTATCGGAATTAATTGAGTAAATAATATTTGAAAGGGAAAGCAACTCAGTTAAACTAAACCAATTAGGATCAGTATCTAAAACTAAGTTTCAATCGGCAATTTCGCACATTTCTAAGGAGTTTTGGCACCTTCCCAGTGGCTCAGTGACCAAACCGTAAAATTAATTAAAAATACTCTCGGAAGAGACAATGAATGGACATAATTCTCAAGCGAAGACAAAGAATGCTTTCGACTGGAGGCAAAACTTTCCCACCTACGCCGCCCCGCCCCGCTCCGACCTGGTCCGTAATTGATATTTTATAGTATACTTAGCGGCGACATGCCTCTTGCCCTTTGAAGCTATGCTAATTTCTTGGATGGCCAGGCCAACACTCTCCGCTGGCAAAACTTGTACGGCCGCTTTAGGAGCTCACACAGCCGGAAAATTGATTTGTGCAAGCCGCTTACCCGTAGACGACGTTCTCGCATAAGGTGCCTGTGACAAAGTGTCCAATTACCAAAGTCGACTAGAGCTCCACTGCTCTCCACTGCTCCACAACTGCACACCCACACCCGCTTCTGCTTCTGCTACTGCTGCTTTATTGGCCCTGCATTTTAGCAGCTAAATGAATTATTTGACGCACTTTGATTTTCAATTGGATGGCAACGAACTTTATGCTTTGTATCAATGCAGAACCGTTGAGGAGAGCAGAGGCACTGCGACAGCGACCAGTACAAAGGCAGCCAAGAAAATTGAGTTTACGAAGAGGGAGAATACACTGCGAGACACTTGTAGAGCGAAGCAGTGTACATGGGGCTGAAGGGTTACTAAATGACAGGATATGCCCCTTGCTAATGTAGTTACACTCCACTAACTGATTGAGAGCTGGCCAGCGTCGCCAGCTCCCTAATGGAGTTGCAGTTTGGAGTTTGTGTCTAGAGTGCCTTTTCATTTCCAATTAAAACACGCTAATGATTCCCCTTTTTCCCCTTGCCATCTTCTCTTGCAGGTCTTTACTCCCGTGCGGGTTTACTTGCTCAATGCCAAAGTGCCAACAAAGGTGAGTCCACACACTGGAGCCAATTAATGCTGGATTGTTGTAATCATCGAATGCTTTCAGATCGAATGCCATTTCCACTATCTGGACATTGTGGGGGTCGAGAGCAAGAAGTCCACCCACTTTTCCATTGTGACCAACGATCGGCCATACTCGTTTGCCACCACCGGCGATGCGGGCAATTTCAGTTCGGTACGGAGCACTCACTCCATCCATCCAACCATCCAATTAATATTATTATAATGTACTATATGTGTGTATAATTAACTCGATTCTATCTTTGTGCTCATTCTGCAGAACGCTGATGTCATTCTAACCGATTTGGCCTCAGCCATCAAGCAGATCTTTCCAACAGTTCCTCTAAAGTACATCATCCGCAAGGCAAGTATCCGCAATATCACAGCCCGATAAATCCATGGAACCTTCTCCCTGAATGGGTGTAGATAGAATTTTTACCCAAAGTACGCTTCACTTTTACCCTCTGACAATCCACTGACTTCTGACTGACTCACGGACTGACTGGCTTTAATTAATGTTTAATTGAATATTTAGTGAACCATTGTTTGTGTATCTGTTGTATCTGGTGTGTCTCACCACCACCACCACCCACAGCCATGCGTGCGTTCCTCCGCACTGCCACTGCCACTGCCCTCCGTCCAATTAGGGGCTTAAGTGCATAAACGTTGTCATCTGGCGCAGTCGGGGTTAATAATGCAATGCACTTATAATGCTCCTACTGCTGGCTTACGAGTTTGTTCATCTGTATGCTGGCCATACGTTTATGCAAATCGGGTAGATCCGCCCACCAGCACAGTCGGAGAGGCACCCACGTCGTGCTTTGAGAAAGAGTACTCTACTCTGCCTTGAGGAGCGCATTATCATTTTGCATAGAAATTGGCACAACAGGTCTCAGTATCTAGGAGCCAATCGGCCGGTTAGAGTATCTGAAACCTCGGCCCCTAAAGCTCGAAGAACCTCTCTTGTTTTCCGTTGTCGTCGGCTGGGGAAAAAGTCAGTCAGCCAGCAATTGGAGCAACATGTTTTGTTTGGATAATTGCCACATGACACGCGAGCTGTTGACGCCTCAAAATCTAGGCATCAAAATTCACATTAAGCAAAAGTGTTAAATGCGAGATTAAACATGCGCCGGGGGTGGTGGGGGGGGGTCCGAGTCTGAGTTTGAGGAGTCATGGTACTGTGAATTGTTCTCCAAGTTGGTCAACTTGCAGCACAACAATGTCGGACACTTGAAACCCTTGAAGCTGCTGAAAACTTGATAAAGTTCTGAAACAGATTTTTGTACCAGGTCTCTGAACTTTGAACATTTCTCTCTGCCCTTTACAGATCGATATACAGCCACCGGAACGAGAGACAATTTTCTCTGAGGAATTTCGACCCTCCGATCCGCGTAATGTGGGACCCTGCGGTGGCTTTAGCGCCCAGTACGCCTGCATGTGCGACTTCCATGGGGTGCCGTATCGCGAGGAGGTGGCCTGGGATGTGGACACCATCTATCTGTCCCACGACACACGAGTTCTCAACCTGCGCGACTTTGACCACTTGGAACCAAAGTAAGTTGCCTGCCAAAGCGAATTCTTTGCACTGATTGAATGACGCTCTTCTGTGCTCTGCAGAGACTTGATGGCCATCGTTTCGGCGCTGGAGTACAATACGTTTTTTCGTGGCCTGAAGGCCGCCCACATGCGTCTCTCCCACGAAACCCTGGAACGCATCCTGCACGTGCTCAAGCGTTCGATGTGGCTGGAGGAGCTGCATCTGGAGGCTTTAGGCTTAAGGTGAGTGACCCCCACAGCATTCAGAGTAATCTGTAAGCGCGACACTAATGCGACTCATTTCTCCTTTGCTCATTTCAGATGGGATTTCCTGAACAAGTTATCTATATCTGTGATAACGAATAGCAATCCCGCCATTCGCACCATCGATCTGAGCCACAATATAATTGAGGACAAAGGTGTGTGTGTGTGTGTCCCAGGCCATTGAGCCAACTGCCCCAACTTGCCCATGCGCCTAACCCTACCCTGCCCTCGAGAGTCGTGCCACGCGTAATCCAATTAATCCAATTCTTGTCTACCCATCTGCTCTCTTGTCGATTGTCGATTTCTGTTCGGTTCTGTTCCTTTGTTTTGTCTTGTTTTATTTCCATTTTTATTGTCGATTATGTGTGACATTTGATTCGTGTAGGTGCAAGCTCGTTGTGCGCCCTACTTGGAAAGATTGTACAAGGTTTGCAGCCCAGCCACTAATAGAAACATCATTTATCATTTATCACTCAATATATAACTCATATATATATATATACACTTTTGCCATGCCATGCCATTCTTGTTGTTGCTGTTGTTGTTTCATCAATATTTGCAATCCTCCAACCCGATATGTCCTACTCTCCCCCTACCTCCCACCCACCCCACATACTGCCACAAAAGTTTAGCACTCTGTCAGACCTTATTTCCATAATCTTCTTCATGCATTTGCTCTTTCAAAAATATTGGTCAACAAATTAGTGAAAATAATTCCCCCAATTGGATCCAACCCCACAGATCCTGCTTCATTCATGTCAAATATCTCTCGTTGTTTGTTTGTCGCTATATCGTTCTTTTGAGTATCCATTGACATTTGCTAAACCCGTTGCTTGTTCTTTTATGCTGTTTAGGTGCCATACACCTGGCCGGACCCATAGCCAAGGTGTCGAAGGGTCTGTGCAAGCTGGCGCTGGCCCACTGTGGCCTAACCTCGAAAGGCGTCAACCAGATGTCGCACTCACTGACGCTCAATCAAAGTATTTCCAACACGCTCACGTATCTAGACCTAAGTGGTAATAGTCTCAAAGATGATTTAACCGTGAGTACTCAAAGATCTCTGTAGCCTGCATCTGGAGCTGCTCAACTAAATCTGCTCACTATTTCGCAGAATCTGCACAATTTCCTGGCCCAGCCCAATGTGCTGGAGCACTTGGACCTGGCCTCGACAGACATCATGCTGGAGAATGTATGTACATATCTTGGTTCTATATTTGGAATCTCTATAGCTCAACTCGTATCCATGTTATACTCTAGCTGTTTGGAGCTCTGCTGCGCGGCTGTGCCACGCATCTGGCCCACCTGAATGTCTCCCACAACTCGTTCAGCACGAAGAAGGGCAAGGAGATACCGCCCTCGTTCAAGCAGTTCTTTACCAGCACACTGAGCCTCAAGCATCTGAACATTGCCGGCTGCAAGCTGCCCATGGAGGCGCTCAAGAACCTGCTGCTCGGCCTGGCCTGCAACGAGTCCACGGCGGGCCTCTACTTGGACCTAAGCAGCAATACGCTGGGCACCCAAGGCGCCCACGTGCTCGAGTCCTGCATACACGGCGTGCGTGTGCTCCAGAGTCTGGACATCAGTGACAACAGTGAGTGGGGAGCAAAGCCTAATGTCTCGCAATCCTCTACCTAAGTGCTTGAAACCCCTTGCAGATCTGGATGCAGAGCTCGCGCCCGTTCTGACGGCCATCTCGAAGAATCCCTCGATCCGAACGCTGCACCTGTGCCGCAGTCTGACGGGCATGAAGCCGAAGCACATACCCCCTGTGATGGACGCCCTGGTGAACCTCATCCAGAAGGACGACTTCCCGCTGGCCGAGCTGGTGTTGTCGGAGAACAAGCTCAAGCACGACCTGCATGACTTCATCAACGCCCTCGGCAGCAACCAGAGTCTCCAGAAGCTGGACATTAGCGGCAACTTCATGGGCGACGTGGGCGCTCGGCTCCTGGCCAAGGCGCTGCAGATCAACAACCGCCTGCGCACCATCTACTTGGACAAGAACGGGGTCACGCTGCAGGGGTACGCGGACATTGTGTACGCGCTGGAGCACAACCACAGCATGCGCACCATCCCCTTTCCGGTGTTCGATATTGCGCCGCACCTAAAGAACCATCCGGACAAGACGGACGCCGTCATGCGCAAGATGCAGGAACTGCTGCAGCGCAACTGCAATGGCCTGCAGCGGACCAATGGCCAGGGCTTTCGGCTGCAGCACGGCTTCATGCTCTCCTCCACCCACCAGCTGGTGGACAAGCTCGTGGCCGAGACGCAGGACACCATCTCGATAGCCAAGGGCGGAGGCGGCGATTCGGCAGCGTCTGCGGTCCAGCGGCTGATCACCGACGCTGAGAACTGCAAGCAGCTGATGCCCAAGCTCCAGGAGGCCGTGCGCAGCGATGCCCATCCCATCGAGATGAAGCTAACGCGCGTGGCCAGCGAGCTGGGCTACACCATCAAGAGCTACCTCGAGGAGACCCTGGAGACCATGATCCGCACCGGCATAGAGCAGTGCCCCAAGACCCTGGGCAACCAGATTGTGATCCAAGATCTCCGCAAGGCGCTCGCCGAGCGACTGATCGTCCCCGAAGACTTTCTACAGACCTGCCTCCTCAACAATGCCGGCAGCGAGATAATGAATAAAGTTGGGTGAGTGCCACAGAGATTGCGAAGAATAATGGGGTAGAGGGAGGGAGAATGGAAGGTACAACGAGTTTTTATATTTAAGAAAATATGCAAATTGAAATAAACTTTACAGCAAGCGGATCCATAGAGCATCATCTTTCTTTATATAGAAACTCATATGCACATGGAGTATATACATACATATGTACCTACTCGCCTCACACACTGGAGGATTAGCTAGAAACAGATTCGAAGGTCACACTCAAGAGGGAACTGCGATAGCTGAGAGAAAAAAAGAGAGCAAGTGAAGTTTTGATATGGGAAATATATATTAAATACCTTTATAATTGCATGTAAATTTGTATCTAAAAATGGCAAACATATAAAGATTCAGATTATGGCAGTAGCAGTAGCACTTTATTTTATTTGTACATATATTTTGTAAATATTATCACAGTTATTAGTCATGAATTCGCGTAAGAAACAAGAAAAGTGGACGAAGCTGTAAATACAGTAACTCAAAGGGTTACAACCGGGAGAGTTGTTGCCATAAAAACAGATTAATGAACAAGAATATCATTATATATTAGGCATATAACTCTTTGCGTTGCAAATCTATAGCCCCCCAAATGGGAGATACCCTGGGGAAGAGTATGCGAGCCAAGCAAACAAATATATTGTTTTTGCATATTTGAAATTGCGCGTCGAGCGACGCTGCGCTCTCACTTGACACTCTGTTTTGCTCTCCCACTCGCCCAAATAAGCCTCTCCGCAGCTCTCCGCGGAGTATGGAGAGGGGAGAGCATTAGCATGTGTGTGTGTGAGACTGGTAGAAATAGAAAGAGCAAGAGAGCATGCTCCACGATAAGATTAAATAAACCCACAAACGAAATAACGAAACAGCTGAATGCAGTTCCACTGTGCGACAGGCGAAAGGGGATACCGGACTCAAACGCATCCATCTGTGGGCCAGAGCTAGGCACGCCGGGCGCCTTCAGTATATAGGAAAACATATTTATTTCTTGCAAGACATATGTGTCGCGCGACTGTGTGAGCGAGCGCCTCCATATCTTCCGCGGAGAATCCAGTGCGAATCAGTTGGCAGTCGTCGCGCGACAGCTGTTGAGCAGCGAACCCCCAACCAGCAGTGAGATGGGTCTGATGCGCACTTTGTGCTGCTGCCTTGGTGGCTCGTCCTCGAAGGCGCAGGCCGGCAGTCCAGTCTACACAGTGTGTCCCCACGAGGAGGAACCTTTGGAAGCTCTGCCCTTGCCCGCAGATCCAGTGCCAGCTGGCCAGAAGTAGCTCCTCCCGCTGCTCCCCTGCATCCCTTCGACTCCATTGACTAATTGGCACTTTCTTCTCGTTCTTTACAGTGAGATTGAGCAGACGCTGGCCGCCGCCATCTCGGACCGGGCAACGGATGAGGTGCTGGAGGCATTGACCCGCTATCGCCGTGGCATGGGTATCGCCGAGTCGCCGTCGGTGCTGCTGGATGAGCCCCAGACGCCGGACATTGTACGCAGTCGCTCCAGTCATGTAAGTGCGCTTTCCACACCCCACCACCACCCCCCATCGGTATGCATCGATCTACCTTATGGGTCTATCGAAGAGGCAGCCAGCTAGCTCTCTTATCAGCCGCGGGGCAAAGCTGGCTCATGTCACATGTGATGTCATGGCCCCTAAGGCCGCCGGAGAGAGGTTCACTTTCGACAAAAGTGGAGCACCTAGCCAGCGACTGAGCCAGTTGGCCGCCGCCTCTGCTTATCAGCATTCGATTAAATATTGGGCCAGTTTTTTTGGGGGGTGCTTGCCGAATCGAGAAACTATTTGGAGTGGACCCCACAACAGACAGCACCAAACCAACCTAACCGAGCGCTTATACCCTCTAATTCTTGCAGGATGCAGACGGGCTGATCATACGCCCGGGCGGACGCGGCTCGATACTGCCCAAGCTGGGCCTGGAATCGCCCACTGTAAGTGTTGAAAATCTGTCGCTACCCAAATGGATGCAATAGACTCCTCCAAAAAACAAAACAAAAAGCAACCAAAAATCAATTAGATCATAGAAATACATCGAAGATTGTAAGCGAAATAGTGTAGAGTGCTAAATGCTGAGAAGAAGTCACACCCTCATAGTCATACACACACCCTAACATACGCCCATATATAAATACATACATATATGTACATACATTCATGTGTAAAATGAACTCATATTCCATAGCCACATAGCCACAAAAACGTAGCTGGAACCACACGATCGTAAATGAAAGACAGAAATCTAAAGAAATATGAATCTATATCGAAATCGAAATGCAACACCCATATGCATCACATTATAGAATACATAAATACATAGCTCCTACTACATACTGGTACATCATAGAATCATTAATAAATTATGTACTCAAATGTGTATTCAAAATGCTCATGCTCATTATTTTTCTCATGTCTTCCTGCCCCCCGACAACACCCAACCAACACCAAACACCATCATCAAATCAAATCAAATCAACCAAACCAAAAACCAAAATCAAAATCAATGTACAAAAACGCAACTACTCGTACTCGAACTCGTACTCGTACTATACAATATAAACTACTATATTTAAACCTTGTCTCCAACTCATTTACATAATTGCATTTCTAAATCAAACAAACACAAAAGAAATTGGAATATCTCAACCTTGTAAGTAGTATTTGTCATATCTCTCTCTCTCTCTCTTTATCTCTCTCTCTCTGTGTCTCTGTGTTGCTCTGGAGCTGGGTCGGTGAATCAGCTGCCTCTGGGACTGCCAGCGAATCATGGAATGAGCATCCTTGATCCGCTGACAGCTGAGAGCTGGCTGAGAGAAGCACACCCAACTCTCTCTTATCCTTATATGCTATCCCTTCCCCCTCCAACGCTCTGTAGTCTGCTCGTTTCTGTAGAATATCTATATATGTATCTATCCCCCGAAATACAAACACATTTCATTATTTCACACACACACACACACACCATAAAGATCCGATCCCATAGAACCACCCAATATTAACGATTTGCAGAGACCTGCCCTACACATGGAGCCTATCTAATGTCATCCATATGCTTCGCAGGCCACTCCCCATCTGCCCACCAAGCGGCGCAGCGTTGCTCGAAAGGTTCGTCCGCAGTCGGTCGTGGAGAATCTCAGCCTGAGCCACATACCCGATCTGCTGGAGTCGCCCTCCTCCCATCGCTCCAACTCCCAGCTGTCGAGCCGCGGTGCAGCTGCCGGTGCCGCCTCTTTGGCCGCTGCCAGCAACATGACGGACAGCATCGCGGCCATGGACGATGGCGGCGTCGACGAGTGCTGCGACTCCATCACCGAGCTGCCCAGCGCCTCGTTCCAGCTGCAGCATCTGGTCAAGGGACGCCCCAAGCGGGCCAAGACGCGGGCACCCACCCGTCCGTTGGTCAGCGCTGAGTGCGCCGGTGGCGGCAGGGAGATTGGCGAGGGACTGGAACACTTCTTTCGCCCGGGATCGGTGACACCCACCACACTGACGCCCCTCGTCTCGCCCACGTCGGAGGAGTGCAGCTCGCTGTCCTTTGTGGACAGCCCCACCATGAGCCGCGATGGCAACGGCCATATGACCTCCGAGGAGACTACACCCATCCTGGAGGAGCGCCGACCAATCAAATTGGAGCGCCAGTCGCCCCTCCTCAAGAGTAAGTCTATGCTGGATAATCGGCAGAGCCATTTCTGATGCTGCTTTTCCCGCAGGTGCCTCGTGGGCCACCCGATCGCGCTCCACGGACAACCTCGAGAAGTATTCGCCGCTGGTGGGCCGCAAATCGCCGCTGGTCAAGATGCGCACCGAGGGTGGACCTGGCTCGGGCGCTGCCATGGAAGAAGGAGCCACATCCGGACTGCTCAAAGCGGGCAGCCGCGACGACAAGATGCGCTCGCCCAGCAGCGATTCGATCAAGAGCCACGCCACCAGCGGCGAGGGCAGCGTGATAGTGAAGACGGGCAACGGAATCCTGCGAACGCCCATTGTGCTGCAGAAGCCGCGTCCCTGGTCTGTGGTCGGCAGCGAGCCCAAGTCCAGCAGCGAGCTGGTGACTGGAAACGGCACCGCCGACTCCAACAAGACGACGCCGGACAATCTGCAAGAAGGTAAGAGAAACTGCCCCATCTGAATCTGATCGCCAATCCACTAATCACTCGTCTTCCTGTTCAGATATTGAGGTGCTGACCTTTGGACAGAGCACCGGCGGATCAATAGTGGGCATCACGCCGGGCATAGCCATAGCAGGGGGCGGTAGTGGTGGGGGCAGCATCATGGGCATTACACCAGGTGAGCGCCGCCGGCCGCTGTTCCCATATGGGAAAGGTCTTAAAAGTCTTTTATTGCAGGAGCTGCCCTCGAGAAGAAGTCTGTGCGCGAGCTGGCGGCAGGCCTCAGTCGATTGGGTAAGTGGAGTGTCCCAGGCAGTGCATGAGAATGAGGCGGATGTGTTCGATGCCTGCCCAGCACTTTGTAGATCTGCTCCCTCCACTCGTAGATGTAGATTTATGCAAGCTTAAACGATTTTTGTTTTGTATCTTATTTATTTTCATATTTTGATTGATTTGTTGTACTCGTTAACTGTAAAGAACTCCCCCTGAAACCGCCCGTTATGCCCAGAACCCTCCTGAACGCATCAGGCGGGCGCACGAGCAACGCATCGTGCACATCCTCGACCTCGTCGCTGTCATCATCCGCCAGCGGCGGGGCAACCACAACGACCACAACAACGACGACAGTATTAAACACCCAGAATCAGGCGCGCTCCAGGATTGTGAGCACCACGAGCAGCAACAGCGAGAGCCAGGAGACGCTGAGCAAGACCACCATCACGGAGCACGGCAGCAGCAGTCTCTCCAGCAGCCATTCGAGCACCACCGAGAAGAAGCACGCCATGGCCTGTGCCAGCCTCATCAGCAACGAGATACTGAGCATGCGCAACGGCCAGCTGAGCGGCAAGTCGGGAAGCTGTGCGGAGAGCGGCGGCGTCAAGCGCATCGCTGGCAAGGAGATCTCAACGCTATTCGAGGTGTGAAGAACGCGGAACCACAGCTGCTGCTTCAATCATGAATCGCCGTTTGAAATTTGGGTGGCATCGTTGTTTCGGTTGCTCATCCCCCCACCCCCCATCCTGTGCGTGTAACATTTGTTGTCTAGTGTGTAGTCCTGTAGGTTGCATGCATGTCACTAGCACTCATCTTGCATCTGTACGTTGTATTGTTGCCTGTTGTCATAGTAATTGTTAAGCTAAGCAATACGAAAATAATGCTGACACGTTTAACATTCGCCCTTCCGAACAGGAGACATTAGCTGAAGACCTGCAGCGCACCATCTCGACACGACGCTTGTTTAGAGAGGCCACGCCCTACACAAAGGAGGATGTCGTTGATTTATAAGTTTTCTAGTTATATGCTCAACATTCCCTTAGATCGTCCCCTGGGCCCACCCGCGCAACCCCTGCCCCATCCGAGAACCTGCCACAGTTTGGATCATCGTTCGATTGATCGAAAGGGGATGATTAAATGATATAGATGATGATGATGATATGTTTAAGTAGAGGATATGTAGAGACGGAAACGAGGTTGCAACTTATTCGTACTGAAACCATTAATTAATGTGCAATGGGCGCGTGTGTATTGTTTTCCTTTGGCAATTTTGTGGAATGAACGTGATTTATTTATTGATATACATATACTATAACCTACATTTTATCCAAATTAACCTTTTGCATATTTATAAAGATGTTTTTGTGTACTATATTTTATATTTTATGTATTTTAAATGATTTAAGTGCCAATTATATACAGAACTAAAAGAAATCTATTTTTAGCGCGTGCTATTAAACAATTTCAATGAAACTAACGAAGGAGCGCAATGAATATGATATAGATATGAGATATATGATATATGATATGGAGAGATTGATGTACACACTTTATGTAGATCGATTGCGTGCAAATAAGAACTATTTTAATGGCCTACACCTAAACAAATCTAAATGAAATACAATATTTTTTATAACTGCTTCCAAATACACGTATTTATCGTTTTTCATTTCAACAATTTTCATTTTCCTTTAAACTTTACACGTACATATACATACATACATAGGTAGTATTAAAACGACAATCCGTTTCAAATTTTCAAGCGCCGTTTGCGACAAAAGAACGTATGCATTTATTTACTGAGAAAATTCTGATTTATTTCTACAAAGTTAACAATTTACGCTAAGAAATTACTTGTATGTGAACGATACCGAATTACTCAATGCATTTAAAAGTACAGTAAACCTACTACTTACTATATACGCGACACTAAGATCAAGATCAAGTAGTTTGCACGAACGACACAGAAAGTTTTATCCAGAGTTTGACCCAGTCCACCTCCACCGAAAACACACACACTTCGAGTTAAGAGTGTTGCCCGATATTCCCATAGTTGGCTCAATTGTTTGCCATTCAACGTAGACACAAAAGAAACGAAAATACGAAAAACTTAACGTGTTCATTATGGTTAAGCAATTAAAACTTCATTGTAATCTATTGAAATTCAAATTAAATGGAAAACAACTTAACTAACACCTGCGTTTCACTTTCAAATATCGATACATATACCGCCAATTGGGACGGAAACATTTTTCAACACTGTTTCCTTCCCAACACCTCCTAGCATTGGAACCGTTTTCTTCGATATATATATACGGTATATTATGAAAATGAGAAGGTATATTTCTGAGGGTCAGATGGTATATTTTATCAGTCCGCGGTCACACTGCACGCATCAGAAGCGGCGTTTTTTATTACTGTAATTTTTTGTGAAAAATAGCAAAATATCGTAAATTTGGAAGCAATTTTTGAGTAAAGTAGTGTAAATATTAGCTGCCACGATGGTGAAGCTTACGCCGGAGTTGATAAACCAGTCCATGCAATACATAAATCCGTGCAGGGAGCGGGAGCTCGATTTGCGCGGCTACAAAATTCCACAGATCGAAAATCTGGGTGCTACTTTGGACCAGTTCGACACCATTGACATGTCGGACAACGATTTGAGGAAGCTGGACAACCTGCCGCATCTGCCGCGTCTCAAGTGCCTGCTGCTGAACAACAATCGCATCTTGCGGATCAGCGAGGGCCTCGAGGCCGTCGTTCCCAATCTGAGCTCCATCATTCTGACGGGCAATAACTTGCAGGAGCTCAGTGACTTGGAGCCACTAACTGCGTTCAGCAAGCTGGAAACCATATGCCTGCTCATCAACCCGGTCTCCACAAAGACACACTATCGCGAGTACATGGCTTACAAGTTTCCGCATCTGCGCCTGCTCGATTTCCGGAAGATAAAGCAAAAAGACAGGCAGGCGGCCCAGGAGTTCTTCCGCACCAAGCAGGGCAAAGATATGCTTAGGGAGGTTGCCAAAAAGTCAAAACTGAGCGCTGCCGCAGCACTGGCAGCCGAGGCGAGTAGCGGCAAAGGCAGGGGCTCTGATGGTGGTCGCTTTGCCAATCCGGAGGATATGCAGCGCATCCGCGAGGCCATCAAGCGGGCCAGTTCTCTGGCAGAGGTGGAGCGGCTGTCACAAATACTACAGAGCGGGCAGCTGCCGGAGAAGTTCCAGCACGAGAAGGACCTGGGGCAAAACGGGTCATCGCATAATGGCTCGGAGCCCGTGGCCATGGAGTACTAGGATTTCCCATAGCTGTCAGCTACCTTTTAACTGTAGAACAATATTTGTAATAAAACGCCGTAACAAATTGTGTCCCCATTTTCTGCACTCTAGACATACATACATACATACACAAATATATATATTGTTTCTGGTTCTCAAGTAGTGCCGCTGACCGGGATGGATCTTTCACAGAAAAATCTCCGTCTGACGATGATACAGAACAGCTGGCAACCATTCAAATGCACACATGATAGTAATTCACTAAAGTTTAACAATCTACACTGAGTTTAAAAAAGGACAAAACGGGTTAGCTTATTTTGGCTTCGCAACTGGATCTGCGGGAATAGTAGTATTGATATTGGACTCTGGAATTTTTTACTGCTCTGATGCGGCGTCGAATGGCTGGGAAATGTATTATGATGACTTTGCCGCCATTATCGAGTCGTAGTGCAGGCCCGTGTAGAAAATGATCCACGTCACCAAGAATCCGGCGAACGATGTCATGAATCCCTCCTTCACCAATTCCCAAACACCGCCGTACGCCTCCTCGTCCACATTCTGAAAGTTGATGGCGTACAGGTAGACAATGCCGCAGCTGATGCCGGCGAAACTGTGGACAAAGAGTTCATGCATTCGATATGAATATGAGCAGCGCTATTTATAGCCCAGCTACTTACAGCACAAGACCCAGAAAGCCTTTGAGCGGCACAATGCCCCAGATGACACCAAGGATAATGCCAAACACCTGTCGGGACCAATATATGACATCTAGGAATTCCTCCTGCAAAAGTCAAAGAGCGTGGGTTCAGTTCATGGTTATCCAGCCCTGCACACGTATTTTGGTGCACAGGTCGGTGCTCCGGAAGATTCTATCTTACCTTGTCCTCCCATTCGGATTTTGTGATGGCGCGCGCGCATATTTCTTTCAGTGTGGATGATTTAGCGCTGCCGTTTCCATGGCGCTCAATAGTATTCGTTCTGGTTGACATTATTAATTTCAGTTATGACCCACTTAAATTATTTGTTAATTAATTTTTTCACTATCATATAAAGTGTGGACTGCTATCGATGGGTGATAAAGCATCGATTACAATATCGCAGAACTGCGCAAAACCAGCATTTTAATGGTATATATATCGTATATACTGCTGTATATACGGTATATTTTTAAGGGTCAGTCACACGGCCACTCTGCTACCAGCTGTTTGGTTATGTCAATTACGTATTTTTGGTTTTAGCCGCTGATCAACAAAATATAATGCTGCAAATCACCCAGCTGTGTCTTGGCACTTCAAGCAGAATCATTGGTGAGTCTCGTACCAGAAACCAGCCATAATAATTCACTCTGT